>BTHU01000001.1:176314458-176941958 GCA_036184795.1 Tokudaia tokunoshimensis
TTTCTTTCTTTCTTTCTTTCTTTCTTTCTTTCTTTCTTTCTTTCCTTTCTTTCTTTCTTTCTTTCTTTCTTTCTTGGCTAATATCATCCTGAGTGAGGTAACTCAGACCCAAAAGGACATGCATGGTATGTACTCACTATAAGTTCTTAAGATAAAAATTCCAAAGTTAAACTACTTTGGAAAATGATGTGTATTATAAAGTTACATGGACAACTGTGGATTGTTTTTTTTTTTTTTAACTGACATTACTTCTCAGAGTTTTTGATATGCCAGTTGACATGTGTTTCTTTATGAGAGGTTAGTGCTCCTCATTGTCAGAAGCACCATAACCTGCAAGCAATCTTGTATTCATTCTCATGGTCGTAAATGCAGACATTCTGGGTTTGGGGAAGATGGTGCTCCATGTGGACCATCTGTGCTGTGGGGTCTTAGCTAAGTTATTTTATACACGTTGTCTTGATGTATACAACCCAATGGCGCCCTCCTGGTTCTTATTATGTAAGGCACACAACTTCAGACCAAAGTGCAGGATGAATTTCACTCCTTGTTTGGGTTGACTTGGCCATCAAGAAGCCGTAGTACCCAGTTCATAGAACCCAATGTGGTATATCATCCCTGTTTCCAAATGCCAGATAACCATTCCCTTATCAGTACCTTGTTCAGGTTTTTATATAATTCCTAAGTTCCTGTGTCCTCTTCACAGGAGTCTAAAAATACTTTATGTTAAGAGATAGTAAACTTTTCAGAGTTTTTGTGCATGCAATATCTTATGCTTGCTCTAATGCCTAAGGAGCCAAGAGCCAGGCGGAAATGAAGAGGGTGGCGGGGATCCCGAAAAACATCTGTGGGATGAATTGAACCTGTGAGCCTAATTTTTCCAGTTTTTGAGCTAGCTCATGCCTGAGTACATTTACTAACTAGAACTCAGCTTTTTTGGAGATAGGGTTTTCTGTTACCCATTAACTGGTTGTTCTTTATAACTGAACTGAAATCTGTCTCCCTGTAATCTCCTTTTGATCCATCCATAGGGGCACATACATCATACATCTGATCTCCCTCTCCACCTGCTGTTCAAGATTTTAAATCCTTGTCCTCACATTTCACCTCCTCTTTTCCTTTATCTACCTTTTCAAATTCGTTGTCATATTAGTCACTGTGCTCTGAGAATAAGCATGTTTGCCCTTGTGTCTATGTGTGTGGTAACTGTCATGTTTCACACTCAGTTCCATCAGCATACATACCTGTCATGGCTGCAGAGAAGTTATTCATACTTCACATATTTCTCTTAAAGGTGAAACTTGAAGAAGCACTGTAAAATATGTATGTTTTATAATTTTGTTCTGTACAATACAATGAATTTTAACGACAATAACAGATTCTGTGTATTTTTAGAAAACACTAGAAGTTACAATTGAATGAGCATTATTTCATGCATTAAAATAAAAAACACTTGATGCAAAATAGTGTGGATTGACATATATTAGAATGTTAAATTATGTGTGAGAATTCACAGGTGAACGTACATGTAAATTATTTAAATATTAGATGCTTGGAACTTCTGATTTTGTGCATATATTTCAGTTCAGTAGCTTCTTTATTAAGCAAAAGAAAGCTAGTTCAGTGTGCACCATTTATTAGAGATGATTCTCTTCTTTAGGTTACCATTATAGACAAAGTGAATTAAAATATTCTAATCATTACTTGAAATCAAATATTTTTGACGGTCTCTTTGTCATTTAAATTTCTTCTAGTAGTGAAATGTAAATTAGATAATTTAAAATCATCTCATTGTTAAGCAAATACATGGACAGACTATTTTGAAGTGTATTAATTTACTCTTTTAGAAGGCTACCACTGAATTTTAAAGAAAGTAATGTTTGTGGACATCCTACAGCCAGGCTGTCTGCCTCCTGTTGCTGTTACTAACTCAGTCACTGGGTCAGCATGGGAGTGAGCCAACTTCAGCTTGGTCATCTTTCTGGGGGCCAGGCTCAAGCACTGTATCATGATGGTTTTACCTCCTTATTCTGGAGACTTCTGGTGGCAAGCACAATTGGGCCAGCACTAGGGAAGTCATTTATAGACATAGCTTGGCTCCAATCTTAGCTCTTTGTGCCATCTTAAGTAGGTCACCCAGCTTCTCAAAATCTCAGCCTTTTCATATTTGTAAGGTTTATCTTATTGCTGTGGTGGTATGTGATAAACATTATACTAAATGATTGTAGAAATGAGATGAATTTTTTACATTATTTTTTCTCTGTTATGTAAAGTGGGAATAGCAAATGTTTCTCAACTGGAAAAGTCTGGATCCTTTAAGGAAACAAGGAAATATGGCGGGGACATTTTTAATGGTGGCACTGATTCTCATTGTCAACTGGGCGTGGCTACTGTCTGAACCAGGCTGTAGCAATCTTGGAAACTGTCATTGTTTTGTCTTACTTGGTGTATTTTACCAAGTAGGCTAGGGTGTAATTTACCAGTTACTCAACTACTCAACTTTCATACGTTGTAACTTAAACTAGGGAAGTTACTACTAGATGAGTTCATAGGCACAGTTGGCCTCCTATGAGTCATGGACACTTAAACTAGGGAAGTTACTACTAGATAAGTTCATAGACACAGTTGGCCTCTTATGAGTCGTAGACATCAGTTGAAAAAAATGCTTCTAAAAGATCCACCTGTAAGACATTTTCTTAATTAGTGACTTATGGGAGTGGACCCAGCCCATTGTGGGAGCCATCCCTAGGCTGGTGACCCTGGGTTCTATGAGAAGGCAGATCGAGTAAGCCATGGAGAGCAAGCCAGCAAGCAGCACCCCTCCATGGCCTCTGCATCAGCTCCTGCCTCCAGGTTCCTGCCCTGTTGAAGGTCCTGCCCTCACTGCCTTTGATGGTGGAGTATTATATGGAATTTTAAGCGTAACACACCAATTCCTTTCCAAGTTGCTTTAGATCATGATGTTTCATCACAGCAATTGTAACCCTATCTGGGGTATCTTATATACCTTGTATATACCTATGTAACCTATGTGTCATGGTTAATTTTAATTGTCAGATAGACTCAGTATGGACTGTCCTAGAAGAATTCTCAATCAAATGTTGTCTATATTAGATTTGTCTGAAGCCATAACTGTGAGGGATTATTTTTGCAAATGTTTTTGCTGTAGGAAGACTCATCCTAAATATAGATGTCACCATTTGTTGTGGTTAATAATTAAAATATAGCTCCGCCCCGCCAGGTCTCTGCTCCAAGTATTTGGTAAAGCATGGCTCTTAACTTGAATAGTTAACCAAATATATATTCTTAACTTGAATAGTTAACCAAATATATATGTATATGAAACTCCCAATTACATAATGCCAAATTATTATGATAAAGTTTTATCCCAATATTTCTAACCTTTCAGCACACCAGAAACACATCTGACACCATCTGGATCTGCGTCTCCTCCTCCTCCTCCTCCACTCCCTCCCTCGTCCAGCTCTCAGGCTCCCCCTCTCTCTGCCCCCTCCTTTTCTTAGCTCCTCCTCCTTTCTCCCCTCCAATCACTGGCCTCTCATTGCCTCAATGTGAATGGATAGGAAATATCTTGCATCAACCACTTGTGGGATGCTCTCCCATGTTCTGGCTCTTACATCTATTTGGCCACGAGTATCAAGATAGTTTTACCTCCTTATTCTAGAGATCATTTGCCTTCTCTCTTTTCATATCCTACTCAAGGCATCAGTACTATATAACTGTAACCACTTACTCCACTGTTTCGAAAGTGTCTTTTCCCCTTTTTAAAAAAGACACACAAACCACCAGAACTCCAACAGGATTTCTTTCATTGAAACTCTTTTCAAGCTATTAGTAGTGAAATCATTAGCCATTTTAGCCTTCTGCTAGAAAACACTGGCATACGCACTGATGTGGATGGTGGTATCTTAACCCACAGAGCAGTGAGGCAGCGAGTGGGTCTATTCCAAGTCACCATCCCTGCTGTCCCCCTTTCCTATCACCTCCCACTTTCTCAAATCACAGATCCTCTAAGGAGGAGATGCCAGTATACAGTTTCAATACCAAAATATTGTTAAGGGAAAGTCTTGTAAAGGAAACGCGGGAGGGAGCAGGGGAGAACTTTTGTGCCACTACACTGATGGTCTCCATAGAAGAGGAAGGCAGCTGTGCTGGGCTTCACTAGAGGCCTTTCTGCATCTGTTGAGATGGCCATATGACTTAAGTCCTTGGGAAGATAAATTCGATATATTGCATTTGCTGATTCACAGTTGGTGACCTGTCCTTAAATGCCTAAAGTGATTTTCTGAATACTCCTTCCTGGGTGGCAGCAGAAGCCATTCACACCTCTGGTTGGTACTTTTCTGGTAGAGGTGCACAGTGCAATCTTGTATGCTTGGGGTTCACTCTTTTGATGGTGGCTCAGCCCAGACCTCCACCGCTCTAGATACAGTGCAGCTCTGACTCAGAGTTTACTTCCCCATCTCGAGGTGTGCTTTAGGCTTCTGACTTGGTCCACCAGGTATTCTCTGCATTCTCAGATGGGAGTGGCAAAGCAGGTACCTTTGGTTCTGGGGGTGGGGGGTGGGGGGGTGGGGTCAGGAGCTGCCAACTCAGCAATATTTGATCCCACCGTGCTGTCTCTCCGTTGATCCGTCAATAGGTATTTCAGTTTCCCCTTTATAATTACTTTGGATAGTGTCACTATAAACATTAGTTCATAACTTTACACACTCCAGTTTATAATCAGAGTTGCTTATTACAGATCATGCCAAATGGTTTCTGAAGGAGCTGTCCTGTTTGCTGTCTTACCAGCAAGGATGAGAAATGTCTAAGACTTGTATTTAACCTGAGGCCTCACCACCATGAGTTGTGCAGAGTGTCAAGAGATGTAGATTAATATTTTAAGTATCTAATTTAAGAAGAATCTAAAGGATTCAAAAGCAAAGTATAAAACCCTCAAGCATTAGAAAAACAAACGCAGCAAAGCTACCTGTGGAGAGGAGAACACAGACATAATGTGGTTACCAGGATCTGAGGGAAAGAGGCACATGATCGTGCTGTCTTTAAGGGTTTTTAAATAAACACATACACAAAAATCAGTAATGTGCATCCCCAGTGGACAAGAAATAACCAACCCTAAGTCATTAGTAAACACAGTCCTTGGCATGACCCAGAAGTATTTATTTATGTGATTCAAAACCACCCAATCAACCAAACTTCAAAACCAAACAGAAAGGACAAAGACCCTTGTGAAGGATGGACAGGGTATACAGGTGACCCCTGTCTGAGCAGTGAGCTCAGATGATGCATCTGTAATGTAAACAAGGCCTGGGACTCTGGGTCCCTAGGTAGGATCCATAAGCAAGTGCTTATTGTATTGGAAATTGGTCTCAGAATTTTCTCCCTGGTTTCCTTGTGGAAGAAAATAGATGTTTATTCCCTGTTGTCTCTTGTAAGTTATGTAGTTAATATGACGGGCATAAACCGGTGACAGTGCAGTTTGTGGTGACCAACATCCCCATAGCTAATCTACAATGCTGAGGGGAGAGCACTGATGGTCAAAACAGACCTGAGAGTCCTGTCAGTAACTTCAGACTTACCCTTAAATGCCACAATGCCCACAAGCCAGCCTGCCCTGCAGGGAACCTGCTGTCTGGCAGTCAGCCTCCCTTCCAGTATTCTCTAGGTCTCTCACTGTCAGGAACTACATCACTGTGTGTCTCGCTGCATGCCTCACTGCGTGTCTCACTGCATGCTTCACTGTGTGTCTCACTGCATGCTGCACTGTGTGTCTCACTGCATCCTTCACTGTGTGTCTCACGGCATGTCTCACTGCGTGCTTCACTGTGTGTCTCACTGCATGCCTCACTGCATGCTTCACTGTGTGTCTCACTGCATGTTGTACTGTGTGTATCACTGCATGCCTCACTGTGTGTCTCACGGCATGTCTCACTGTGTGCCTTACTCTGTGTCTCACTGCATGTCTCTCTATGTGCCACACTGTTTCTCACTGCATGCCTCGCTGCATGTCTCACTGCATGCTTCACTGTGTGTCTCATTGCATGCCTCACTGCATGCCTCATTGTGTGTCTCACTGTGTGTCTCACTGCATGCCTCACTGTGTGTCTCACTGCGTGTCTCACTGCATGCCTCACTCTGTGTCTCACTGCATTTCTCTCTATGTGCCACACTGTGTGTCTCATTTATGATTTGGATGGGGGCTCAGGCTCCTCTGAGACTGCTCCAACAGATGGTTTCACCTCCTGTTGTCTGCCCCAATTGCAGTTGGTTTTGTGTGTTTATTAGGTAGTGTAGGGAGGGTGTTTGTTGTGTGTGCACTAGGTGGTGTGAGGAGGGTGTTTGTGTGTGTGCACACTAGGTAGTGTGGGGAGGGTGTTTGTTGTGTGTGCACTAGGTAGTGTGGGGAGGGTGTTTGTTGTATGTGCACTAGGTAGTGTGGGGAGGGTGTTTGTTGTGTGTGCACTAGGTAGTGTGAGGAGGGTGTTTGTTGTGTGTGCACTAGGTAGTGTGGGGAGGGTGTTTGTTGTGTGTACACTAGGTGGTGTGGGGAGGGTGTTTGTGTGTGCACTAGGTAGTGTGGGGAGGGTGTTTGTTGTGTGTGCACTAGGTAGTGTGGGGAGGGTGTTTGTGTGTGTGCACTAGGTAGTGTGGGGAGGGTGTTTGTTGTGTGTGCACTAGGTAGTGTGGGGAGGGTGTTTGTGTGTGCACTAGGTAGTGTGGGGAGGGTGTTTGTTGTGTGTGTACTAGGTGGTGTGGGGAGGGTGTTTGTTGTGTGTGTACTAGGTAGTGTGAGGAGGGTGTTTGTTGTGTGTGCACTAGGTGGTGTGGGGAGGGTGTTTGTTGTATGTGCACTAGGTGGTGTGGGGAGGGTGTTTGTTGTGTGTGCACTAGGTAGTGTGGGGAGGGTGTTTGTGTGTGTGCACTAGGTAGTGTGGGGAGGGTGTTTGTTGTGTGTGCACTAGGTAGTGTGGGGAGGGTGTTTGTTGTGTGTGCACTAGGTAGTGTGGGGAGGGTGTTTGTTGTGTGTGTACTAGGTAGTGTGGGGAGGGTGTTTGTTGTGTGTGCACTAGGTGGTGTGGGGAGGGTGTTTGTTGTGTGTGCACTAGGTAGTGTGGGGAGGGTGTTTGTGTGTGTGCACTAGGTAGTGTGGGGAGGGTGTTTGTTGTGTGTGCACTAGGTAGTGTGGGGAGGGTGTTTGTGTGTGCACTAGGTGGTGTGGGGAGTTTGTCACCTGTGCTGTTTCTCTCCCTCATTGCCTTTCTTTATTTGCTTTCATTTTAGGTTATGTGCAGTAAGATTCATTTTCTGGTGTAGTCATAGGAACTCTTGTAATTTCCTACTTTGTTCTCAAACCCCAGGGGACTCCATCACTGAACTGCTGCTCTGTAGTCCTCTTTCTTCTTCCCAGAATGACTGGTGCCTGCCCCCCACACCCCGCCTTCCTGGCCCTGTCCCTGCCCCTGTCCCTGCCTCCAACCTGTCCCTGCCCTTGTCCCTGCCCCTGTCCCTTGCCCCCGCCCCTGTCCCTTGCCCCCTGCTGCTGTTTTCATGGGTTCTTTCCTCAGCCTATTATGTTTGAGATTTGATTTTTCCTTGTTGTTTGTGTTTGTGTCAGATCTCTGCATTGTGAGGTTAGTATTTTGCTTTGGGACATGTCACAGTTTATTGTCCCACTGAGAGATAGAAGTTATACTTCTTGACAATTAAGCATAATGTGTCAGGGAACAACATCTTTTTTTTTTTATTTTATTTTATTTTTTTAATTTACATTCCAAATCACTTCCCCTTTCCCGTTTCCTCCCTCCCCGAAAGTCCCATAAGCCCCCTTCCCTCCCTCTTTTCTCCATTCAACCCCCTCTCTCTAGTTACTCTGTCCTGGCATCCCCCTACATCCAGTCTTTCCAGGACCAGGGGTCTCTCCTTCCATCTTTTTAGAAATCTATTGATATGCTGATTGTGTCTAGGGTATTCCGAGATTCTGGGTCAATATCCCCTTATCAGTGACTGCATAGTCATTAGGGAAATGCAAATCAAAACAACCCTGAGATTCCATCTCACACCAGTCAGAATGGCTAAGATCAAAAACACAGGAGACAGCAGTTGTTGGCGAGGATGTGGAGAAAGAGGAACACTCCTCCACTGCTGGTGGAATTGCAGGCTGGTACAACCACTCTGGAAAGCAGTCTGGCGGTTCCTCAGAAAACTGGGCATGACACTCCCAGAGGATCCGGCTATACCACTCCTGGGCATATACCCAGAGACTTTACCTGCATGCAATAAGGACACATGCTCCACTATATTCATAGCAGCCTTATTTATAATAGCCAGAAGCTGGAAAGAACCCAGATGTCCCTCAACGGAGGAATGGATTCAGAAGATGTGGTATATTTACACAATGGAATACTACTCTGCAATTAAAAACAATGAATTCACGAAATTCCTAGGCAAATTGGTCAGAACTTGAAAATATCATCCTTAGTGAGGGAACAACATCTTTTCTTTATGTTTTATGTGGACTCCAGCTTTTATTTCTCTTGGATAAGTTTGTTGAAGTAGAATTATAGATGAGAAGTTGGCTGGACATTACAATACTCGCTGCCATTTTAGAGTGACAGTATCTGTTCACACGGAACTGTAAAGCAGGAGGCTCCTGGTATCTCACCTCTTCACTAGAGCTTGGCCCTGTAAGTTCTTTAATTTAGTTTTAAACACACACAGACAGACAGACAGACAGACACACACACACACACACACTAACACACACACACTCACACATACTAATACTCTCACACACACATACACATACTCATAGATATATGCACACATACACATACACATGCACTCACACACATACACACATAGACACACTTATACACATATACACATACATAAACATATAAACACACTCTCACATACATATACACATACACATACTTGCACACACACACACATATATATATACACACATAAACATATATACTCTCACACAGACATACACACACATATGCAATCACTCTCATACTCACATGCACATATACACAGACATGTAATCACACACACTCAACACACATATATACACAGGCATGGTCTCTCTCTCTCTCTCTCTCTCTCTCTCTCTCTTTCATACACACACACACACACACACACACACACACACACACACACACACACACAGGCACTCACCACCTCCCACTCCCCACTGACAGCAGTATATATGTGATGGTATGTTCTGATTTTCCTTTCCTTTCCCTAAGAGGTGATACTGTTATACCACTGATAATCTTTCATGTTCTTACTCGCTATACTTTGGTCTTTTTTGAGGAAGCGCTTTTCAGATCCATTACTCATCTTTTGTTCATTAACTTTCATTTCTATATTGTTGAATTTGCAATGCATACTTTGTGTATTTGAAGCATAACTCTTTGTTGGATATATTATCTGCAAAGATCTCAGTCTTTGGATTGTCTTTTTTCTCTTAATAGTACCTTCCATAGATTTAAAACATTTTTATTTTTATAAAATTCAAAGTAAGTTTTTATTAATTTTGTTTGTAGTGTAAGGACAAAATACTTCCCAACTCAAGCTTTCTAAGGTTTTGTATTTTTATTTTGTATATTTTGGGTTATATTCCTTTTCAGCCATTTTTGTTGTTGCCTTTCAATAGAAATTTAGCTAAAGTTCATTATTTCACATGTAAATTTCAAATTATTATAGCATGACTTGTCAAAAAGAACTGGCCTTTCAGCACATATAGTGTTCCAAGCTCAGGAAAGCGCTCTGAGTACACCTACCCTACCCACCACCACTAAACTTCAGTGTAAAATCTGTTATGATGCATAGATGGCTGTAAATTATACTATTCAAGGGCAGCAGAGGAGCAGAGAGGAAGAGTGCTCTTTGAAATGTGACTGAACTGGCTGCAAGGTTGCCAGTGTTCCCTGGAGTCTTCCCTGGCCTCAACATAGTGCATTCTCAAACACGAGCGTGATTACCTTCGCCCAGCATGTGGATGTTGTTAACCACCACCCAGAGTGGGCCCATTCCCCAGATCTGCTGAAAGTCAGAGTTAGTGGGGACATCCTCTCTCGTTTTTTATTTTGTTTAATTTTTAAAAGTTTTATTTTATGCCTTTTTTTTACTTCTTTGAGATCATAATATAACTATAATAATTTCTTCTTCCATTTCTCCCTCCAAATTCTCCCAAGTACACTTTCCATTTTCAAATCCATAGCCTCTTTTCCATTGTTTGTTGTTTCATACTGTAATTGTGTACGCATGTACATGTGTTTGTAGACATACACATATCTAAATGTAACCTGCCCAGTTCACTCTATGTTACTTGTCTGGATGTTTTCAGGGCTGATCATTTGCTCTTGGATAACCAGTTGGTTATCCAATGCCTCTTTTCTGTGGTAGACCGTTTCTCCTGCTCTCAGTATTAGTTGCTTATAATTCATGACTGCTGGGGGCAGCGAGGTGCCTCAGCAGGTAAAGGTGCTTGCCACCAGGTCATAGGGCCTAAGTTCTTTTCCCAGGGTCTGCTTGAAAGAAGGAGAAATGCAGCTCCTTCCAATTCTCCTCTGATTTCCACATGTGACCCGGGGCATGTGAATAGGGTCACAAATTCTGCTTCATTTCAGAGCCTGTCACAAACCCTTCAGGTACAGTGCACACAGCCCATGGAATGAAATGTACCTGAGACTACTAGTATTATCTATCTACAGGGCATGGACAAGGCCTGTGAGGTCGATGTAGTAGCAGAGAGATGCCTGAGAGGGAGCCGAGTGACTTACTGGTGGCTCTGACTGAGATGACCCTTCTTAGCTGTCGCCGTCATGTCCACGACTCTCAGCGTCAAGTACTTTATCAGGGGCCACCTCCATTAGGAGGTAAAACAAACGCCTGGGTTGATTTACAGCATCACGTATATTCCAGACATTCTTATTGTCTATATGTCTGTCTGTCTGCTAGATCAGAACATTTGTACTTAATCTACCATAATGAATCATAATAGTCTGGGTGTCTTGAAGGGCAGAGATGTGCTGAGTCAAATCTGAAAGGCAAACAGACCAAGTGCCGGCACTTTGGTTTTTATGAGGACCTACCTCCAAGCGTTAGACAAATGGTTTCTGGTTCTTAACTCCTTGGCTTTCTTCCATGCTATGTCAAGCAAGGAGGGCGTGTCTGGTTTCTTTCTTTATGAGAACACTATGCTGATTAATTGCCGTCACCTTGATGCAGACCTAAACTTACCTGAGAAGAGGGAACCTCAGCTGAGGAATTACATCCCTCACATTGGTGTGTGGCCTCCCCTTTTTTTCCTTTTCTTTTTTTATTGTTAATTTTTTAATTAAATTATTTTATTTATTTATATTCCAAATGTTGCCCCCTTCCCAGTCTCTCACCGCCCCCCCACCCCCAGTTCTTCACCTCTTCCACTTTGCCTCTGAGAGGATGCTTCCTCACACCTCAACCCCACCACTAGCATCCCCCCTTCCCCACCCCCACCCCTGGCATCCAGTCTCTCCAGGATTAGCTGCTTTCTCTCCCACAGACAAGTCAGTCCTCTGCCACACATGTTTGGGGCAGGGGAGGGGGGTTGGAGGGGGCACGGACCAGCCCATATATATGCTCTTTGGTTGGTGGCTTAATCTCTGGGAGCTCCCAGGGGTCTAAGTTAGTTGATACTGTTGTTCTTCCTGTGGGGTTGCAATCCCCTTCAGCTCCTTGAGTCCTTCCCCTGACTCTTCCATAAGGATCCCTGACCTCCTTCCAGTGGTTGGCTGTGAGTATCTGCATCTGTCTCTGTTAGTTTCTGGTATAGCCTCTCAGAGGACATCCCTGCCAGGCTCCTGTCTGCAAGCACAACATGGCATCAGTAATAGAGTCAGGGTTTGGTGTCTGTGCATGGGATGGATCCCAAGGTGAGCTGGTCACTGGATGGCCTTTCTTTCAGTCTCTGTTCCATGTTTGTCCCTGCATTTGTTTTAGACAGGAACAATTCTGGGTCAAAAAGTTTAAAGGTAGATGGGAATCCCCATTCTTCCACTGAGGGCCCTGTCTATTCAACTGGAGGTGGTCACTGTTGGGCATTTCGGCTAAGGTCATTCCCATTGAGTCCTGGGAGCCTCTCACATTTCAGGTCTCTGGGACTTTCTAGAGGTTCCCTCTCCACCCCCTGCAGCTGCATATTTCCTTTAATTCTACAGGCCCTCTAGGCTTCTCTCCTGTCTGTCTCCCCTCATACTTGATCCTGCCCCCCTATATCCTTCCCCACCCCCTCCTACCCAGATCCTTCCTTCCCTCTGTCTCCCATGATTATTTTCTTCCCCCTTCTAAGTGGGATTGAAGCATCTTCACTTGGGCCTTCCTTTCATGTTAAACTTAATATGATCTGTGAGTTGTATCATGGATATTCTGTACTTTTTGGGTAATATCTACTTACCAATGAGTACATACCATGCCTTTTGGGTCTGGGTTGCCTCACTCAGGATGATATCTTCTAGTTCCATCCATTTTATGGAATAGTAGAGAAAGAAACTTCTAAGAAAGTAGCCAAAACTGATTTCCCTCCTGTGGAAAAATAGTAATGAAATCAAATTGCAGGGCACAGACTTGTGACGTTACCTATTAAAATCTTTGGTTTAATAATAAGGAAAAGCTAACTGAAAGAGATAGGCCAATGTGTTTCAGTGAATTATATAATCAGAGTTTACTTCTCTTCGTGCAAAATGGGATGGACAGAAAGCAGCACACAGAACACTGCCCCACGATGCTTCCCAGGGAACTTAGGAACTATAGATTCTGCCATTTCTTAAGGTTCCAGATGGAGTCACCAAAGGCCTTAGCAACTCCATGACGCGTAGGCACTGCTGTTCTGACAGGAGACAGAGTTGGGCCCATTGGATCAAGTCACTAATGTTGTATTCTTCCTCTGAAGAGAGTGGAGTTATAAAGGCTTCATACTCTGCTGTCCTTATTTACTATAGAAGTGAATCTCTTTACTTGAGTCAAGGAGTTTGAGTCAGAAGGAATTTTAAATCTTCTAGGAGAGATCCAGCATCTTTCCCAGCTCCAGTAATTCTTACCATGTACCTCTTGTGACACAAATGAAATCTGTCACACAGAGAACTCTGGTATTCAAATTATGTTTGATGTGTGACTGTAGATAAGCTGTCACCTACTACTATAGTTGTCCTTAAGGAAACAAATGACAAAATTAAGTTCAACTTAAGTATGAAGGATGAAAAGATTGCCTGTTTTTGCCTTTAGTTGGAACAGAAATGTCAGAGGAAAAAAACCTTTCATGTTAATACTTGTGAAGTATAAACTTAGTAACACTCTTCATGCCTTGCTGCCTTATCAGGGCCTGCACAGGGCACATCGTAATTACAGGGTCCTGCATAGGACACATAAGCACAGGGCACATAAGTGCAGGTGTGCTTAGGGGAATAGAGAACTACTCGCAGTACTTGATTATAGATGGTAGTCATTTTATTTTGAATGTCATGAATGAGTTCATTTTGGAATGGTAAGCTTATATTTTTTGTGCTAAAAATTTTTAAGGATATAATGATGTCACTGAAATTGAAATGGACCTTTAGACTCTGAAATGCCAGTTCTCACCTCTGTTAGAGTGCTAGTTCTCACCTCTGTCAAAGTGCCAGTTCTTACCTCTGTTAAAGTACCAGTTCCTACCACTGTTAAAGTGCCAGTTCTCGCTTCTGTTAAAGTGCCAGTTCTCACCTGTTAAAAAGTGCCAGTTCTCACCACTGTTAGAGTTCCAGTTCTCACCTGTTAAAAAGTACCAGTTCTCACCTGTTAAAAAGTGCCAGTTCTCACCACTGTTAGAGTTCCAGTTCTCACCTGTTAAAAAGTGCCAGTTCTCACCACTGTTAGAGTTCCAGTTCTCACCTGTTAAAAAGTACCAGTTCTCACCACTGTTAAAGTGCCAGTTCTCACCACTGTTAGAGTTCCAGTTCTCACCTGTTAAAAAGTGCCAGTTCTCACCACTGTTAAAGTGCCAGTTCTCACCACTGTTAGAGTTCCAGTTCTCACCTGTTAAAAAGTACCAGTTCTCACCACTGTTAAAGTGCTAGTTCTCACCTCTGTTAAAGTGCCAGTTCCCACCACTGTTGTGACATTTACTCTAGTAACCTGAGGGCAGCATGAAAAATGCAGTTTCCATGGAAATAACTAAGATCAAGACAGAGTTCCTCAAGCTAGACAACCTTGGCTGTCTGTGCATATAAAATGTGTGTGTGTGTGTGTGTGTGTGTGTGTGTGTGTGAGAGAGAGAGAGAGAGAGAGAGAGAGAGAGAGAGAGAGAGAAAGAGAGAGAGAGAGAGTCTGTCTGTCTTCTGTATTTTAAGTGTTAAGCAACATCACACAATCAAATGGTATTGATACAGATTCCCCTTGACACTTGGAAGGTCTTCTTGGACTCCTACAGAGGAACCGCTTAGCCAGAGGGCTCACACAGGCCTTCTCAGATGTAAGAAGTTTCAGAATGTAGCAAGCTGATCCAGTTTTGCTCAGAATATAGAATGGCTGTTTGATGGTCACAGTGAACATATTTTCATAGTTCGAATTAACTAAAAATGAAAACTGTTGACTTGTGAGTCAGCAGCTTCTGAGAAGACAGCTTAATTAGGTAAATTACGTACTTTGTCACTGTCTGAGTTTATCAAGGATTTCTTTTCTTCTGAACTAAATAATCTCTTAAATCCTTCGAAATGATAAGATGCTGTGATTTTGGCAGTACAAAAGAAAGATGCAGATTTGCAAAATTAATCTCCCTGTGTGTGTCCCCCACAGCCCCACCCCCACACTGCCTCTGTCTCTGTGTTCTGTGGTTAAGGACCAGGTCTTTAACTATTTAGGAAAATGTCTTCCCACCTAGCTACGGGCTCAGACCCAGAATCTGTTTTTGCAAAAAAGAGAACTGCCTTCTTAAAGCTGATATTTTTAGTTTTTAAAAATATCCACTTACTCATGTTTGTTTGGTGGAAAGGGGTGCCTGCATGCCCCAGTCACATGTGGACACTTAAAGACAGCTCTGAAGGGTTGATTCTCCTCCCCCCTCATGCGGGTTCCAGCGACCCAATTCTAGTCCTCAGGGCTGGCAGCACACACCTTCACCAAGAGAGCCACCTGAAAGCCCTTGAAACGGAATTTTAAAGGGAGTCTATAGTTTAAAGAAGGAATTTGGGATGTTATGTGCATTTGTTGATCTTGCAATGGGTCAAAAAGGATGAAAGAAAACAGAATTACTCAGGAGGTTTCAAAGAATGAACAGTTTCCATTCTCAACAGAGAAATCCTCAAGCTGAGGAGCGAGTCTGTTGATAGAAGAGAGGACATTTAGTTAGTTCAGTTGTCAAGTTTGTGGACAGTGTCCTTTAAAATGTCATGTGTATGTAGATATTAATAATAATGATGTTAATCTTTATTATCCCGGATGATTCTATTGTTAGACAAACCAGAAAAAGAAAAGACAAGAAAAAAAAAAGTTCACAAAGAAATAAGCGAGTCGATTATGAAGAAATTCTTTTTAAAATACTTATCATGACAAATTCTTACTTCTCTGTATTTCAATTTTACTTCGTATTATTTTATTTTACTGCATATTTCAAGTGTATCATGAATACAACTCTTTGTGCTTTATTTTCCAGTTGTTTTTTGTCTTTACTGCTGGTGGCCGCGGTGGTCTGGAAGATCAAACAAACTTGCTGGGCTTCTCGTCGGAGAGAGGTAGGCAGTGATATTACCTGATCTCTCTACGAGGGTTTGAGCAGACATGGACCTCTGTTCACTTAGGCATCTGCTCCTTTCCAGTACTGATCTGTCAAATCAAATCTATACATTCATATCGAACAATTTTTCGATTTTTAAAATTTTAAAGTTGAACACCACAATCATTTAAAGACACTGTGCATGTGATGCTAGTTACAGGTTTTGCTGATAGTACTAGAATTCATCATGAGTACAGATACCAGTCGTGTTAACTAATAAGTAATATATTTAGTGTGACATTTAGTCATGGTGTGGGAGCACTGTCATACAACAATATCTCTGTTGAAGTTAAGGCAGTTCTGAGTGCCCTCATCTGTTTGCTTTAGGGAAGCTATCTGTTGTCATGAAATATTTTCTATGGGGGAAGGTGATCCGAATCTTTGACATTCCTTAGCCACCTGATTACTCGGCTATATCTAAAGGAACAGGCCACCCTGATGCCCTTGCATGTCAGAATTAGTCACAATATTCCTTACAGTTGTAATGTTGGTTGAAGAAAGGTTATACTCTCATGAATATCATCTGACTATATAAGCACATGGTCACATTTTTCAGCATTTTTATGTGCCTGTCTAACTGTGCCTATGAGAAAATATTTAAAGCTAATTGAAACAATCTAGAGTACTTGAGGCTAGAAAATTAGTGAATAGGACATGAATTTATAGGATTCTTATACTTCAAAAAGCAGTGCCTGCTTTAATGTATCTGGAAATGTGACGTTCTTCCAAGTTTGTGTTCATCTCAGTCCTGTGCTCATCTGAGACAGAATATGACCAGTACAGCAAGATGGAGAACCGACTTGGTGGAGTTTTATGATAAAATCTTGGTGAAAGGGGATAAATACAGACACAAGTGGCATTCTGTATGGATTCTAATGATGTCTGGTCCTGGCAAGAGAGCATGGTACAAGACGCAGAGCTCTAAGCATGGCGGCAGGCAGTCAGTTGGTACCGGAATAGAGCTAGTCATTGTACTTCCCTATCCATTAGGAAACAGATGAGGGCCACTAGTGGCCTCTGACCTGCATTCTGAAGGTCAGTGGTTAGCGATCTGCTCTGGGAATGGATGGAGCTCAACTCTGCGGCACTCACTGCGTGCCTGGCCATGAGGAGGTGGCCTGCTGAATCTCCTCATCACCATAAAGAGAGCTGTGTGATTGAATCTAAGTCCAGATTGAATTTTTATATAGCAGCTTCACTTATATTAAGTAAGCTCAGAAACAAGACAATTATTTACACTTTGGAAATATAACATACTTACTCTTGGGGAAAAAAAAACTTATTTTTGTATCTTACATTCTCGTTTTAAGTGACGATCGTATTTAACTTAACATTCTCTCACCTCAGAGTTTTTTGTTATTTTATTTTAGAACTTTTAAAATATACTTATGTTTTGATCATGTTAAAATCCTCCAAAATAATTCGGCAGACATGAAAGGGATTAGAGAAAAGCAGCCAGGAGCAGCTACTGTTATTAGATTTCCACAATCTGTGAATGTACATTGCTGTGGCTGTGGGTTTTCTCTCAGTGTGAAGCCTCTGTTTCTAACGTAAGGGGAGGTCCTCTTCTATGTCACAAATTGGATTTGCTCATTTTTGCCTAAACAGACAGATCTACAGGGGTGAGGCTCCCTGCTACACGCATGCTTCAAATATGTTTTTTTTTCTTCAATGTTTCTAAATACATTTCTTTTTTAAAATTGGTTATTTTATTTATTTACATTTCAAATGTTGTCCCCCTTTCCGGTTTCCCCTATGCAAATCCCCCATCCCATCCCCCCTTCCCTTTTCCTCTAGGAGGGGACTTCCCCCCCCACCCCCTCCTGTTTCACCAACATGGCATCCCTTTACCCTGGGGTATTAAGCCTCCACAGGACAATGAAAGACATTAAACGTTGTGAGAACAATCTGTATATTAATGTCCATAGTAAACATGATGCTGATTGTTCTCTTGGTTGATGGTCAGAGACCAGTTTGGATGATTTTCATTTCATTGAAGAATTACTTCCAGGTTTGTTTTCCTAAGGCCCAGAGGGTCAAAGGGCACATGTTGGATTTTACTTAATACTGGGAAGGAAATTCCCTGGTTTTGTTTTCTGAGCTCCAAATACTTTTAATGTCATTACATGCCCTTATGATGATAATTGCATTCTCAGACGATGCTGTGTTACTTAGCCTCTCCTTACTCAGCTTGGTTAAGACTTTGCTGCTCCCAGGTTGTACAGCCCTCATGCATACGTGTTTACACTGAGTTCTCTCTCTCTCTCTGTCTCTCTCTCAAAAACACTGCACTACTGACTATTGTTATAATTCA
Source organism: Tokudaia tokunoshimensis (assembly GCA_036184795.1). Taxonomy (NCBI): domain Eukaryota; kingdom Metazoa; phylum Chordata; class Mammalia; order Rodentia; family Muridae; genus Tokudaia; species Tokudaia tokunoshimensis. Next base: position 176,332,587 of record BTHU01000001.1, read on the forward strand.
GGCTCACGTGGGATTGACGGAATGTTAGTTTATTTGGCATGGTATTTTTTTTTCTTAGAATTTTGTAATGTAGTGCCAGGGAAGTGATAGTGATTTCCCCCCCCCCCCCATAAATAAAACAAGCAGACAGGAGCTGATCTGATGTAACTTACAGCAGGTCTTTATTTGCACTAGCTCTGGGCCCACTGATGCACTGCTGTCATGCAGGACAGTTTTGGAGGTGGGGGAGCCCTGAATATCTATAGGGGCAAGGCTTTACAGTAAGCCACAAGCTAGGGTGGGGTAGGTAAGTATGCAAATATCTAGCTATAGTGGCCTTTACCATAATTGGCTGGTGCTGGGAGTCTTATCATAAACTTAATTCCTCTTCCCTCTGCATTGGTGGTAACCTGGGTGCAGGTTTGTTGGAGGAATAACCTGGAGATGCTGGTCTTGTTGAGGGTGTAACCTAGAGACACTGGTCTTGTAGGGGATTAGCCTAGAGACTGAAGCTAGGCTCAGGTTTGCTTGGAAACTAATGCTAGGTACCAGCCTGTTAGTTTACCTGAGTTCAAACTTAGGTCATGTTCTCTAAAATGGAGTCTGAACTTAAAAGATTTGGCCTCTCAGTAATTGTTTTTATAAAAGTTATATTTTTTTCCAATTATAAGGACTGTTTAAGATGAAAGTAACTTAAATCATATATTGTGTTTAACCATACAGCTTATTGCTTCTTATTCTTTGACAACTTAGTTTCTCTTAAACTTGAGTACACTTTTTGTAATATAATTTTAATATCAGTTACCTATGATTATTATTCCTTTTGAATGAGACATCTAAGAATTCAAGGGCTCTTAAAAGTCTATAAAGACTTCAATTTGGATATTACCTCTTCAAATTGGTTCCTATGGTAACTTACCCTTGGCATAATATGAAAACTTTCTTTGGGCCCACACGAAGGAATGAAAAAATAATGGATATTGGTTCATTGGAAGGCTGAGCGCATTATCATTGCTTGTTCATTTTTACACAGGAAAATGAGATCATGCAGCTTCCAGGGTATATTCCAGTGCTTCTAGACATCACATTAAAATATTTGTTCATAACATATGTGCGCTAAAAATTACTTGACAAGTTGCTGATTTGAATGTCTTCGTATTAATATTGCAGTTTGAGTTTGTTTTTAAAAATGAGTATGGGTTAAGCCTGCATGTATGTTTGCATACCACATGAATGCCTGTGGTTTAAAGTCCACAAGAGGGTGTCTGACACTCTGGAACTGGAGTTACAGATGGTTGTGAGCTGCACTCTGAGACCTTGGGATTGAATCCAGGTCTAAAATGAAAACTTTATCTTTGACAAAGGAGCTAAAACCATCCAGTGGAAAAAAGACAGCATTTTTAACAAATGGTGCTGGTTCAGCTGGTGGTCGGCATGTAGAAAAAATGCAAGTCAACCCATTCTTATTTTCTTGTACAAAGCTCATGTCCAAGTGGATCAAGGACCTACACATAAAACCAGACACATTGAAACTTATAGAGTAGAAAGTGGGGAAGAGCCTCGAACACGTGGGCACAGGGTAAAATTTCCTGAACAGAACACCAATGGCCTATGTTCTAAGATCAAGAATCAACAAATGGATCCCTCAGAGAGATGGCTCAGTGGTTAAGAGCAACAACTGCTCTTCCGAAGGTCCCTAGTTCAAATCCCAGTCACATGGCGGCTCACAACCATCCATAATGAGATCTGATGCCATCTTCTGGGGTGTCTGAAGATGCTACAGTGTACTTACATATAACAATAAATAAATCATTGGGTCAGAGTGAACAGAGGTCCTGAGTTCAATTTCTAGCAGCCACATGAAGTCTCACAACCATCTGTACAGCTACAGTGTATTCATATACATAGAATAAATAAATTAATTAAAAAAAAGAATGAACACACATGGTATGCAGTCACTGATAAGGGGATATTAACCCAGAATCTCGTAATACCCAAGACGCAATTCACATATCAATAGAGTTCCAAGAAGAAGGAAGGAGAGACCCCTGGTCCTGGAAAGACTGGATGTAGGGGAATACCAGGACAGAGAAGCGAGAGGGGGTTGAATGGGGAAAAGAGGGAGGGAAGAAATGGGAAAGGGGAAATGCTTTGGAATGTAAATAAAAAAATATAGAAAATAATAATAAAAAAGAAAAGAATCAACAAATGGGACCTCATAAAATTGCAAAGCTTCTGCAAAGCAAAGGACACTGTCAATAGTACAAAAACAGCAACCAACAGATTGGGAAAAGATCTTTACCAATCCTAAATCCAATAGAGGGCTGATAGCCAATATATATGAAGAACTCAAGAAGGTAGACTCCATAGAGTCAAGTAACCCTATTAAAAAATAGGGTACAGAGCTAAACAAAGAATTTTCAACTGAGGAATATTGAATGGCCAAGAAGCACCTAATGTTCAACATCCTTAGTCATCAGGGAAATGCAAATCAAAGCTTTCTTAATCACTGAGTTATCCAGCCCAAGTTTGAAATTTTCACAGTGATCATAATAGCTAGACATATCAAGATTTTTAATTCTTTTCTTATAATCATATACTTGACTAACAAAAGAAACTATTAATAAATGAATTGATAATAGTTAAAAGAACTCATTTGGATTCATTGTCAATAGCCTGAAGTTTCAATTGAAAATGATCCCCTACAGCTTGTATGTAGGTCCTGGGCATTTGGAGTTTGTTTTTCTTGCTGTATTACAGACTGATTGATAAATATCGATAACAAAAGAAGGACAAGGGCTATATGTTTTGAACAAGCTCCAAGATTCAGCACAGTACACATGAGCACACAGTATTTAGGGAGCCCCTGAATTATTCTGTTAACCATGGGGGAGAGGCATGATCTATGAAGTTTTTGTTTTTGGAAATGAGATTTTTAATTGAAATCAATGTGACATGTTGGATAATTGTATGTAGAATTGATATGGAAAGATTTGTGGTGTTCTTTACTAAAATATAAAATATTAGAAAAATTTCCTGAAATGTTGGGCATTATCATCGTATTTAGTCCCAATTATTTAGGTAGATTAGGAAATGGTCAAGAATAGTGACTTTCTCTGAGTAAATATTATGGGATTAATCATAATACCTTGCATTTTATATATTCAGAAAAGTATCTGCACTCAAATATATTGGCTATGCATGCTTAAGTCCTTATCCCACCCCCAATTTTTATGCTTTATCTAAAATATAAAAACCTTAATTGTAATTGAGTGTTTCATATATGAGTACACTGTATATATGTCCTTTCTGCCCCTCCCTGTCCTCTGCAGCTCCTCCTGTGTTACATGCATGCACACACATGTGCATGCACACACACATGCATGCTCACACACAACCCGCTGAATCCTGTTTATGTTCCTGTCTGTAGATGTGCTTAGGACTGGGAAATCTATTGGGCTTTTCCTATAGAAAGCTTCCTCCTTCAGCAGCCATTGACTGCCCTGAGCCCTTCTTTGAGGGGCGTGGCTTTGAAGAATTTTCACCCATCCATTTTGGCATGTTTTCTGGAGTGTTCTTATGCATGTGGCCACATTGTTGAGAGTTCACAGGCACAGCACACTGTCGTGTATAGAGAAACTATCTTGCAGCAGTCATCCCTGTCCTCTGGCTCTTAAGAGCCCCCTCAGTCTTCCTCAGTGTTTCTGAGCTGTAGGTGTATAGCTGAATTTGGGCTCAGCACCCTATGGTTCCTTCTTTGAATTATGACCATTGTGGATTTCTGTAATAGCCTGTGTATTCTGCAGAAAGAATTTCTTTGATGGCGTCTTAGCATTATACTTTTCTGTGGATATGAGGATAGCATTTAGAATACAGTTACAGGCTGCGTTAATTTAGGAACATGGTTGCAGTAGAATCTCTTCTAGAGTCTGTGACCTCTCCTGCCCCAAGCTCTTGATTAATTGACAGAATCTGGCATGAATTTCCTCCTGTTAAAAGGGCCCCATGCCCAACTTTATTGGGGATATCGTGGCAGGTTGGTCACTATTGTGGTTCCTTGGGCTGTGTTGGCTCCATGTGTGAGCCTCCATTCTTGATTCTGATGTTCAGTCTGACACACAGAGAAGAGACTCTCCCTCTGACGTCTAGGCTTTGAGTGAGAAGCAACCTTGCTAGTGCGAGACCTTGATTTGCTTTTAAAGTGAGGGGCAAACAACACATGTGAGCTTTGCATATTACCCTTCCAGTTTACAGACAAATTCTGTAATCCAGTAATTAGATTTTACATAATATACTCTTCAGATATATAGCTGCCTAGTACTCTGAAGTAAACTCATTCTAAGATATTTATAGAGGACCTTTTTATATGAAAAAATTTATATTATTTATAAGGATTCCTGAAGTAAATTCCTCCTTCTTACTATGAAATGTGTGGCTGACAACAGAATGAGGTACAGACATGTTAATCATACTGTTCTTTCTTCCCGCAACTTCCTGAAGTATTGTTCTAGGTCTATTGCTCAGGAAACGCAGGAGCAAATCAGTCAGACTGAATCTTAGCCTCAGCCAGGTGTGCATTTTAAAACGTTCATTGTCTGGGACATACACAGCATGTTCTTTCTCATAACTTGTGCTTATGGGGATGACTGTGTGCGTGGAAATGGGTGCCACTAAAATTAACTGTGAGTACAGGGTGGGTATTGAAGACAGATGACAGTGATTTTCTAATCATATCATAAACAAATACTTATATTAGAGCCAAGAAAGAAGAGCCTAAAACTTAAGACTAAGGTGTTAAGACCAAATTAGTATTTATCTTGCCCAAAGAGATACATAGTTTCCTTCTTCCTACTTGTGGATTCTAGTCAGGATTGCTGGTACATGGTAAGTAGAGAAGCTATAACTCAAAATTAAGTCTGTCAGATTCCAGAATCTAAGCTCAATTAAGTATATACAGAATTCCAAAGATAACCTAAATGAAAGCAGGTTTGATTCTATAATTGACCATTTATTATGTACCCTGAACATCTGTTTGTCGTAGTGGGAATACACTGTGGGTTATGGAAAATGAAGACACAATCAATCCTTATTTGATTGCGCTCTTAGGAAGAAAGGGCTTGCTCAGTTCCAGCACAGTGCTTCCTTACCACTGACAAACACAGTGTTCCCTTACCATCAAGAACCACAGTGCTCCCTTATCACTGAGAATGTTTATTCTATATTTACTGAAAGGCCTTTCATAGGATCATGTAGAGATTGACTGTTTACACAAAGAAAAGAAAGTAGAAACAAATTAAACTACTTAATGTGCTTCTGAAAAGTTTTCAACTTCATAATCTAGGTTTTCACAAATGAGCTGAAAGGGTTTTATTACACATATGTCACTGACCAGGACAATATTGTTCACATTCATGGATTCAGTGACACCTACATCAGAACTACCATCTTACCAGCAGTGGGGTATATGACATCATCTACTGTAGAACACCTGACTTGAGAGATATTAAAATGAGTTTAAAAATGTCAATTATGGGTAGGGCCAACTTTTAAGAGATTATGCTGTGGAGTTAAGCAATGCCAAGTATTTATCTGGTGTACCCTTTTAAATGTATCAGACTTCAATACATATTAGTTGCTTTTATTGTTGACTATGTGTACTATAAAGAGTAACAGGCATTGGATTACACATTAGGATCATGAGTAGAAACTCCTGCATGTGTTGGACTGGTTTCTTTCTCTCCATCTCTTCCCAACAATGGTTTCCTAAAGATTTTAAAATATCCCTAGTTATTCTGTGTGTGCACCCATGTGCATGTATATTCTGACATGCTTGTGTGGCATGACCCAGGTGTGGAAGTCAGAACAACGTTGTGCATTTTTTTTCCCTTTTCTTCCACTGTTTCCTGGATTCTAGGAACTAAAACTGAGCTCATCAGGATTGAGGGGAAATCCTGTGATGCTTATTTTCTGTAAACTTGATACAGGCAGTCATTTTGGAAGAGGGAACCTCAGGTGGGGAAAAACAAAAAACCAAAAAACCACCAGATTGTTCAGTGGGCGTGTCTGTGGTGAAGTTTTGTGATTAATGATTAATGTGAAGAGCCCAGCTCACTGTTGGTGGTGCCATCCCTAGGTGGTTGTTCTGGGCTCTATAAGGAAGCAGGCTGAGCAAGCATGAGGAACAAGCCAGTCAGCAGCACTTCTAGCCTCCAGGTTTCTATATTGACTCCCCCTGAATGATATACTACAAACTATATTATGAAATAAACCCTTATTCCCCAAGTGACTTCTGGTCTTGGTTTTGCACAGCAACAGAAACCCCAAGACACTATTATACACTTGAGGACCTATTGCTAATGGTTTCCAGAGCAGGACTTTTAATATCAACAAATCTTTAGACAACATAGTGTCTATGTACAAGGACACATTAATTGTATAATATGTGTATGGTGTTTGTTGTTTTATATGATAATGCAGACATGTACATGTGGATATATGTTTTATGTTTGTATTCCACTGTATTATTGCATATGCCTAAAATAGGAAATTCTGGAAGGAGACTGGAGCCTGCTGTATTTGTTTGTTTATTTATTTATGTTTTTAGTAAATTGTTGCAATTATAGTATAATTCCATTCCTCCCTCTCCTCTTCTTCTTCCACATCATCCTGTATACTTCTCCTGTTCTCTTTTGAATTCATGGCGTCTTTATTCATTAATTGTTATTGAATACTGTATTAGGGTTCTCTAGAGTCACAGAACATATGGGTAGTCTCTATATAGTCAGGGAATTTGTCGATGACTTACAGCTTGTAATCCAACTCCCCAACAATGGTCAGCAGCAGCTGTGAATGAAAGTCCAAGGATCTAGCAGTTGCTCAGTCCCATGAGGCAGCTGTGAATGGAAATCCCAGGATCTAGCAGTTGCTCAGTCATACAAGGCAATCAGGCAAGGAAGAGTAAGAGTCTGTCTTCCTTCTTCCAATGTCCTTATATAGATCTCCAGCAGAGGGTGTGGCCCAGATTAAAGGTGTGTGCCACCGTGCCTTTAATCCCAGATGGTGTTGAACTCAGAGATCTCCTTATCTTAATCTTCTGGAATTCACTATGCTTCAAAATCTCCATGCCAAGATTCAGGTTAGAAACTTGTATCTCTGAGCCTCCAGATTAGGATCACAGGCGAGCCTTCCAATTCTTGATTAGTTCCTTCCAGATATAGTCAAGTTGACAACCAGGAATAGCCACTACAAATACATATATGTATACATGTACATATTCCTAGACTATATTCATTTTAAGTCTGTATAGTATTCTTATAATATATTCCAAGAATTATTATAGAATTATATGAAAGAAGTTTGAGTTTTGACATTGGAGTTGACGCAATGAAAGTTGACTATAAAGTTGATATTCTTCCAGCATTTTGTATTAACTTCATCATTTAATGTCAGTTGATGCTGAAACAAAATTTTTTTCTGCATTTTTAACATTAGAATTAAGACAAATATTAACAGATGTGTTGCGTGCCCTCCTGCACTCTACCTTTACACTTGTAGAATTTCTTTGTAGCCTGTATAATATTTGAGCATTAATGTGCTCCTTTAACCCAGGGCTGAGTAAGCAGATACTTTGTTTCATAACCCAGTACAGCATTTGCAGATACTTTTTTTCATAAGCTAAGTGATTCTACTTTTGAATGTCTAGAGTCTTATCCATCTGGTTCTAACTTAAGGGGAAATGCTTCTAGTGTGTTCTAGGGATAATGTCTTGTGCACTGTATAAAAGCATCATCTGTTAACCGGAAGCTGATGGACAAGAAGCTGAGGCAGGATTAGAAGGTGGAACTTTAGGAGATAGTCAGGCATGGGAGGTTTGCCACCTGGACCCAGAGGAAGTCAGGCTTAGGATACTGAGAAGAGGTAACCAGCCAGGCGGCAGATATACAACAGTATAGATGGGTTAATTGAGTTATGAGATAATTGGGAAACAATTGTAGCTTAAGGCTTAGGCACTTTTTCTTTTTTTCTTTTACAAATTAGTATTCTTTTTTTTTTATTTTCTAAGTTTTTTTTAAATTTACATTCCAAATGATTTCCCCTATCGCATTTCATCCCGCCCCGAAAGTCCCATAAGCCCCCTTCCCTCCCTCTGTTCCCCATTCCACCCCCCCCTCACTTCTCTGTCCTGGTATTCCCCTACGTCCAATCTTTCGAGGACCAGGGGTCTCTCCTTCCATCTTCTTGGGCATCATTGATATGTGAATTGTGTCTTGGGTATTCCGAGATTCTGGGTTAATATCCCCTTATCAGTGACTGCATACCATGTGTGTTCTTTTGTGATTGGCTTACCTCACTAAGGATGATATTTTCCAGTTCTGACCATTTGCCTATGAATTTCATGAATTCATTGACTGATTATGAATTTTACAGGTCTAAATCAATGGCATGTCAGGAGAAAGCTCTCTTAAATCCGACTTTATATTTAATTTGGAATAAATATGCTGTCTACTATTATCAAATTCTATAGTGCTGCTTTCACGGTGACTCAATTGCATTACTTGTAACAAGGAGACAGTTAATACACGGAATGACCCTGATGATGTGCACAAACCCAGTCCCCACCTGTGGCTCACAAGTCTATGATCAGAAAGAAAACCTGTGGCATCTCATGTCCAGGCATCCTGGCACAAGCATGCTGCCCTTATCTAGAAAGTGCCTTTTATTGTGCTGAGCACGACATTCATTTCTTTTCAGCTTCTCCGAGGCTCCTGTAATTATAATTTGATTTAATTTCTTGTCATTTAATGCTATGAATTGTCCTTTAGCTATATTTATGCAACACATTCTTTAGGGCATATTGAATGAACACGCTATTAGCTTCACTTATGGTTGGAGTTTTGAAACTGAAACTGTTACATATTAATTATTCTAAGTCTAAAACCCATTATCATATTTTGACTCCACCTTTGCCCATAGGCAGCAACCCAAGCTTGAGTCTACTCTTCAGCCAGATCAGGGTGATTTTGATTGACACTTTCTTCTTCAAGTAGCTAAGGATGGCAGTTATCTTCTCTGCTAGAGCTCTCTCCTTTTGTAGACATAGTATCCCATTCTTTGGCAAATTGGTATCATGAAATTGTATTCCAGTAATGGGAGAAAATGCTTAGAAGTAATTTTTCTTTTTATCAGAAGCAAACACAGGCAGTTTGCCTTCAGAATGGACTGTTTGTTATTACTTGGAGAGTCATTATTTGGCTAGCAGATGAGCTAACATAAATTTAGCATTTTGTACATCTTTCTTGTTTTCCTATAAATTTTAACAGGTTATATATCTTTTAGTCCCAGAATTCAAAATTATGTTCTTGTCTAGCACGTTGATCTTCTCTATGCAGCCAAGCAGCTGGTTTTATGTTTCTAGGTTTATTCTTCTACCCTTCTTATGTGCACTCACGTCAGCACACAGTCTTCTTTCTGCATCTTCTATGTGCACTCACAGGCCATAGTGGCACACATTTCCTTTTCTGCATGCCCCCATGAGTGACAGTGTACTCTACTTAACAGATTTTATCTCTTAGTCTTTAAAAATCTAATGAATTGCTATAGTTTAAAATTACTTATCATCTTAAAATAACATTTACATGAGTTGATGAGATTAAACATTTGTCCTTTTATTAACATTATTTCTATTATTTATTGCTGTAGTAAATGGTTTTGTGTGTATGTATAATATATATATTATGTGTGTGTATATATATATATATATACATACATATATTAGGTTTTTTTTGAGATCATAGTATAATTACCTTATTTCCCCATTTCCTTTCTTCCCTCAAACCTTTCCAAACACCCCTCCTTGCTCTTTCACACTCAAATTTTTCATGGTTACATGCATATATATTCCTGAAGACTTAAAAGCACTCTGCTCAGTCTGTATAATGATGTTCCTGGGCATGCTTCCAGCTCACAGTTGCTATGGTTACCCAGTTGCTCTTCCCTTGGGGAGGCTATCTTCTGCTCTCTGCTCTCCTTCTGTGTCTGTGGTTCTTGCTGTAGGTTTAGCACCCGCTGGTCCTTCCCTGTACTCTTTAGTGTGTTCATATTGTCTTCGTTCAGCTTATATGTAGGGTTTGTGTTGGTGAGATTCTATAGGCAACCTCTCTTAAGAATTCCCAAGATTCTAAGAAGTAGTTGTCAACTCAAACTTTTTTTGGAAGTAACTCTTCAAAACTTTATGACCCTTCCTAAAGTTTATAACAGTAATACATAAAAATCAAAACTTCAGTCAGACATTCGGGATACAAGAGCCAAGCTAAAATCATGGAGTGTTAAGTGAACATATTGTTAAAGTATTTCTTGCAATATGTGTGTGTTCGCACAGTTGGCATAGAAAGGTTATACAGTGGGATGGTCATTATACTACTTACTTATAAATTTTTATCTTTTTGTTGTTGAAGAATGGTGCTAATGTCTGTCTCCCAGGTAGTGGCATCCACTGTGTCTGTCTCTCAGGGGATGGCATCTACTGTGTCTGTCTCTCAGGTGGTGGCATGCACTGTAGGTCTCTAGAATTTACTACATTGCCCTAACTGGTTTTAATGATTTTGTAGCACTGACTCTTCAGCTACTAATAGCTCAAATGACCAGAATATCAAAATTAAGTTTACAGTGGTCAAGATTTGCAAATTATGTGCCCCCGAAATCCTGAGCAATCATTATATCATCCGGAAACTTTCTTTGACTCTCTTCGTGACTAATTACTGTTCTCTATCAACATTTTCTATTAGTGCAAATGTTGTTTTTCACTCAAAAATGCCCGTTCTTCTTTTTAAATAGCATTAATAAACATGCAGGTCTATTTTTTTTTATTTCCTTAGTTAAAATGATAGCATCTTGTCTTTAATTTCTCCCTTAAGTGGAGTGCAGTGCAGTCCGCAGTTGGAACTCTCTGACCTTTAGAACTCTATAAGGCCCGGAGATTTTAATCACAGCCTGAGATATCTGCCATTCCCTGAAGTCAGGTGCCTGTCACATCATCTGTGTGAAACACTGCCTCAGGAATGTGGACTATACATTTTTACCTTCGGAATCCTGTTGGCCTGGCTGGTGCACTAACATGAAGCAAGCAGCAAATCAGCTTTGTTCCCCTTAGATAATTAGTAATTTACAAATCACTCTTGGCTATTCTTTTATTTTAGAATACTCATATAAGTTGCATAAAATTGTTTTGTATGTAGAAAGTGCTTTGAAATGCAAAATATAATTAAATTCTCTATTATTTTATGACAGTAGTATTGCTTAGTGATGCTGTTGGCGAGTTCTGTGAATATTCACGGATTCTGAACGGAACGCAGAGGAAGCTAAATTATCACCTCCGTGGATTACTTTAAGCTACTTTCCAGTCAGCTGAGACAAATGAAAGTGTCTAAGTACTTAGAACGCTCCAGTTCTTACATAAACATACTGATAAATAACTGCTGTTTGGGCAGTGCACTACTCTGCCTCGTACTGAGAGTTGTTTGGCTGCATTGAGCCTGTCTAGGGCACAAAAACAGGGAACTGCCCCAAAATTCTGGACACCAGCACATTAGTAACTATGTAATATCACAGTTAATCATGGATTTATATTCCATTTCCTGGGGTCTGAAAACCTGTTCTGCAGGGCGGGGGAATCAGAAGCTGTGTTTATCTGTCCAGTTGGTCACACTAAAATGAGTACAATCTGTGAACCCGCTAAGACCCAGAGCAGTGCTGTTGTGTTACAAAGCTGAGAACTTCACAGTGTGTTAGTGCTGAGCGAGCTTGGGACCTGCGTTGATGTAAGGATGTGTGGTACTTATTATCTGGAGTGTGAGCCTTCTGTATTATTACATAATAGCATCTGTGTACTTTTTAGACCAGGATTGTGCTTTTTTCTTTAGAATGGTTGTGTATCAATTAATCTTTAAGGTATGCAGGAATAATTTTTCCCAGAAGAAAACATATATATATATTTTTCTGTAGATTAGTTAAAAATTAAAGCTTGCCTAACAAGATTTACCTTCTATTCAATGTTGTGGAAACTATTCTGTCAAGAGTGTTTTATATTAATTAAATGTGTTTATCTGATAAAGTCATGAGTAATACCATGCATTGTTGCAACCTACTCAAACACTGAGAACTATTAGGATTAATTTCACTTTCACCGTTTCTGTTGATATTTCCTATTTTTAATCCAAAACTTTAATCATATCCTGATTGAAGTTTTATATTAGTGTGATCTCTTAATTGGATGCAGAAGAGTTTTTACTTATTTTAATAAAACAGGTTTAATTTTTAGGCCTCACCATTAGAAAATAACCCTGTCATTAATGGATAAGGAAGAAATATTTTAATAACAGTTCTCTAGTTTTCAAATCATATAAATTTCCCAGATAATTCTGGCAAGGACATTAATACGTAGTGAATAACAACTCCACTGTCTGTGGACCCTTTTTGTCTAACCTCTATAAAATCTTTATAGTCTTCCCCCTTGATAAGTCGGTGCCATCCCTTATCTAGTTGTTACAGTATTTAATATGCCTCATTATTGTGCATACAATTGCCTTTTATTTTCCTTAAGATAAATGTTTGTGGATTTCAAATGAAGGTGACTTTGTTCTGAAAGCTGGCAGTTAACGATAACAGTGAATAACTTTTTATGCGTGTGGCTCCATAGAAAGTTGTCTGGCACGGGTTATTGTTACCCATAGTAAGTAGCCCTCACACTCCGTGCAGGCAGTTAAATCTCCGAGATACGTGCTATTTCAGCTCCAGGAAAAGGGGACTACGAGTCTTTTATCAATATTGAAGTTCACAGGAAACAGAATATGTTCTAATTGGCCTCACCTTTTTTTTTAATATCAGAAATTTAATTTTGGGCATGAAGTTCATAAACTGAAGTCAGGGATGCTAAGTCCTGAGGTGTACCCACTGGAGGTAGAATGCGGTCATTTAAGCATGCGCTATCTTTCTGTATGACTGAGGATTTAAGGTGCGGTACATCACTCTGCCCCCACCATGCTCAGGGCTGATTAGTCACAAAGTGCATGCACTCCTCTCTGAAGAACTGATGCCACTTCCTGTGTCTCGCCAGAGTTTAGGTTATGATTGGGAAAATCTCCTAAGTCTCTGGTGCCTGGACTGAATTCATCACTTGTCCAGGTTAATGTGTCGGGTGGTGACTGAGAGAAGATTGTAGAGAGTTGGTTGTAAGGGCTGGGACACAAATGATATGGGGCTAACAGATTGTACTTTAATTAAATGTGGTTTTGAAAACCATATATTCACATCATTCAAATTAAAATGGGGTATGGACTGGAAACGTTCGCATGGGCTTACAACCCCCTTGAGCCCTCCTCCCAAGGTCCTGCAGATGGACACTCTTACCTATGCTTCTAGATTTCCTTTATGCGTGTTCTAGTACGTGCACATCCCACACCCGTTCTTTCTTACATAAGTACTGTGGTTTCATAATTCATCACATCTGAGATATCACATGGTACATGGCGAGAGAAGAGCGAAAAACACTGGAGATTAAACTTTAGAACATTGGTGATGACCAAGCACATGGCGATGTCAGGGATGACAGACTGCATACAAACTCTCTTGTTGGAGGTGAGTCAGTGCAGCGTGCCCTCTCCGCCACACATCACTCCTGCTTCTCATGCTACAGGGTGGGTCTCTGCACTGCAGAGTTTATTCATTCCTAGTTCTGTAGACACGTACTGTCTCACAGGACAGTATCCCGATTTTACATGTATCCTAGTTTACTTAATCTCCACATTCATACCATTTCTGTTTTTGTCTGTTGAAGCCTTATCCTTTTTGTACCTGCCTTTGGTCCTGTAGGACTTGCAGGTGTAAGCCTGAGCTAGGCTGCTGGCCACAGTCAGGCCATATCCCTTATGCTTATTACCACGTTTCTCTCCTTAGGGTTGCTTGTATATCATTTCCCACCAGTTGGGTGAAGAGCATGTGGGAAAACTGCATATCTGTAATTTGTTAAAGAAGAATTGGAGTTTCTTTTAAATTGCACATTGTAAATAGTGCCAGATTATGAATATTTTCCAGTGTTTGAGAACCATATTTTTTTCCTCTCTTTCTCTAAGCTATTTGTCCTTTACCCTCTCTGTTGGGTTGTTAATCCTTTTTATCAGTTTTTCTTTTTCCGCAGTACTTTCTGCTTAGGAGATTAGCCCCTGTGTTTGGTATGAGTCATTTCTTTATCAGTTCACCACTTGATTCTTCCTCAGATCTTGAATATTTCTTGACCTGTTCATCTTGTTCTAATACACTCTCATGAGCTGTGTAACTTACACATGGTAGAGTTGTGGTCTACACAGACTTGGAGCCTGGGAGTCTATAACCTGGACCCCCGCAGATTCAGTGTGTGGTGAATGAAGGCTTAGATTTTTCTCTGAACTTACTTTATTTAGGGTTCTTGAATGCTTCTCCCTCCCTTCTAGCTAACGAACCAGACAAGACACAGAATGTGAGAGAATATTTATTTGTAAGTCTACATCTGACAAGAGATAATGTCTAGAATGCAAAGATTTACATAATTCCACCAAATTTCTCAGTATCATAGATGCTATCTACGCGTCCGAGTTGGCATTACTTGCAAAGTACATTTATAGTCGACAATCACTAAATAAAATGAATGGAACTCAAATCCATTGAAACATGATGACTTTTACAGTCACAAGTAGACTTAGGGACAGAAACCTTTGCGAAATGTGTGTAGAATTTCTCTCTGGGTGATAAAAATATTGGGAGTCACATTTATACTTAATACAGTATTGTGAATATAATTGCCATTAAATTATATGATCAAATTGGCAAATGCTTTTGTGTTTTGCCATAATAAATTGTGTAAACATACAATGAGATACAACCTTGTATCTGCTAGGAAGGCTGACTAGACAAGAAAGGTTATAACAGATATTGGTAAGGCGATCGACAGATTAGAGCCCTGCGCACTGTGGGTGGGGTTCAAATGGCTCCACCATTTCAATAAGCGTTCATCAGTTTCTGAGAATACTAAAGTGTTACCCTATGACCTTTCAGTTTTCCACATGGAGGTGTGTACACCAGGGGAATTATGTGTAATTTGTGTATAATGTAGAGTAATGTGTTTAGCAGGATTACTCATGATGGCTCAGAGGTGAAGACAAGGTAGATTTACATGTCTTAATTTTTTGGTTCAGAAAGAAACAGAATGTGGTAAGTGAATGAAGCCATAGGAAAAAATACTATTATCTAATTCAACACAGAGACAAATATGTATGCTGTCTTTTTTTAAGTGTGACCATGTATGTGAGGGAGCATGTGCACATGCACACAGAAGTCAGCAGAGGATATCAAGGGTTCTCTGACTCCCCGCCTTCAGTTTCCCAAGACAACCTAGGATGGCATCTGCATCAGCTTCAGTGATCCTCCTGCCTCCGGGAGCCAACAGCCATGACAGTTACACATGCACACGCCACATCCAGGTTTTAAATTATGAACCAGGTATTCAAGTTCAACTTCTCATACTCGAATAGCACATGCTGTTACCCACTGGACCATCTCTCCAGCCCGTCTATAGACCGTCTATATGTTAAATGGCTCAGTAGGTTAAGGTACTTATGGCAAGGTCTGACAGCCTGACACACACAAATAGATGAACAAGATTTCCATGTGAGGAAGAAGTCCAGATAGATGGTCCTTCAGGTTGAGGTGCTTTCTGCATGAGTCTGATACCTGAGTCCCTGGAGCCCAGGTAAAACTATAAGGAGAAACTGACCACTTAAAGTCGTTCTCTGGTCTCCACATCCATGCTGTGGCCTGCATGCCCACCCGTCCATCTGTTACACGCATGCCCTCAGTGGTAGTCATGATAATCATAATACTATAGATGTTAGAAGAAGTAATGACCAAAAATGTGCAAGGAGTTGATATTTGAGTGTAACTGAAATTTTCTACAAATTTAGTTGTATATTGATGACCTTACAATTCTGAATAAAAGTAGCAAATTGGTTGAATTTTATACTGTGTTAAATTTTATAGCATGCATATTATATTGTGATAGAATTGTTGAAAAAGGAAAACCACATTAATTTGCATTTCCTTGATAACTTGTGATGCATTTGTTAGCCATCTGTGGTTCTCCTCATGAGACTCCTGTGTTCAGACCTATAGCCCATAATCTGAGTGGTTGTTTCATTGCTATTTGGTTTTTTGTGTGTTCTGGATATTAGTCATCTGTTGGATGAGTAGCTGGCAGAGGATTCTGCCCCATTCTGGAGGCTGATTCCTTACTTAGTTTTCTCTTGCTGTACAACAGCTTTTTCTTTTCCCTGAGGTTCAATTTAACACTTATTTCCTAAGTAATCAAGGTCTTGTTTATAAGGTCCTTATTACTACACACTGCAGTGCCTACCTGATTTTCTCCTACAGCAATTTCAGTGTTTGGGGTTTGATATAGAGGTTTTGATCTGTTTGACATTGATTTTTGTACAGTGTCAGGGATAAAGGTCTAGTTTCATTTTTTTCTAACACATGGCACCCAATTTTTGTAACAGCATTTGTTCAAGATGTGTTTTTGGAAACTGTGAAAATCAGAGGGCTGCAGTTGTACGAACTTAGGTCTGAGTCTTCTAGTTAATTTCATTGATCTACATGTCTGTTTTGTTTTTGTTTGTTTTTTGCCACTGCTATGCTCTTTTTATTATCACATCTATCTTGTATAACTTTAAATTGGCTATGGTAGTGACTTACCACCACCACCACCTATCCAGGGTCTTTTGTGATTCCGTGTGAATTCCAAGATTTTAGTGAAGATAACACACATCTTGGAGAAAACAAGCTAGACATGCATTGGAGCCTCCCCCTAGTCTTCCAGAGCCTCCTCCTAGTCTTCCAGAGCCTCCCCCTAGTCTTCCAGAGCCTCCCCCTAGTCTTCCAGAGCCTCCCCCTAGTCTTCCAGAGCCTCCCCTAGTCTTCCAGAGCCTCCCCCTAGTCTTCCAGAGCCTCCCCCTAGTCTTCCAGAGCCTCCTCCTAGTCTTCCAGAGCCTCCTCCTAGTCGGCTAGCTTTCATAGTCCTGGATGATGATATGCAAGTCATTAGTACCAACTTGCCAGGCAATGTGTCCACTTGTGTAGTAGTGGCACTGTGGTTAAAGTTGTGAACACTTACTCTTAGATTGAATTTGTGGCCCACCTCAGAGGAAGAAATCTGTGCCTGGTACTATAAGCTTTATTTGAACAAACACATAAGGGGGAAGATCATAGGCCCTGGAGGGGGGAGGGGGAGGAAGCAACTAAATATCTTGTTTCGATAAATTGACATAGAATCATGCTGACTTCTAAATATTTATATTTGTATTTGTGGGCAGTCAAATGCTCCTCTCAGCCTTGTTCAAGGAAGTCTTTCTTTTCAGCCACTGGAAGTTTTCAGAGCCTCATGCCTACAGAAGGTCCCAAGAACACATGGTAGATAGATTAGTACTCAGCCATAAACTTTATATTGTTCCACTAATGTCCAGGGAATACTCTGGAAGAGGAAACAGAATGAATGTGAGAGAGAAAAGACGGGGGAGAGCTGCAAAAGTTGCATCCCGGGCCTGACCCAGACACCGGAGAGAGCAGCGTGTTACAGCAGCTGTAGTCTCCACTGGGCCTGCCCAGGAATTGGGCCAGTTTCCAGGCAAGCATGGGTGGGCCCCACCTGTGACCACTCAACTCTTTGCTGCTGATAGATTCATCTATAGGGGAACATAGCCTGGTGACGCACCAACCCTGCGGTCACTCAGATCACCCTGGCTCACAAGATAAAACCAATACTCAGGAATCTGGGAAGAGGAGTTGTTGGAACGGGGAGAGGGGCATTGACTGGGCAGGGAGGTGGAAGAGAACAGATTGAGGAAGGAGAGCTATTGGGAGTACATCAGACATAAGCACGACGTTATCGGAGAGAACACATTAATCAATAAAATGAAAGCTTCCTTTTGAATGGTAGTAGATGTAACTAACTGTGGAGTGCTGAGTGAAGACCAATCCAAGTCGACCAGTGTGGGAGCTGGTGTGGCTGTCAGCTTATGTAGGACAGGGCCATAGTTGAGACTAGGTGATTAGTATTGGAAATGGAGAAAATGTGAGTTTGGTGTTCTTTTGTGATTGGGTTACCTCACTCATGATGATATTTTCTAGTTCCATCCATTTGCCTAAGAATTTCATGAATTCATTGTTTTTAATAGCTGAGTAGTATTCCATTGTGTAAATGTAGCACATTTTCTGTATCTACTCCTCTGTTGAGGGACAGCTGGGTTCTTTCCAGCTTCTGGCTATTATAAATAAGGCTGAAGAAGCTTGGAATACCCAAGATACAATTCACAGACCAAGTGAAGCTCCAAAAGGATGATGACCAAAGTATGGATACTTTGGTCCTTCTTAGAAAGAGGGAACAAAATACCCATGGGAGGAGATAAAGGTGTGGAGCAGAGACTGAAGGAAAGGCCATCCAGAGACTGCCCTACCTGGGCATGCATCCCATATGCAGTTACCAAACCCAGACACTATTGTGGATGCCAACAAGCACTTGCTGACAGGAGCCAGATATAGCTGTCTCCTGAGAGGCTCTGCCAGTACTTGACAAATATAGAGGTGTGTGCTCTCAGCCAACCATTGGACTGAGCACAGGGTCCCCAATGGAGGAATTAGAGAAAGGACCCAAGGAGCTGAAAGAGTTTGCAGCTCCATAGGAGGAACAACAATATGAACCAACCAGTACCCCCAGAGCTCCCAGGGACTAAACCGCCAACCAAAGTGTACACATGGAGGGACCCATGGCTCCAGCCACATAGGTAGCAGAGGATGGCCTTGTAGGACATCAAAGGGAGAAGAGGCCCTTGGTCCTGAGAAGTCTAGATGCCCCAGTGTAGGGGAATGCCAGGATAGGGAAGAGGGAGTGGGTGGGTTGGTAAGCAGGGAGAGGGGGGATGGGATAGGGTGTTTTTGGAGGGGAAACCAGGAAAGGGAATAACATTCAAAATGTAAATCAAGAAAATATCTAATAAAAAAAAGAGAATGTGAGTTTGGGATTTTTTTTTTTAATAGTCAATTATGTAATCCTTGCTGATAATTTGGCTGTAAAGGATGACGAACACTGTTTGTCAGAACACAGTGTGGGGTTTTACCTCTGACCACCAGGTGGACAATGGTGAGCTGAAACTCTGAGCACTGGAAGAGAGAGAGTGTGCTCAGAGGATTAAGACAGCAACTAAGAAAGAACATTAGGTGGTTTTCTCTACGTCCAATGTTAAGGCCTACTCCGAGGGAGAAAGTTCATGCTGGTGGCCGAACGGTTGGCCATGCAAGCCTGGGCTTTCAGAGAGAAGCACAGCATGCACACGGGGGTCTCCAAGCCTCAGACTAGATGAATGCTGACTTGTGCTTGCCAGGGGTTAGAAGCAAAGGCCCAGGCATCCTTGGGGTGCTCACTACTGAGGTTTTGCACAAACTTCTGACTTCCACCACTAGGCGGCGTCAGGTAGTTAGAATAAGCATCACCAAATAGTATCATTTGCGCTATAAAGTAGGCATTGTGCTGGGCAGAGAAATTGATTAGGATGGTACTAAATGCCCATGTGGGTGCAGGGAACGCGACTGGAAAACACCAACAGATGGGAAAGTATCCATCGCGTTAACCATACCAAATAAAATACATGTGTGGTTTAAAAATTCAGAAGATGATTGGGAAAGAAACTCGGTGAGTGATGCTAGGGGGGCCTTGTCACAGGCAACGAAGACGCGCGCAGCCAGATCAGAAAGGGTCTTAAAGGAAGCCGTTCAGTAAATGGCCTGACCCCAGAGCCAACATCTATATGTTTCTGAAGCATGAATCTTTGCCTTTCTATCTTCCGGGGAAAGAGCTCAGAGTCGAAATCGTCGTATTCGGCTGTGGGTGTGGTATCATTCTCTGTTGAAACCATCTCCCTCCACCTCAGTCACATATAAATCCTATGACTTGGAGACCGTTCCTAATTCGATGTTTGCATTCAAACTCCCATAGAAATTTTCTCACCAGTATCGGTCTGCCAGTGACTTGAAGTTTCTTAGCTCTGTTCTCCACAGACCAGTGTTGCGGTTGGGCACTGGAACAAGACGTTCCTGCCTCCTTTCTTTGTGAACGATCAGAAGAAATTAATAATTGCCAATAAATATGATTTAGCCACTTTGGAATGTCTATTATGTGCAAGAATTTGTGGGTATAATATTTTTAAAAAACAATGTATATAGCATTTTAATGACATCGGCTTTGGAATCTATTGGTAAAATTAGAGATCTCTTAAGATGGAAGGGAAATAGGCATGGCTGTATTTCCCTGAAACTGTAAAATTCATTGTTTTAATAAAGTTTTTGGATGGCCTTTCCCAGGGACTCATAAAATACATTTTAAAACATTAAGACTTGGAAAGTGATTTAAGTGGAGCACATTACGCATATTCATCTTTTTCTACTTAATGTTCAGTTTTTACAAAGTATGGGTTGTTAATGGACCATCCTCTCTAACTCATTTTGTTTACTAAGCTAGAACCGAGACGTGAACAATTATGCCCGTGGCAAAGCCTTTAAAGTAGAATGCACAGCACTAAGGACGGGTGCTCATTTGCAGTGAAGCAGGCGCTGGCATCCGAATTCTGCCCTAACTAGGCTCGAGCCGAGAAGCAAACTCTGCAGACTGTTACGCTGATTACCGTCGGAGTGTCTCAAGCTCAGAGCCGTTGACATCTGCAGTGTTTTTCAACATATTTTATAATGTGTTTGTTTTTTTCTCATTGTTGATAACATAGCTGTTTGCCGTTCCTGTTAGAGTTTTCTAAGTGTTGGCATCCAACCCATCCCTCGCTGCATCTTGCAACTATCATTAAAAAATGTTTATTTATATGAATATAGATACTCAGGCTGACTTTGGCTCTTGTCTCTTATGATGCCATAATGAACGTTGGTGTGCGGATGCCAGGTGAGGTGTGTGTTTAGCTACCTTTATGTGCATAAGAGCCATTTCCAGATCTGTGTTTAATCCCTTAAGGAATCCATAGGCTGTTTCATTTAATAGATGTATCCAGGCACCATCAAGGTACAGGGCTCCTTTTTGTCCACATCCTTGTCAAGAGTTTTTAATGTCTTGCCTTTTGACTCCGGACATCCTAAGAGGTGGGAGGGGCTAGTGGGCTGTGGTTTTTGCTTGCATTCACTTTCCTGATGATTAACAAGGTTGAAGACACTGTCTCTTTCTTCATGACAGCATTTCGTCTTTGAATAAGTGTATATTTAGGCTCTGTAATATTGTTCTTTAATTCTGTGGTGTGTGTATGTGTTTGTGTGTGTGTATATGTGAGCAAGTGTGGATATGTTTGTGAGTATGTGGGTGGCATGTGGGTGTACATGAACATGTGTGCACATAAATATGCAAGCCAGAGGTCAACTTCAGTTGTCTTTTCTCACGAGCTGTCTATCTAGGTTTTTGAAGCAATTTCTTTCATTGGCTTAGAGATTGTTAAGTAGGCTAGTCAGGCTGACTGACCACTGAGCCTTGGAATCTGCCTGTCTCTGCCTCCTCAAATGTGGGAGCCTGTGCTGTCAGGACTGGCTTTTTGTGCATTTCAGGGAATTATTCTCGCACACAAATTACCTTAATGAGTGGGTTGTCTTTCAGCCCATATTTTAAATTTTAAGTTGTATAGTTGGCTTTTATAATGACATTTGCATGTATATGTATTCAGTATATATAAATGCATGCATATATGCACACATACATGCCTCTGTGCACACATACATGATCTGAGCACACATACATGTCCCTGTACACAAATACATGCCTCTGTGCACATATACATGCTCTGTGCACACATACATGCTCTGTGACCACACACCTGCCTCTGCTATACTTTGTTCATATTTATCCTCTTTTTGACCTCCTGCCTCCCTTCTTTCTACCCTTGACTGCCATCCTTTCTCCCAATAGTTCCCCTTCCTAATCATTTGTTTTTAAATCTAAATTCCACACATGGGAGAAAACAAATGATACTTCCTTTCTGAGTCTGGGTTATTTTACTTAACATCATAATCTGTTCCATTTATTTGTATTGAAAATGATGCATTTTTATCTTTACCCACTTTTAAAAATTAAGCATTTTCTTTAATATTCACACACATATATAATGTATTTGATCCACACATCTCCCCCTCCCAACTTCATGTCTGTTTTAAGTTAATATCCACTGAGTTTGTATAGTCTTTTCCATATGAGCTTGGAGGTTGGGCCATCTACTGTTGCCAGACATGACTGTGCAGTTACACACATGAATTAACAATGACTGGGAATATATCACAAGACTTGCATGATATCAAGTCAATCAGAATCTCCAGTTGGATAAGAAAGAGGCTCATGATGTCCCACCCCATTCAAGGAGCCAATGCCAATGGAGGATTAATAGGGGACAGAGAGACACTTATGCATAAAGATCCCTTCTTCAACTGATTTTGTTAATAATGAATTTTATGAGTTTCATATTTTGTGCTTAATTCCTTATGGATAGGTGGCTTGCAAGTATCTTTTTCTCATCCATAGTTTACCCTCAGCTTTCCTTTAGTGAGCAGAATTTTTAAGGTCTTGATAAAGGCCCATTTGATTGTTTTTTTGTTTTTGTTGTATAAAGATTTTTGTTGTTGTTGGGGTTTTTGTTTGCTTGTCTGTTTGTTTGTTTTGGTGTGTGATGTCCAAATAATCACCACAGCCAGAACTAAGAAGTTCCTCTTGTATTTCCTTTAGGAGTTTTGGTCTTTGTATCTTACAGTCTGGCATTTAACCCTTTCCCATCTAATTTCAACAGTGGAAAGCAGAAAATGGTTACATTCCATGTGACAACCTTGGGTAGGACACGATTCTTATGACTAAAGTAACATCGACACCCAGTCTCACCCTGACGTGAGAAGTGCCGCTTGCTCGGCACGGTTTAAGTAATTTGTTTATTTGAACTTTTAGCTGCCTTGTTTCTGTAGGCTCTCTGTTCCGTTGTCTTTACAGTTCTTTTTAATGCCAGTACTATACTGTTAGGATAATTTCATACTCTAACTTGAAACAAAGAACAGTACAATTTAAGGCTATTTTAGGGTTCCTTGTGGTTTCAGTTAAATAATCTGATTTTTTTGTATGTGTGCCTGTCTCTTAAGACTGTCATTCAAGCATTAGTGTGGCTGATGTTGAATCTGCTGGTGGCTCTGAACAGCGCCCTGGGCATCTTTGATTCACTTCTATCTTCCATCAGCTGTTCACAGCTTTCCTTGTATGGGTTCTTCAATGCCTCACTAAACTTTTTCCAAAAATTTTATTCTCTTGGTGTTTCCTTAAATGATACTACTTTCTTTTTCTTCTGTCTGTCTGTCTGTCTGTCTGTCTGTCTGTCTGTCTGTCACCTACCTACCTGTTTATTTGCTAACGTATGTGCACAGTTTTGCATGCATGTCTGTCTTCAGACTACAAGTGTGCTGCTGCCTGCAAAGCACAGAGGAGGGAGTTTGATTCCCTGGAACTGGAGTTACAGACAGTTGTGAGCCGCCCTTTGGGTGCTGGATTTTGATCCTGGTCGTCTGTCGAAGCACTCGGTGCTTTAACTATGGAGCCACTTCTCTAGTCTGTTCTCTTGTGCTTCAGATGCACTTCTGAAAAAGTAAACAATCACAACTGAGTTTTCTACGCTGACCTTGTAGTCCCCCCCCATTTGCTTTAAGTTCTTTTTTCTGTTTGTTTTTGATGAAGTCATTATGATACTTTAATTCAGTCTGCACAAAGAGGAAAGACTACTTCTTTCTTATCAGTTTGAATACCTTTTGTTTCTTTTGCTTTTCTGATGGTTCCTACTAGTATTTGCAGGATATGTGAAAAGTTTAACAGCCAGTGTGAGAGAACAGATTTCGCTATTTCTCCACTGATATATGAAAGTATTTTAGGACTTTTCTAAAACATCGTTTATTCTGTTTTGACATTTTGTGTGTGAGAGAAGTTTACATTCTTTTCAATCGAGAGATTATGCTAAACTGTGTTAAATGTTTTTTCTTGGAGCTTTTGAAAAAAGATCACTGGATTTTCAACTTTCCATTCTGTTTTGTGGTGTGTCACATTTACTAATTTTCATCCAACCGGTGGTATAAAGTGTTTTTGTGATGCTGTTATATGCATAGATGAGAAGAGAATTTGCCCTGTGTACATCAGCAACATTTCCATGAACTTTTGTTTCTTGTAGCGTCTTTGTCTGGTTTTAATGTCAGGGTGAAGCTGGCATCCTAAAATAAGTTTGAGAATATTCTTAACATTTCTACATTTTGGAATAGTTTAAAAGAGCTGGTATTAATTCTTTGAGTGTTTGGCACAATTCAGCAGTTATACTGTTCCTTCATAGGGTTTCTTTGGTTAGCTGTTTTTACATTTACTTCCATCTTTTTGCAGCTACTCTGTTGAGACTTCCTGTTCCTTCTCCATTCAGTTGCCATGTTTGTCTTTCAGCCTTGGGATCCTCTGTTCATAAGCACTTCCTGTTGTTTCTAAGCACTTCCTGTTGTTCCTAAGTACTTCCTGTTGCTGATCCGGTTTTGTTGTTTAGTTACAATTGTAGCAATCTTCCTAAAGCAGCTCTAGTGGTGGCTTCAGCATCTGTTTGTGAAAATATTTATTTCTCCTATTTTGAAAGTCTGGCTTATTTGCTGTATTACTCACGGTTAGCCTCCTCCCCACCCCACTCCTTTTCTGTTTATTTTTTTTAGCACTGTGAATATAAGACCCTATTTCTTTTTGCTCTGCACATTTTAGCCTGAAAAAAAAAAAAACAACAAATACTGTAGATTCTTTCTTATAAGCAACATTTTTTCCTGGCTCTTGAGCTGCGCGGTCTTAACCTCTAGCAGATTGTTTTATGGCAGCTGTACAGCCGACTCTCTAGATCTGTGTTATTTTGAAAGCCTTAGACTTGCTAGACATGGTCTTCTGTTTTCTTCTCCAGATTTGGATAGTTTTCTTCTACTGTTTCTTTGAGTACGGTTTCTCCTCCCTTTGTCCCATTCTCTTCTTGTTTCTGCAGTAGTGTCCACTGTGCAGTGTCCTTTATCACTGTCCCCTACATCCTCACTGCAGTAGTGTCCACTGTGCAGTGCCCTTTATCACTGTCCCCTACATCCTCACTGCAGTAGTGTCCACTGTGCAGTGTCCTTTATCACTGTCCCCTACATCCTCACTGCAGTAGTGTCCACTGTGCAGTGCCCTTTATCACTGTCCCCTACATCCTCACTGCAGTAGTGTCCACTGTGCAGTGCCCTTTATCACTGTCCCCTACATCCTCACTGCAGTAGTGTCCACTGTGCAGTGCCCTTTATCACTGTCCCCTACATCCTCACTGCAGTAGTGTCCACTGTGCAGTGCCCTTTATCACTGTACCCTACATCCTCACTGCAGTAGTGTCCACTGTGCAGTGCCCTTTATCACTGTCCCCTACATCCTCACTGCAGTAGTGTCCAGTGTGCAGTGTCCTTTATCACTGTCCCCTACATCCTCACTGCATTAGTGTCCACTGTGCAGTGTCCTTTATCACTGTCCCCTACATCCTCACTGCAGTAGTGTCCACTGTGCAGAGTCCTGCTCCATCCTCTTCTTCCCTCGATCTGTTGAATCCATGTTGTGAGTGGTTTTTATTCTGCATCTGCAGTCTCTGCCTGATATCTGCTCCATTTTTATATCCCCCCCTTTATTTTCAAAGTCTGCCTTTTATATATTACCTCTTCGTCTCTGAAGGTTTTCTCTGAAGTAAATAGCATGGCTCTATTTAATTAAAACCAGTTTCTAGAGTGGCGATTCGCAGCCTATGAGTGGCAACACTTTTGGAGGGAGTCTAGTGACCCTTTCACAGGATTTATGGCTTATGGTTGTGTGGTCAACCGCAGTGGAAAGGTTGAGGAGCACTGCTGTAGAGTCTCATTCATTCTTTGATTTGGAGTACATTTCACTGTGTTCCTTCATAATGGTTCACTGGTCCTACACATGCAGAAATATATCTATATCTATATCTATATATCTCTCTCTATCTCTCTCTATCTATCTATCTATCTATCTATCTATCTATCTATCTATCTATCTATTCAACCTGGCCAACATGGCCGGTGCCTCTCAGATCTTTGTGGTTGTCCAGAACTGTTCCTTCAGTGGCCTCCGGGAGATTGCTCTGCTTCATGGCCTCTCAAAGTAAGACTGAAATGCATTCTTAGATACATCTGGGAAAGCCTGCATAGTTCGATACCTGTCCCATTTCCTTCTGTTCTCACAGAGAAGCTGAATGTTAGATTTAATCCTCACTTTCTCAGTAAGGATGTTGAGAAGTTCTGTGTTAAATGCCTTCAGGCTCATTCAGTCAGCATGACACACCCTCTTTGGGAACGACCCTGGAAGAATGCCCATTGAAAGTTATTTATTTGCTCTTTGGAGGCCCCTTTGCCCTCAAAGCAAGGTGACTTAACACCTAGTCCCATCAAGGATGAACATGAAACTTAGAATCTTATATTTGTCATAGAAACTATTTACTCCTGAGAGGAAATGCTGGGCATTGTTGGTGCTGGGGGCCCTCTTTCCAGCTATGCTGCTTGTACATCCTGTCTGCTCGGATGGGGACTGTTTGTTATTTGCCAGGGGAACACTTCTGTCAGTTGGTCTCGGTGTAGGTAGATGCTTATCAAGTGTACAGAGTGGAGGGAGAGAGAAGTCTGGGACCTCATCCACCATCTTCTTACAGACCTTCCTGACACATTAGATAGTGTTAGAACTAAGAGAAGTGATTGCCTACATCTGAAGCATTTTCTATGTAGGATATTTGCGTGCTAAGGAAGTTAAAAAATGGGGTACAGAGCTAAACAAAGAGTTCTCACCTGAAGAATATCTAATGGCTGAGAAGCACCTAAAGAGATGTTCATCATCCTTAGTCATTAGGGAAATGCAAATCAAAACAACCCTGAGATTCCATCTCACACCAGTCAGGATGGCTAAGATCAAAAACACAGGAGACAGCAGTTGTTGGCGAGGATGTGGAGAAAGAGGAACACTCCTCCACTGCTGGTGGAATTGCAAGCTGGTACAACCACTCTGGAAAGCAGTCTGGCGGTTCCTCAGAAAACTGGGCATGACACTCCCGGAGGATCCGGCTATACCACTCCTGGGCATATACCCAGAGGCTTTACCTGCATGCAATAAGGACACATGCTCCACTATGTTCATAGCAGCCTTATTTATAATAGCCAGAAGCTGGAAAGAACCCAGATGTCCCTCAACGGAGGAATGGATTCAGAAGATGTGGTATATCTACACAATAGAATACTACTCTGCAATTAAAAACAATGAATTCACGAAATTCCTAGGCAAATGGTCAGATCTTGAAAATATCATCCTTAGTGAGGTAACCCAATCACAAAAGAACACACATGGTATGCAGTCACTGATAAGGGGATATTGACCCAGAATCTCGGAATACCCTAGACACAATCCGCATATCAATAGATTTCTAAGAAGATGGAAGGAGAGACCCCTGGTCCTGGAAAGACTGGATGTAGGGGAACGCCAGGACAGAGTAACGAGAGGGGGTTGAATGGAGAAAAGAGGGAGGGAAGGGGGCTTATGGGACTTTCGGGGAGGGAGGAAAAGGGAAAGGGGAAATGATTTGGAATGTAAATTAAAAAAATAAAATAAAATAAATAATTAAAAAAAGGAAGTTCTGGCTATTATTCCAGCTGTTAGGGAATTACTAACACAAAATCCAGCTGTTAGGGAAGTACTGACACAAAAATACATCTCTATAAGTTGTGAGGGTATTGGGAAACATGATTAATTTACAATAAAATTAAAATATATATTATAACATTAAATGCATGTGAAGATTAATGCATTTATAATATAAAAATCCATTAACTAATTTATGCCAATAATATCAAGTGATTGTGTAAATTGTCACTACTCATATAAAATTGGAGACATTTTAAATAATGCCTATTTAAATAACTATTTAAAAATCAATTACACTTGAGTGGTAATGTTGGTTAGAAAGTCTTGAGCACGTTTCCCAAAGACTTGCTGGATCAATGTGGGCAACGTCCTGTTTATTCACAGTGCTTCGTAATTATATTGTTGCTTTGCCATCGGATTCTCATTTGTTTAATGAGAAAACATATTGGATTGACTATATTTCATTATGTGATCCTCAGACAGTAATTGCATAAGAGTGCCAGGCCTCACAAGCTGGCCTTAGTTTCTCATCATGCAGAAATCACTCTCAGATGCTTTCAGAAAGGCACACAGCATTTCCTGCCTTCCTTTATTATGTCTGTTAGGGCCTTGACTCTGCAGCCAAACTTCAGGCTATGATTTCGGGTATAATGCCGGAAGAAGACTTAACAAGAGTCATTGGATTTTATTTTAACTATGAATGTTTAGAATTAAAATTCTCTCTTTGTAATATATATACATATATTATATATACATACATACACACATATACATACATATCATATGCATATACATGTTTTACCCAGAATCTTTTAGAATAAAAAAAATCCAGTATCACATTAGTTACTGGTAACGTCTGAAGCTGTTGGTCTTTTGAATGAAAGGTCTAGAGCTCAAGATCTTTAACTGTCTTATCAGGCCGCCACCCTGGGGACAGGCCATCTCCATTGCTGCCATTTGCCCTGTTCTGTTGGAAATTGAATTACATCTGACACAGCTTGGGCTGTGGCCCTGTGACACTTAATGTAGATGTTTATTCTGGCATCTCGAGACGGAGATTCATTGCGTGCAACCCTCTGTGCCCCAAACGAATAAGTACAAAGTCCCATTAGTTACATTGAAAGTTTGACTCCACCAGCCTTAAGAATAAGTCCCACCTGTCAAGAATCTGATTGTTAAATGATCGCAGTCATTTCCTGCCATCAGGCACAAAACTTAAACCCAGAGTGCTCCTTTAGGACAGAAGAAGGGCTAGCTTCACAAGGACACACATCCTAACCAGATTCCAGGCTCCTTTCAGTCCATGAATTGTGCTTTTGTTCTTCTCGATGAACAACAGGCTTGTGCCTTCAGCCTCACCCTATTTTTATCTTCATCTTGAAATGATTTTTGCTTCACACATTTGCTTCGCATGCTTTAACCTCTATCTGTGTAACAGTGCCTCCTTTGGTGGAGATATAATGTGATTCTGCTTCTGTTTTCCATTACTTTTGTTCTAAATTCATCGTTTTTAAATCAGTCCATAATTTGAGAAGAGAATATGCTCTTCCGTGGGAGTGGAGCGTGGGAACAGCTGTGTCTGTGAGATAGTCCAGTCCACTGCAGCCTGCCTTAGCACAGACTGAGTGCCTTCTGCGTGTGTACAAAACATACCTACAGCTCAGCCTGAAGGGGGAGCAAGTGAGAAGGGCACAGCAGCCCCAGGCACGTGCTTGTCACCCGCTCAAGAATGTCAGATGGATACAGACGGAAGCCCAACAGGCCGTGTCCCAAGTGATGTATATACCCAGAGACTTTACCTGCATGCAATAAGGACACATGCTCCACTATATTCATAGCAGCCTTATTTATAATAGCCAGAAGCTGGAAAGAACCCAGATGTCCCTCAACGGAGGAATGGATTCAGAAGATGTGGTATATTTACACAATGGAATACTACTCTGCAATTAAAAACAATGAATTCACGAAATTCCTAGGCAAATGGTCAGAACTTGAAAATATCATCCTTAGTGAGGTAACCCAATCACAAAAGATCACACATGGTATGAAGTCACTGATAAGGGGATATTGACCCAGAATCTCAGAATACCCTAGACACAATCAGCATATCAATAGATTTCTAAAAAGATGGAAGGAGAGACCCCTGGTCCTGGAAAGACTGGATGTAGGGGAACGCCAGGACAGAGTAATGAGAGGGGGTTGAACGGAGAAAAGAGGGAGGGAAGGGGGCTTATGGGACTTTCGGGGAGGGAGGAAACGGGAAAGGGGAAGTGATTTGGAATGTAAATTAAAAAAATAAAATAAAATTAAATTAAAAAAAAAAAAGAAAGAGAAAAAAAAAAAAAAAAGAATGTCAGATGTTTCTGTAAGTAGGCAGTGAGCTTCTCTGGGAGCGAGTCTCTTCTTCCTGACCCCTGGCTCTGAACTTCAGGAAAGTTTTCATTTCCACATTGTGCATGGATATTTTTAGAGGCGTGTGTGTGGGTCGTGGGGGGACATTGTAGGATCTGTTTTCATTTACGTCTAGGTATTACATCCGAAACTGTGAAGTGTTCTGGATGCCAGCATAGTGGTTAACTTAAAAAATACAGATAAATGGACGGACAGACAGATGCACATCTTGCATTATCAAGAATTTGAGCTCTGTGTTGTTCTGAGACAGTTTACAGATTTCTGTCACATCTATGGACCCAGCTCCCCTCAGGATGAAACAGTGAGATACAGCTGATCAGATCACAGCAGGGCTCTAAGGAGATTTGTAGATGATAAAGCAAGGCTTTCCCAGTGCCTCTCCTCCACTCTGGGTTTTGAGAGCGGCATTCTTGCTTTGGGATGTAACACAGAGTGTTTGAGGAGAGTAGAAACTTGTCTCTTATCAACACCTTGGAACAAAAATGACTGAAATGTCTAAGCTGTCTTGAATATTTCTTCCTTTAACTTCAAATATTTACTTGTTATTCAATAATCGTCTGAAATTGCCAGTATTTTGTCAGAAAGTCCTGACCATGCAGAACCATTGAGACAGTGTTCTCTCCTGACAAAGAGAAGCTTTTCCCCAGATCTTCTGTCCATAAGGTTATTTTTCGATTACTGTCTGTGGAACTGCTTCTCAAAATGGAATTCATGCACTTTACCCTGCACCTGTTTCAAGTGTGCAGTTAATGAGATGTTCACGAAGGTCTACAACTCTACAACTGTCAACACAGTATAGGAAGTTTCCTGCAAAGGAAGCCCCAATCCCTCAACCATCTTGCTCGTTGCCATGCCAGTACCCACCTAAGTTCTAGGTCTCTCCCCCAGGCTTCTACAGTCACCTCCCTAGACATTGCATTTGCTAGAGCCCTGCACAACGTGGGCATTTTTGGCTCCCATCTTTCACTTGGCAGGTGTTTTCAGCACTCACCAAATTATGGTCTGTATTAGCACTTTGCTATTTTAAAATCTCAGTAGCAGCCAGTTTTCAAACAGTATGAGAGCCGATTTTGAAGTAAGAACTTCTTCAGTTCGTAGCTGCTTTTCTGTTTGCTTCTGAGTGCCATCAGCCAGGTGTTCCGAACTCATGATTCTTTTCAGGGAGTGCAAGTATCCCAATATTGATCTGCATATCTGTCTTTTCTCCTAGATCTGTTGATTTGGCTTGCTCTCTAATTAAGGATATCTTGAGTTCATCATTTGATATCTGATCCTGAGACATTTAGCTAAATGGTTTGGAAGGGCAACTTAATTTACTGACTAAATCAAAGGTTGTGTGGACTCACAGAGGTTACGATGTGTTTTCTCTTTCATTCCTTCCACTCAGGAAGGGCAACTCTTCTCTGAGTTCATTTCCTGTTGTTTTCAGCCACAACAACTAGCCCGACTGGCACCATATTTCCAGACCTCTCATTTATAGCACTTTCCTTGTACATATGTATAAATCACAGATCCGCTTACTCTCTCCTATTGGATGCTGAGGTTCTAATGACCCCCACTCCTTAGATGTGGAGCTGACCAGTACCTTAAGTGTCAGCTCACACTGAGCTATAGCATTGACTCTGAAATCTAATAAAAGTCACTTGTGGTATGTGGTGGTACTGTATCCAAGATTGGCTGTTATCTGTTGTAAAGGTCTTCTCTCTGGAAAACTTCTATTGCTAGAGCAAACGCCACCTGAGAAGACATGCTGTTGAGAAGTTCAGGAGTGGTCAGAGTCAAACCATGCAGTTGCAGAGGCTCCTGTCAGCTCTGGCATAGAGCATATCTCCAGATATTTCATGGGCCAAACAAAGAAGGGATCAAGCCTGAGATCTGTGCAGAGAAGAGCATTTCCTGGACCCTTTCATAGAAGAGTCTTTGTGATGAAGACCATCCCAGAAAAAAAGACTTTTAAAAAGCAGTGGACAACTTATTTTTAGGAAAACAAGATGATATAATAACTACATTGTTGCAGAGAAATTCTGTGTGGCTTATGATCATATTTGTTAGCCTCTTAAAACAAATAATTCCCTTTATAGGAGGGAATTAAAGGCATTTTAAATGTGAGTTGGTATACAGAAAGTGAAACTCAAAATGGCTGATTATTGGGACTATGAGAAAACAATATTTTTAAAATTTATTTGGCTTCTGACTTAAATAGCATGATTTCACTTTCTAAAGCAGTTTGAGACCCATTAAGAAACATTAGCGCATTAGCCTTTTTAGAATATTATAAATCTTTGAATGGGTGCCAATGTATAAATTTCATTGAGCCGAATTTGTTTTAAGAACATGTAATTCCATTTTATCCCAAAGCACTTAAAAAAATCAAGTGACTCTAAGCTCTAAGTTTCCCAGAGTTTATTGTATGCACTAACTAAGAAAATTAATTTTACTTAAAAGTTAATATATACCTATGGACCAGCATGATATATATTTTTTTTAATTTACAAATAAACATGGTACATATGTCTTCTGCAGAGTCAGACACTGTGCTGTGGCTCATCTCAGCTGACCAATGTGCTATAGACAGACAGGTTCCTCTTTCTCAGTTAGGGCATCATTCAAAGCAATTTTCAAAATACGCTATTATTAATTACAGTTACTGTGGCATGCAATAGTTCTGTTGGGCTCTTCTTTAGTATCTGACTGACAAATCTATACTCTGACCAGCTGTCCACAGTTCTCACCACAGCCCTGACTGACAGAAGTCTTATGGCCCCATTCTTGGTCGCCATGATTTTTTCCCCCTGCTTCTGTGACTTTTTGCCTAGCATTCAGTCCCTTCTCTAAGTACCTGTGACTTCACTTAGAATACTGACATCCAGGTCCATAGATACTGCCACAAATGACAGAAGTTTCTTTTTATAATACTGAATAATAGCTTATAGTGAGTGAGAATGAGTGAGAATGCACGAGTGTGTGCATACATGCACGTGTGTGTATGTATGTATGTGTGTGTGCGTGTTTGTGTGTGTGTGTGTGTGTGAGAGAGAGAGAGAGAGATTTTCGTTACCCATTCTTCCGTCTATGGATACTTTGACTTAGTGTGTCGGCTGTTGTTAATTGTCCTGCAGAGAGTGAGGAGCACAGATACCTCTCGGTACCATGATTTCATCCCCTTTGTATTTATATCCAGAAGCAGCATTGCTGGGTCATTTGGTGCTTATACTTTTAATTCCTTGAGATTCCTCTTTGCCCTTTTCCATAATGACTATAGTAATTTGCAAGTGTGTGTAGCAATTTTCTTTTTTCAACATCCTTACCAACACTTGCTGCATTAGTTACAAAATGTATCTGTAAACCCCGTGTGTGTGTGTGTGTGTGTGTGTGTGTGTGTGTGTGTGTGTGTGTGTGTGAATCAGAATTAACATAGACTATCTTTGCTACCCTAAGGGATCTACACATTCAGTGCGAATCCCTAGTAAAATTGTAATGACACTTTATCACAGAAGCAGAAAAAAACAACCTCTAAATTCATATTCAAGTTTTAAAAAGTGATCTTGGGAACCCAGAGCTGGATCGAGCAAAAGGAATAAATCTGGAGGAATCATGTTGTTAACGTTCAAAAGTTCCGACAAAGTTCGTGTAATTGGAAGAGCGTGGTGGGACAGGGAAGATGCCTGGGTTCATAATGTGTTTGCTAGGTGAGCATGAGGCCCTGAGGTCGGAGTTCCAGAAGCCACATAGAAAGCTGGGCATTGTGGGATCTTAGTGCTCAGTCAAGCCAAATCAGGGAGCTCCAGGTTCAGTGAGAGACAGTCCAACAGGAATATGGTAGGTCTCGACAGAGGAAGACATCTGTGGCTGACCTCTGATTTCCACACATTATCTGTTATTCTGGCTAAATAGTCTAAAGACATCGTGGCTTGTACACTCTGGAGAATGGAGACCGAAATCTCAGAAGCCTCTGCATGTCACTTTAGGTATTATTCTCTGATTCTTCAGTCTAGATTGGCCAGTCACAGTTTCTTGAAGTCAGTTTCAATCTTTCCTGGCCCTGTGTCATTTGTAGCAACACATGTTGGTCATGTAGAAAACACTGAATAGTAAGAGGTGCTGCTCTTGTATATGTTAGGATTCTGTCTAAGCTCCGCCCCACAGTCACCTGGCAACAGCCAGGTAGGCCTGACCCACTATAAAAGGGGCTGCTTGCCCTCTCCTCCCGCTCTTGTTCTCTTGCTTCCTGCTTGCTTCTCTCTTGCCCTCTTGGGCTCTTACCTTTCCTCCTCCCTTTCTCCCTCTCTCCACATGTTCATGGCCAGCCTCTACTTGTCTACTCTCTCCCTCTCTCTGCCTTTCTCTGCCTCTACTACCCTCTTAACACCCCTCCCCATGCCCTGAATAAACTCTATTCTATACTATACCATCATGTGGCTGGTCCCTCAGGGGAAAGATGCCTCAGCATGTGCCCGCTGAGACACCCCATTCCCCCACACCTCACCACACCCCTATAGAACATATTCTATTTCTCTTTATCTTTTTATAAACACATCACTAGATATTGACCCACTTTGTTTTGTCAGACCAAACAGTCATCACTGATCTAGCAGCAATGGTCTTTCAATATTGGAAAGCTGTTGAGGTATACAGCAGTCTAATGACCATGGTATGAATTTGATTTGAAACTTCCATTATTCCTTAGATGTTTTTAAAATTGTAGTTTACGAAGTATTAGGTCTGGTTGTTGGATTTTCATCTATGTTTGTCATTGTATTATTTCTGCATCCCTCCCGACCCACCTTCCTCCCTCCCCGCCCTCCCCATCCACCACCCTTCCTGTCCACCACCACCCTCCCAGTACACTGCTTTCTCTCCCAGTCCCTCTGCCTCCCTTCCTTACCACCTACAATCCAAATTCCTCCTTCATTTAGTCACATGTATTCCATGTCCTTCCCAACATTTACTTCTCATGTCCCTACACACACACACACACACACACACACACACACATACATGCGCACGCACACACACACGCAAGTCAAGATTCTATACATAGGCCATCTATTGTTTTTCTGATTCAGACTTAATCTACTTAAGGATTTCAAAGTCAAGTGATTTTGCTCGATTCACTGATTGCATTTTTACTTGTAAATGAAAAAATTCCACTATTTTATCTCTCTGTCTCTCTCTCTGTGTGTGTGTGTGTGCGTGCGTGCACACGCACCTCATTTTCTGTACCCATTCATTAAAGTTCTATTTCCTGGTTGTTGGGATAATGGAGCACTAACTGTGGATGTGTAAGAGCCTTGGGTATGCTGACGTAGAGCTCACTGGGTGTGGAGCAGTTCTGTGTCTGGTTTTCCTCGCATGGGGAGCTACCATACTGTGTGCACGCGGTTGTGCTCCCGCCAGCGGTGACTAACAGTGCTCTCTATTTCCACACTCGTGTTTCCTCTCCTGTATTTTTGATGCTGGGTTGAGATAGAATCCCAAAGGAGTTTTTGTTAACATTTCCCCATTGGCTAGGGTGCAAAACACTTACTCAAGTATCCATTATTTGTATGCCTTCATTTGAGAACCGTGTGTTCTGTTCATTAACCAATCTATTGGCTGGATGGTATGATTTTTTTGTTAGATTTCTCTGGTTATGTATAGTCAATATTAATCACATCTCACATCTGATGAGTAGCTAGTGCAGAAATGTGCTCTCATTTTGTAATCTTTCTGCTCATTCTGGCGATTGCTTCCTTTGCTGTGAAGAACATTTCAAGTTCTTGTAGTCTCCTGTGTCAATTCTTTTCATTATTTCCCATGTTGTTGAAGTCCTTTGTCTGACTCTATGGGGAAATGTCACACTCTTCCAAAATAGTTGTTCTTATGTATTCAAGAACTCTAAAGTTTTCCCACCCACAACACATAGCAAGATTAGTACCATATGTTTTCTTTTATGGACATATCTATCATCTATCTATCTATCTATCTATCTATCTATCTATCTATCTATCCATATATACATACATACATACATACATTCACCCACCCATCCATGTATTTTATGTATATGAGCCTCTGTAAGTATACACCAGGTCTGTGGAGGACAGGAGAGGGCATGGGACTGGAGTTGCAGGCAGTTGCTAGCTGTTAGTCTCCAAGGGCATGTGGGGAACTGAGCCTGAGTCCTCTGTAAGAGCAGGAAGTACTCTTAGCCCCTGAGCTGCCATCTCTCCAGCTGCTGTGCAGTTTCTCTATGGCCAGTGTTTGTACAGTTGAGCGCATCGTGCGCAGTCACCTTGGTCCTTGAGAACTGAGCTGTGTTGTTGGTATTCCTCTCACCTCAGTGGTAGTGATTTGCCTTGCTTTAGTAACAAACAAAATGTAATATACTAGGGACCAATTGGATTTGTTTCTTTAGTAATATTTAAACTTGACAGCTATTAGTAGGAAGGCA
Source organism: Tokudaia tokunoshimensis (assembly GCA_036184795.1). Taxonomy (NCBI): domain Eukaryota; kingdom Metazoa; phylum Chordata; class Mammalia; order Rodentia; family Muridae; genus Tokudaia; species Tokudaia tokunoshimensis. Next base: position 176,369,222 of record BTHU01000001.1, read on the forward strand.
TTGGAGCTGTTTCACATACATTACATCTTATTTGTATACCTTTACATTGATTATGTTCATTTATCTTCATCGTAAAATATCAGATATATTTTTGCAGACAATAAGTAAGGAGACTCTACCTTTCAATATGTGTAGGTATCTATCTGCAGACAGAACCTCAGTGGATGTTGTTTGTCAAGGTAATTAACCTTTAATCTTATGCTGACTTTGGCCAACATCGTTGTTGTTTGAATGAGTGCTTCTCTTTTGTAAATGAAATTTTGAATGACATATTTTTACTTCAATCGCAAGGAAATTGCATATATTATGGACAGAAAAATGTGATGGGCAGAAGGAACTAAAAATATTTTTGAGTTCCTCATATTCCAGTGCAGTAAAAGTGCTAAATTCATCCACTAGCATTGCTTTTTCTGAAATAAATCGAAATGTATTAATGATGGCTTGAGTCGTCACTTTTGTAAATGTCCAGAATTGTGTTTATCATAAGTATTTTCACACAAGCCTTTACCGAGAGGCAAAAGTTCAGTGGCAGTCACACAAATCTGACTGCATATTTGACTCCAGAAATGTACATTTTCTGCACAGCACTCAGAATGACAGGCACAGCTGCCACTCGGATGTTAATGGGACTGGCACACTTAATTTATTGCTACACTGGAAATGTCTGCCTTCCTGCTCAGTTTATTCAATCAAAAATAATTAAGAAGTATCCTTATCTGCTTTCATTTTAAAGGTAGAAAGGAATGTTATATTCAACTGAAAGTGAATGTTTAAGTAATAAATTTCATAAACCCAACATTGGATTTGGAAATGCTTTTGGGGAAAATTTAATTTATAAGAAAGAAAACTCTTGGAATATGGTTATAGCATTTCAAGCTTGAGTTCTGTGCTTGTAATTATTATGCAAATATTATTGCTTCTCCCAAAGACCTTTGTCATGAATTGCTTGGTAATGAAGCAAGGTTATTGAACACTGCTTCATAATAGATGTTTCTACGATAGGATTATACATAAAGACTTAAATATAAATTAGCAGCGGTGAATCACTAAAATATTGTATCCCGCATACTTGTCTGTAGGATGCCAGTATTATAGATGTTTACCCAAATGCCTTAAATCAGTTTATTTTTGTATTTTCTAACCATGCTTGCCCTAATAAATCTGAAGCAATGCTTGTAGTCAGTTCTGTTCTTTAGCTGTCACTGAGATGGTGTCATAATGTTTAGTGGTTTGTTCTTTAGCTGTCAGCATTTGTTACAGTTCAGTGGTGCGTGATAAAATGCGAGGGACATTGTCTTCCTGCTAATGCATTAATGCTGTGATAATATTTCCCAGTGACTTCCCACTCAAGGTCAACATAATGAGATTCATTGGTATTTTTCAGAATTTGTTTATTAATCAATATGTTTCCCACCAGGACCATTTCGTCACATTTATTATGCACTGTAGACAACTTTAGTTAAATATATATTGATATGAAAGAGGGACATTGATGCTTTTTTGTGTCTTTGTGTTTCTCAGAGCAATATATTTTAATTTACCTTTTGTAGTAGACAAGACAACCTTTATTTATTAGTTCTTTTATTGTTGGCTGTGAAAATGTAACACAGTAAAATTCTAGGTTTCCGTGACCTGTTTAATCATCTTCTTGTTTATGAACTATGAATATGTAAGAATAACCAAACTTGTCATTCACGATGACTATTCAGTAACCTTCTTCTATTCATAAGATGCTTTACAGCTCACAGGTTGCCTCTGCCACGTGCTCATTTCCACCCTGATTCCTGTTCTTTTTTTTTTTTTTTTTTTTTTTAATTTAATTTTATTTTATTTTTTAAATTTACATTCCAAATCACTTCCCCTTTCCCGTTTCCTCCCTCCCCGAAAGTCCCATAAGCCCCCTTCCCTCCCTCTTTTCTCCGTTCAACCCCCTCTCATTACTCTGTCCTGGCGTTCCCCTACATCCAGTCTTTCCAGGACCAGGGGTCTCTCCTTCCATCTTTTTAGAAATCTATTGATATGCTGATTGTGTCTAGGGTATTCTGAGATTCTGGGTCAATATCCCCTTATCAGTGACTTCATACCATGTGTGATCTTTTGTGATTGGGTTACCTCACTAAGGATGATATTTTCAAGTTCTGACCATTTGCCTAGGAATTTCGTGAATTCATTGTTTTTAATTGCAGAGTAGTATTCCATTGTGTAAATATACCACATCTTCTGAATCCATTCCTCCGTTGAGGGACATCTGGGTTCTTTCCAGCTTCTGGCTATTATAAATAAGGCTGCTATGAATATAGTGGAGCATGTGTCCTTATTGCATGCAGGTAAAGTCTCTGGGTATATGCCCAGGAGTGGTATAGCCGGATCCTCCGGAAGTGTCATGCCCAGTTTTCTGAGGAGCCGCCAGACTGCTTTCCAGAGTGGTTGTACCAGCCTGCAATTCCACCAGCAGTGGAGGAGTGTTCCTCTTTCTCCACATCCTCGCCAACAACTGCTGTCTCCTGTGTTTTTGATCTTAGCCATCCTGACTGGTGTGAGATGGAATCTCAGGGTTGTTTTGATTTGCATTTCCCTAATGACTAAGGATGATGAACATCTCTTTAGGTGCTTCTCAGCCATTAGATATTCTTCAGGTGAGAACTCTTTGTGGAGCTCTGTACCCCATTTTTTAATAGGGTTACTTGCCTCTCTGGAGTTTAACTTCTTGAGTTCTTTGTATATCTTGGATATTAGCCCTCTGTCGGATGTAAGGTTGGTAAAGATCATTTCCCAGTTAGTTGGTTGCCGCTTTGTCTTTTTGACGGTGTCTTTTGCCTTGCAAAAACTTTGTAATTTAATGAGGTCCCATTTGTCTATTCTTGATCTTAGAGTATAAGCTATTGGAGTTCTGTTCAGGAAATTCTCCCCTGTGCCCATATGTTCAAGGTTCTTCCCTAGTTTCCCTTCTATTAGTTTCAGTGTGTCTGGTTTTATGTGGAGATCTTTGATCCACTTAGAATTGAGCTTAGTGCAAGGAGATAAGGATGGGTCAATTTGCATTCTTCTGCATGTTGACCTCCAGCTGAGCCAGCACCATTTGTTGAAAAGGCTATCTTTTTTCCACTGGATGGTTTTAGCTCCTTTGTCAAAGATCAAGTGACCATAGGAGTGTGGATTCATTTCTGGGTCTTCAATTCTGTTCCATTGATCTACATGTCTGTTACTGTACCAATACCATGCGGTTTTTAACACTATTGCTCTGTAGTACAGCTTGAGGTCCGGGATACTGATTCCCCCAGAGGTTCTTTTACTCTTGAGAATAGTTTTAGCTATTCTGGGTTTTCTGTTATTCCAGATGAATTTTTGAATTGCTCTTTCTAACTCTATGAAGAATTGAGTTGGGATTTTGATGGGGATTGCATTGAATCTGTGTATTACTTTTGGTAAGATGCTCATTTTTACTATATTAATCCTGCCAATCCATGAGCATGGCAGATTTTTCCATCTTCCGAGGTCTTCTTCAATTTCTTTCTTCAGAGACTTGAAGTTCTTGTCATACAGATCTTTCACTTGTTTGGTTAGCGTCACGCCAAGATACTTAATATGGTTTGTGGCTATCGTAAAGGGTATTATTTCTCTTACTTCTTTCTCAGCCTGCTTATCCTTTGAGTATAGGAAGGCTTCTGACTTGCTTGAGTTGATTTTATATCCGGCCACTTTGCTGAAGTCGTTTATCAGCTGTAGGAGTTCTCTGGTGGAGTTCTTTGGGTCGCTTATGTATACTATCATATCGTCTGCAAATAGTGATAGTTTGACTTCTTCCTTTCCAATTTGTATCCCTTTGACCTCTTTTTCTTGTCTAATTGCTCTAGCTAGAACTTCAAGTACTATATTGAAAAGATATGGAGAGAGAGGGCAGCCTTGTCTAGTCCCTGATTTTAGTGGGATTGCTTCAAGTTTCTCTCCGTTTAGATTGATGCTGGCTACTGGTTTGCTGTAAATTGCTTTTACTATGTTTAGATATGGGCCTTGAATTCCTGATCTTTCCAAGACCTTTAGCATGAAAGGATGCTGAATTTTGTCAAATGCTTTCTCAGCATCTAATGAGATGACCATGTGGTTTTTTTCTTTGAGATTGTTTATGTAGTGGATTACATTGATGGATTTCCTTATATTGAACCATCCCTGCATCCCTGGGATGAAGCCTACTTGATCGTGGTGAATGATCGTTTTGATGTGTTCTTGGATTCGGTTGGCAAGAATTTTATTGAGTATTTTTGCATCGATATTCATAAGAGAGATTGGCCTGAGATTCTCTTTCTTTGTCGGATCTTTGTGTGCTTTTGGTATTAGTGTAATTGTGGCTTCATAGAACGAGTTGGGTAGTGTTCCTTCTGTTTCTATTTTGTGGAACAGTTTGAAGAGTATTGGTGTTAGGTCTTCTTTGAAGGTCTGATAGAATTCTGCACTAAAACCATCTGGACCTGTGCTTTTTTTGGTTGGAAGACTTCCAATGACAACTTCTATTTCTTCAGGGGTTATAGGACGGTTTAGATGGTCTATTTGATCCTGATTTAATTTTGGTACTTGGTATCTGTCAAGGAAATTGTCCATTTCCTCAAGATTTTCTAGTTGTGTTGAATACAGGTTTTTGTAGTAGGATCTGATGATTTTTTGAATTTCCTCAGTTTCTGTTGTTATCTCTCCCTTTTCGTTTCTGATTTTATTAATTTGGATACTATCTCTGTGCCCTCTGGTTAGTCTGGCTAAGGGCTTATCTATCTTGTTGATTTTCTCAAAGAACCAACTCCTCGTTTTGTTGATTCTTTGTATGGTTTTATTTGTTTCTACTTGATTGATTTCAGCCCTGAGTTTGATGATTTCCTGCCTTCTACTCCTCTTTGGTGTATTTGCTTCTTTTTGTTCCAGGGCTTTCAGGTGTGCCATTAAGCTGTTAGTGTATGCTGTCTCCCGTTTCTTTTTGGCGGCACTCAGGGCTATGAATTTTCCTCTTAGCACTGCTTTCATTGTGTCCCATAAGTTAGGGTATGTTGTGCCTTCATTTTCATTAACTTTCAAAAAGTCTTTGATTTCTTTCTTTATTTCCACCTTGACCAAGTTATCATTGAGTAGAGCATTGTTCAGCCTCCATGTGTACGTGGGTTTTCTTTTGTTTTTGTTGCCATTGAAGACCACCCTTATTCCATAGTGATCTGATAGGAGGCATGGGATTATTTCTATCTTCTTGTATCTGTTGAGGTCTGATTTGTGACCAATTATATGGTCAATTTTGGAGAAGGTACCATGAGGAGCTGAGAAGAAGGTGTATTCTTTAGCTCTAGGATGAAATGTTCTATATATATCAGTTAGTTCCATTTGGTCCAAGGCTTCAATTAGATTCACTGTGTCCCTGTTTAGTTTCTGCTTTCCTGAACGATCCATTTCAGAGAGCGGGGTGTTGAAGTCACCCACTATTATTGTGTGCGGTGCGATGTGTGCTTTGAGTTTTAGTAAAGTTTCTTTTACGAATGAGGGTGCCCTTGCATTTGGAGCATAGATATTCAGGATTGAGAGTTCTTGATGGTGGATTTTTCCCTTGATCAGTATGTAGTGTCCTTCTGTGTCTTTTTTGATGACTTTGGGTTGAAAATCAATTTTATCCGATATTAGGATGGCTACTCCACCTCGTTTCTTGGGGCCATTTGCTTGTAAAATTGTTTTCCAGCCTTTTACTCTGAGGTAGTGTTTGTCTTTGACACTGAGGTGCGTTTCCTGCATGCAGCAAAAAGCTGGGTCCTGTTTACGTATCCAGTCTGCTAGTCTATGTCTTTTAATTGGGGAATTGAGACCATTGATATTAAGAGAGATTAAGGCATAGTGATTATTGCCATCTGCCATTCTTGACGCTATCTTTATGTTTGAGTGGTTATCTACTTTTGGGTTTGATTCAAGAAGGTTATTATCTCATTTTTTCCAGGGTGTTGTTTCTCTCCCTGTATTGGAGGTTTCCACCTATTATCCGTTGCAGGGCTGGATTTGTGGAAAGATATTGTGAAAATTTGGTTTTATCATGGAATATCTTGGTCTCTCCATCTATGGTGATTGAGAGTTTTGCTGGGTATAGTAGTCTAGGCTGGCATTTGTGCTGTCTTAGTGTCTGCATGAGATCTGCCCAGGATCTTCTGGCTTTCATAGTCTCTGGTGAGAAGTCTGATGTGATTCGGATAGGTCTTCCTTTGTATGTTACTTGGCCCTTTTCTCTTACTGCATTTAGTATTCTTTCTTTGTTTAGAACATTCGGTGTTTTGATTATTATGTGACGGGAGGTATTTCTGTTCTGGTCCAGTCTGTTTGGAGTTCTGTAGGCTTCTTGTATGTTCATCGGCATCTCTCTCTTTAAGTTAGGGAAGTTTTCCTCCATAATTTTGTTGAAGATGTTTACTGGCCCTTTAAGTTGCAAATCTTCACTCTCATCTATACCTATAATCCTTAGGTTTGGTCTTCTCATTGTGTCCTGGATTTCCTGGATGTTTTGGGTTACGCGTTTTTTGCATTTTGCATTTTCTTTGACTGTTGAGTCGATGCTTTCTATGGAATCTTCAGCACCTGAGATTCTTTCTTCCATCTCTTGTATTCTATTGTTGATGTTTGCATCTATGACTCCTGATTTCTTCCCAAGGTTTTCTATCTCCAAAGTTGTCTCCCTTTGTGATTTCTTAGTTGTTTCTACTTCCTTTTTTAGTTCCTGGATGGATTTGCTGAGATCCTTCACTTGTTTGTTTGTATTTTCCTGTATTTCTTTAAGGTAATTTTGCATTACCTCTTTCAGGATTTCTTCCTGATGACCCACGTTCTCCTGCATTTCTCTGAGCGATTTTTGTGTTTCCTCCTCATGGGATTCCATCTGTTGATCCATCGTCTCCTGCATTTCTTTAAGCAGTTCTCGTGTTTCCTTTGTAAGGGCATCTAACCGTTGATTCATTTCTTTAAGCAATTTTTGTGTTGCCTCCTTATGGGCATCCGTCTGTTGACCCATATTCTTCTGCATTTCTTTATGCAAATTTTGTGATTCCTTTGTGAGTGCATCTACCCGTTGATTCATCTCGTTAAGCGATTTTTGTGTTGTCTCCTTGTGCGCCTCCATCTTTTGATCCATGTTCTCCCGCATTTCTCTAAGCGATTTTTGTGTTTCCTTTGTAAGGGCTTCTAACCGTTGATTCATGGTCTCCTGTAACTCTTTATGAGATTTATTTGTGTCCTTCTTGTGATCCTCTAATAGCATCATGAGAAGTGATTTTAAATCCAGATCTTGTCTTTCGGGTGTGGTGGGGTATCCAGGACTTGCTGCTGTTGGAGAGTTGGGTTCGGATGGTCCTACATTACTTTGATTACTGTTAGTAACATTCCTACGTTTGCCTTTTGCCATCTGGATACCTCTGGTGTTAGTTGGTCCTGCTGCCACTGGCTGTTGGTTGGACCTCCTGTGAGCCTGCAAAGCTATTTCTGCCCCCCCCCTGGATTACCAGGATTCCCCTGGCACCGATTTCTGGGGCCTGCCTGCTCCTGAGTGACTTTGGAGCCCTAATGTGCTTTGCCCCAAGTGATCTTATATTGGGGAGGCCTTGCACATCTAAAGGCTCAGCCTAGTGGATTCCTGGAGCAAAGGTCGCCAAAGGGAGGCTGGCAGGCTCCTGCCCTGTGCAGGGGTGTGTGATCTCTCCTGGGGGGGGGAGGGGGCGTCCCTCTGCCAGGCAGAAGTCCCACAGCAGATCTGGCGCGCTGGTCACTGCAGATCAGCCCAGCACCTGGGAGCAGGTTACACACAAGCTGCCTGAACCCAAAGCGATATTATGCCTGTCTGTCTCTGAGCCTGGTGGTCCCAACTACCTGGTCACTGGAGCAAAGATGGCGGAGGGCAGTCTCCGTGGCGCCGCTCACCCTGTGGTCACGATGGCCCGCCGATCTGGCGCCCAGACGACTACAGCGCCAACCCGCCCTCGGGCACAGACGGAAGCCCCAACAGGCCGTGTCCCAAGTGATGTTATATCGGGGGGAGAGCCTGGGTACCGGTCTCTCCAGCGCAGTCCGCGGGAACAGAGGTCGCGGAAGGGAAACTGGCGGGCTCCCTCCCTGCGCGGGGTCCCTCCAGCAGGCAGAAGGTCCCACCGCGGAACTGGCGCGCTGGTTACTGCAGATCAGCCCAGCACCTGGGAGCAGGTTACACCCAAGCTGCCTGAAACCGAAGCGATATTATGCCTGTCTGTCTCTGAGCCTGGCGGTCCCAACTCCCTGATTCCTGTTCTATGTGGGATCCTTTGGGGACTGCCTCATTACAGAAGAAATAGACTGTGGTAACCATTGTAACTAAGCTCACGTGCAGCTTCAGGTTAAACTTCACTCTCAGAATCTCTAATGCCGGCTCTTTGTTAATTGTGTGTCATGTTTACTGAAATCCAGAAGAGTGGCATTACTGTTATAACTATGAGAATGTGATGTTAAACAAGGATGTTGCCATTACCGCAATCAGCAGTCGCAGTCCCTACATTAGTCAGTCTTAGCAATGGTCTGGTTGTCACTTCATCGCTGGTCACCGCTGCCCCTGCTCTTCATCCATATGCAAATATCTTCATCTCCTGCCACCCGAAATATTCACTGAGATAAGAGGCTCCATTGTCCCCATCTCCCCGAAGAGTGATCGCATGTAAACATTCGCATGAAACAGTCTTTTGTTGGTTGAACGCCAAACAATATCTGCTATAGGTTTAGCAGGAACACTCTGCACAGTCACAGGCTGCATGACTTCCATGCCTTTTACTGTTCCCACAGCAGTCTCAGACTTTTAAAGGACTTGGTAATTTATGATGTAGATCGCACTGTGCAAACTTACCCTTCAAGCACTCTTGTATTGGTAGTTTTGCTATGTACAGCAGTTATCTTCTGTGGTTTGAAGCTATCATTCTATAATGAGTCACCAGGAATACAGTTCAGAAATCTGAACCCTTATGTTCAGAAACTTTTCCCAACTAGTAGAATGAAGGTTTAATTTTAAATAATATCAGAATTATGAAGTCCTGTTTTAGAATCTCAAGTTGAAATACCTCCACAGGAACGTGATAGGAAATTCACATATTGCATACTTTCTTTTATACTTGTGACTAGACAGCATGATAACCATGCGTACTAGTTAGCATCATCAACACCACGATAATCACGTGTACTAGTTAGCATCAGCAATGTGATAACCATGTGTACTAGTTAGCATTAATTCTCAACAATGTGATAACCATTGAACTAGTTAGCATTGTTACCTTGGTGCAACCTAGAAATCACCTTTTAGGCTGTTAAAGAGTTTACTTCTTTTGCTTTATGTGCATGTCTGTTTGCCTGCATGTATGTCTGTGTACCCCTTGTTGGTCTAGTGCCCATGGAAGCAAGAAGAGAGGATTCTCTAGAATTTGAATTACAGATGATTGTGAGATACCGTGTTGGTGCTGGGAACCGAACCTGGGTCCTCTGGAGGAGCAGCCAGTTCTCATAATCACCAAATCATTTTTTTCCAGTCCTTAGAACCCCTTTTTTCTCAGTTGAGTAATAATTTTTATCAGGTTGACTGGATATTTCATGGAGGATTGCATTAATTTCTGTCGGAAGGCCCAATCTATGGTGGGCTGCACCATGTCCCGGGCAGGTGGTCCTTGGCTGTGTAAGAATTATCTCCAAGCCTCATACTGCGAACAAGTCAGAGTGGAATTCAGCAAGCAGGATTCCTCTGTGTCCTCTGCCTCATTTCCTGTCCCGACTTCCCTCAGTGACAGAAGTGACCTGGAAGTCTAAGCCACATAAACACTTTCCTCATCTAAGCTTCTTGTTGTCAGAGTGTGTTGTCATAGCAACGCAAAAGCAAAGTACAACACCATCCAGTACAGAGTGTCCAGCAGATTTTTAGAAATTACCAAAGGCCTCTGTTTACAGTAATTTAATCACAATGTGTGGTCAATGACTAGTTTTTATCATTGAATTAATATGTTTAAGTAAATATATTTGGCATGGGGGAATATGTATCACTGTCAAGAATATGTTGTAAATGTTAAATCTTTTTGCTATTATAGAAACTTAAGCTGTAACTAGCTTTAAATTCAAGCAAGGCTTCCAAATCAAACTTAAACTACACAACATTTTTTTTTTTTGAGTTTTCAGTTTCTACTTGTTTTTTAGACTTAGTGAATTTGGTAGTTTATGAAATGAGTAGACAAATTTGGGGAAAAAAATCAATCCTAAGTAATTGTCAGTTGAGTATTTTTATCAGGTTGATTGGATATTTCATGGAGGATTGCATTAATTTCTGTCGGAAGGCCCAATCTATGGTGGGCTGTACCATGTCCTGGGCAGGTGGTCAGTACACAGTACTGTACTGACAATTACTTAGGATTATTTTAAAATTTATTTCCAATTATTTTAATAGTGTGAATGTATTGTATTTTAATTCGTCTTTAAATACACAAGTTGAAATATCTACCTGAATGCTCTTAAATTATCAACACTAATAATATGAGTGGTGGTTTGTGAAAATTCTGTTTTTTTAAAAGTGATATATGATTTTAGTAGGAAAATGGGGCACCAGATTATTGAAGGCCACAGTCCATTCAGGTGCACAAAGTGGACCAGAGGGTTTCACTGGGGTGCACAGAAAGACATTATTTTTGCATCTGTAGGAAGCTTTATGTACAAAATACTTGTCTTTTAGTTCTGAACTGAGGTACCATAGGCTATAAAATAATGATGGCTAAAAGATGGCTAAGTAAAATGTATATTTTATGAATCAACTTCAGTAATCATGAAAATTATGCCAGAACTCACATTTTAAAAAGACCATCCATTATTTTAGGTTGTTCAGTTAGACACAGTACCTTCCATTATCCCTGTTCATTGTGTGGCTACTTCTGTCCACTTTTTGGATCAGTGTCTGAAACATGGAAATGAGCAATACGATCTTCCGTCCATTGTTTTGAATAGTGTCCAAAAGACAGAAATGAGGCATGTGCTGTGTGGTGAGAGTGAGGGTAATACCCACCATCTGTGTAAGACAGAAATAAACACACACTCGCCGTCCTGTTGTGATCTAAGGGAGCAGATGATGTGTGTCCCCTAGGTAGGAAGAAGATGAGTATCTTTAGAAGGTCTGTGACCACCCCTGAGTTTCGCTATGGAAGCATACGTTTGCATTGTACCCGTAAGGAGAGGGGGTCTGAGCCGCTAATACGAAATTATTAACAGTGGAAATAAAATTACTTACCTTCCCGTAGCACGGGATTCTATGACAAATGCTGTTAAAGTGGACTGTTTCAGTCTCTCCTTACAAATTGCGAAGTGTATAAAATTATTATCCACATTTAATAAGTGAAGTTTATGGAGCTTAAGCAACGGATACAGGTGGCAGGGCTCACAGTGAAGAGAGCAGAGCAGAGGCCGTCGTCACAGAAGATAAGCTCTCGCCCGCTCTCCGTCTTGTGCAGCCTTCCAGAGCAGACGGATGTCCCCTCAGACCGGATGTCCATTGACAGACGCAAGTAACCGGATGCCCATCGACAGTCGGAAGTAACCGGATGTCCATCGACAGACGCAAGGAACTACAGACGCAAGGAACCGGATGTCCATCGACTGATGCAAGTAACCGATGTCCATCGACAGACGCAAGTAACCGGATGTCCATCGACAGACGCAAGGAACTGGATGTCCATCGACTGATGCAAGTAACCGATGTCCATCGACAGACGCAAGGAACCGGATGTCCATCGACAGTTGGAAGTAACCGGATGTCCATTGACAGTCAGAAATAACCGACTCACGAGTTAACTTTATAGTCCAGATCCTCCGCACCACCAAGACTTTCATTTTCTCCACGTAGCTTTATTTCTATGGAAAATGAACCGTAGCCGTACCAGGGAACATTTTCCTCTGAGACCTCCATTAAGTATTTGTAGCAATTTATGGTTTTATCTTTATGAGTAAATAATGCTTTATGGATGATTCACCAAGTGAGTGAGAAGAAGAGCACAGGACTGGGTACCGGTTTTTCCGCACTCAGACACTGTGATGGTTTGCACGTGCTTGACAAAGTGGAACTGACTAGGTTAAACGTGTGTTTGCGTCCACAGTAGTGTCTAATCACCCGTGACATTGCCTTCTTGAGTAAGACAGGTAAGAGACTGAGCAGTAGTAAGGCACATAGGATGCAGTCTCATTTGATGCTACCGTTCTTAATCATGAGTATCATTTGACAGCGATAAATCATACAGTTCATTGGGAAATAAAATTTTATTTTACATAGCCAAGGTCATTCAGATTCTGTTTCATGTTTAGCATTTCTGACACTGTCAGCACACAATATCACAATATTTTAAGATAAATGGAGGCAGACGCATTTGAACTTATACATAGGTTTGCTGTTTGTATATCCTTTCAGGAGTATATAATTCTTATTGTTAAAGCACACTCACGAAGGAGCCCTTGTCTCTGAGTTTATTCTCCATTAAAAAGATTAATGTGCTGAAAGGGAAAATCATTTGAAATGTAAATAAAGAATATATCTAATTAAAAAAATAAAAAAAATTAAAAAGACTATTGCAATAACAAAGTCACATGATACATTGCACTAAAGGCTGTCAGTTGCCATGGTATATGCATATATATAGGCATAAAGGTTTTTATGTTAAATTTACTAGTATCTGGGAGTTACCTTTTTTTTTTTTTATTTTTGTTTTTTGTTTTTCGAGACAGGGTTTCTCTGTGTAGCCCTGGCTGTCCTGGAACTCACTTTGTAGACTGGGCTGGCCTCGAACTCAGAAATCCTCCTGCCTCTGCCTCCCAAGTGCTGGGATTAAAGGCGTGCTCCACCACTGCCCAGCTGGAGTTATCATTTTTAATATAATGTAATTTTTAAGTCATTGCCAATAATGTACAGACTTTCTTAGTAGTATAGGCTTCTTAGTGAAAGTTTACTACCATGTGTTAAGTAAGATACTGTATAAATTTAAATAATTTTTTACTCATTAAAGAGCTAAATTTAGAGTGTACAGCAATTTCAGAGAATGTGAAGATAATGAAACACCCAAAGGATTTACCTTTCTGTAAGAACTGGATTGTCTTTCCTAGTTTTCTGTTTATGTCAGCTTTACTCCAAAATCAAGTGTTGCAGAATATTTGATCACATCACGAACCCCAAGATTCTATTGTTTACTGGAAAAAGACTGTTTCTAATTATGGTGTGGCTCAGCCTTAGCACACACCTTTGATTCCTCTGGTTGGAATACAGACATGACCTTAGTACACACCTTTAATCCCAAGCAGTGAAGATAAAGTTAGTTTGTGGAAGGAAGCACCCTGTTTGAAAGAGATGTCTAATTGAGTGTCAGATAAAGTGATGAATTAGATAAATATTTGACAGAACCGGATAGGCCAACTCTGCTGAGAAGAGGGAGGAAAGGGGAAATACTTGAGGGGTAGTGGGGAGAGAGAGAGAGAGAGAGAGAGAGAGAGAGAAAGAAACAACAGAGTTTTACTAGGACAGTTGTACAGAGATTGTAGAGAGAAGAAGCTAGACACAGGTGAAGACAGAATAAGCCAGAAACTGAGAAGGAGCCAGAAGATATTGCCAAAGTTAGTCTGAGGCAGAGAGAGGGTGGGGGTGAGGGGTGGCATATAGAATCAGTCAGCTTGGAGAGGAGTTTGAGCCAGTGCAGCTGAGTTGAATCAGCCATCAAGAGATCCAAAAAACTAGAGAGGGTGAGCTTCTTTAGCAGTAATTCTCAGAGACTGAAATCATTCTAGGTCTAGAGTAGATTGTGTTAGGGATCAGGAATCACCACACAGACCGTAGGAACACTGATTTCAGTTAAGTAGGAATAGTTTATTGAACACACGCCCCAAGACTGATTAAAGACCACGGAAAAGAACTTGCGAGCCTACTTGTGGTCAGTCTGTTCTTCTGTCAGGCTTTTTATAGGAAAAGCCAAGTTCTAAAGTCCAGAAGGCAAGGGGGTGGCAGTACTACATTTTAACTAACTGGATAAAGTATGATCAGCAAACCTTTAAGTTGATTGGTCCTGCTTGAGGTAAGAGGGGTGGTGGATGAGTGGACAGGGGAGTTTCAGAGCATGAGTAATGCAACCATAGAGCTATGACCTTTTAGGAGAGCTCTTCAGTCTCAGCTATGGATAATTACTTCTGAGAAGCTGAACTTCATTTCACCTCATGAGTAAAATGGAGACTGAATACAAAATAGGTACCCAGATTGTACGGAAGCTGGAAGCTTCCAGCACTAGGCCTAGGTTAGCGGATGAGACAGGAAGTTGTGAGACAACAATTGAATCAGGCAAATAAAAGCTACTTTTACAGTCATGTGGCTCCACAGTCCTTGGGCCATTGGTAAGCACAAACATCATAGTGGAGGTGTGTGGTTGAGGAGACAGCTCCCCTCAGGGTAAGTAAGCAAAGAGAGAGAACCCTGCTATGGCCTTGTAGAGCCCAGCATGTGGTAACAAAGGGCCTGCAATGAGGCCCATCTCTTGAAGGTCCCCTACTTCCCTGTGGCAAATTTTAATGTGTTTTTAATATATCCACACTGAACGGTTCAGTTACAGGGTTGCTTGGAAGTCGCAGACACGGCTCCCCACCACGGCTGCAGCGTTTAGCATTTGTAGCCATGACGTCATTTCTATCATTTCTATGAACTCATTAGAAAGCCTCAGAGTGGAAAAAAAAGAACAGAGAAACAGTAGAACACACATCCAAAAGATAAAACACCACTGGGCTGGGAAGGACTTCTTAACACCGAACAGTTACTGTAAACTGACTAGAGCTCTCCTCAAAAGTCACATAAGTCACGTAGATAACATTCTATAAAGCATGAATTACAGGGATGAAAAAAGATTGGTGCTTCCTGGTAGAATCAGGGGAGGTTGTGGCCTTGGAGGTTATGTGCAAGGGAGCGGTGTGAGATGATAAATCTGTTCCACACTTTGAAACTACACGTTTGAAAAGTATCAATGTATTGTTTGTGGGCTAAAATTAATAAACTGTGCGCCAAGCAGTGGTGGTGCACGCCTTTAATCCCAGCACTTGGGAGGCAGAGGCAGGCGGATTTCTGAGTTCAAGCCCAGCCTGGTCTACAGAGTGAGTTCCAGGACAGACAAGGCTACACAGAGAAACCCTGTCTCAAAAATCCAAAAACTGAAATAAACTATAATGTGCTAAAATTTGTAAATGGGAAAGAAACATTAAGTGTCTCCTTGAATATTTGTAAATTAAAATCATTTGTCTAAATTTAGAAATGTTTTAAATGTTATAGGTAATGTATTGGACAGTAATTTTATATACTGACCAGGAGAGATTAATCTAAAATTATTTGTATGGTACATTGATCTCAGAGACAACTTTAAATGACAGAAATACACATTTAAATTTTAATGCAGAAATCCATTTAAGTTTACACTATCTGACTTAAGTGACATTAAGACACTAGTGACTTTAAGTCACTCATCTGACTTCTTCATTATTTGTAGTTTGCATGCTAGTAGAGAAAACTAAACAGAATGGTAAATAAAAGAAAGCATGTAAATTCAAACAAAGGCTAAAGAAGCAGGAATTCAGACACCAGAGTTAAACATGTAATGAACAGAGAGACGTTGCAAACTGCTGGGGGGCATCCGACTGCACAATAGAAGGCAATTAGAGTTTGCTTTCAGTGAAATACCGAATAGAAAATAGAAACGGCAGTAATGTTGAGCGTTACAAATGCTGGTCACCTCACATATGGAGCTCGGAGGTGGCTCTTCACAGCCAAGGGAAACTTCCCCTTCTACTGGGCTAACCACTGAGACACCACCTTCAGCGGGTTAGAGGAGACATAGGTAGAACAGCCCAGCAGGAATGGCCCTCTGCTCTAGGAAGCTTCACTCTAAGAGCTTGTCCAGTGTCTGTGATGCTGTTAGCTCTGCCCTCTGCTGTGAGGCTGTTAGCTCCGCCCTCTGCAGATCTTAAGTTGCCAGCCCTTAGATCCCTCACCCACAGCTAAGGCTCTCTCCATCCAACCTTCCTTTCATGAACAGTTACATCAATAAACTTAACCCAACGAGTGTGGAGCTTTTCTCTTGCAGTGGTGTTTGCTAACATGTCAAGCAAATTCTCAGCCAAGGAAACTAGATTATAGTTATATTGATAGATATAAAATAGAATTTATTACAAGTGTATCGAGTGATAAAGACAGAAATCCTTTACTTGTAATGAGTTATCTTTAGTAGACAAATATAATAAATCTGAATTTTAACTCTAATAGCATTGCTTCAGCATTATAAGATGCCAAAATTTAAAAATACTATCAATAAAATGTATAAACATATCTCTCCCAGTATGTGATAAGACAGAATTTAAAACTTATTAAAGAACTAAATGAAAAAAATTAAAAAGAACTAAATGATTTCAAATACAACAAATCACTATGATTTATGAGATATATGAAATCCTAGTCCAAAATAAAAAACCATACATTTCAAAAAGTGTTTACATCCTTTGATAATTTTAAATAATATACCCAGAATCCTCCCCAAATCACCAAAATTGTACCCTGTCCTTGTTTTTACATGACCCATGGGCTATAGCTTGCATCTTTCTACAGTGAGAGGCCATGTCCTGGGCTGAGGTTGACTTTCCAGGAGCCACACCCTTTAAAATCTACTATCTGTGTCACCTAAGCATCAGCTGCCTGTTGGTGACTGAGACCGAAACCCTGGGAACCACAGAGCATACAAACTTTTATACACATGGCAATAGTTATAAAAATTTTAACAACTGCAACCAAACCCATCTCAGAATGCTTTTAGGGATCAGTTTCACATGGACTACTTTGTTTCTCTAATGAAAACCAGAAATCTAATTGAAAATGCCAGGAATTAGGGGGATAAAAGCTTAAAAGCAACCACAAACCTCATCTCGCAGAAAGGAAATTGAGTAGGAATTTAAAGTACTTGGATTGAATGATACCGGAATGGGACTTCTCCAGGCGGCCAGCCTGTGGGGAAAACATCACACGCAGAAAAACCTGTAGGGTTAAAGATGCCACATGCAGGCTGTGGATTAACAAGCTATACAGCTCTTGCAATGAACTTGGGAAGAAAAACAAAACGGACCCGAATAATGTAGAGAAGAAAATGAAATTAACAGCACAAGGTATTGGAAACCATTGAGAGGAGTGAGTGACGCAGATCCTACATGTGAGCTCTGAGTAAGTCAGAGATTAGAAAGATACACTGTATTATCAGAGAGTCGGAGGAGGATGACACAAATATCCCACGCTAAGTACAAAGGTGAGAGTATTGTGTGTTGTCTTAATTTTCCAGTAAAGAAACATGTAGAGTCATGTCCCAGTCCTCCAGAGGCTGTGGAAGGAGAATCTTGTGCTCTGGGCTAGCCTTGGATACATAGAGAGACGCTGTCTCAAATGGACAAAACATACAAAAAGCCTATTCTTTATATGATACTGTTTACAGGTTGATCAATCTTAACAGGGCTACCACATACATTAGGCCCAGTTTGGTATTTGGTATGTCACCTAAATAAGGGCTCTGAGTATTTTTAGTTCACAAAAATATTTAAATAGTCATGATAAACATATAATAGTTAACACAGAAAATATATCTAGTTTTATACTAGAATGTTATAAAATATAGTTTTTTGATGTCCCTCACTGAATTTTTTTTTCCATGCACACATATATGCACATGTGTGTATGTGTGTGTGCGCACACAGAGAAAGCGAGAGACAGAAAGAGGTACAAAGGCAGAGAGAAAGAGAGAGAATGAGATTTGAAAGAATTTTGGGGGTATAAATAAAAATCAAAAACAGGAAAGTTCGCCTAAAGTATGTAGCCTTGTATATCTCAGTGTATGAAATTTTTCAAAAAGAACCCCAAGCCTTATATTGTAGTGGTTTTACAAACGTATGAATTTGTTTAGTATGTTTTCTAGCTACATCTTTACATATTTTAAAGTGTGTGTGTGTGTGTGTGTGTGTGTGTGTGTGTGTGTGTGTGTGTGGTTAAACCTTTGCCAACATGCACTTGTGGAGGTCAGAGGTCGATTGTATGGAGTTGATTCTTCTTCCAGCATGTAAATTGTTCTGGGTATAGAACTCTAGTCTTCTCTGTCTGCTACTAAGTATCTCATGTCACCAGAAACTGGATTTTTTCTGCAATTGAGATAGCCAACATGTAAGCTGTCTGAAGTAGTCATATACTGATCTCTCATCCTCCGAGTGTTCTCCTAGCACACAGCCCACAGTACACGTCTGCACATGCCATCTAGCCTTAGTCTGTATCCACTGACTGTAACTAAGGTAACTTACAGCGAGGCGTGTGTGACCTGTGCAGATGGATTGCTTTCCTATCCTGTTTCTACTCTTGTTGGGGAGGCGGGGAATTGTATATAATCAGACTTTATAAATTGCTCAACAGACAAAGAAGCACAGGCCCCTTTGAACGTCAGCTGTTCTGGTAATTATTAGAATTAACAAGAATTTGGCTCAAATAATTTATTTTTCGGGCCTTGTGTTGCTTAAACATCTGTCTGTGAATTGGTTTTTATAATTTTCCAATATGTTCTTGTTCATGTTTAGCATATTTGGTTCTGTTAGAATAATGAGGAAAAAAACCCAGAACTTTGTCTAAGGACTCCTGTAATGTTGGATGGTTCCCCAGAACAGACTGCAAATTAAATTATTTAAAGCTTTTTTTTTTTAACAAATTGGCTTTTTATCTTATTCAGATTTGATATTGTCAGTAACTTTCTTCATTTTTCTGAGTATGCAAACATTTTCTCAGAGTATACAAACCAAATTAAATCCAACTTGAGGCAAGAATAAGTGAATTCTCACAGGAAAAGAAAATATTCTATGACTTATTTATATATTACAAAATGTACTTTTCTCTAACTCAGTTTGCAACTGAGGATTTTGGGATTAGATTTGAATTTGGTGACATCTATCATGTGGCCCTCAACTGGTAGGCACTCTCTTACACAGAAATACCTAAAAACCTGGTCTCTCTCCATTACCACTTGTAAAACCCCCAGCACATGAACTTGCTGTTTAGCAAGTCTTTCCTTCGTACAACCTCCCAGTGCATGATATCTCCCAGTGGAGATACCAGGGAAGACACTTTTTGACCTAATGTTTGGATGTGTATGTGTGGATGTTTGGGTGTGCACACTGTGTTTGTACATACATATTCCAGAAAATAATCAGATAGTCATATCTGAGGCACTCTTACACCCCTGGCTGAGGCACTCTTAACCTCCCTCCCATCTGATCCACTCATCCCCCCCCCTTTCCCTTTTCTGAGACAGATTCATCTGTTGTTAACTTCAATTGTTGTGCATTTTATTTATTTATTTTAATTTATTTACATTTCAAGTGTTACCCTCTTACCCATTTCCCCCCCCTCCTGGAAACTCCCATTCCATCCCCCCTTCCCCCTGCTTCTTTGAATATGTTCCTCCACCCACCCACCCACTCCCACCTCCCCACCCTCAATTCCCCTACACTGGGGCATCTATCTAACCTTCATAGGACCAAGGACCCCTCCTCCCATTGATGCCTGACAAGGCCATCCTCTGCTACATATGCAACTAGAGCCATGTGTACTCCTTGGTTGGTGGCTTAGTCTCTGGGAACTCTGGGGGCTCTGGTTTGTTGATATTGTTGTTCTTCCTATGGGGTTGCAAACCCCTGCAGCTCCTTTGGTCCTTTCTATAGCTCCTCTATTGGGGACCCCACACTCAGTGCAATGGTTGGCTGCGAGCACCCACCTCTGTATTTCTAAGGCTCTGGCAGGGCCTCTCAGGAAACAGCTATATCAAGCTCCTGTCAGCAAGTCTTTCCTAGCATCCACAATAGTGCCGGGGTTTGGTGACTGTATTTTGGATGAATCCCCAGTTGGGACAGTCTCTGGATGGTCTTTCCTTCAGTCTCTGCTCTGCACTTTGTCTCCATATTTCCTCCTGTGAGTATTTTGTTCACCCTTTTAAGAAGCACTGAAGCATCCACACTTTGGTCTTCCTTCTTCTTGAGTTCCAAGTGGTCTGTGAATTGTATCTTGGGTATTTGGAGCTATTGGGCTAATATGCACTTATCGGTGTGTGCATACCATGTGTGAATTTTTAAAGGTATTTTGGGACTCAGGATGCTTTCTGCTTTAGAAAACTCTCCTGTGCTGCCAAGGGGAATTTGTATCCTTTGCTGTTTGGGTGGAATATTGTGTAGATATTTGTAAAGCACGTGTAATGTCTGATATCAATTCTGTCATTTTTCTGTTTGCTTATGTATGTATGTATGTATGTATGTATGTATGTATGTGTGTATGTGTGTGTATGTATGTGTGTGTATGTATGTATGTGTGTGCATGTATATATATGTATATACGTATGTATGTGTGTGTATGTATGTATGTATGTATGTATGTATGTATGTTCTGACAACCTGTCTGTAGAGAATGTGGGGTTTCGACATAACCTACTAGTCCTGGATTGCTGTTAATCTTGTGTCTATGTCCAGTGGAAGATTTTATGAAATGCCCCAGAGTTTCATGCATTTGTGTGTGTATGATAGTGATATGTCCTTGTTTAGCCCTTCCAGTTGTAGTTTGAAGTCTTAATTGTGAGGCAGTAAGGTGCTGACACCTGTTTGCTTCATGGTCACATCTGATTGGAGTTTCCTTGTTGATTATTTTTTTTTAACTGTATGGGCACTCCTGTCTTTAAATCTAAGATGTGCTTCTCATAGTCTGCAGATTGATCTTGCTTCGAGATCCACCCAGTCAGCTCGTGTCTTTGATTAGAAACTGGAAGATGTTTGTATTTAACGTTCTCACTGAAACATGCTTGCTGACCGTGGTTGGTGTGCTGATTTTGGTTTGGTGTTCTCAGTGGTACTTTTTGTTTTAAGAACTACAGTTTTATCTTTCTTGCAGCTTTTGATAAACGTTATTTGTGACACATGTTTAGCTTTCTAACTATCATGTGCCACAGGGATTTTCTTTTCTGGTCTGATCTGTACAGTGTTCTGTTGTGGCATTCGCTGTTAGAAGGAAGGTCTTTTCTTGGACAGGGACGTTCTCTGTGACCTTGCTGAAGCTCTATCTGATCTCTGCCATTGACCTGGGATTCTTCCCCCATCTCTGCCCTGAATCCAAACATTTGGTTCTCGGATGTGGGGGATCTGGCTGGAGTGATTTTATGCTGTGGAAGAGGCCTGTTGAGGGCAAGATGGCAGCAGGTCTTTGGGGGAGAAGTGGGAAGAAGTCACTATGCAGAATGTTTGTCCTGGAATCCCCAGGGATCCTTCACTTATATCTATCCAGCCCACAAGATATTTTCAATGTTTTAAGGTTCAAAAATGTAAAACAATGAATCTTAACTGATCTGTATCATTTAACTTATTTGCAGTGGTGTACACCTACAACTTCTCTGAAATGCTATGTGTAGCCCAAACGCGGGATTCCTTTTTCTCATCCTCTTTCACATCCTTAGACATCAGCAACCTGAGCTTTCATTATAGAGGTCACTATTCCAAATCTTTGCTGTATTGCTAGCATGTGACTCCCTTGGCCTACTATGATGTCTTCAGACTCATCCATTTGTAGCTCAGGTCAGATACAGACCACAGTGTAATCAGCTGACTAACATGTGGGCTGTTTCATTGTCAACTAATGCAATAAACATGATGTGTTTGTTAGATCATAGCTTTTCCTCATTATTTTGGGACTATTCCTGGGGAAGGGAGCTCCTGGCTAACATGGTCACTATGTTTAAGTGTTTAGGAAATATCAAAATGTTTTCCACAGTCTAAAAATGTATTTTTATCCACAAGGAATGAACGTTATAATTTCTCCATAGTTTTGCCTAAACTTATCTTCCATTTAAAATTTAGAGTCCTGCAGTGTGTGGAAGTGTCTACCCTTCAGATGCCATGTGATTGTCCACAGTAGGGAGAGCAGTGAACATTTTGCTGGGCTCCCTCTGTCCAGTTGTTTTTCTTCTAGAGAAATATTTGCTTATATATGTCACCCATTTCTTAGTTGTATTGTTTGGGTGTTTGTTGCTGTGTATAACTTCTTAAATTCCATCTGGGATGGGATACTAGATTATCAAATGTGTGCTTTATAAATATTTTCTCTCATTCTCCAGGAATATTTTGACTTTCTCGAGCATGTCTTTGACACATCATTTTGTTCTGTTTAAATAATATTTGCGGCAGGAATTACATGAGTGCCTTCTAGAACTATGGACGATCCTCAGAACCCCCAATGATGGAAATAGATGCACTTGGCTCAATGTTAGTTGTCTATGCTGCTCTCCCATAATTATTCTATTAGTCGTCGGTAACTCTGTGAACTGATATCTTCAGAAACACTTATTTATTTATTTTTTAAAAAATGACAGTACATATTGCAAAGATAATAAGCCAGATGCCATACTGTTTTGGACCAGCTGAGATTAGCTTAACAAAAGATTTGCTTTAGCAGGCAGCCTGCGTCTTTGGTGTAAGAGCATGTAGGCCCTACTGTGAACCCACTGAACATGATAGTATACACAGAACATAGATGTCCTTGTTGTAAGAGCATGAAGACCCAACTGTGCACCCACTGAGCATGATAGCATACACAGAACATATATGTGGAAGATCAAATGTGCTCTCGCCTGATAGTGATTTCCTAATGCCACAAAAGAAACAATGGCTAGGTTTGGGTCTGATTCGACAACATCTTGGTCTTTCTATTCTATTAAAAGAACATGATTTTCAGCTCTATTCTTCTTTCGTCCTAATCAGATGAGTAGCGTTTATATAGGTGAGCCAAGTTTGCTGTTCCCCAAGAGACAGTACAGGTTTAGAGGACGCTTTGTATTTTCTACAAAACCCTACGGTCTGGATGCTCCTCATACTCATAGAATTCCCCCTCTGAGACGGAACTGGGAAGTATCCTTGACAACACAGTGACTAGGGGCTAGTGCACTGTTATTCCTTTAACATTTGTCTCCCCAAGGACCATTACTGATTCCCTTCTCACTAATATAGGCATCACAAGCCATGTGATTCCCTAGTAAAGGTGTGGGCAGCACGTTTGCTATCTACTTCATTTGCTATCGCATGCGCACGCCATCTAAGTTATTTGGAGTAATGTCTGGGGCCACAGGAGAGCCTTGGACTCCACATGATTTAAATAGAGTTGCCTCCTGACATGGTCCAGTGTAGAGAGTTGTTCTACTCAGGCAGACAGACATGTTTCCTTAGCATCCTTCCCTAGAGAAATGATCACAAGTCTTTCCTAAAGGAGGGGAAATTAGGCCACAGTTACTAAGGGATATGGTGTTTGTTTAATGTTTTCATTTTGGTTTCAAAAACTGATTTTTTTCACCTCCAGCATCTGAATAACCAGCCCTGTCTTCAGATCATGCTTTGAACATGTCAGCTACTTTAACATCCCACTTAGATTACTATTAGAGAGGATGAAGGAGTCTATAAGGTAAAGTCGCCTTTTCAGAGACCACACACCCTCTCGTCCTGTTGCTAACCCGACACAAAGTTCTTCACACCTCAGTTTCTATATCGAATCCTGTGTGGGAGAATGATAGAGGCAGGCTATCAGCTTTAAAATGTTTGTCAGCGATCCAGATGACAGCCCAGCCTTTGCTCATGTTTATTGAACTGACGCAGGACAGCATACAGATGTGCTAATGTGCACTTCCTCACCAAAGGCCTAAAGATGTCTGGGCTTTTATTCTGAGAAGTGCGCTCTGGCCCATTAGGGAGTGGAGGAGTCATGGTGCAGGCTTGAACTGCAAGCCCCCCGGCCCATTCTCTAGTTATTTCATGGTTTGCCAATGCACACTTGGATCAAAAGTGAATTACCAAAGGTCGATCAACACAAGAACTGTTCAGGTCTGTAGCGATGAGGATCACTCAAATTTCAAAGGATCTAAACACTCTTCCCATCCAGTATACATTCTGATTGGCCCTTACACACAAAGGGAATCTGATTGGCTAGCAAGGCCACGTGACACTAACTGACACCTCCCACCGGGTTCTGCTTTGGTCCCACCAGTAGATGCTGGGCTCTGTGATGATCTGTTGACTTTTTTTTTTTTTCCTCCGAGACAGGGTTTCTCTGTGTAGCCCTGGCTGTCCTGGAACTCACTTTGTAGACTAGACTGGCCTCGAACTCAGAAATCCTCCTGCCTCTGCCTCCCAACTGCTGGGATTAAAGGCGTGTGCCACCACCGCCTGGCTCTCTGTTGGCTTTATAAATGGCGTTTACTACAGTATATTACATGTATTACGTCTTGATTTGTTTTGATGAAGGCATGTTGAGTTCCATCAAATGCCTGTTCTGTGTCATGTGACGATGCCTGTTCTGTGTGATTGTGATGACAATCTCTTATGTCACTGAGCAGTGTTACGTCATCGTCTTTGACTTGCTTATGTTGATCTATCCTTTTGTCCCCGCAGTGAATCGTTTTATCACGATAAATTATTTTTATTTTTTTTTTAAGTAGCAGGAACACTACACTGAAACATAAGATTTGTAGAAGGTAAGCCCCAAGTTCAGCCTCGTTTTAGTGTGCTGTTCAAGTTCCCTGGAAATAGCTAATAAGTTCTCCATGTGAGATTTCATTCACACTGGTTACTATCCAGCTCCACTCTGCGCTTTTTAAAACCGTTTCTGTGGGGGACAGGTTCCTGAAAGTTACACATTGTTGGTGTGTACCTTCAACTGTGCATAAAATATTAGCTCTTTATTCTAGTCTATAAGCTTGGTTTGTAGTCTTTGAAGAGATTAGAAGTGGGCAGCTAATTTCTTGGAACCCCAGATTACCTTTCTATTTAGCACTAGACATTATGTCTTGCTTTCATCCAGGATTGCTTCAGGCCACTTGTTGGTATGTTGTTATTTCAGAGTTTAAAGGTGATTTAAAACCATGTTTCTCCAAAATATCCAGTTGGTGTGCTTTTCTGCATGAACTGGAGTGGTACCTAAAATAGTCTGCGCTACAATTCTCTGGAGACACTTGATACCCTGACATCTTAACAACCACTAAGGATTATAGTCAGGAGCTGTGGTATTGTACCATGTTCTGATGACCATGCCAATGGTCATCATCTCTAAAGCACTGTTTCGCTCACTAGTACTTCACAGTACTGGGATTGGACCAAACTCTGCAAGGCCATGAACTAACAAATGGCTGAGGTGGATTTTTGGCTCAGTGTTGACTAGCTAGCCAAGTTGATGGTGGGCAGGATGAAAGCTCAGTAGTCTAGGTCAAGCATCCCACGGGGACGGACTAGATATTTTATCATCTAGCACTGTTTTTTACCACCTGGATGCTAATGTTAGTAGGCCAAAGCCCCGGGCTTACTATCTAGTTCTACACGCATTGATGATAGATAGTCTTGCTCTATAATGCAATGTCCCAGGTTGGCCAACAGTGTCCATTGCTTCCAAGCTGATATTCACAAATGGGGTGTGTGTGTGTGTGCGTGCGTGCGTGTGTGTGTGTGTGTGTGTGTGTGTGTGTGTGTGTGTGTGTGTTTTATCCTAGATTCATTCCAAAGCAAGCAGTTATGAAAATCAACTCCATGTTCAGGCTTTGTGTATTTCCAGTACAGATTTAGATGGTCTTGTCAAACTCTGACCTGAACATATAATTTCTCTCTAATGCTGGATCTTACTATACCAGCCTCAGAACTAAAGTCTAGTGCAAATTCCTGAGATCCAATGTATCTCTGAGCTTTACCCACCCTGGGTTATACCACAGTGAGACTGGTCCTGAGTTCCAGGTCTGGACTTCTTTCCTTCTCCATTTTTGGAGTCCTGAGGCATCTCATTTTATGCTTCTTGGAGTTGTGTAGGCTGGCAACTCTTTCTCTGCCTTCTCCAGTTATCCTTGCAAATTGAACTAACTCTTAGAACTGCGGTCAAGGATGGGTTTCTTTGCCTTTACAGAGGGAAAGTTGTTCAGACTGGCTTGTCTACAAGGAAGGAATTGATGAAGTCTATACTTAGCCGCTTTCATGTTGATTCTCTGCTTCAGAGTTCTTTCACGAATTGATCTGGTATAGTGTGTGGATTTAAGGTCTAGGTTTGACTGAGATGAGAAGGGTAACTGTAGCTGCCACGGTCTCCTGGGTGCAGTGTCTGTGTCACTCACAGAGGCCTTCTTCCTCATCATTGTTGGAACTGTGAACCCGTGCAACCACTCTGGAAATCATTGTGAAGATAAAAATAGAACTACCATATGATCCATCTGTACTACACCTGGGCACATACCTAAAGGAGTCTATATCCTGCTACAGGCGTAGGTGTCCACTCTTGTCCATTGCTGCTTGGTTCACATTAGACAGGAAATAGAGTCAGCCCAGATGCCCATTAACTGATGAATGGATAATGAACGAGTAATACATAAACACAATCGGATTTTATCCAGCTGTAAAGTAAAGGGAATTTAAAAAGTAAATGTGTGGAACTGGAAAAAAATTCTACCTAGTGAAGTAACTGGCACCCAGAAGACAAACACTGCATGCCCTCTGCCACACCCAGATGCTAGCTTTGGATCTGGAGATTGTGTTTTAAACTTAAAGGTACATGCAGAAGCTATGGAACTCGAGGGATGGCGGATGCCTTAAGAGAGGGTGGTAGTAGAATGTACGTGACCAAGCATAGGGCAGGAATACTATGGGTGGAAGGGATGAAGGCAGAGGTGTGGAGCCATGGAGGAAGGAGGAAGAGGTGTTAACTGGAAAGAAGGGTGTGTGAGAAAACAATATGGAACCAACTGCTTTTTAAGCCAATAAAAATGTACGTGAAACAGAGCTAGATGAGAGATGTCTTTCACGACTGGATAATGGTCCTTGTCCAGGTCCAGGAGTGGGGTTCTCTACAGGAGGTCCCAGGACTTCCCTGGCTCTCCAGGCTATTCTCATTCCTCTTGTTCACCTACAGGAGTGCGGTGAATCGCCTTAATCTTCTTTATTTTACTTTTCAGCAGCGTAAGTGTTTCTCACAGCAAGTTATTTAGTTTTACATGTTGTAATCTCATTGGTATTATTTGAGATTTCAAATTTAAAATGTAAACAAATTATAGCAGATGATCAATACAGTGCTATTCTTTGTTGCATACCTCACTAATAAATCTTAGTGTGTAGAGGATATTGAGGTTACCATACACATACAAAACCTTTTTGGTGAGCCACGATGGAATAATTATTTGGAAATTAAAATCATTAGTCAGTACTGCACACAAATCTTAAGCCCTAAGCTGTGTATCAGGAGACAGCTGCCTTGTCCATTCTTCATCGCAGAAATGCACATCTCTGCCAGGGAAGTCACTTGAGCTCCGAAGTTCAGATCTATGAATCTCTGTTCTCTCTATGCTAATGGAAGTCTTGTTTCCAATTTGATTGTTACCGTGTGAATTGGTATATCAATTTACACATTGAAAAACAAAACATTGTTTTCTTTTTAGGAATTTATACTTCTTTCAAGAGGTACAAGGTGAAATGCCTTGATGTAGTTCTGAGTTCTGATTTGAGAATGCGTTCTGTTTAGTCATGCTGAGTGTTGCTTAATTACAACTGTTTACAATTGTTTGGATGTTAAATGGTGAGTTTAAAGGCACTAACATTGAACCCCAGCTAAGCTGCCCTCTGTGGGCACATGACCTGTGCATGTTGAAGACCGTACAGGCAGAGATGGAGAACTGATCTGGGGTTATATCCCCCCCCATCAACTTTTTAGCTTATCTCACCGATAGAATCTAGAAATAGAAAATAGCAGAGCGTGTTGCCATCAGTGGTTATAGACAAAGTGAGCTCTTTTATTTTCCCTTTGGTAGGCATGCAGGAGATCCACATTTAATGTTTCTACAGGAACTATCTTATTATAAAATTATGATTTTTATATTCATTTTTGTCAACTTTGAACCTATTTTCCTATTTATAATAAGACAAAAATTCTTGAGTCTTTCAATTTGGCATTTTATTCTTTCTAATATTTAAAATTTAATTTTATGTGTCTGCCTGTATGCCTGCACCACATGCATGTCTTCAGAGCCTAGAATAGGGAGTCAGAATACCTGTGACTGTAGTTATAGGCAGTCTTTTGGGTGCTGGGAATTGAACCTTGGTCCTTTGGAAGAGTGGCTTTTAGCTGCTGGTCTGCCTTTTCAGCCCCAGCTTCTTCATTACTCTTAATGAAATATTGTTACCAAATCTGAAATATGAAAAAAGTTAGTTACAACAGAAAGACCATATTCAACAAAGACCAGTTGAGAAAAAAAAAGTCCCCAGATTTGATGTTCCGAGAACATGTTAGAACCATGTACAAAAAGCATCCAGGCTGATGGCTTGAGAATACTTCCTTCAAATTAAATCTTGTATAAAGGAGAGAGAGAGAGAGAGAGAGAGAGAGAGAGAGAGAGAGAGAGAGAGAGAGAGAGAGAAATCTAGAATCGGTTTTTCTACACCATCATGCCATGTCTGGTAAGCACTTCTATGATCTTTGCCAAACATTCTTAGTATATTCTAGTTTACTCGACTAAAGCAGACTTTCTAATTCATGTGGCACAGTAGGAATTTATTAACGTCTATCATAGCACTTGAATTCAATCAACCACATTAAGCCCTGACCTACTTCTGGGGTAGTTCAAAGACTAATGATACATGCTTTTGGCTATTGAGAGTCTAAGATTCTGATAAATCTAGCAGATTTTATAGCTGATAAAATTAATACTGGAACAGTGAGTTTAATTGAACACCAGATAGTAAGCAAATAAGATGTCAAAAATTCATATAATTTAGCAGTCCATTAAGCATAATAGATCTACGCCCTGCATAAGCCAAAGGATTGAATAAAACTATATTTTAGAAAATCAACATTATCCATTATGATTTTAATAAAATTTACAGCGATGCTCGGTTACAAATATTTTAAACTGTTTGATGTTTTACATAAATGTATTACATTCAACATTTTTAAATAGACAATTTTGACCCATTTTAAAGAATCTAAGTGTAATTGTAAAATCATGATAATTATTATGTATTAAGCTATTGTTTCCTTAGGCAAATATTTCTTGCCTAGTGTATGCAAATCACTTAGCGTGTAATTAAAAACAATGCACTGAACTATAGTGATATTAAGAACTGCCTCAGTCAAAACACACAATTAAGATAGTGAAAAAAAAAATCTGAGGTAGGTATATCCCTGAGTTTGAAGCCAGCCTGGTCCTACAAAGTGATTTTCAGGGCAACCAGGGCTATACAGGGACACTCTGTCCTGACCCCACACCTCCTTGAAAAAAAATGTATGGAGTTAGAAACCCCATGTTCAGTGCACAATCATGACCAATGACTTTCAAAATGTATAAAGAAATTTTTTTGCAAATCAATCAAAACAATAGAAAATGCAATGCAATAAGAACACCAATATGATTGGGCATTTCCTGACACACGACATTCATAATAAAGGTTGTGTAAAGTTTACCCAATGCACAGTAAACTCACAGAAGTTTCATCTTCTCAGTGACTGAAACAGAAGACACACTATCAGGCATAGATGAGGGGGCGTGGCAATTGAAACTCTAGGTCATTGCTGACCCAGGCCGACTCCAGGACAGGCTGGAAACTGGTGATTTGGGAGACTAGGACTAAGTTTCTGTTTTCCAGAACTGGAAAGGCCAAAAAGAAGTCAATTCCAGGACAGTTCACCTCTCATGGGCAATCAGGAAGCTGCCCCCCCCACCTAGCCTGAGCCAATCTCAAAGGCAGCCAATCAGGAACTGTAGAAGCTGCCCCACCACCTACCTTGGATCAAGTATAGTTTAGTCAGCAGAAGTACCCCCAAATCCCCCAGAGCCTTAACCAATCACAAAAGGACCCAAGGCTCTGCCCCATGAGATAAAACCAACCAATCAAGGAAAAGAAAGGTAAAAATCACCCACTCCTACCCTATCAAGCTTTAAATTGACCCTGCAAAGTCCACCAGGGTCTTCTGTCCAGATGTATGGTGGACTCCCGCATGCAGAATCATGGCTCTTTGCTGTTGCATACTGTTTGAGTGTCTTTCTCTGTGGATCATGGACCCTTATGTAAGGACGTAAGGAAGATAAGCTGATGCTCTCAGTTCAGTGATGGTTTGCCGCTGTCTGTCAAAGCGGATCATTTCATTCCCCATGACTGAGAAACTCCAGTTCCCTAGGAATGCGAAGAGGTCCTACATAGCTGCGTGCATGGATGCTCATTATGACAGTGACATTAGCTACAACCTCATGTAAATCATCACACACATAGACACACACAGACACACACAGACACACATAGACACACAGACACACACATAGACACACATAGACACACACAGACACACATAGACACACACAGACACACATAGACACACACGGACATACACGGACACACACAGACACACCTAGACACACATACCAGCAACGCTAGGATTCAGTGTGTTTAAAGTTATTTTAATTTTTTTAAAGGCGTAGGTTATGATATGAGGGATTTTTTTTTTTGTGGACATCATCTATGGAGGTTTTTAGTGTGTGACTGATACTGGATTTATTTTAAATCTTAGTTATAGACATGTAATTGTCATCTCAGTGGCTTGCTTCTGAATAAGCTCACCTTTTCTAGTTCTCTCTGAACTCTGGCTGACTGGTTCAACTCAGCAGTTCTGGCTCAAAACTCCTCTCCAAGCTGACTGATTCAATTTGGCATCTCTCTTGGCCTCCCACTGAATCGCTCTGCTTGGCTTCAAACTAACTCTGGCAATCGGCTCTAATATTTTGGTTCCTCCATATTCTCTGGCTTCAACCGTCTCTGCTGACCTGCACTGAAATGTATGAAGTCGTGAACAAACTCAGATCCACTGCACTGCACTCACTGCCCTGACTGACTGACTGACTGACTCTCTCTCCCTGTGCTGCTCTTAAATAGCCTCTTTCCTGTGCTGTTCCCAGGAGAGTTGGGCATATCCTGTCTCTGACTCATTCTGTCAAATCTTTCTCTGATTCGTCACTTTGTCTGTCCATCGATTAGATGCCACTTTCACACATGGCTGCTTTCTTCTACAGATTAATTTTATTTTAAAAGTGTATACTAAGGCCATGTGTTCATTACATCCAGATCACACAGACCTAGAAGGTCTTTGGATGTGATCAGAGCAGCCATGTTGCTGGATTACAATTCCCCTACATGTACATCTTTTCAAAATTAATTTGAGCCATATCTTATGATTCATGGTATTTCCTGTCTGATCTACTTCAGTAAGAAGACCTAATGTGCATTGCTGTGGGCATTCAGGTGGCAAAGGGTAACACATGCATCAGAAGTTTGGCCTAGGGGCCTCTTTGGTCCCCTTATGTCTACAACTTTTGCCTTTCACCTAAAAGGCTTGAAGTTGTCTGATAACACCAACTTGGGGATGCCCCACAATTCTACTCCTAAGAAATGGATAGTCCTTCCACTCTCCTGCATGGCAACCACAGATACACCATTTGGATCAATATAAGACTAAACACCCTGACAAATAATCCATTGCCAAAGTCAACCCTATAGAAGTATGCTGAGACCCATTGTACTAAACCTGCTGAAGGCTTAAATAGAAACAAGCTCTCAGACAATACACAGATTGAATAAGGTCCACTGGCATTGCTCATATATACATACATACATATATATATATACATATATACACACATACATATACATATATATACATATGCAAAAAACAAAACAAACAAACAACCCAAGAAAATCATAATCTTGAGAAAGTATGTCAACTGATGGCAATGTACCTTAACTTGGATGTCAGAATTACTGTTTACAGAATGTGTTTACTAATAATTCATGGTAACATTTATTGAAAACATGTTGTTTGTAGAATGTGGCATAGCACTTATAAATGTTTATCATTAAAGTAACATATAGCATGTGTAATTAAGCTATCTGTAGATAAGGCTTTTAAAACTGATCATTAAGTTTTTAGTCTATTTGTAGGTTATTGAAAAATGCATGTAAGAAAGTAAAAATAGTGTAAGATAAATCAATATTTTAAAAACATCTAAAAGGAATGCTAGCAACAAGTGTAACAAAGGAGCTGCGAGACTGATTTAGGCATTGGTGCCCACGAATCTGAGAAAACCCACAGTAGAATTAAATGTGACCTCATTCCTGAGTTTAGAAACTCAATATTCTGTATTGGAAACATTCCCTAACTGGTCTCCAAATTCTGTGCAATCTTACTAGGTTCCTAGGTGTATTTTGTAAATCTGAAGAGGGTTCTAAACATCTTAAGGAAATCAGCGCAATGCAAGACAGTAAAAATGCTCCTGAGAAGAAACAAAGCTTAATTCATTATTTCCTAGTATATTACCTTCCGTGGTTAAGACTATGTGGTGCTAAGTAAAAGATAGAGGTAGATCAAAGAATTGAGAGGCCAAATATCACTACTGTATCTGTGACCAAAAGTTTCATGAAGGGTCTGAGGGCAGTTTTACAAGGGAGAGGAGGAGCATGCTGTTCAGATGTCAACCCTCCTCAAGCTGAGCTGTCCATTCAACAGTCAAAATCCCAATGCATTTGTAAATACTTGGGCATGCTGATGATATTAACACAGTTATAAAACAGCATAAAAAGTTGCAGGAACTACGTTTGAGAATTCATTCCTTGACTTCAAATCTCTTCCTGATGCAGGAGTTCTCAAAGGAGATAATTTGGGTGCTTACCTGGTAGTGGCTATGAGGAGTTATTTGACAGGATGCAGATGAATATTTATAATGCTTAATTGGGCTTAAACTGGGCATCATCCAGCTGAAATATTCATAGTGGAGAAATATGAAATCATGCTGTAAGTTATAATAATCATGCATGGTACTGACGGCATGATAAATCCATACATCAATAGAATAGAATTATATCTATCTCTATGTATGTATGTATGTATGTATGTATGTATGTATGTATGTATCTATCTATGTATCTATCTATCTATCTATCTATCTATCTATCTATCTATCTATGTATATATCTATGTATGTATCCATCCATCCATCCATCCATCCATCCATCCTTCCATCCATCCACCTGTCTGTCCGTCTGTCCAACCGCCCGCCCATCCATCCATCCATCCATCTGGTAAATTTCAACTAAACAGGAAAGCACAAACTGGCATTTGAACACATGGTGCTGGAATGTTTGGACATTTTGGGTGTTACAAAAAGGTGATGACTATAGTCATAATCTGGACCATACTTCAATTGAAGAAGTTAAGTGCAATTTAGTAGACACCTCCATGTGCAACCTAGGAACAGAAAACAGGAGAAAATATTAGTGACTAGACTTACATGAAAATTTGAAGATACTCACCAAGTGAAGTCAGTGGATGAACATCAAGTATATAGTGATTTTAATACATACTAATATTAATTATCCATCTGAGAAAATGCACGTAAAATGCATAGTATTATAGCAATGCCTTAGCTGCTATAACCCATGCAGACACTGAACAAGCAAACACCCTCTGCTCTGGTCTATCTGGGAGTATACGATGATTTTACATCACCGTTTATTTAAGACGGTTACTACAATCTTACATTACTATTTAATTCAAGATGATTCCACACTGTAAGTATTTGTTCACATATATCATGAACACAAACATAGCAGTGACTTGACAGTTCTAATCCTCCACATTTCTTCCAAATGTGAAAACTCGGTGCACCTAAATGCTGTTCGTGAGCATCTATCATGGCTTTACTCATGGACACCGGAGTCTGGCAAATGTCTTCCAGTTGTATATGTGTGCCTCCTCGGCAGTGGGAAGCCTTTTGAGTCTAAAGAGCTCAGACTTCTGGCGTCATGCAAGGACAACTCTCATGTGCACTGTACTAAAAAGCATAAGACAGTGCTACCCTGAAGTGGCTCTGCATTTATGTGAACTGGGAAGGGCAATATTATAGCATCTGAAATAGATTTTCCTTACTACAGACTGTCTTAAGGTGCATGGGCTAATGAGAACAGCAAGGTGGAACGGAGTATGATGAGACTGCTCTTGTTTTCTCTGTGCTTGATGTTACACAATTGTATGCATTTCCCAGAGTTTATAAAACCATAACCTAACAGGGTGAGATCTGAATATGGATGTAAGGGATATCTCAAAAAATGAAACCCAAGATTTTTAGAGCTAAAAATAAAACCTGTCTCAAGCTTTTAGTTTAATAAAGATAAAAGAGAAGTGCATTAATGAAATGCTTTCTCTCTTATTCAACTACAAATCTACATGCATCTGAATTCTCCTTATATTCATCAATGGAGACCACACATCACAACACTAGGAATCGAATCTGAAGCCAGTATGTGCATGTGCCTGAAATCTAGCAGAGCTTCCTTAGCTACATAAATAAATGGTCTCCACTCAAACATGAATAAAGAGTAGAATCTGATATGAAAATTCATCTGATACCAAGCTAACCACTAAAAAGAATTCTAGACACAAAATAATGTCATTCTCAGAAATTATTCTTAAATTATATTACTTTATTATTATTTATGAATACTTTGTACATTTTGGTGTATATGTGTAAGCTGAGATGATCATTCAATAGAGCTCATCACCTTGATTTTGAGATCAGTCTCCCACTGAACCTCAGTCCTCTGATTACTCCCTGAGCTCCTGCAGTGCTCCCTGAGCTACTGCACTGCTCCTGACCTCCTCCAGTGCTCCTGACCTCCTGCAATGCTCCCTGAGTTACTGCAGTGCTCCTGAGCTCCTGCAGTGCTCCCTGAGCTACTGCAGTGCTCCTGACCTCCTGCAATGCTCCCTGACCTCCTGCAGTGCTTCTGAGCTCCTGCAGTGATCCTGAGCTCCTGCAGTGCTCCCTGAGCTCCTGCAGTGCTCCCTGAGCTCCTGCAGTGCTCCCTGAGCTACTGCACTGCTCCTGACCTCCTGCAGTGCTCCCTGAGTTACTGCAGTGCTCCTGAGCTCCTGCAATGCTCCCTGAGCTCTTACAATGCTCCCTGAGCTACTGCAGTGCTCCTGAACTCCTGTAGTGCTCCTGAACTCCTGCAGTGCTCCTGAGCTCCTGCAGTGCTCCTGAACTCCTTCAGTGCTCCCTGAGCTCCTGCAGTATTCCTGAGCTCCTGCAGTGCTCCTGAGCTCCTGTGGTGCTCCTTGAGTTACTGCAGTGCTCCTGAGCTCCTGCAGTGCTCCTGAGCTCCTTCAGTGCTCCTGAGCTCCTGCAGTGCTCCCTGAGCTCCTGCAGTGCTCCTGAGCTCCTGCAGTGCTCCCTGAGCTCCTGCAGTGCTCCTGAGCTCCTGTGGTGCTCCCTGAGTTACTGCAGTGCTCCTGAGCTCCTGCAGTACTCCCTGAACTCCTGCAGTGCTCCTGAGCTCCTGCAGTACTCCCTGAACTCCTGCAGTGCTCCCTGAGCTCCTGCGGTGCTCCTGAGCTCCTGCAGTGCTCCTGAACTCCTGTAGTGCTCCTGAGCTCCTGCAGTGCTCCTGAGCTCCTGTGGTGCTCCCTGAGTTACTGCAGTGCTCCTGAGCTCTTGCAGTGCTCCCTGAGCTCCTGCAGTGCTCCTGAGCTCCTGTAGTACTCCCTGAGTTACTGCAGTGCTCCTGAGCTCCTGCTGTACTCCCTGAACTCCTGCAGTGCTCCCTGAACTCCTGCAGTGCTCCCTGAGCTCATGCAGTCCTCTTATGATCTCAGCATTGATACTGCAGACCTATGCTACCTTGTGGTATGCTGGGGATACAAACTCAGGTCTTCACGTTTTTATAGTGAGTACTTTGCATGCTGAGCCGTCTTCCCCACTCCTCAATAAGCATTTTAACTGCTTGAGTTTTATTTTATTTCATTTATTATGTTTGATGTACCACAGGTTGTCCTGGGACTTACTGCATATCAAAGTCTGGCCTTGAATTCTGACTTTTTGCCTTCACCTCCTAATTGCCTGAACTTGGTGGCCATGCATCACCAAGTCTGGCTTAATTTTAATTTTAAGGTTTCCCCCACACCCAAGGATAGTTTTTCTGTGGAGCCCCGGCGTCTGGGAATTAGCTCTATAGAGCAGGCTGGCCGCAGATTCACAGAGATCTATCTTCCTGTGCTTCCTGAGTGTGGGGATTAAGGAAATGCATCTCCACTGCTTGGGTTTAATTTTTAATCTATACATAATTGTTTATGTAGTACACATGATTCTCAGGACATTACTCTGTGAAGATAACACATAGTTTGTCTTAAAAGCTCTTTGGAATAATGTGTTTTGTGGACAAAACGTGTTTATTGTTTAACCAATGTATTTTCAGATGTCTCAGTTCTAACAGCTGAACGGACACCCCTCAGCCATCCACATCCAGACATAGCTACACCATTCACCTAGTCCCCACAGCAGCGTGGCATGCGGGCATGCAAACTCAGTTTTACAGATGGGAGAGTGAGTTTTCACAGATGAAACAATTAGCGGAAAATCACTCAGCTCGGGGACCATTTCCTCCTAATCTTGTGAGGCAGGGAGGCTTCTGTTCTCTTCCTTGTTCATCTGTGTCTTAGGATCGGATCGGGATTCAAGAGAAGTTTTACAGTGCTTATTTACCTTTGCTGTGATAATAGAATAAAGGATCGGCATAGAATTCGTAACTGCTGAATAAATGACAGCTCCTGCTGTGCTGCAAAGTTTGTCCTGCCTGGATTTCCTGTTGTCATTAGAAAGCCATGCATTAGGTTCTTAGAGGAGAGGGACATGGAGTGTTCTGCCAAACAATAGATGGGGGCTGTGCTCCTGCTTGAAAGGTCCCCACTGGGTGTGATGGGGTCTCTTTCAAAGTGTGCTCTGAGCTCTCCCTAAGATGTCTGATGGGACAGTCAGGACTCTGGGCTAAGTCAGAGGGACAGTCAGGACTCTGCACTACTTTCCTCCACGATGGAGTCTTTTACCATCCACTTTCACATCATCTCTCAGAAGGTCAGAAACTGTAAGCAACTTCTCTATCTGAACCCATAACATACTGATTGTAGATTGAAAAGAAATGTATCCTCTGAATTTAAACACCCCCTGAACACATCAATGCAGCACAAAGTCTCCTTCCTGCCTTGCTCCTCATGCACATACTCTTCGCCCCATCCATGATGGGGCATTAAGGGGACCCTTAATATGATATCCTCTATATACCCTTGCAGGGACTTTCCCTCCCGCCTCCTCCTGCTCCCCTTCCTACCTCCGTTTCCCCACTCCCTCCTCATTCCTGTCCCTTAAATAATAATAACCAATTGGTTCTTGGAACAGACAGGAGCTAATGGAGATCTGAGTCTGACCCATGGGTATCTCATACTTCTGCTGGGAGATTTGACAGCAGAAGCTTTGAGAAAGACCTTGGATGTTTATTTAGTACTTTACTTCTGTTTGTCTCTCCAAGTATTTAGGGTAGAGAGAGTCAGGAACTGCTCTTGAAATTCTGTACACCCCCTGCCTCCTTGCCAATGACCATTCTGTTTATTGTGAAAGCTATAGAGGAGGTGGTAGAGGTGTGTACAAACAACACTTATGTTAGAGGTGTGTGCACACAACACTTATGTTAGAGATGTGTGCACACAACACTTATGTTAGAGATGTGTGCACACAACACTTATGTTAGAGGTGTGTACACACAACACTTATGTTAGAGATGTGTGCACACAACACTTATGTTAGAGATGTGTGCACACAACACTTATGTTAGAGGTGTGTGCACACAGCACTTATGATAGAGGTGTGTGCACACAACACTTATGTTAGAGGTGTGTGCACACAACACTTATGTTAGAGATGTGTGCACACAACACTTATGTTAGAGATGTGTGCACACAACACTTATGGTAGAGGTGTGTACACACAACACTTATGTTAGAGGTGTGTGCACACAACACTTATGTTAGAGATGTGTGCACACAACACTTATGGTAGAGGTGTGTACACACAACACTTATGTTAGAGGTGTGTGCACAACACTTATGTTAGAGGTGTGTGCACACAACACTTATGTTAGAGATGTGTGCACAACACTTATGTTAGAGATGTGTGCACACAACACTTATGTTAGAGGTGTGTGCACGCAACACTTATGTTAGAGGTGTGTGCACACAACACTTATGTTAGAGGTGTGTGCACGCAACACTTATGTTAGAGGTGTGTGCACGCAACACTTATGTTAGAGGTGTGTGCACGCAACACTTATGTTAGAGGTGTGTGCACGCAACACTTATGTTAGAGGTGTGTGCATGCAACACTTATGTTAGAGGTGTGTGCACACAACACTTATGTTAGAGGTGTGTGCACGCAACACTTATGTTAGAGGTGTGTGCACGCAACACTTATGTTAGAGGTGTGTGCACACAACACTTATGTTAGAGGTGTGTGCACGCAACACTTATGTTAGAGGTGTGTGCACGCAACACTTATGTTAGAGGTGTGTGCACGCAACACTTATGTTAGAGATGTGTGCACGCAACACTTATGTTAGAGGTGTGTGCACACAACACTTATGTTAGAGGTGTGTACACACAACACTTATGTTAGAGGTGTGTGCACACAACACTTATGTTAGAGGTGTGTGCACACAACACTTATGTTAGAGGTGTGTGCACACAACACTTATGTTAGAGGTGTGTGCACACAACACTTATGTTAGAGGTGTGTGCACGCAACACTTATGTTAGAGGTGTGTGCACGCAACACTTATGTTAGAGGTGTGTGCACAACACTTATGTTAGAGATGTGTGCACACAACACTTATGTTAGAGGTGTGTGCACACAACACTTATGTTAGAGATGTGTGCACAACACTTATGTTAGAGATGTGTGCACACAACACTTATGTTAGAGATGTGTGTACACAACACTTATGTTAGAGGTGTGTGCACGCAACACTTATGTTAGAGGTGTGTGCACACAGCACTTATGTTAGAGGTGTGTGCACACAGCACTTATGTTAGAGGTGTGTGCACACAACACTTATGTTAGAGGTGTGTGCACACAACACTTATGTTAGAGATGTGTGCACAACACTTATGTTAGAGGTGTGTGCACACAACACTTATGTTAGAGGTGTGTGCACACAACACTTATGTTAGAGGTGTGTGCACACAACACTTATGTTAGAGGTGTGTGCACGCAACACTTATGTTAGAGGTGTGTGCACACAACACTTATGTTAGAGGTGTGTGCACGCAACACTTATGTTAGAGGTGTGTGCACACAACACTTATGTTAGAGGTGTGTGCACACAACACTTATGTTAGAGATGTGTGCACAACACTTATGTTAGAGGTGTGTGCACACAACACTTATGTTAGAGGTGTGTGCACGCAACACTTATGTTAGAGGTGTGTGCACGCAACACTTATGTTAGAGATGTGTGCACGCAACACTTATGTTAGAGGTGTGTGCACACAACACTTATGTTAGAGGTGTGTACACACAACACTTATGTTAGAGGTGTGTGCACACAACACTTATGTTAGAGGTGTGTGCACACAACACTTATGTTAGAGGTGTGTGCACACAACACTTATGTTAGAGGTGTGTGCACACAACACTTATGTTAGAGATGTGTGCACAACACTTATGGTAGAGGTGTGTGCACACAACACTTATGTTAGAGATGTGTGCACACAACACTTATGTTAGAGGTGTGTGCACACAACACTTATGTTAGAGATGTGTGCACAACACTTATGTTAGAGATGTGTGCACACAACACTTATGTTAGAGATGTGTGCACACAACACTTATGTTAGAGGTGTGTACACACAACACTTATGTTAGAGATGTGTGCACACAACACTTATGTTAGAGGTGTGTACACACAACACTTATGTTAGAGATGTGTGCACACAACACTTATGTTAGAGGTGTGTGCACACAACATTCTGGTTCCTGGCGTCACAAGGCCAAGTTAGTACTTGAAACCAGACCTGTGTGTTCCGTCGCTGAAGCTCTGCTCTAGTGCCGACTTCCTTCTAACTTGGCAACAATGTGCTGCATCATAGATTGCCTAGAAGAGAAGAGTTTTGAATGTACTTACCGGAAAAAAATAAGTTTGAAGTGCTAATCCCAGTTTGATCGTTACCGAATGCACGTGCATTGCTGAATAAAAACATCACATCAGTAAATATGCACAATTATAGCAATTAAAAAGACAATTGCAGGGGCTATGGGATGACTCATAGTTTAAGAGCACTGACTGCTCTTCAGAGGACCTAGGTTCGATTCCCAGCACCCATATTGTGACTCACACCCATCTCTGACTGTATTTCCAGATCTGATGCCCTCTTCTGGCTGCGTTAACTGTATTTACATGTGCTCACATACAGACAAAACGTCCATCTAGTTTAATTACAAAAACCTCACAGACTCAATTGATCAGTTAGTGCTGTGTGCTCAGCTATAAATGTGGCATCTGTATTTGCACAGCCTCCCCGAGGCTTTGGGACCATTGTGGAAGAGGGGTCAGGGAGAAGATCATCAGAGTAAGGTCAGTGAGGACCTAAGATACCAGTGCATTCTGGGAATGGCAGACACAACAAGCTCCTAGAGGCCACAGCAACTGTGGTTGGCCGCACAAGATGAAGCCAGTTGACAGTCTACCAGGCAAGGAGAGGTATTCATTAATCCCACTTGGCTTCCAGGGAAGGGATTTAGTTTTCTTTCAAGGTGTGCAGCCTGCTAGATTGATCATTCTCCAATGGATAATTCCACACGTGTGAGGCTATAGACAACACAAATTGGAATAGTGGCTTATTTTAAAGGATTAGAGGTCACATTATTGGGGGGCACTAAGGAATGAGGAAGATGTGTAAGGAGTTAGGGGAAGAAATAGCCATGACTGTGATAAAATGCTTTGTTTATCTGAATGAAAATGTTAAATGCATTAATAAAAATATATTATTTTATGTAATAAAAATGAAATAGCCTTGAATTATGTGTCATAAGCCTCGAGATAGTAGAAATGGTGGTTCATATAAAACAGATGTTCTTTTTACCAGAAGATACTTAATTACGCTGTGCTTTTTAAAAAAAAAATGCCACTTAAATTTATTATTTAAAGCTATATATTAATGTCATTTTGTAAAAGTGGCCCCTTTAGTATGAGGCCCACTCTTAGCTCTTCATTCCATATCACTATATTTATTTCTCTTCCATGGGCCAGTATAATATGGACGTTGCTGCCACTCCAGTGTTTTCCTTCATACCCTGAGTTACAGGGTTGTGCTGGCCCCTAGTCAGCACAGCTATCTGATGGCAGAGACATGGGAGAGAAGGTAAAGACTTTTCAAAACACCGCCTCCATCTGCATTTCATTACCAAGAGGCAGTGAGGGTACATCCAGATATAGCTGCAGGGCCTTCCTAACACCTTCGTCTCCACCCAGAGAGACCTAGCGGGTCCCAGTCTTCTCTGCTTCAGACAGGTTTTATGTCTCATAACTTTGGAGTTGTCACACAGTGTGTGAAATCACTAACAAACTGTTAAAATTTACTTTAGCGAAATAGCAAACTAACAACCAAGGCAATTTTTTGCAGATGACGTCTGCCATCTTATGCTTGAATATCTCTGTGTGTTGATTCATCTTGTCAATGTGTTGGGTATTTCTGAAATGAGAATTGGATTCTCTAGGTGCGTGGCCTTGCAGAAAACCTGTTCATTCTCTGAGCCTCTTTCTCCTCTTTCATAGATAAACAGAGTCAGACATGGCGGCTCCCTGAGGCCCCATGCACTTGTGATGTGGAATTTAAGGTTATGATGATGTGTTTATTCCACTTGTTTATTTCTTGCTTTAATTTAATTATCACTCTTAAGAAATATGTCATCATTTTGAATCAGTAGTCCTCCCCAAAAGAGAAAATGGTATTTTTATTTATTCATGCCTAGTTAAATTTAACAGCAACATGAAAGACTCGAGTACCTGTTTTGGATATAATTTCATAATCAGGGCTCTGAAGGTCGTTTGAAATACTGCACTAATTAATGTTTTATTTCCAGCCTTCCTTAATTATTCTGGCCAGATGGTCGTTTATTTATGTTATTGCTGGAGGTTTCCAGCTGAGGTTGTTTGATCGTTGAAGAAAAATATGTGATGGCTCCATAAGATAACTGTAATTGAAATGTTAGGTGTGCTGGAGCATCCCAGCCTTCTGGCCCTGCTCTGGCCACAGCTGGGACACAAGTTTGTTAACCAAGCAGCCCGATACTTATCTGATGTTCGCACAGGATTCTGCAATGAGTAAGAGGTATTCAGATGAAAAATGACTCTGCATTCTACTGTAAAAGGAAGCCCTTTGCAAGTGCCTCTGTGCAGAGTTCCCTTGTGAATGAGATCAACCAAAGCTTTATAATAAGTGCAGGTCTGTGGGCACGCAAGCCGTTTTCCCAGCATCCTCATAACTTCAGGAATGGCGGTTCCATTAGGGTTAAATTTTAAATTTGTGCAGATTAGCTACCATTTAGGAAGCAGTTAAATGGAGTTTTTATGTCAGGGAACTTCAAAAGTCTAAGTGAATTGTCAGCTGAATAGATGTCCGATAAAGGCAGGGACTGGATGTGGAAGATAAAAGTGATAATGGAGGTAAATGGGAGGGGTTGGGAGAGGGAGAGCGCCATTGTTAGGAAGAACAACAATAGACCCAGATTATCTGTCTCTTTACAAAGTCTCCTCTCCTTTCTACACTTGTGATTTTTTCAAATTACTAAATAAATTAAGACTTTAATCTGAGGCCTTCATAAAGCTAAGTTAGATCGAAAGCCTTATTAAAATCGCCCGTGGCAACTTAACACTGGGCAATTTCCTTCCGAGTGAAAGTGATTTCATTACTGTGGTACTTAAGCTGGGTGCACTCGGAATAAATCAGTCTGCGACTTCCCTTCTGTGTGTTCACAGACCTTGAGGTCTCAGTACTGAAAACTGATTCAGTTGACTTCTGTGTATGTAATGTTTGTTAGAGTTATGAGGTATTGTCTTGATTTTTCTTGTTACGGTTTATATGCAGGTAAATTGTTGTTGAAAACACTTCTTAGCTTAATCGCTGGTTTATTCTAGTGACTTTACATACTTTTAAAGATATTGGTTATTAGTGATGAAAGAGGCATCAATTCTGGATGATAATTTGATACTTGATGAAGTGAATGTAACTTAAATCACATATACATGGACACACACATGCATAACATATTCACACACGTATACACACGTGTTCATACACATGCACACACATGTTTGCACATACATGCACACATGTTCTTACATGCATGCACACACATGTTCACTTAGTAGAAAATTTGGCTGCATATATCTAATTGTTTTTCAAGAAATGGGATTGGAGAATGTCTTAGTTGGCAAGCCTGCTGCGCAAGTGTGAGCACCTAAATTTGACTCCTCCCACCTATATAGCAAGGCCAGGTGTTGGAGGGCCTGTTTAATTCCAGTTCTGGGGAGACAGGGACAGGTCTACTTCTTTAGCTTACTCACCAATCAGTTTAGCGCTCTCTCTCTCTCTCTCCCTCTCTCTCTCTGTGTGTGTGTGTGTGTGTGTGTGTGTGTGTGTGTGTGTGCGCCCAGCTTCAGTGAGTGACCCTCTATTAAAAACAAGTTCTAGAGAAACAAAAGAAGATGCCTTCTGTCAACCTCTAGCTTCCACATGTGTATGTACAAACGAACACACACACACACACACACACACACACACACACACACACACACACACACACACACACACACGTACACACATATAGGGGAAAAGAGACCAGAAAGGAAATGATGAATTAAACATATGTTTTCGGCTTCTACTTAATTTTTCCTTTTTTCCACTTTTTTTCCTTCCTCGCCCAATAAAAATTAAATGCCACCCTCCAGTCAGGCATCCTGTAAGACTGAAGCCTGCTTGGTAAGAAGAGCCTAGCAGAATTTCTTTCATTTTCTTCTTATTGACTGATCCGTATTTATATCTTTGCCCTGTGAATTATTCTCACCTGAATAATTTCTCTCAGAAGTAGGACTACTTGGATCAATCACTGAAATAAATTTCCTAATGTATAACCCTGAACATATTTTAATATGACCCCAAGGGATCTGTACTCTCTAAGAATATTCAAATGTGATTTAGACTGTATAGTTAGTTAGAATAAAGACAGTTTGAAAGTTCTTGAGGTTGGCTGTGGAAAAATTTGACCACAAGCCCTCGCCTTTTAGCCACTCCCTACTTTATACTAGGAAGACCAGTGGTTTTAGAGTTCACATGAATGGAATAGCAGTTATGTTCGGAAAGGTAAGAAGACGTCCATAACATTGTACATGTGGTGAATGAGGAGTTTGGGTAGGTAACACGTCTGGAAGGCCATCACAGTGGAGAGCGGAAGGTAGCTCATGTGAGCACAGGGCTAGGAACTGGTGAACGGCTGCATGTTAGAATTTGCATCACCGTCCATAATCCATTCATTGATCTCTCTGGCAAATTCAACTTATTTATTTTGAGACTACATTTAGTTGTCATTTTATTTACCAGTGGTAAGTTAGTGCTGAACTTGTGATATATATGGTAGCGACACATTAAAAACTATGTCATACAGAAGTTGCCTTTGGCAACAAGATGTAAGAGATAGACACCAGGCTGGAATATCCCCATTAATCGCCTCTGTGATGGCAAAACCAGTACAGAGTTCTAGATAAAGACTTTATTAAACACAGTATAGGGATTTATTTCTTATACCTCACCACCACCAATATATCTGTTTTTCATTTAATTATCAAGGATGTACTTAAGGCCAAGGCAAGGCCACATGGACAGGTGCACACACACGTTTAGGAAGAGTCGGCCTGCATCCAACTGTTCCCATATAGCCTGTGATAAATGACTTCTGTGCTGCTGACTTTA
The DNA here is from genome assembly GCA_036184795.1 of Tokudaia tokunoshimensis. Taxonomy (NCBI): domain Eukaryota; kingdom Metazoa; phylum Chordata; class Mammalia; order Rodentia; family Muridae; genus Tokudaia; species Tokudaia tokunoshimensis. The sequence goes on from BTHU01000001.1 coordinate 176,414,217, forward strand.
CCGAGCAGGATGTAGCCCATGCATTTCATGTATTCTGGGATCAGCAGAATAGAAGTCTCCTTCTCTGTACCCATCTCATTTTAAGAGATCATTCTGTGTAATTAAGGCTGGACATTTCACTGGGTGTGGTGGTAAGTCTGTAGCTCTATGTTCCAGAAGCCAATGACTATCACAGGAGCTCAGGGGCAGCCTGAGGTAGATGGTAGTTTCAGGACTACCCACCAAGACTGTCTCAACCAAAGCAGATCTTTCTCAGCCTCAGCCCCCATACCTGTAGGAACACTAAAACATTTAGACAGCAAAGGTTTGATACTTATTCAGCTTTTGCTCTGGCAAAATAAAATGAGCCATTTTATATAATTGTTATTTTCTCTTGTCATTTATTCTACAGGAAGTGGCTTGTAGTACATGGAAATGTTTCTTTGACTTGGTACAAAACAGCATTCCAAACAACTTAAATGTTCTAGTTGTGAAGTGTTTAATTGGAAACTAGAGAGATGCTTATAGTCTTTACACTTTTTCTTTTCTCTGCATAAAATAACTCTAACACTAAAACTATAAACTAAATCAATAGGTCATCTAATAAATGCACATAACTGAAAGCCACACTTGGCTTAAAAACAAAACTTCTCTGATTTATGACGATGAGTATACATACCTTCACATGCCTCCTTTTAAGATTTTCTGATGGATTACTTTTTAAACATCTTCCATTGACTGTGAGGATGTGTGTGTGTGTGTGTGTGTGTGTGTGTATGTGTGTGCACATACATGACCATGCACATGCATGGATGTGTGTGTACATACATGGCCATGCACATATATGGCCATGTACACACATGCTCGTGCACATACATGCCTATGCACATACATGCCTGTGCTTCATACTTAACTCATCTTTTGTCCATAGGTGCCCTCTCTGGGCCTTGTGATTTCTGTCCTCAAAAGCATCACACACAAGGCATGCTAAGTGCTTTTGTTCCCCCAAGGAATTCACGTTATTTATCTCTTCCCAAAACAGTGTAACATTTTTCCCTCAAGATACCAGAACTTCAGTAACTATTTAATTAGTATCTTTCAAGTAAGATTACTCATGAGGTCCACCTTCCAGTGGATCTCAAAGGCCCCTGTGATTGTAGAGTTTCCGTGTGATGAGCTTAGGTACCAATTACACTTGTCTCCACAGCATCTTCTTGAAATCACCTGCTGCGCTTGTCTCTGGAAGCAAGCTTTGTCCCTGGAGCCTCTCATGCTCTCTGAAGCTTGGCTACTCGTGTTTCCAAGGCAGAGCTGCTTGTATGTACTCATGTAACTTGGCACTGCTGTTAGGAGCCGAGCAGAAAGCTACACGCTACTAATGGTGCCGTTCATCCTTCTCTCATTTGTGTACTAACTTTAAAGATGATTGAAAGACATTAGTAATTTAATTGTTTAGTGGATATGATTTTTCAAATGTTTTTACTGAAAACTAAGTCTCTTCATAGTGGGGCATTTTTTTCTCCTGATTTTTGGTTTGTTTTTCGTCTTAACTTTGTTCATGGCATTGTGTTTTTCTGTCTTGGTCAGCCAGTATTAGTGACAGGAAATAGTCACTGTCACTGCTGTAATAAACAGGAAATGTGGAATCAAGGCGACTAGAAGGTCTTTGGTAGTACATAGAAGAGTTCCCATCCCTTGGTTGTGTGTGGGCTCGATAATGGGTTGTGTAATGGTGACAGGGGAAGTGAACGTCTGCTGGTTCTCGTTTCCAGTCCACCAATGATGAACAAACACCACTTCTTGTCTCTCCTGGTAAGTCACTATTGTGTCGGAAGTCCAGTTTCCTCATATCAGAGGGTGAGAGGTGATTGAGGCACAGAAGGGAGAGAAGGGGACAGGGGTGTTAGAGAAGAGGATGACATAGAGAAGTGGAGGAGGAGAGAGAGAAGGGGAAAGAAAGAGGAAGACTCTGACTCCCTGGCTGAGTCAGACACACAGCCATCATCCATATTCCTTCCGAGCCGTGGTGGCCGTTGCTACAGCTGCCATGTAGCCATGCTCATTAACCAATGTGGGCTTGATGACTAGACCGAAGGATGATTGCTTCATGTGACATCAAAGGTTATCAGAGTCTCCTTAATCAAGAGTAGCAAATGAAGGTATGTTAATGCTGAGTTTTACAGTGTCAAGGAATGTGATACAGTTTAAAGATAGGATCATTAAGTATGTCATTAGTGCCTTTTGCAGCAAACACCTATTACCAAAAGCTTCTTTACATATTTCTTATTGATTTTCTTCTAGTTATGCTTTTGATATTTGTAGATTGGCATAAAAGTTCTAGAGGTCTGTTTGATATCAAAGGCGAGCATGTCTCTATAAGAACCATCCATTTTTAATTTTCTACAGATCTTCCTTGATTTTATAGTTTTTAAAAATATTTGCTTAGTAGTTTTATAAGTTGGTGTTTGCCCGTGTGCATGTCTGTGCATCACGCACTTGCAGTGCCTGCAGAGACTAGCAGAGGGCGTCAGATCCCCCTGGAATGGGAGCTGCAGATGATCATAAACTGCCATGTAGGTGCTAGGATTCTACCCGGGTCACCGGTGTGGAAGAGCAGCCATTGCTCATAACTTAAACATCTCTCCATGCCCATTTCTCTCCTTTATATGATGTTGCCTAGTCTGACCTTTGTACCACTCAAGCAATCCAACCCGCGTAGGTCACATCAAGAACAGTGAGAGCAACACTTCATTGCTGCAGATTGCTTCATAACGCAGCAGATTCAAGCCCCACTCTAGTTCTTCCCAGATACTAGTGACCAGAGCAAAAGGACGGTCAGTGGTTACTACGGACGCCTCTGTTTACTCAGTGATCAACTGTGATAGAAGAAAGAATGCTTCGAAAGTTTAGATCCACTGAACATCACTCTATAGAATCTCTCTTTTGCCTTGTGATGTTTATCCCTTTCTTACTACAAACTTGGCTTTCCAATCCCACCTGACGTCACATGCCTATTGGGCCTATAAGCCCCGATGGATCAACATTGTTTGTGCATTGCTTTTCTCATATGCCCTTACTAGCATGAGGCAGAGCCCACAGGATCGGGAAAACTGGCATTAGTGTTATTGGGTTAGGCAAATCTTGTCTGTGCTTGCTTGGTCCCTGGCAGTATTATTACTGGGTAATATTACTCTTTGTTTCCACGTATTTAAAGCAGTGATTCTCAGCCTATACCATGAGGGCATTTTCTAGTCACTACCTTATCAGAATTTAACAAAACCCATCACAATAACACACACACACACACACACACACACACACACACACACACACACACACCCCTTCAAAAACAGTATAATATCCCAATGTAAAAAAAAAGAAAGACAAATAAAGGTGATTTTCTAATGAATGTAGCCATTGTGTAGACCTCATAATGCCATTCGATGCTTGGTTCTCTTCATAGAATTAACGTAGATGTGTCAGCTGCACACTAGGTCACATAGATATGACCCTTAGTGACTCATTTCTCCAAGTCGTCCAAGTGCAGCATTGCTGCACACTGACGTGAGTTTCTGGAATGACAGATGACTCATGATGAACTCAGGGACAAAGGCGGGGCGGAGGGGGGGGGACCAGTCTCCCTGATCACGGCATCGTCCTAGCATTCCGTATAGAGTTTGGGCAGCGGCTGTGAAAGACAGACTTGGTGCTTATATTCAAACGTCCCTGGAGCTGGTTGTGCATCCCTGGAAGCCTGTGTGAAGGAGCTGCAGGAATCTGGACTGTCCGTGGGGGCAGGCAAGGGCAGGCAGAATCTCTGGGATCCCTGGCTTTGGCCCATGAGATGTCAGACCAATGCCTTCCCATTCCGTACTCACCAGACCTCACTCACCAACGAGCCCACACTTACTCACAGCCCACAGTCACAGCCCTCACTCACAGTCCATACTCACTCACAGCCCACACTCACAGCCTACACTCACTCACAGCTCACACTCACAGCCCTCTGTCACTCACCACCCTCACTCACTCACAGCTCACACTCACTCACAGCCCACACTCATAACTCACACTCACAGACCACACTCACAGCCCACACTCACTCACAGTCCATACTCACTCACAGCCCACACTCACAGCCCACACTCACTCACAGTCCATACTCACTCACAACCCACACTCACAGCCCACACTCCCTCACCAGCTTACACTCAGTAAAGTTCGATCACACCTGGTGTGCAGGTGGCCATCTCCACACAAAGCCTCTGTTAAGCGCTTTCTTTTTCTTCCCATCTTCTCTGCCTGTGCCCGGTGTCTTGCTGACAGCACTCTTCCCAAATGGCCTGGGGTAGCATATATGACCTATGCCACTAAACAGAAACAGATGACTCTCACCTGATGGGCTCTGCATACCGAGCATGGGCGTGCAAATGATCCCATGTCATGTAATGGTGTTGTATGTTAATGTTGCTCGTGAGACCATGAATCCCGGTTCATGACTGTCTCCATTCTTCCCTCCTTTAGTTTGCATTGGCATCTACAAAGTTTGTAGCAATACAAGAAAGGGGTTTTGTTTGATTTTGTCTTCTCTTTCTATGTAGTGGTCCCTAGAGTAGGTAAATATTTATACTACTGCTTTCTTTGTTATAAGAAATTTTGAGCATCCAACGACCACCCTTCTCTGGGCAGTCACGACTCCAGCGTGATTCAGTGTAGTTCACATGACAGAAATAATTAGATAAAATATAATCAATTTTTTTTTCAGATTAGAGCGTCGGTCACCAAAGGAGGGAGAATGTCCAGGAGGCCAGAGGCTTGTATAATGCCTCCAGACAGGAGTTCCAGGTTATAACACAGGATCTCTTGTGATCTTATGCCAGTTTTTCCTTCAACCTCTTCTTGTAAAGTTGTCCCAAGCTGGCCACATCCTTTGCCAGATGGTCAGTTCTTTCACACCCTCCCGACACAGCTCTGGTCTCTGGTTTCCTGAAGCCTCCTCTCCTCTCTTCCTCCCCTTCAGTTACAACTCAGGGTCATGATTTCCCAACACTCGGTTCACTTCCATAAATCATCCTTTTATAAATCACCCCTTATAAGCCTTCTTCAGATTATTCTAGTAAGAATGTGGCCTCTGTTTCCTCTCAGGACCCTGACTAGCCAAGCCCCCAGCACAGTTAATGTTTCCCTGATATTGTACACATTGCCCCTCTATTCATTTATTTATTAGATAATTCAGTGTATATTTATTATCTGTCCACTAACTGATGGGCAGTCTTTTGGGTCCACATCAAGCAGGTATCTAACTACTGAATTTATCCTTGCGTGAGTAGGTAGTTACATGCGATGAAACAGACAGCTGTTCTTTAGGAAGTCTTAGACACAGAAAATCTGATAGTCCTGCAGAATAGCATCTACAGGCTCACCCGAACACTGGGGGCGCTGCCTCAGAGAGTGAATTGTAAACTGAGGTCAGAAACTTGTAAGAGTTAGTCCTGTCCAAGGAGCCCAAGGTGAGGAGGGATTTCTTCAGTCCAAGAGGAGCTTGTACGCTCAGGAGATGCGCATTGCTCTCTGGAGAGTAGAGTAATAGTGTTTGCAGTGAGTGGGGATGTATGTAAAGATTGTGGGCAGCTGACTGTGCCTCAGATCATACACACCTGAGCTAGCCTGTGCTCCTGTGGAGGGAGGGTGGGGAGGAAGAGATGAGGGTAAAAGGGTGACCGCGTCCACGGGCAGGACCTTTGACGCTGTGTTGAGGCAGCGTGTGCGGGCTGTGGGGAAGAAGGAGATTTGTACAGAAGACACAGAGAGAGTGGCTTATCGGAATCTGGGGAGTGTATCTCTAATTGCAGTGTGTCAGAAACTGGGGACAAACATTGAAATCTGTGACCAGGGCCCACGGTGACATCCATTGAGGTGGATAGGCTCGGACTATGAGCAGGATCCGAAAGATAAGTCACTAGTGCTACGGTTTGCCGAGGTAAATCTAAATGACAATGCCTGACCAGTGTGTTTGTGTGTGGGGGGAGGGGGCGCTGGGGGGTATGAGAAGGTCAGTGGTATGAGAAGGTCGGGGGTATGAGAAGGTCGGGGGTATGAGAAGGTCGGGGGTATGAGAAGGTCGGGGCTATGAGAAGGTCGGGGGTATGAGAAGGTCGGGGCTATGAGAAGGTCAGTGGTATGAGAAGGTCGGGGGTATGAGAAGGTCGACGGTATGAGAAGGTCGGGGCTATGAGAAGGTCGGGGGTATGAGAAGGTCGGGGCTATGAGAGGGTCGGGGGTATGAGAGGGTCGGGGGTATGAGAAGGTCGGGGCTATGAGAAGGTCGGGGGTATGAGAAGGTCGGGGGTATGGGAGGGTCGGGGGTATGGGAGGGTCGGGGGTATGAGAGGGTCGGGGCTATGAGAGGGTCGGGGGTATGAGAGGGTCGGGGGTATGAGAGGGTCGGGGCTATGAGAGGGTCGGGGGTATGAGAGGGTCGGGGGTATGAGAGGGTCGGGGGTATGAGAGGGTCGGGGGTATGAGAGGGTCGGGGGTATGAGAGGGTCGGGGGTATGAGAGGGTCGGGGGTATGAGAGGGTCGGGGGTATGAGAGGGTCGGGGGTATGAGAGGGTCGGGGCTATGAGAAGGTCGGGGGTATGAGAAGGTCGGGGCTATGAGAGGGTCGGGGGTATGAGAGGGTCGGGGGTATGAGAGGGTCGGGGCTATGAGAAGGTCGGGGCTATGAGAAGGTCGGGGGTATGAGAGGGTCGGGGGTATGAGAGGGTCGGGGGTATGAGAGGGTCGGGGCTATGAGAAGGTCGGGGGTATGAGAGGGTCGGGGGTTTGAGAGGGTCGGGGCTATGAGAAGGTCGGGGCTATGAGAAGGTCGGGGGTGTAGTTACTTGTAGAGGTTCTCAGATGAAGATGGGGAGATAACTCTGAAGATCATTGTCCTGTCACTGGAATAGAACACTTGCTGAGTTTTTCAAGATGACAAACAGAGACTGGAAGGGCTGAGCGAGAACATGGACAGGGAAGCTGCCTGAGATTGCTGTGTGGTGAGGAGAGGCTGGAAGTCTGGATCTGAGAGGGTGAGACAGGGAGTGTGGACTACTGAGGATCAGTCAGGAGAGGGAGGACTGAGGATCATTCAGGAGAGGGAGGACTGTGGATCATTCAGGAGAGGGAGGACTCAGGATCAGTCAGGAGAGGGAGGATTGAGGATCATTCAGGAGAATGTGGATTGAGGATCAGTCAGGAGAATGTGGATTGAGGATCAGTCAGGAGAGGGAGGATTGAGGATCAATCAGGAGAGGGAGGACTGAGGATCAGTCAGGAGAGGGAGGACTGAGGATCAGTCAGGAGAGGGAGGATTGAGGATCATTCAGGAGAATGTGGATTGAGGATCAGTCAGGAGAATGTGGATTGAGGATCAGTCAGGAGAGGGAGGATTGAGGATCAGTCAGGAGAGGGAGGACTGAGGATCAGTCAGAGAGTGTGAACTGAGGATCAGTCAGGAGAGGGAGAATTGAGGATCAGTCAGAGAGTGTGAACTGAGGATCAGTCAGGAGAGGGAGGACTGAGGATCAGTTAGAGAGTGTGAACTGAGGATCAGTCAGGAGAGGGAGGACTGAGGATCAGTCAGAGAGTGTGAACTGAGGATCAGTCAGGAGAGGGAGGATTGAGGATCAGTCAGGAGAGGGAGGACTGAGGATCAGTCAGAGAGTGTGAACTGAGGATCAGTCAGGAGAGGGAGGACTGAGAATCAGTCAGGAGTGGGAGGACCGAGGATCAGTCAGGAGAGGGAGGACTGAGGATCAGTCAGGTGAGTATGCAGTACTAAGGATCAGACAGGACTGACCATGGCTGAAACCTTTTGTTCTCAGCCAGAACCTGCAGTTATGGTTCAGGCAGAGGTAGTGGTGGCTCCACAGCACACATGACTCACATGCTTTCCCTCCATAGTGAGCACACGCATGCACACGCATGCAGCTGTGCCGGTGGTCTGTCCCAAGGACACGCATGCACACGCATGCACACGCATGCAGCTGTGATGGTGGTCTGTCCCAAGGACACGCATGCACACGCATGCAGCTGTGCCGGTGGTCTATCCCAAGGACACGCATGCACACGCATGCAGCTGTGCCGGTGGTCTATCCCAAGGACATGCATGCACATGCATGCAGCTGTGATGGTGATCTATCCCGAGGACACACACGCACACGCATGCAGCTGTGCCGGTGGTCTGTCCCGAGGACACGCATGCACACGCATGCAGCTGTGATGGTGATCTATCCCGAGGACATGTGAATGTAGATAGGAATGCAGTGAGGATTAAAGGCAACAGAGAAGAGCCAAGGCAATAGCTGACTGGAGTCCGGGGAAGGGAGGAACGCCATACTTCACTGTTAACAGGTTAGTGGGGTTCTGACGTCTGCTCTGAGCCCTGTGTGTGTGTTTGCATCCTCAGCGCTGGAGACACTGCTAAGAGAATAATGAGATTTTCTGTATTTTGGTGGATGGGAAAACATACTGTTGAGAGGGAGCTGGGCCATTAAATAGTGAATTTATCTCAGTGTCCCAGGATCCTTGGCCAGTATTTACATTATATTCCATATCCAACAACTGTCAACCACGTACCCCAAATTTATTTTGTCTATAAAAATGCTTTTAAAATGATGCATCTTGGACATTAAATAACAGCGTTAATAATTTTGAGTTAGTACTAAATGTATCGATGTACTGCTCTTCCAATATGTCCTGAATGAAAAGAGAAAGTGATAAATGTGAGACGTGATTTAGATCAATATGTTTAAATTCAATAAAACATGAATTGAAGGGCCTGCGCTCTCTCTACGATCATATCAATGTATATAACAGAAGCTCCTCCAGTAGGTAGCTTCTAGGAGTGGGCCCGTGACGCATAGAAGGCTTTTGCTTCCGTGATCCTCCAGTGTGTCACCTGTTCTTAGTTATTGATTGATCCTATTTCAGAAGTATCAAGTCACCTTCTATTGGATTATCCTCTGTGCCAGCCACATGGCTTTCTGTCAAGCTAAAGTTCTGAATTTAATGACTGGTTAGAAGTAATCTAGACCTATAGAAGGGAGTCAGAGTGTATGTCACGGCCTTGGCTAGGATCGCTCCATTAAACTAAATCTCTTTTTGGTGTAGTAAGCTGAGAACTCAGACCAACTGTGTGGGGCCTGTTCAGAATACTTCCTTCTGCAGCTTATTATGCAATCACAGTTTCTTTCATCATTTGAGGATTTTTGGTAAAATTCTGATCTAGTAATAACAAATGATTCGAACCTTACCATGCTAACCTTTATGCTTGAATCTTTTAATATGCCGAAAGTACTATTTTAATAATAGATGACAAATTGTAGCTAATCATTCCAAAGCAGCATTATTAACTTGGTAGCAATTTGACTTTCATACATACGAAACCCGGTGCTCCAAATGAACATAAAAATGCTGTATTTGACCATTGGCTTCATGCATTCCAAATAGGGTGAAAAAGAAACAGCCCGTATCCTTATTATTTACTGATAAAAATCAGAAACATTTGTATTATCATTTAAGGTAAGTAATTTCAAAAACATGAATTATAAAGTCAAGACACACACGCTGTTGCCTCATCTGAAGTGATTACTTTTAGCCACAGTTTTTAAACTAGCTATCATTTTGTAACATAGTTTATAGTGAGGCCTTTGCTATACCCTTCATATGCATGATTTCATGTTAGACGGTCTGTGGAGTTGGTCTGCCCAGTCATGGTTTTCATTGCTTTCATCCCACTGGGAGTACAATGAGGTGCAACAAGCCCATGGAACTTGATGTGGTCCCCAGTGGCAGGGATCAGGGCAAGCATTTGAACCCAGATGTGTCTGGCTTGCAAAACATCTCCCGACTCTGATGTCTGATACAGTCCTGACCATCTGTATCACCGTGATATACACCATGAATGTTCGCACTTGTACGTTCATAATACAAGTGACTGTGTTGGTTTATGTATTTGTGCACCCGCCTGCATGTGGCATGTGTATATCTTTGTTTCCATGTGTGAGCGCCTGCAAATGTGCATGTGCTTGTGTGGGAGGCAGAAGCTGAGGTGAGATATTTTCCATATTTGTTTTTTAATAAAAGAAAAAGTTTGATTGGAGCTGGCTTATAGACTCACAGATTTAGTCCATTAGTATGGCTGTAAGTTTGACAGTGTGCAGAGACCTGGTGCTGGAGAGAAGTCAAGAGTTCTGCATCTGAAGGGGTCTCTCAGAGTTTATCAGCTTACCAGGCAGCAGAAAGAGAAAGAGGCCCTGAGCTGGCTTGAGCTTTTGAAACCTACTCTCAGTGACAGGATTACTCCAGTACAGCCATACCTACCCTAACAAGGCCACATGGCTTAATTCTTACAAATAATGCCCCTTCCTGTGAGCCTACATGGACTACTTCTATTCAAACCACCACTGTGACCATCATGCACTGCTGAATTTCGAAACACTATGCCATGTGGCCCGTGTCATCAAGATATCCGTGAAGTGTTACTATGTGGGGCAAGGGCGAGGCCAGTGAAAATTCTTAGAGCAATTTGCAGAACCGTGAACCTCAACTTTGCTTTGGAGCAAACCTTTTCAAATGGTGACTCAGGGATTCTGTGTATACACTGGACTTTTGACTTCACTTCAGATTACCTGGGCATCTTCTCCCAGTTCTGGGAACTTTAGCAGGCTTCCTTGTATGCTCTAATTTCTTCCTTTAACTCCCTTCTTATTGAGACGGTCTCTCACTGAACCTGATGCTCTCGATTGGGCTAGGCTCTCTGGCCCTGGATCCTTCTGCTTCAGCCTCCAGCACTAGCATTACAGGGGCACTGCCACCCCCAGCCCTTTCACATGAATCCTAGGAATCCCAGCTCAGGTCCTCAGACTTGTGCAGTAAGCACGTTAATAACCAACCTCTCCTTACAGCCTCAGCTTACAACTTTTAAATGACTTAAAATATGTAGACCTATTGTGATCTCCTTAGCAGTTGGCATTCTGAGTTACAAACCTCCATGCTCTGTCCTGTCAGTGAACTTCCATCTGTCTGGAGGATAAGCCTCCTTGGCGGAGGCTATTGTCCAGATATCTCTTAGAAAGCAACTTCTGCTGCTGTGGTGTGCAGATTCTTGTTTGCTAGAGATAGAAATGCCCAGATGTTCCTATAGAGGTTTGAAAATGGGGTCCCAGATCTGAGAGGGGACATGGACATAACCCCTCATCCCTAACACAGAAGGTGTCTCTAACTGAGAAACCAGGTGTGGGGAAAACCCTGTTAGGTGTACACACCATGGCCGTTGTGGATGACAGACACAAAAGTACTCAGTGGCATCTTAGAGATTCTGTGTCTCTTAATGCTTCGTCAAGGCTTTGTATTTATATAAACGGTACAGGTCTTTTGCCTGTGTATTACGGTTTTTATGGGATTTCTGTGTGTGATAACATATGTGTCTCCACATCTATGTTTTTGTGGTGCTTTTCCTTTGGCTCTTTTTCTTCTGTTTGTTGTTTGTCTTTATCTTATTATTTTTAGACGCCTATTTGTTTTCTAAGGAGAGATGCGGGGTTGGGGGAGATATGGATTTGGGTGGGAGAGGAGGTAGAGGTGTTCTGGGAGGCACGGGGAAGGGGAATCCATAATCAGAATGTGCTGTGCGAGAAAACTGTTTTAAATTAAAACATACGAAAGATGTTCCCTCTAGACATCCTTCATTATGGAGAGCTTTGTGAGTGGGATAAACTTAAGTGTTGAGGAATGACAAATCTTAGTGAGGATTTGAAGACGCAGCAGAGACCTGCTGGGATCTCTGAGGCTCATAGCTAACTGGATAAGGCCATGCTCACGAGGTCTGAAGTAACTTTTAGTGTCCTGACGTCGCAGGTGTTCATGCTCTGGCTGCCACATGTCACCCTGACACAGGCAAGGTTCTTTATTTGGATCCTTGGCGCCCCACCTTGGCATGGGCACCGCCCTTGCTTGGTTCCTCCCATTTCTCCACAGCTTCTCCTTAGCTGGCTTTCATGGTAGAGGCCGCTCCATGTTACCCAGGAGGGCATTGTCTCTATAGTAACTTCCTCAGCTACTTCCTGGTCTCCTGGAGGCCACTTCCCATGCCCTCCTTGCGGTCCTCACGCAGAGGACTTCACCCCTGCAAGCTGCCATGGCTAACCATGGGCTCCAGCATAGCTGACTCCCCTCCCCGTGGGTTCCTTAAGGAAACCTCACAGTCTCCTTGCTGTGTGGTACTGTGTGGTACTGTGGCACTGTGTGGTACTGTGGTAGGCAGACATCCAAGATTCCAGAGGACGAAGAGTCTCATCGCCTTAGAGTAAAGGGCAGTAAGCAGCTCATGTTACCAGTGGAGATCTGGAGTGCCATTTCCCTAGCTCTGCTATCATTCATGAGCAGTAATATTTCAGGAGGATACTGTAAACCTTCCCAATAATATGTATTTCTAATTTGTTATGACCAATACATAAAAGAAAACATTTTAGCTCAATGTAGTGAGTCATTATTTTGCTTATTAACTTTGTGCACTCTCACTATTTATAGCTAAGCATATCACTTTGACACAATTTAATGTGTAACAGTACAGTAATAAAAATTAAGACATAAGACAGTTGTGCAGTTTTTTTGTGTTAGTATTTTTTTTTAACATCAAAGTTTACAGTTACATTCTAGCTCTGCAAAGTCAACTTACAAGTGACTTTACTGAAAAGTATCATCTCCTCACATTTCAAAGTTTATTTTTAGGTTGTAGGAAAATACTAGAATTTTCCCTCCCTTTCCTCTTTTAGAATTCAAATCAAAAGCACTTGAGGGTATTTTCTCTTACTGCACACTTTTTAATTTACCTGTTATTTTACCCAGTGGCGAAGTCGAAAAGATTCGGGTCACCTTGCTCTGTGTCATGTTATCCTGTGTTTGAAGATTCTGTGTCACCAGATACTAAATTCTGAATTTTGTTTAAGTTGAAAGTCTGATGCAGCACAGACATGCTATTCCAGAATTGTTTTACTTTGCCATTCGGCTACTGAAACTGAAGACTAGATGGTCAAATGTCTGATAGTCATCCTGAATCCAGAGAAGGCAGCTCTAGAAGAGGCAAGGTGCTGGAGTCATGTCTAGTGTTCCAGCAGATTGTGTCTGGAGCAAGGACTGGGTATTGATTGAGTAGGGAGGTTGGATTTCACACTGCTCAACCGGCTGTCAACACTGTAAAGATACTGAAGAACCTCTAGCCCTGTTCTCTAAAGAAAACCAAGGCACACTGAAAATAAGTGCTGTGTGCAATGTAACCCAGACAGTTAGCAATTCACAATGGCTGGAACTCCACCCCCACGACCCTAGGAGCCTTCTTTAGGCCTTAAAAATTGCAAATACGCACAGGCTTTCATGTAAGCTGACATTTTAGAAAAACTACTCAAGGGCATATCAACATTCTTATCTCCTCTACAGAAATCAACATTTGGTTCAAAATTTGAATGCATGTAATTGGATTTTACTATTAAAATCTATTATGTATTTATTCAGCATGCTTGGGACTAGATCCCAGGACTGACACTCCAAACAAGGGCTGGACCACCGAGCCACACTCCTGGCCTAGCATTTTAACTTCATCTCATAAGATTTGAGTCCAGACGCCTAAGTCGTCTTTCATGGCAGCATCTGTTCAAATTCACAATGCTAGTCACCCCTTGAGGAATGCATGAGGAAGCGTGTTCTGTGCAGCTGACACTTAGCTCATGGCGTGTCACCAATGTGAGATCAACGCGTTTGGATGAAAATTATTTTGCTCCCAGTATTTTATATAGCCTATGCGTAGTTTTGTGTCCATTCTTAATCTTTTTCTATTTTGAAAATAGATTTTTTTTATTACATACCATATCCTGATTATGGGTGTCTCCCCCCCCCCACCTCCCCACTCCTCTTAGTTCCTCTGCGTGACCGCTCTCACCCTGATCCACTCCCATCCTGTCTCATTAGGAAACAAACAAGCTTCTAAAGCACTGGTTCTCAATCTGTGGGTCACCCAGGGGTCACATATCAGATAATCTGCATATCAGATACCTATATTACTATTCATAACAGTAGCAAAATTACAGTTGGGAAGTAGCAATGCAAACAATTTCACGGTTGGGGATTGGTACAGCACGAGGAGCTGAATGAAAGGATTGCAGCCTTAGAAAGGTTAAGAGTCACTGTTCTAAGGGATGATAATATTCTATAATGTTATATAACATAATCATAATATGGCATGATAAATCAAAAACTGTTATTCTGGGATAAGACAAGACAGACAGAAGGAAGAGCCCAAAGGGATGCGACAGGAATCAAAGACACACTCGTTCATACTGGGAAATCCCCTGAAAACATACAGCTGGAAGCCATTGCATATGCACGGAGGACCTGTGTATGCTATCTTCATCCCTGTGAGGTCATGTGAGTGTTGATCCTGTCGATCCAGACAGCCTTGTTTTTCTGGTGTCCCCCAATCCGGTCTGGCTCATAGACTCTTTCTGCCTTCCCTTCCATAGTGCTCCCTGAGGGATTTGATGGAGGCATTCTATGTAGGGCTTGGTGTTCCAAGGTCTTTCACTTTCTGCATCACATCCAGCTGTGGGTCTTTCTATTTGTCCCCATCTGCTGCAGGAAGAAACTTCTGGGCAGGGTGCTGATGTGTGGATAGAGCGGAGAGTCTTCGGGAGTTATCTATTGCTGTTTTTCATTTGGCTTTACCCTAGGTTCCTGGGCTGTCTAGTTTCAGGTTCTTGAATCCCCAAGCAGCATCAGGTCTAAGTGTTATGGCGACATAATGGAGAAAGTAAGGGCATCCCAATGAAGCCTGGAGCTGGGTTCTCTAACACTCAGCTCTCCTCTGTCTGTGTCACAAATGTAGCATTGATGTGGAAGCCTCAAAACTTTCCTATAAACCAAAAGTTACCCACATTAAGTCTGTTTGAGCGAGTATGACTTGGGTTGCGGCGTCAAATTGACAAGTTCAACATTTCAGCTTTCCTTCTTCACATTTGGTGTGAAGGGAAGTAGTATTTAGTCCAAGACACCCAATTAGTTAGACTTTTAAACTCCCGGCAGCCAGGTTTCTCAACTGGCTTCTCAAAATAACATGGCTGCTGACATTTTGGGATCAGATGACACCACATTTTATCAGGATGAGGGGACCCCTCCTACTCTATGAGAGATTAAGGAGCAACCCTGTCCTTTATACTAGACTTCATAGCATTAAACTGTGAAAATCAAAAGTAACCTGACCTTTCCATAAGGTTCCGAACCACAGTTCCACACCCCATTAAGAACCACTTAACTCTCAGTTGGATGTAACCCAATCGCAGGACTGGGAGTTTCATTTGGTAACAAGAGATGGCCAGTTCGAACTCTGTCACTCCCCATTATTTGTCGATTTTGTTTGGGAATTGATATTGAGTTCAATTACTATGTCCCACACTTGTTGTAGTCTTTTCCCACTTAGGAACAGCCTTCTTCAGGGCCATAGTTGGCCTAACTGTATCCTTCATTTCTGTGCTCAGTGGATGTCCCCCATGTTAAATCTTCTCTTCCTTTTAGAATTCCATGCTTTATCTTTGTGCCTTAAGTAATTAACATATTTTGCTCTTGCTTTCCTGTGTCTCCTGTTTCTATTCCCCCTCGCCCTTGACTGTCCTCCTGTCTCTTGGTTCCACATCCACTCATTAATTTCTATTGCAAACTGAGGTCCTAGAAGACTCAAAACATCAGTACTGGAGTGTTCCAGCATTTTCAAAACTCCGTTCAGCGTTTCCCACAAGACAGACTGATTGCTTGGCTTAATTCTGCTGCTTTTTTAGGCTCTGAAGGAGTCAATTCAGAAAATGATGTTCCCATTTTAAAAAGAATGCCTTGCCCCTTTGAATTTAAGTGTACATTAATTTCTAAGCAGTTGCTTTATTTATAAGTTCCTGATGACATACTAAATTACTTTGGTGTATTTTTTAAAAAAATTAATGGAAATAAAAACCTCAAACAAATGGTTTACTTGAAGTAAGCCATTGACCTCAAACTTAGGTAAATACTTGTAATAAACATTTTAACAAATATTTGTGCTATATCATTGAAATCTCACATTTTTGCTTTATACTCACATTTCTGATAGACTGTGATATTGGGTTAAAGGAAAAGTAATATTTATAAATAAGAATTTATCAGATATAGACTGCTACTGTAATAAAACTGGAGTGCCCCTAAGTGTAGAGATGCCAGATTCCCATACCATCACTAGGATAGTTCACTGGAGCTAGTGCGCGTTTGTATGACTTATTGTAAGGTGAAAGCTGACTGCGGCATGCATCACCATCTGCAGCTGGTACTCTATGCTCAGGGTCATCATGTCCCTGACACGGTCTCATCAGCCCCTTTCATGAGAGACTCTCTTCCTTGTGAACTGCAATGACTTCTTTATTGATATAAAATAAGTACAGAAACCTCTCAACAAAGCTTTGCTCTATAAAAGTAGGCCAGGGACGTTGCCCCAAGCAATCATTCTGTACGTTCGCTGGAGGACAAAAATATTTCTTCGATAAATCCAGTGAAGTTGATACACTTGTGTGGAAATTTTGTTTAACCATGCATTTTCTTCTTCATCTCTGGCAAATTTCAGTATTTAACACTCCTGTGTAGTAATGTTTCTAAATTTCGTATACATTGTTATATTCTTTTCCTGAGTTCATCATTGAATGCAAGAACTCAGTACAAGCAGAGGTGTTATTACTAGAGTGCTTTTAATAGCTATCCAGTTTCATGGCTTGCCATTTCCCTTTTCTTTGACCTAGAAATGTGTTGTAATCCTGGAATTTTCTGCATTTGGTATATTAAAAATAGAATGATTTGAAAGGAAACGTATTTTCATAATGGTAGAGAATTTAGACTTGTACCTGGATAAGTACCTCAGCAGTTTAGTACCGTTTCCGCTCTGTCAGAGGACCAGCGTTCGGTTCCCAGCACATACATGTCATCTCGAAATCGTTCCTAATTTCAGGTCCAGGTGATCACATGCCCTTTTCAGGCCTCTGTCAGCGGTGCACACATGTAGTGTATATCTGTACGAGCATTCAGACATCCATGTATAGAAAATTAAAAGTAAATATTAAAAAAGTTAAAAAATCAGATTCAAGTGAGTCTGGAACGTTAATCCCAACTCAGTGCTATCCGTGTTCTTCAGGTCCCTGGTGTTTGCTCTCCCCGTACGTCAGCACGTCCGTCCACGAGGCGGGAATACCTTTGTATAGCTGGACGTAGTAATGCTTCATAACGTTGTTGTGAAGCTTGAAAATTAGGATAGCTACGAATGTGAACCGGTGACTGCAGAGTCCATAAACTGTGGACTTGTGATCACCACCATTGAAAGGATGAGAGCACATTTGTCTCCTATGTCATTCCATCCAGTTGCTAGTGTTTAGGATGTAACGTTATTATACACTGTTTCATTGTTAATGTTTTGAGACATACTCTAGTCTTGAACTCACTGTTTAGCTGAAGGTGAACTTGAAATGCTGTCCTTCCTCCTGATGCCTGGGAAGTGCTGAGATCAGAGCCGTGCACCACGATGCCCTGCTTAAACCAGCTTCTCTCGTGCTTTGTACAGTGTGTGGTTGGAGTGCTGGCACCATACCGATGCCCATGCTGAGAGAATAATGGTGATTTTCTGCTAGTTCTTAGAACGAGTCAGCAATGCTCAGGACCTCGGGTTAAAGATCCATTGGGACCTTGCATATAAATGTCTTACAGGCAAACTTGCAAAGAATTACCCGAAATGACAAAAAATAACAGATTTCCCATGTAATATTTTTCCAGTCTAAGTCTCCATAGTAGAGATGCTAATTGTTCCAGGATATAGCCAAAAGATAAGAAGAAAAAATGGTGAAATAACGCACATATTAGATCTTCTAATATCAAAAGTTCAAATTTGCTGAATACTGTATACAGAAAGGAAAGAAAAACAGTGATTCTTAACTGATCTGCAATGTGCTGCACGTCTTGATAGTGTTGCAAAACGTCCAGATATGCTTTGCTCTTAGGATCCCGTTGGTGTAGTTGGGACACAGCCGAGAGTCATCTGAGGGAGCTTCACTTGCGGGATTGCTCAGTTCAGATTGGCCTGTGGCCACACCCGTGAGATGATCGTGGTTGCTGAATGATGTCCAGCCAGCTGTGTGCGGCGCTGTCTCCAGGCTGTGTCCAGTGCTGTGTCTGGATGTCACCTGAGCATGAACCAGAGCATGCCAGCCTCTCTCCATGGTTGCTGCCTGCGACTCTGACTTTATTTCCCCTTCTAATGCATTCCCCAGGGAATGTAAGTGACGTGAATCTTTTTCTTCCCAAGCAGCTTTTGCAGAATGTTTTATCACAGCAATAGAAAGCAATTTAGGGCACATTTACAAAAAAAAAGCCTTTGTTTATTTTTCGGGATGTGTTTTGTTTCTTTTATCTGTCTGTTTGATAAGTGAGCTGAGGCTGGCTCTGGAGGAAATAATGTGATAAGTAAAACCAGGAGCTGATGGGCTGCATGGAGACTTTCCGGGGAGATCCCAGGAAAACTGCAGACTTCCAACTAAAAAAAGTGAAGGCCTCACACAGTTGCTAATTGTGGTGGAGTTTTTTATTTTTAATATTTATTTGTGTGTGTGTATGCACGTACAAGTGTTCCTGAGCATGCATCTATGTGTGTCTGTCTCTCTCTGTGTGTGTGTGTGTGTGTGTGTGTGTGTGTGTGTGTGTGTGTGTGTGTGTGCACATGCGCACGAGTGTATGCCAGATTTCTGGGTGAGGGTCTATTTCCATTCCCACATCAAGTTAACCTTTCCTATCTTTCTACCCTGCCTCAGAACCCAGTAAAGTGTTGGAATCATGTTTTACAGATAGGCTGGATGTGAACAGCCCAGGGATGAGCTGGGCCCTGTCATATTTCAAGCTTACTTTGTTAGTTTGGAAGGAACACAGCTTTTTCTTCAGGAATTACTCATACAAGCATGTCCTAATAATTGTATATATTTTTATTCTCTCATGAATTGAATCTTAAATTATAGCATGGCAGAGCATATGATACAGAAATGGGAAAGTGTCTGGGTTAATACAAGAGAAAGTGATTAAGAGGGTGAAAATAACCCAGATCAATAATATTAATTTAGGGAAATTGTTTCTGAATGTTGTTAACAATTTAAGCTCATTAGACTTTTCAAAGCAATAGCCTCTCTTCCTGGGGAACATGTTCATTTCGTCTACGATAGTGAGTATTAACTAGTTATCTGTTTTCCATTTTGTCGAATTTCACGGTAATATATATGGACCAATTTAAAGTTTCCTTTTATCATTTCCTTTTTTTTTTGTAGTCAGTGTTCCTGTTTCACTTGTGCGTAAAGTGAGTGAGATGAAGTAGTCCCATTGGACTTGCGCACAGCAGCACATAGGCTCACTGGTTTTCTCTTCATTCAGCTGGTGGCCTCCTATCAGCCTGTTCCAGAAGCATCTGTTCTTTCCCAGTCTTCAGTACAATTGTAGAGGTTGGAACTGTTACTGGCCTCCTGCAGGGCTGGCCTGTGGCTAGGGGGTAAGTTTGGTGAGGCCCTGACATTGGATACTTTCTCTAAGAGCATAGTTTTAAGACTGAATGATAGTTTCTGTAAGGGAATGTCCCTAGAGTTTATATCAGCAATAACCCCGTTTGAGTGAACCCATTGGCTGTCATAACTGCCGCTGCACAAAGCTTCCTCCTCTTTCCGTACACGGACAGCTATGGCTTTCAAGAAGCCTTTCTTGATCCCTAAAGTATATTATAATTATTAGTTATTCTTCCCAAAATTTTGTGTATACCACACAACTTACTCCTATGGAACTCACATGGTTTCTTTTACATGCTGTCGATCCATCCATCCATCCATCCATCCATCCACCCACCCATCTTCATCCATTTATCCATTGTATGTATGTATGTATGTATGTATGTATGTGTGTGTGTGTATGTATGCATGTATGTTCTATCCACCCATCTATCCATCCATCCATCCATCAATTGTAAGTATGTATGTATGTATGTATGTATGTACATGGATATGAGTGTGCATGGCCCCCAAGTGGAGGTCAGAGGACATAGGTATTGACTGTAGGTATTGACTCTCTATTTCCATCCTGTGAGTGCCTGGGATAGAACTCGGGTCTTCAGGCTTGGGAGCAATGATGAACCATCTCCTCAGTCCTCCTATGATATTTTATTGTCCCTTTCAATTAAATGTTTCCTAAGAACAAAAACCATGTCTCATTTATCTCTGTTTGTCACTGACCTTTAAATATCAGATTTTTTTACTTAGTTACTTATTTCTGATTATAAAATCATGTATTCCCATGAAAAGAATTAGAAAATAGAATGTATAGAAAAGAAAACTAAGTCCCGAAATAGTCACTACTAATATTTTACATACATATTTTCATTTCTTTATTCTAATGTCACATAAATTAATAGTAAACCCTTTAGCCAGGAGGTGGTGGTGCACACCTTTAATCCCAGCACTTGGGAGGCAGAGGCAGGAGGATTTCTGAGTTCGAGGCCAGTCTGGTCTACAAAGTGAGTTCCAGGACAGCCAGAGCTACACAGAGAAACCCTGTCTCGAAAAACCAAAAAAAAAAAAAATAGTAAACCATTTATAACAGCAAGCATATATATATATATATATATATATATATATATACATATATATTTGTATGCATATTATATTCAGTAGATTCATTTTGTTGTCTTTCCATCAATGGACTCAGTGTTTCTATGATGCACTACATTTTAAAGAAGTGTGTGATCAGACTTTCTGTATGACTTAGCGACTTGCTATTTTTGTTTATCATTTCCCCATATGACAAAATATTCTTCAGAATGTTTGTATATATTTTGGTCATAATCAATGATCAGTAAATTTTAAATTCTCTATGTCGTTGTACCATCATATCCTTTTAAAAACTTTGCATCTGTGTTATGTGTTTTAGTGCTTATGGCCTAAATCTCCCTGGGTAAGTGGCTGGAAGAGTTCCTTGTCCAGGGTCCTGAGCCTTTACTTGAAAGCATGCATTTGTCTGTGTGGATACACATTAGTTTTTCACTCAGTCAATCCATTTGAATCTCTGATTCCATGCTCGCCATTGAGTAATGTCTAGTTGGAAGGAATTAAAAGAGATATGCAGAACTAAAGGGTCTTGAGCCTTCCAGACAGAAAATAAATGAGATAACAGTTATAGCATTGTTAACCATCTTGTTAAAGTTAGATCTAATTTATCGATAAAAACTTAAAATGCTGAGGTTTCTAATTTCCTGCCCAACTTTTATGAGTATAATTAAATTAAAAAATCAACAACATGTCCTGGAAATTGAAACAATTACAAATAATGGGTGTGGAACAAGGGAATAGTATCAGAAAAGAGAATAGCCTCACCTCCTGCCTCCCTTTTCCCTCTGTGCTGCTCAAGCCTCAACCCTTGCTTGGTCTACGGGTAGAGATCAACCCTTGCTTGGTCTACGGGTAGAGATCAACCCTTGCTTGGTCTATGGGTAGAGATGTTTTTTCTGCTTGAGTATCATGGCTTGCACAGTAAACTATTTTGAATTAAGCTAAATGATAAATGCGTTACTGGATTTTTAAAATTTCTTCTTAATTTATTTACATCTCAAAACGCTGATCCCTCTCCTGATCCCTCCCTCACATAGTCCCTCTTCCTACTCCCCTCCCCTTCTCTTATGAGAATGTGGGGTCCCTGGGTATCTCCCTACCCTGGCACAGAGCCAGGCCCCCAGCACATATGTTACTGGATTTTTAAAGGGTTGGTCCTCCTTGTGACCTAACCGAAACTGTTCGTCTAACACCCTGGATTTACATCCCTACCTTAAATGTAGTTGATTTTCTTTCCTTTTAGGGACTATGGGAATTAATTTTTAATCTTTCCTTGTATATATTTATTACAAGATCATATCTGAAGTATTTTATAATTTTATTTAATAAAATAAGTATTGTATAAGACAGTTACAGTAAGTATTGTTTAAAAAAAATGGGGCTGGAGAGATGGCCCAGTGGTTAAGAGCACTGACTGTTCTTCCAGAGGTCCTGAGTTCAATTCCCAGCAACCACATGGTGGCTCACAACAATGTCTAATGGGATCCAATACCTTCTTCTAGTGTGTTTCTGAAGACAGCTACAGTGTGCTCATATAAATAAAAAATGAATAAATCCTTAAAAAGAGTATTGTAAAAAATTATAATTTCTTCAAACTTTTTACACACAATATAAATACATTATTTCATTTAATGAGTTCATTGACAAAATAATTCAATCTAACATATGTATTTTGAAGTCTATAATTTAACAGGTTTCAACTAGTTCTTAGGAATGCAGTAAAAAGTATCAGATTTTCTTAAACAATTTATATTAACTTTAAAAGATACTGCTAGTGATTCTAGACTCTCACAATCCTTGGAAAATACACAACAGAATTCAAGTTGGAATGTATATAAACTTTACTTCTTTTCTCTAATATAAATAGTCAGAGCTGGGACATTCTTGATCCCTTGAGCAGTCTTACAAACAAACCTCAGAGGCCGCAATGGTCGACATGCAAACATTGCTAAACTGCAGCTTTATCTAGAAAATAAAGGTAATGTCAGGGCTAAAGTGACTGTGCATGTGGGAGTGGCTATTCAAATTACAGGTTGGGTTATTCAAATGGTGGGAGGAGCTATTGAAATACACCAGCTCTTCTTAAGTCCTCTTGATATATTGAGACTAAGATTTATATGCAAAGACTATTCACAATATAAGTGAGACAGAGTAACATAATCCATATCAACATTGGCGACAGGTTCTGTTTTCCCGCAATGACTGTAATATCAGCCATCCTACATGGTTTTTTCAGTATGATTTTGCACCTTTCCCATCAACACTAGTCCTTTTCTCTTCCCCTTGAATCTAGAGGGCCCTCACCACCTCAGTTATAGTCTTAGAATGTGCAGAGGTGTCTTCCAGGTTGAGTTCAGGAGACCTGTGGCTTCTTACCTGTTTTTTTGGTGTCTTAGAACCTTCCTTTTTGAGCTGTCAAGATGCCAGGCTCAGGTCATATAATCAATCTCATTCATATCTATATGCGCACACACTCCAGTTGATACATCCAACCTTCTTTACTCTCAAGTCCTCCCGTACTATATTGGTGAGAGAAGCTTTTGTGCAAGGAAAAGCAAATAGCCCTTTGCTGACTATAAATGTTCCTTTTATTTCCTCAGATGAAGTAATGAGATAAGAGCCGCACCCAAGCTGTGTGAATACAGGACTTGGGCTGAGCCCAGAGAGTTTCTGTCTCTGTTCTAACTATCCCTAGGCCTAGGCCTAGAAGCTTCTAGCCCCTGTACACTTTAATGTTCCAACCTGATTGATTCAGTGCAACTTCTCTTGGCTTCTGTCTGAATGCTCTACCTAGCCTCATGCTAACTTTGGCAATAAGCTCCAATCTTCTGGCTTCTTCTCATTCTCTGGCTTGTTCTGTCTTCATCTGTGTCTAACTTGTTCTCCCTGCAACCTGTCTCTGTAAAACTGTCCCAATCTCTCTCTCTCTCTCTCTCTCTCTCTCTCTCTCTCTCTCTCTCTCTCTCTCTCTCTCCCTCCCTCCCTCCCCCCCCTCTCTCTCTCCCCCTCTGGCTCTGGCTCTCTTGCTCTGCTCTGGCTCTGTCTGGCTCTCTCTCTCTCTCTCTCTCTCTCTCTCTCTCTCTCTCTCTCTCTCTCTCTCCCCCTCTGTCTGGCTCTGGCTCTCTGGCTCTGGCTCTCTTGCTCTGCTCTGGCTCTCTCTCTCTCTCTCTCTCTCTCTCTCTCTCTCTCTCTCTCTCCCCTCTGTCTGGCTCTGACTCTCTTGCTCTGTCTCTGTCTCTCTCTCTCTCTCTCTCTCTCTCTCTCTCTCTCTCTCTCTCTCTCTCTCTCTCTGGCTCTCTGGCTCTATCTGGCGCTCTGGCTCTGTCTGGCGCTCTCTCTCTCTCTCTCTCTCTCTCTCTCTCTCTCTCTCTCTCTCTCTCTCTCACACACACACACACACACACACACACACACACTTAACACCACCCCACACTCCTTTCTCTGTTCCAAAGTAGCCTCTTTTCCTTTTCTGTTTTCATCTGAACTGGGCATAGTCTCTCTTCGACTCATTCCATCAAATCTTTCTCTGATTTGTCACTTTGCCTGCCGCTCCATTAGACATTGCTTTCAAACATGGTCACTTCCTCCAATAAACTAATCTTACCTTCACTGTTAAAGGTTAAGGGTGTGTACTAAGAGTATATCTGTATTTTAGCCAGACCATACTGTAATCCAGGGGGTGTCTGCATTCCAGTTGGATCATATCTTTGGTTGGGATCCCTTGTCAGAGCAGCCATGTCGCTGGATTAAAATTCCTCTACAGCTGACCCTAGTGAGCTCCGGGTCAGAGATGGCGAGACTCACCCCTCAGTCTGCTTGCTTCCCTACATTTCTCAGGCTCCTTTCAGTTTGCAGGGGCCAAGTACTGACTCCTGAAGACTAGACCATGACATGTGTGATCAGAATCAAGTCTTTCCTCCAGCAGCAAACAGATCTGGAGAAGCAATGAAAGTTCAGATATTATAACTTTAAATAGCACAGATTCTCAATTTTTCAAAAAAAAAATACTGCATGCTTCTAAACTGTTGTAATATTTGCATATACTAGTGACTTTGCCAAAAGTGACCTAAATTATTTCTGTTCATCAAATTTCAACTCATTCCCCACCCTTTCATTCAGTTTGAACACCACCTTGCTATGCCATGTTTCCTGACAGAGCTACATGGGTTCTTTCTCTTGCAGAACTTCAGTGGTGGTTTGTGTCCCTTTATCTGCATTCTTCCACGATGCACCAAGTTTGCAAAGAGCTGGGCCTGCTGTTCTATTCTGAATTCTCCACACTGTCTAGAACGTAGTCTGCCCTATAGGGAGCATTCAACAGATATCTATTGAACTGCACACAGGGGAGCATGACTCTTTGAACAGAATATATCTTATCTCTCCATGATTGTATCATAGATTTAAACAGTCTAGGACACAACTTGATACAACATGAACATCTAACAATGGCTTCCTTCTACCGTCATTGGACATTGCTATTTATGAAGGGAAGACTATCAAAATTGTCGCCCAGATATGGAGTAAAAACAGATTTAAATGTGGACATGCTTTAATAACACGATAATGCCGTGCTATTTAACCTTTATGAGTCTAACTTGCTTTTGTAATGGTGATCAATTATTTATTGATTTCATATTAATAATAGTTGGAAATCAACAAGTTTAACCTCCAGGTACATAGATTATTATAGGGCAAGGAGAAAGATGAATTTAGCTAGGTAAATTATTCATTCTTAATTTAAAAACCAATAAATCTTGAAATTTAAAATAAAGTGCTAATGCATTTAGTATAAACCAAATATGATGCAAGACAAAAGTTTCTACTGCATAGGCTCAAAACATTTTATTACATTTATTTATGTATGGTTGGGTAACGTATGCCTGTAAAGGTCAGAAGGTAACTTGGGTAGTCATGTCTCTCCTTCTATTTGATAGATGGTAGACAACTCTGGCTTCTGTTTTCTCCTGTCTTTGTGTAGGTTCTTGGAATCAAACTTAAGTCATCGGCTTCTGCACCAATTGTGTGATTGTCCACAGAACCATCTCACTAGCCCATACATTCCACCCTGAAAACAGTTATTCATTTTCTTGGTCTTACTATGTTGTCTAAGACTAGACTCCACCTCCTAGGCTCTAGTAATCTTGCTTCAGCTTTCTAAACAACTAAGACTATAGGCATGTACCCCGTGCCCAGTCCACAGTTTGTTTTTGTTTTTTATTATTATATAGCAATGAGGAAATGAAGAAGGCCATAGGATTCCTACCCCTGTTTCCACTTTGATCGCATACCTGGATGAATGTCATTAATAGTATCATATCAGCTAACAATAATGATTGTGTACTATTTGCCTTTTTGCAGAGTTTTCAGATTCTAGTTTCATGTCACCAACCTTAAGAAATGAGTCATAGTATTCTTGCTTCATACATGAAGAACGTTTGACATGATTATTAAAGGTAAATATTTTGGCCAAGGTGGAAAGTTAGCAAGAGGGAGCAAGAGGCCCAAGGTTCTGCGTCTCCAGAGCAGCGCTGTGACAGTGCCTAAGGACCTCTAATGCAGACATAGCTCTTCCTACATAGCCTGGGGCAAAACATTGCAAATCAGTCCTTCCAGGAAAAGCTCCAAGTCTCTTCTGTGACTCTTCTTCAATAATGTAAAGCTAAAGGTCCATTTAATTGTTGTTTTCCAACGTAATATGAAGCCAAGTGTGGTGATGTGATAATAAGGGAAATATGTTGTGATACATAACTTTCAATCAGGGACACCAGGAAGAGTTCATCAGTGCTTTTCCTGTGGCTCCAATAAAACATTCAAGAAGAAACTTAAGGGAGAAGGAGTAGACTTTGCCTTACGTTTCCAGGGCATGTAGCCCATCTTGTCAGGTAGCTCATGACAAGAGCGATGAGGATGAGATTTTCTCTACAGTCAGCCAGCAGTGTGATGTGTGTTCCTGCTAAGACTGCTTCATGGTTTAGTCAGTCCCAGACCCCAGCCCATATGATAGTGCTGGTCACAGTTAACCTAACCTAGATATTTCCTCATAGGGATGCCCAGAGCACTTTGTTAAAGGTGGAACATAGTGTTAGCTGTTTAAGACACTGCTCAAAATATTCTGTATGTATAAATGTTTATTGGGATAATCTTGTATAGTACCTACCCTTTGTGCAAAGTTCAGTGGAAATATTTACTCAGTCATCCAAGTTATCTTAACACCTAAGGCATTTTACTTTGTAGATGAGTAAAAGAATAATAGAGAAACTGGTTATGACATAGAATGTGTGGGTGATAGATACATGTGTACATAAGTTTTATCTGTGTCTCCCTCAGAGCAATTGTATATGATATAGAATGGGTGAGTGATAGATACATATGTACATAATTTGTATCTGTGTCTACAAGTGTAAAATCTTTGCTCATCCTTCAGTGATCATGAATTTAATAAAACAATTTTTAAACAGTTGAACCCACTGGATAGAGAAACTCAAAGTCAGCAGCCATTATCTAACATATATAAGCATTTTATTGATTCTGGATTGATATTTTCCTTACTATACTCATGACCTTTGCCTCAGTTAAAAGAAGTAGAAAATGAGTTGGTTGGTCTGCAAACAATAGCAGCACACCTTGCTTTTTTGGAGCTGGTATTGCTTGGATGTGGGTGGAGTCTATCCTCCACATACGATAGTTTTCTATTTTACATGTAAAATTAAACTCATAAATTATTCACAGGAAAACTAATAACACAAAATTATAAAAGTAACATAAAAATATCGCCAGTATTATTTTTCTGTGTACTTTCTGAGTTCTTTTATTAAATAAAATAAAGGCTGCTTAAACAGAAATTCTGTAATACTTTGATTTCAGTCTGTTAACTGAAATGAATGCTAAGTGGCCAGGAGGCACAAGGCTGACATCAAAGATTCACATCTTATATGGGAATGGGCAGGAAGGCACAGGACTTTATACTACTACCTAGAATGGCATGCAGCTTAAAGCTTAGGAGTTGTTTATTTTTCCAGTTATTATCTTTAGATGGTTAACTGTATGTAATTGAGATCACAAAGAAACATGTACTGTAGGCCTCTTAGATGACCAGTGACAGTCATGCTATCTTCCATTTTCTTAGAACCCAGCATAATATGTTACATACAAGGCCATTGGTTATAATACCTACTTAGTAAAGTGAATGTATGGATTCAGGTAAGATGTTATCTGCCAGTAATCCCTGCACTCCAGGGGCATAGGCAAGTAGATCCATAAGTCTGAGGCCAGTCAAATACTTAGTCATTACACTAAGTAATGAATTACAGGCTATCCTAGGCCACAAAGTGCAGGCCTGCCTCAACAGGACTGACACACAGACCAGCTCAGAGACTATTGTAACATGCTCAAGACCTGCACAGGGTCAGAAGGACTTCCAGAACTGAGATGGGGAATGTGTACCATGCCTTCCTACTGCTAACCAAGAATCTGTTTGCAACCGATACCTGATGCCAAAGGGGAAATCAGTTTTCTCCAATGATGTGTCACTGTGTATGACAACCATACTCCAGGACAGGCCCATGGTCAGGTGCATTGGCCTTCATGGAGCAGAACCAATAGTACTCTTATGAACTTTTTGTTTTGTTTTGCTTGGTTTTGTTTTTTGTTTGTTTGTCTTGTCTTACTATTTTTGTTATTCTGTTTCTGTGGGGATTTTGGCTGTTTGCTTGTTTTGTCTCATTTTGAAAGAAAAGATAAGGATAGACAAACATCCTTCATGGATAGCCAGGTGGGGAGGATCTAGGAGAAATGTATTGTTTGAAATGTGTTGTTTGGAGAAATTAATTAAGAAATAAGTTAATCTAAGGGTGATGGGAGAATGTTTTCTGGGGATTAAGCTCAGTGGTAGAGCGTATGTCCAGCATGTGTAAATCCATGATTCAATCCCAAGACTGCAAAATAATGTCTGTATGAATGAAAGAAAGTAAATTGATAATGTATTACTGATAAGTATATCTAGTTTGATAGGTAAGAGAGGCAAATAATAGACTCTTGGAATTTCTAGTCTGGACAAGGAAAGTTATGACCACAAGATGGCAGGAGCATGCAAAAGCTTTAGTGAGGTGAGAGTTTGAAAGGTTTGCATGAAGAAGTCCCTTATAGCATGGAATGGTCCAAAAGCTACCCCATGGGAACCACTATTCAGAGAAGGAGGCTGGTGAGAGCACTCCCAGAAGAATGTCTCTAAGGTATCAGTGGCTTGAGGTAGTCATAGCCTAGGGCTTATCTGTAGCATAGGACTAGTAGATATGCAGAGATCCCTGGATATGCCAAGCAGGCCATCTATGAGCAGCTAAAATATGTTTATTTGGGGCCGTGTTCAAACAGATTATGAAAATATATGCTCAGTCCCGACAGACTTTGCACTACTCTCCTCTGTGTTCTGTGAAATAGCAGCAAGCAAGAATCCAACATGAAGACCATGGCCAGCTCACTCATAAACGAGAGAAGGGGCAGGTTTATATCAGTTTCTTCGGGCATACCGACTAGAGCATTGTATCATACACTGCTACATGTTTATACCGTTGCAGCTGCATAAATTAAGGATCATTTCTGTGATTTGAGTTTCAATAAATGCACAACTGAACAATAAATATCAATTTCTATAGATTAAGAAACAAACTATGGATCTATAAAATTGATTATGAAATAAACCATCTCACTTTTGTCAGTATAGCGTAAAGAATATTATATGGCCAGCTAAAAATGAATTAAACTCTGAAGAAAGCTAAATCATTTTTTTTATATTTTCCTAAATTACTACTTTTCTCATTATTAAAAAATTAGTCTGGCTTATTTTAATAAACATATAGTTTTTAATTATGCTAACTAATGCTTATACAGAGATATGATGCTTATGATATTTGATGACTATCAGCATGTAGATATGAATTTACACCTCTGTTATTTTCATGTCCTCCCCAAAGGATGTTCCATCTTACATTAAATACCAGGAATGTACCTGTTAAGTATATCTATCTGATACCTGCACATGACGGCCACCCCAAAGTCCTGTTCCATCTCAGCGACCATCTTTCTTGGGTGTAGACTTTTGGGGATATAAAATGGCCTCTACAGTAGAGTTGTGCATGCTTCGTTCAGCCTGAAGCTTCTGGACTGCATAAAGGATGCCTATAGATGCCTTTAGATGTCCCTGATAGACAGATGTATAGAAGCAACGGACGCAGAGTGTGGACACCCTCAGAATTGGAAGGTGGAGCAGATGCGCTGTGATCTCAGGAAGGAGGGAGGAGTCCTGGTGTGTACAGGGACCTTCTCATGCTGTCTCTGGGATCCCTGGAGCACTCTGGAGAAGGCGGGTCCTTTTCATTGTCTCTTTCGGCCGCGTGCTGAGGAGCTGACTCGAACATTCCTTATGGGTGCTGTGCAGTGTGCTTTTCTTACTTTCTGTCGCAAACAGTTGGCAGCCCAAGCATTGGGCGGGGTTCTAGTCCCTCAGAAGCTCATTGGTTTCCTATTTGTTCAGTTATCGTGGGTCCCACGTGTTCACACTTCTCCTCAGGACGATTCTCACCTCAGATCTCATGCTAGACTCCGTGGGAGCTTCACTGAGAGAATTTGATCTCTGTGGGCAGGAACATTTCCTGTTCTGACTTTTGCTCTTAACTATCTTATTTAGTTGATAAACATTTTAGGGTACCAGATTCTTAATTTGGCATTGCCCTAAGACCCCATATTGTACAGTGTGGCTTTTTTAAATATGTGTTAACAATGCATCTTCAGCGTTTTCTTTGAAATGAGTCAGATTTTAATGTGATCCCCCCCTTTGGTTTTATTTTGTACTTGTTTGGGGTCAATGGCAAACTCTTTAATATTAGAGGGCTTCAGGGATTTTGTTGTTGTTGGTTTTGTAACTTACCCATTCTATTTCATATCTCATTGCAGGCTATTTTCTGAAGTCTTTCCTACTACTTTGTCAAGTTTAGTAAGCAGACTCCACCAGTATTCCTCTAGAGTCTGAACTTGTGAAGTACCTTATGTGTACAAGATCCATCTCCCGTATAAGCCTTTATACAATGTTTTTCTAGTATGTATTATGGAGTGCTTCTGTTTCCAGTAGCCACCTTAACAGAAGTCATTGCCGTGTGGTTTATGTTCCAGTAGAACCTTGTTCCTTTCAGCTTCTGAATGATCATGACAGGCTTTTAAATGCTGAGTTAACCTTTTAATTGCAATGACTTGGTGTATCAAAGATGAGTTTCTCAAACTATGCCATGTCTAACACTGGCCAGCCAATGCCTTCTCATCTACATGCTGAGATGGAAACTAGCAGGTCCCTAAACTCTCATTCCTCAGCAAGGCAAATGTGCTACTGTGACCCAAAGTAATAGAGGTAACCGCCGCTCACAGCCTATTGCAGGCTTTAAAACGTGGTCCATTCTAACTGTATGCTGCTGAATAATATAAGGGACTGTATGAGATAATGGGGAAACATCACATTTTCTCCCATAAAGAAAACAATGTAGTAGCTAGCACACAGCAGGAGGCTGAGGTAGGATGGCAAGTTCAGTGCCAGCCCAGACTACAAAACAAGGCTCTGTCTCCAAACTTGGGGAAAAATGAAACTCAGTATATAAAGTTAAGAGACTTCTAAATACCTAGTAAGACCTATAATATAATCCCTAAATTATTAAATGAAGAATTATAATAATCTGCTTTTCTCACATTCAGATATGATATTTGAGCATTACTTGATAGGTCCATTGATGGTTCATTTGATCTGTTATTTTTTTCATATAGGCATAGACCATGTAAGTTAATAGAGTGAAAATTAGTACAAAATTAATATTGGATGGAAGAGTAATTTTAATGAGGCGCCATCAAATACATGTTACGTGTAACATTTTGTTTAGTTTGCCATTCGATTCTATGAGGCAACAAAATTATCCCCATTCTGAAGGTGACATTCTTGGACCAGAAGTTCAGCTGATGTGAGCCTATTTAACAGAGTCGGACTGTGTGACTTTTCAAAGTCCTGCCATCTAAGAGACCATACTCCTACTCCCTACATTGTGCTGGTCTCCCTCTGCCAAAATGAACCTCAGAGAACAAAGTGTTATTTCCACTATACTTGTTTCTAACTTTGTGAGGTTTGGGTATTTATTTACTGATTGCCAGGCATGGCACAAATTTATTTTTAAACATTTGTCCTTTGACATAGCTCAGTGGTTAAGAGTGAAGGGTGAATGGTGCAATGAGGCATGAAGACTTTCATTGTGGTAATAGTGTGCTTTAGGTTGTGAGATTTTGTGTCTCCTGGTGCTCCGTATTCTAGCCGCTTTCTGTATTCTAGCTGTGCTCAGTATTCTAGGTGTGCTTCATATTCTAACTGTGCTCTGTATTCTCGCTGTGCTCTGTAGTCTATTCTAGCCATGCTCCATATTCTGTGTTCCGTATTCTAGCCGTGCTCCGTATTCTAACTGTGCACATTATTCTAGCCGTGCTCCATATTCTAGCTGTGCTCCGTATTCTAACTGTGCTCCGTATTCTAACTGTGCTCCATATTCTAGCCGTGCTCCATATTCTAGCTGTGCTCCGTATTCTAACTGTGCTCCGTATTCTAGCTGTGCTCCGTATTCTAGCCGTGCTCCATATTCTGTGTCCCGTATTCTAGCCGTGTTCCATATTCTAGCTGTGCTCCATATTCTAACAGTGCTCCGTATTCTAGCCGTGCTCCATATTCTAGCTGTGCTCCGTATTCTAACTGTGCTCTGTATTCTAGCCGTGCTCCGTATTCTAACTGTGCTCCGTATTCTAACTGTGCTCCATATTCTAGCTGTGCTCCATATTCTAACTGTGCTCCATATTCTAACTGTGCTCCGTATTCTAGCCGTGCTCCGTATTCTAACTGTGCTCCGTATTCTAACTGTGCTCCGTATTCTAGCCGTGCTCCGTATTCTAACTGTGCTCCATATTCTAGCTGCCCCGTATTCTAGTCGTGCTCCGTATTCTGTGTTTCGTGTTCTAGCTGTACTCCGTATTCTAGCCGTGCTCCGTATTCTAACCGTGCTCCATATTCTAGCCGTGCTCTGTATTCTAGCTGTACTCCATATTCTAGCTGAGAGCCTAAAAGGCTCTTTCTGTTCCTTTTGTTGTTCTCGTGGATAAAGCAAGCACTGGACTCACATTCTGTCTCCCCAACAACACTCTGTGAACATAGGCAAGTCACCCTACAATTCTGTATGTTTATTGCATAATCTGTTAAGTAAGATCAACATCCTCTATGTCTTATATATGGGGACGTCCGATGTTTGTAAACTGCTTGGGACTGCTCTGTGTACAGAGAATAGTCATATATCAAACCAGACGTGTGGAGACGGCTACTGTGTGTGGGTCTAGCTCATCCCTTGGCTTTGTGTTCTCATGCCTCCTCCATGGCATCTCCCACCATAACACTGAACCTGGCTTGAGAACTTCTGCCGTCGTTCCCTAAATCACTTTTCAGGCAGTTACTTTTTCCCCTTTCACTAAGGGGACAAGCTACTTTAGAAAAGAGATGAAAGGTTGTGCACCTGCACTGACCCAGCTCCATCTCTCCAGTTACACTACTTCCTTATTGTCTCAGAAGCCCCTCCTCTGTGTGCAGCGGACAGGAGAATAACCGTACTTCTTCCCAGATAAAGTGATTATTAGGTGCCCATCAACAGTAATGAAACATTGATTATATTGGCAACACAATTTCAGGCCTAATCTACCCACGCATAATTTCTCTCAGTGAGAAAATACCTTTCCTGTTATCTCATGACATTCTGGACCACCACACATACGGATGTTAGATGGCAGAGTTGACTCTAAGCCTCCCGAGGGGAAGTGGAGACACTCTGATGCTTTTAAATCTTCCTTGTGATAAAGCATTTTTACATGCTGACTTCATTGTTGGTAATCGATTATTTCACTTCCCATAGTGGGATTACTTATCTGTGTTATGTACCTATGGATTTCTCCCTCTCTCTGTCTCTCTCTCTGTCTCTCTCTCTGTCTCTCTCTCTCTCTCTCTCTCTCTCTCTCTCTCTCTCTCTCTCTCTCTCTCTCTCTCTCTCTCTCTCTGTGTGTGTGTGTGTGTGTGTGTTGTGCATGAGTGTGTATGCTTATAGAAGTGTGTCTGTGTGTGCTTGTGTGTCTGTGTGTTTGTGTATTTGTACATCCCTTTAGCAATGGAAAGGAGTTCTGTACTGAATCATAAGACTAAAGGAGTGAGAAGAGCAGAATCCACTTTACTTCATTAACAAATATATTAAGCAGCTTTTGATGTGTGTTTTTCATTTCACTGATAAAATAACTTACCAATAAAATGCCTTGTCAAGTGTCATATAATAAATACATTGTAGCCCCAGGAATTAGACCCAAATTTACATCCAGAACTCCAAGGATTAGAAATTCAAAGATATCTGGGACGACTGTAAAACAATAAAGAGAAAACTCCTACATTAAAGTTTAGTAAATAAACTACTTTTAAAACATTTGTATGATCCTTATTATCATTAGGTAGGTGTAAAAACAGGATATATCTCATAGCGATAGTTTAGGCCTAAGTATGTTTTATAAAAGATTGTGTCTTATCATTTAGGTTTTGATATAATAATCTAGATTTTTCCCCCAATCTAGTTGGCATATTATTATGTATATTTTCATACTTGATAAGACATTTCTAAGAAAATTTTTATCTTAGTACTGCTAAAATCAATGCACTAAAGGGGATGATATTAAATAATATAAAGTCCAGCGTGGGCATATTTGTAGTTACTCACGTTAGAGGTTTGTGTGTATATAATATTCTTTGTTTTGTTTTTGTTATTTATTTATTTATTTATTACTCCAGATTTTATTCCTCCCTCCCCGTCCACCCTCCGACTGTTTCATATCCCATACCTCCGCCCTACCCTTGCCAGTACTTTAAAACTTGACAGTATTGGTGCTGATCTCTCAATATAATATCTCTTAGATTGTAAAAAACCTTCCGAGATGTTATATTTTTAACAAAAATACTATTACTGGACCTTTTTCTAGGATCAAGTAGAACTTTAAATAGCACTTCAAGTAAAGCCGTGGACGCACGTGTCCACTGTGAGCCACTGTAGTGAACGTTTGACAGCTTTGCAGCTTCCCTGGACCTCGGTGTCTTTGTTATAGAATCTTCACGTTGACGTACGCCTTCCAGGGTTTGTGGATTGAGTCAGTGTGAGAGACCATAACCAGTCTTCATCTCCATCCTCACTTTCCAGCAGGTCTATTTTTATCTCTCATTATTGAACACAGCATATTATAAAACAATATTTCTCTCTTAATAATTGGCAGTGGTTGTATGTGGGTCTCTGACTATATTTTCACTTTACAATAGAAATGAAAATAATAGCAATGGTGAACTTGGAATTCTTCCATCAGATAGGTGTAGCCTATGGAAGCCCTAGCCCCATCACTGCTGCAAGCCAGGCCTCACCTCAGTGGGCTTTGTTTTGTTTGTTTGTTTGTTTTTTTTCCTGTCTTCACTTGTAGAACATTTAATATCATATCTACCTGCTTAGCAAGATTCTAACTGTGTTATGCAAGTGTTTTACCACAGGGATTGTGCTGTGGGGAAGTCTCTGGGATTCATTTGTTTTGCATAAAATGACCTCACTCCCCTCTTTGTGCAGGGAGCACAATTCCATCCAAGTATATGCATGCTGTTGTAGTTGGCACGATTCTTTCCTCTTAGAAGGGTGGCTCTGGTTTTAGTGGGATCGTTTCAAGTTTCTCTCCATTTAGTTTGATGTTGGCTACTGGTTTGCTGTATATTGCTTTTACTATGTTTAGGTATGGGCCTTAAATTCCTGCTCTTCCCAAGACTTTTGTCATGAAGAGGTGTTGGATTTTCTCAAATGCTTTTTCAGCATCTAATGAGATGTTCATGTGTTTTTTTTTCCTTTGAGTTTGTTTATATAGTGGATTACGTTGATGGTTTTCCTTATATTGAACTATCCCTGCATCCCTGGGATGAAGCCTACTTGATCATGGTGGATGATCATTTTCATGTTTTCTTGGATTCAGTTTGTAAAAGTTTCATTGAGTATTTTTGCATCGATATTCATAAGAGAAACTGGTCTGACATTCTCCCTCTTTGTGGGCTTTGTGTGGTTTACTTATCAGAGTAACTGTGACCCTAGCTGCAGTGGGTAGCAGAGGATGGCCTGGTCAG
Organism: Tokudaia tokunoshimensis; assembly: GCA_036184795.1. Lineage (NCBI taxonomy): Eukaryota > Metazoa > Chordata > Mammalia > Rodentia > Muridae > Tokudaia > Tokudaia tokunoshimensis. Next base: position 176,450,161 of record BTHU01000001.1, read on the forward strand.
ACATCAATGAGAGGAGAGGTCTTTGGACCTGTGAAAGTTCATTGCCAGTGTAGCGGAATGCCAGGACAGGAAGCAGGAGAGGCTGGGTTAGTGAGCAGGGGGAAAGGGGATAGGACAGGGGGTTTTCAGAGGGGAAACATGGAAAAGGGATAATATTTGAAATGTAAATAAAGAAAATATCTAATAAAAAAGAAAAGAACAGAAGGGTGGCTCATCTCATACATATACCTCATTTTATTTATCTTTTCATCAGTCGACATCTAGGTTCCTTCCATATCTTGCTATTTTAAATAGTGCATTAGTTAAAGTAGGAATGTAGCTACACCTTTCAGAGGCTGCTTTTCTATGACTTTAAACATGCCTAAAATGGAGTGGCTGGATCAAATGGTAACTTTTTTAAAAAAAATCCTCAACCTCTGCTGCTTTCAAAATTCACCTGTTTACATATCAGCTCTCTGCCCCGGACTACACATGTTCCATTTTTGGTGAATCTCATGTGAGGAGCTCATTGTGCTTCAAAGGGTCGTTTTCCTGCTGATTAAAACCATGGGTCCGGTTGGGGACCCCTGTGGAATAGTTAGGGGAAGGACTGAAGGAACTGAAGGGGATGACAACCCCCTAGGAAGAACAATAGTGTCAACTAACCCAGACCCCTGGGAGCTTCCAGGGACTGAGCCACCAACCGAAGATCATACATGGGTCCTCTGAACCTCCCCAACCCCCACCCCACCCTGCATATATGTAGCAAAGGACTGTCCTGTCTGGCCTCAGTGGGAGAAGAGGAGTCTAATCTTGTAGAGACTTGATGCCCTGGGGAGGGGGGAGGGGAGGTACCTGCTCAGAGGTGAAGGGGAGGGGGAGGGAAGAACTCTGCCCTGCAAGGGAAGACCAGGAGTGGGATAACATTTGGGATGTAAATAAAAAAAAATAATTATCTAATAATAATAAAAGAACTGTGGGACACTCGCCATATACCTTTTGATTTTTTTTGTATTCCTCTTATAAATCATTTATTTCTTTCCCTCTTTTTACAAGGTTATTTGTTAGTTAGTTTGTTTGTTTTTCTACTGTAGAACACTGAATTTATCTTGCACGTAGGATTTTCTATCAGGTCTGTGGTTAGAAAATGTGTTCTGCTCTGGACATTGCCTTTTAATTCTGTTTATTGTTTACTTTGCTGGTAAGGCAAGAGCTTTGTAGTTTGAGGTAATTGCCTTGTTTTGCCTTTGTTGACATTTTATATTCCAAAAAATATTCCAAAACAAATATTAAATTCTCAGCTTCATGATTGATACATTGTGTTCTGAGAGTCTTCCCTGGAGGAGAATAAAATAATTTGAATACATTTCCTAGCTCCTGAGTGGTTGAGGGAAAGCACACCTTCCTCACCCCTAGTCAGGCAGTTTTGGCTGGTAACAAGCAACTAAAGACTGGTTATTAATATGGGAGCTGACCAACCCTCCAGGAGTTATTACTCCTCTAAGAATCTCATTGTAAAAACAAGCTGTTCTTTCATTACTGGACTTGTGAGGTAAGAATTCAAGATATTTGTCAGCATGAAGGACAGAGAGTACAGGGGCTGGCAGAATAAATTGACGTACAGCTGTGGCAGTGTATGAAGATTCAGTGAGGTCCGTGAACCCTGTACTTGCTCCAATCGTGTGTTACAGGTGAAGGCCACACTGTTGTATAGCATACAGAAGGCAGAGGGGAGGTTAGAAAGTGGGTTTATAAGCGGTTAATATTTTAGATCAGTATTTTTAATTTACTGCTCCATGTGTCCCATTATCATTGGCCATAAATGTAACCTATGAGTCAGGCGGAGTTCTTGTTTCCCGTCGCCTCTTTAGAATGTTGCCTCTGTCTCTAGATGTAGGCTGTGTTGCTTCCATGTACCTAAGTTCCTTAAAATACACTTAGCAAGCCCTGGAAATTTGATGTGTTTATTACTGATAAGCAATGTCCATGGGAAAGTCTTCTTCAGATTAGTTGAAGGTTTTACTTGTAGTAGAATAAAAAGGGAAAGTTTTATTCAAATGAGGGCATTTTGCCAGCCTTTCCTTTATGATGTACGGTAATAGTTTTGTGGCTATTTAAATGGCTGAGAGGTAAGTACTTATTTTAAAATGTTTTACATATATTTCTTTTTTAATATCCTATTATGGGTAAATGTGAGACAGACCCTAAATCTAAGTTGTTATGATGGTCTAATAGCCCTAAATGGATCACTATTTCATGTAAACAAACATGGGTTAAGCTTTACCCGAGCTGTTGTACGAGACACATCTATTTGACTAATATCTGCTTTACATTTTTTTTTAAGTGGAACTTTGGTTTCCAGACGTTTAACTTCAGTACCTTTTGTTTAGCCATGGCACTCAACAAACATAAATGTAAAGCAAATAAAAACGCTATAATTAAAATGGGAGAAAGAGTGGCCATCTCCCTATCCTGTTTTATCCTATTTTTTCCCTTAGCTCTAGTACCATAGCTCATTTTTTTAAGAGGGTAATTGAACAAAAACCTAACAATAAGTCAAATGATGCTCTCTATAGACTGTACTCATATGACCAGAGAGCTGTGCATATGGCGCCTGATTATACCCCTGCTCAGTCCTCATCCGGCCCCGCCCCCTGCTCAGCCCTCATCCGGCCCCACCCCCTGCTCCGCTCTCATCCGGCCCCGCCCCCTGCTCAGTCCTCATCCGGCCACGCCCCCTGCTCAGCCCTCATCCTGCCCCGCCCCCTGCTCAGCCCTCATCCAGCCCCGCCCCCTGCTCAGCCCTCCTCCGGCTCCGCCCCCTGCTCAGCGCTCCTCCGCCCCGCACCCTGCTCAGCTCTCAACCTGCCCCGCCCCCTGCCCAGTTCTCATCCGGCCCCGCCCCCTGCTCAGCCCTCATCTGGCCCCGCCCCCTGCTCAGCTCTCATCCAGACCTGGCCCCTGCTCAGCCCTCATCCGGTCCCGCCTCCTGCTCAGCCCTCATCCAGCCCCGCCCCCTGCTCAGCCCTCATCCGGCCCCGCCTCCTGCTCAGCCCTCATCCGGCCCCGCCCCCTGCCCAGTTCTCATCCGGCCCCGCCCCCTGCTCAGCCCTCATCCGGCCCCCGCCCCCTGCTCAGCCCTCATCCGGCCCCGCCTCCTGCTCAGCCCCCATCCGGCCCCGCCCCCTGCTCAGCCATCATCCGGCCCCGCCCCCTGCTCAGCCCTCATCCGGCCCCGCCCCCTGCTCAGCCCTCCCCCCCTCCTCCCAGCCCTCATCCTGGTCTCTCCTCCACACTTCTTATTTTTGACATTTCTCATTCATGATGTCACTTCCTCTCCTGCCCTCACTCCCCGACCCCTGCAGTCTATGCAGAGGCACATGCAGACTCACAAGCAGAGACATCTCTCACTCATGACCATTGCCAATTTCTTAAACAAGCCTTGCGATGGCAAAGATGGAATCAAGAGTTCTAGATGACTAAAGAAGTCCACACTAGACTCCGGATTGTGTCTTCAAAGCCAAGGAGACCCATCCGTTAAACAGACAGCCAATATTTAGATGGCACACAAATGCATTACTTTAGGTTTCTCTTCCTTACAGTTCTCATCCCAGTCCTAATATTTAGCTGCATAGTAAAAGATTTCAGTCTCTTTGAACTCTTATCAATAACTTCAATTAAGCAAATATCTTTATTAATACAATACAATTGGATAACTGTCTTCTAATGACAGTATCTTAGATGAAGATAAAACCTTATTAGAATTCCAAAAAACATAGGGACCAAACTGTGACTGATATATAATATCATTTTAAATGGTAAACAAGGTAGGATTTTTTTTTATTCTTATTTAATTTTTTGAGGTGCGTGTGGTGGGGTGGTCTACAGGGTTTCTCTGTTTTGCCTTGGCTGTCCTGGAACTTGATTTGTAGGCCAGAATGGCCTCAAACTCCATCTGCCTCTGTCTCCTGAGTCCTGAGACTAAAGGCGTGCACCACCACACCCAACTGAACAAGGCAGTTTTTAGCAGTAAACAAATACCTGTCACTAAATGACAGGATGTTCATTATTCTTTCTTCTACTAACTTGGATTAAGCTGGGAAATTGTTGTTCTACAGATAAATTCCTAGCTGGGTGGTGATAGCCACTTCCTCTCTGCCTTTCAATTAATGGAACCAGTGCTGAGAGGCGACTTGGCTACATAGTAGTCAGCTGAACCTTACCTTCTAGTGGGGCCGTTGCCATGGTGTCCTCACCAGGGTATAAAACTAAATTTGTCTCATCACTACTTGTCTTGTTTATAGTAATAAATTTCTTACAGATGTGGATGTACTAAACTGGAGAAACAAAATACTTAATATATAAAAATCTGTACTGAGAGGATGCTGATAATTAGAGATACACTTTGAGTGTCTTAGTATTGTTAAACAAATGATTTATTTTTAGGAGGTATACGCTCTGTAGATTTCTTGGGTAAAGTAAAATTCACTAGTGGAGGTACAGCAGAATGGTTTTTCCACATTGCAACAGCCATGCAGAGCCATGGCTTTTGATTTTTCTGTACAAAATGCATTTCTAGCTAAATTGATGTTATTATATCCATTTTGTATGCACTGAACACCATTCCTGACATTCCTTCAAATTCTTATTATTAAACAAATGATGTTTGGAGTTGCACCAGGGTTTACTTAAGCATTATTTAATTTCAAGCACAACAACTTTTAGTGGCACAGGAAAATACTACCTAAAATAGGCTACATTCTTCCAAAAGGTCTCTGGATATAAAATCATGTTCTGTGCGTAGATTCATTTTGTTCTATTTTGGGAGGGAGAGTAAACTGTAGAAACAGAGGGCCAGAATGACTAGATACATTCCACGCTCCAGCTTGTTACAAAATGAACACCGCCACCACACACATAAACATTAGACTCTTATCTGTCTGAAGTGAGGCCTTAAGAGACAACAGACAAGACTAGCACGGACTATTATTTCTTAAATATTTGAAGGTTATTGATCTTGATGGACTAAAAGGTAATGCTTTTAAAGGTATGCGTTCAAGGCTAGAGGGACGGCCAAGAGGTTAAGAGCTCCTAAAGCTCTTGCAGAGGACCTGAGTTCATTTCCCACTGCCTCAGTCAAGCAGCTAACAGTTATTGCCTGTAACTCCAGATCCAGGGGACTGCATGCCTCTGGGGGCAACTGCACTCACATGTACATATAATCTCTCTCTCTCTCTCTCTCTCTCTCTCTCTCACACACACACACACACACACACACACACACACACACACACGCGCGCGCGCGCGCACACAAACACAACTTAAAATTACTTTTGAAAAGAGTTCTTTGCAACAAAATCGGTTTGTATTGTAGTTTTTAAAGGAAAAATAATAATGCTGGTCCTACTCTTTGTTTAGAAAAGGACCTATCCTCTCCAGATTCTACCTTAGCTATAGGAACCTGAAGGATAGATTTGAATGCTAATCAATCAGGTCTACAGTCAGGGGACCATTACCAAAGTCAGATAAGTAAACAATTACTGTAATTCAATGCTGTAATAACACAGCTTATTTTTTATAATACACTTATTCTGAAAAGTTTACAAAGTATTCATCAATAATAGCCTAAAGTTCCTTTTCAGAGAAGATAGAATGTGAAGGAGGTACCATTCATATTTGAATCATTCTGTCCCAATCAAGGTATCAGTATTTGAAACATAATTGAATGCCATTTTAAGTCCACAGAGAAGAAATTTGATCTGTATTTTCATAAGAAACATCCTATGGTTTCTTATGCTGCCAACAGACACGTTCCTGTGATAGACCGTAGGTCCACAATGTATATTTTTTCTAGTATAAACAAAAATGTTAATGGTAATAAATTAGATGTAGATGAAGAACAGTTGTGTCTTATCACTCAAGTAACAAGATCATAAAGTAGTAAAATGATTCAGGAAGTCTTCTTAACCATGTTATTTCAATAATTCATGAAGTATTCTTAACCATGTTGCATCATGGTAGTAGTTGAAGAATTAATGATGCAATATGTTGGTGGTGTTTCTTCTCCAAAATCGCCATGCTTTACTTATAGTTCAAGCCACTTTTTTTTAGGTTCACCCCTTGTATAGAGATCAGTTCTACTTGGAGTTACTCCTCATGTTCTCAGTCATTAGTCAAGCTCAGAATGGACATTGAAAACAGGTCCAGATGAGGAGCTGCCTCTGTAAAGAAAGCAATGCCACGGTTCTAGGACTTAACCCAGGACACAGGCTCAGTGATGAGAACAGCCATGGTGGTGTGTGATCGCACATCTGACTCTTTTCATCCAGAGCTCAGCAGTCCCATAGACTCTCCAAGTCACCTACTCCATTCTGTGGTTCTTCATAGCCAATCAAAACAGAGATAAAATTGGTACAAGTCTGAGTGTGATGTATGTTAGTTGTGTGGATCTAGTCATGAGATCCTACTTAATGTCCTAGTGGATGCATGTGTAGTCTAAGTCTTGCTCAGGAATGAGATGTGCACACCAGTAATATATCTCTCCTCTCCTCTCCTGTCCTCTCCTGTCCTCTCCTGTCCTCTCCTGTCCTCTCCTCTCCTCCCTTTCCCCTCCTCTCCTCTTCTTCCCTCCCCTCCCCTCCCCTTTCCTCTCTTCCCCTCCATCTCCTTCCCCACTCCTTTCTCTCTCTCTCTCTCTCTCTCTCTCTCTCTCTCTCTCACACACACACACACACACACACACACACACACACACACACACACACACAGTTTTGGAATCTAGGATTAGCCATCCTGTGTGCATCATAGTGAGCAAAGGCAAGCTAGGGTTCCTAGATGACATTCATAAAAAATGTGAGCACTGAGTTTATCAGAGAGGGAATATAAAGCTCCTAAGAGAAAAAAAAATGAAGCCAAACCTATGGGCACAATGTGACACTGATGATAAGGATGGCCATTTTATCCCTGGGTTTAGAACAAAGGAAATTATTTAGATATTTTAGGATCATCTACAAGAAAAAAATGTACTTCTAAGAAAAATCTATCGTGGAGAACTAGAAGAATTTATCTTGTCAGGGATTTTAATCAGTTGAATATGATCTCATATTTATTTGTGTCAATTAGTGCAAATTCTTATTAATAAAGCTTTGAAAGAGAATTGCTTACTGTACATTGCCATAAGAATGTGGTCATGTAGAAAGATTTCATGTGGAACATGGAGAATTCTTTGTTAAATATCAGCATGCAAAGGAACATCTATGCAATTCCATCCTATGTCACAGAATGACCAACTGATGCTTATTAAATCAGTTCTTAAGTGTGATGGGGGTTATTGGTACTGTTAGAATTATGCTTACCCTTTCTGGAAGATTCTTGTTTCCAACTATCTATTGTAGAACACTAACTCTGACATAATATGGTTTGGTTTGGCTTTTGCCAGGGGTTGTCAGTGAATATGGCAGCTGCCCCTGCTCGACTTGCCTTTGACATCCTGCCCCTATCATCTTGGCCTCCCCTGACCTTCTTACTGTTTACATTTGTCTTGCTTCCTGTTAAGGGGACTGGAAACATTTTAGTCTCCTTGTTCAGGGTCATAGGTGGATTGATATTCTATCTAGTAATGATGTAACTACATGCTAATACACAAACACCTAAAGGATTGAAATGTAGCAAACTGAGTATTTTACTCTAGCAAATGCAATGTCATAGTTACAAGCTATGCTTAATAATGTAAAATATATAGCACATTTGTTTAAGTCAGAAAAAGTGATTTTGCAGGTAAAATTCTTTTATTGTGAACATTAGGGGATATACAGTAGTTTGAAACTTTTTGAGTTATAAGTCTTTATAGTAATACTGTGTTAGCATGACAGAAGCAGTGTGTGTGTGTGTGTGTGTGTGTGTAACTAAGAAGGCAGAGCCTCTTTCCAACTGTATTATTGCTACTATTCTGTTCTTGGCTGTCCTTTTTGTTGTAAATTAAAATAGATGAAGGCTGTCAAGCCAAGTCAATAATGGAGGCTAATTTAATGTGGTACAATTGATGAACTTTAAATTGTCCCCTCTTCCCCAATGAAACACACTGAGTAAAGTGTAAAGTACCAGACAGAGTATTTTGACTTAGACTCTTTGTTACATAGTTATTGAAAAAAATTCACTGTACTGATAGAGAAATTGTAATTGAATATGTATGGAGACTTTTGTATGTTTTAAAAATATTTGGCTATATAACTTGATTTATATAGCCAAAGAAATGGGCTGTGCTAGTGTATAATACCAAGGCACACACATAAAAGAAATGAATGTAAGCTGTAGTGGGGTCAGCAGGCTTAAAGCTTGATCTTCATACAGCCTTTAAATGACACAAAAACAAGCCACTCTGAAAGGGAAAAATAGATTGTAAAGTCCATAAGAATCGCTGGATATTCATCTCCATGGTTTTGATGGGCTTTGGGAATCTGAATTATTTTGAACCACAACACGTGTCCAGATGTACCCGAAAAGAAAGAAGGGAACCTGGAAGTCCTCAGTGTGATGTCTTCCAGGCAGCCGGAACACTGAGAGTCTGTTCACACAAGGAAGATACTCCAGTCATTACAAGTATCAAAACAAAATGACAGTTAGTGAAAATTAATATTACTGAAAGGATTGTCTTAGTGCCATTTCCATTAGTTAATTAGAAAAAGATTGTTAACACTGTTTATGCACAGAATTACGTTTTGTGTTCATCTAAACTTTACAGAATAGCTTTTTAATTATTTTAAATTTGTATTTATTATATGTGTGTGAGTGTTTGCCTTCATGTATGTTTATGCACCAAGTTGAGTGCCTGTGCCAATGAAGACCAGAAATGACCATCATATTCCCTGAGACTGGGGTTATGTATGATTTTAAGCTGGTATGTGGGTCCTGATAATGAACCAAGGACCATTTCAAGAGCAACAACTGACCTTAATTTTTGAACCATCTCTGTAGCCCCCTTGGGATAGCTTGTGAACAAAGAGAAACAAGAAAAATATTAGGGTTATTTTCTTTTCAAGCTCCATCATCACACCTTTTAGTGTTTTAGTGTAGGAATTGGGGATTATCACAGCATGCTCTCTCTCTTTCTTTCCGTGTGTGTGTGTGTGTGTGTGTGTGTGTGTGTGTGTGTGTGTGTGTGTGTGACACTGTCTGTCTGTCTGTTTCTGTGTGTCTTTCTCTCCATCTGTCTCTGTCTGTCTCTGCCTTTCTCTGTGTGTCTTTCCCTTTGTCTGTTTGTCTCTCTCTCTCTCATCTCTCTCTCCTCCCTCCCTTTTCATCTTCCCTCTGTCTGTCTGTCTGTCTGTCTGTCTGTCTGTCTGTCTGTGTGTGTCTGTGTCCCTCTGTCTGTCTTTGCCTCTCCCACCCCCTTTCCCGCCCTCTCTCCCTAAGATTAGTACTACACAAGCTTCTATTGGAGAAACCCCCTGTGCAGTAGATGGCAGTTGATACAGAAGTCCAAAACTGACACACAAGGGGAAGACAGGTGAGGGCAGATCTCTAGGCCCCAAATATAGCAGCAATGTTGTCCCCTCCAAGGCTCAGGCAACATCACAGACCACTGGGGAGAAAGAAGGTAAGACCAATGATGGGGAGTCACATAGCAAAAGGATGTCTTCTGGATATGGAATGACCGTTGCTCTCTGTGCACGATCTGCACCTGATTGGGCCCATGAGGGCCTTCCTCTCACTGAGAAACCATTAGCAGAAGTTAATGGTTGTTGGAGGGAGTGGATGTCATCTTCTTCAGGACTATAGTCACTGTTGAGTTCCCTTTGCTCAAGTCGATATGTGCCTACACCTGCTCAGCCAGAAAACTCTAATTGAATTCAGTTGGTCACACAAAAGGAAGCCGTGAGTGTGAAAGGACATGTGGGGAAGCAAGAGAGGGAGGAGCTGAGAGAAGCGGGCTGGGAATGGCTAAAACTCATCACATAAGTGTATAAAAATATGGAAATGTTTACAATGGTTATACTCATGGTGCTCAACCTTAGCTTTGATATTCAGTAGGCTTCATAATTAATATGCTAGTGTTATGCTGCAGTCTGAATTAACAGTTGCATCGCTGTCCCCCAAATGACTTACATTCAGTGAGTGACATGTTAGGAAAACTTTAACCTAAGCTCCAAACCAATGCACAGCTGCCTAATATGACCACAACTGTAAATCCACCTCAGAACACATGTTGCTGTTGACATTGGCTTGTTTGTATTCCTTTTTTTTATAATGTAAAAAGTATATTGGCTCAAAGCACATGGGCAAAACGTGGTGTCCTGGAGGTTGTGAGTCACTGAGCGTGGCTGAAATGCTGGGAACAACCCAGTTTTCTCCTACAGCTTAGACGAATTCAGAATTACCCAGAAAAGAGAACTAAGATCTTCCTAGCAAACATGTATATGCTATTAGGATTATAAAAAAAACAGTTTGAGGCCAAAATACTAAGACAAATTATAGAATAACTTGGAGATACGAAAACGTATTTCCAAACACAGAACAAAAGCAATGTTGGACCAAAGTCAATGAAGCAGATGCATAATAATAGGAAGGCTTTGCCGGTTACTTCTCTCATTATGCAGCCACATGGTGGACAAGAAGATTCTTTTTTTTTTTATTTTCTAAGTTTTTTTTTTATTTACATTCCAAATCATTTCCCCTTTCCCGTTTCCTCCCTCCCCGAAAGTCCCATAAGCCCCCTTCCCCCCCTCTTTTCTCCATTCAACCTCCTCTCGCTTCTCTGTCCTGGTATTCCCCTACATCCAGTCTTTCCAGGACCAGGGGTCTCTCCTTCCATCTTCTTAGAAATCTATTGATATGCGAATTGTGTCTAGGGTATTCCGAGATTCTGGGTCAATATCCCCTTATCAGTGACTGCATATCATGTGTGTTCTTTTGTGATTGGGTTACCTCACTAAGGATGATATTTTCAAGTTCTGACCATTTGCCTAGGAATTTTGTGAATTCATTGTTTTTAATTGCAGAGTAGTAGTCCATTGTGTAGATATACCACATCTTCTGAATCCATTCCTCCGTTGAGGGACATCTGGGTTCTTTCCAGCTTCTGGCTATTATAAATAAGGCTGCTATGAACATAGTGGAGCATGTGTCCTTATTGCATGCAGGTAAAGCCTCTGGGTATATGCCCAGGAGTGGTATAGCCGGATCCTCCGGGAGTGTCATGCCCAGTTTTCTGAGGAACCGCCAGACTGCTTTCCAGAGTGGTTGTACCAGCTTGCAATTCCACCAGCAGTGGAGGAGTGTTCCTCTTTCTCCACATCCTCGCCAACAACTGCTGTCTCCTGTGTTTTTGATCTTAGCCATCCTGACTGGTGTGAGATGGAATCTCAGGGTTGTTTTGATTTGCATTTCCCTAATGACTAAGGATGATGAACATCTCTTTAGGTGCTTCTCAGCCATTAGATATTCTTCAGGTGAGAACTCTTTGTTTAGCTCTGTACCCCATTTTTAATAGGGTTACTTGCCTCTCTGGAGTTTAACTTCTTGAGTTCTTTGTATATATTGGATATTAGCCCTCTGTCGGATGTAGGGTTGGTAAAGATCATTTCCCAGTTAGTTGGTTGCCGAAGATTCTTAAGGAATTCGGGACCCATTCTGATGTCCAGTTTGAAGATGGAGTCGATCCTGGTGGAGAAGGCAGGGCTGCAGCTGTGGAGGCTACTCCTGGCCGTAGCATCAGGAGCTCGAGGTTGCCAGCTTATGGCCTGCAGATCAGGATGTTCACCACCCATCCCCCACCCTTACTGTAACTACCACAGACTTGGGATGGTGCCACACATAGGCAGGAGGACTCTTTCTTCCTCAGTTAATTCTCTGAAATGTCCTCTTAGAGGCGCCTAGAGTTGTGCTCCAATCTCCCAAGTGACTCCAGATTCACTCAGGCTGACACTGAAGGAAAGGACAAACTGGGAGGGGCAGGAAGCTCTAAGATTGAGTCACACACAGACTAGAAGGAAGGATGTCAGTAGTATTGGCTGTTGAGTGTTGGTCATCCTCCTTCCTCCAGGATCTGTAACTTCCTGTTGGTAGTTCTCCAGTCTCTGTGTTTATTCTTGTTTGTTCATTGTTCAATTCCTAAAATGTAGTAGAAGGTGAAGAAAATAGAAGCCGTGTTAATTACATGGAAACTTTTTTTGTTTATCAGCGAGAAAAGAATGAAATACTTGATCAGTAATGGGAAAGCAGTTGACTGTGCATAGGAAATGTGAAGCAGAATGACTGTTAGCACACATGGAAACATTCATCCGAGACAAGGTCCAGTCAGTTTTCACTTTGAGTAAACGAGAAGACTTTAAATATAGATAGATAGATAGATAGATAGATAGATAGATAGATAGATAGATAGATAGATAGCAGAGAGAACACAGAGACAGACAGAGACACAGAGAGAGACATGGTGAGAATCTTTATCATCAAGATTAGTCCATTGACTGTTTTCCCCCTAAAACGAATTTCTTAAAATTCACAAGCAAATAATACAGAAGAAATTGTAGATATCCTGAACTACATCAGATCTTCCTTTCCGCTATCTTGTTAGGACACGTGGTTCCATATGGGACCCCTTCAGGGAATTCAGGGAGAGCTCCCTATTTTGTACCCCTTATTTGCAGAATCCCTTTGGCTGAGAGATTATTAGAGTCCTGGAATAGATGCCTGGATATCCTGGGCAAGTATACCTAGTATACTGTTCCGCTGCTTCCATTTTATCCTTGAATTTATCTAATAGTTATACTTGGCTTTATAGTTTATACACATTGCAAAATTCAAGTGTAATTAGCATGTGAAGGCATCTGCATGTCTCTCTGACCACCAGATGGCAAACTTCATCACTGTATTCTTAAGTCCTAACCCAGGTTAATTTGACAGCCTGAATGGTTTCACGTGACCACTTAAAGTCAGCCTTGGAATCAGCTGAGTTCTCAGCACCAGATCACTTTCTCTGAGAAGAAGGAGAATCAGACTTTGCAAGTTGCTCTGGGCTGCCTTAATGGCCTCTGGTAAAGATAAGGATCGTGTCTGTCTCTAATATCAACAATCCCATCTGCTCCACGGAGGAACCTTCCAGTGCATCATTCTCTTGTCATTCTAGAAACTTTGCCATTCCCAAGCCATACTGAGTGTGGCAGGTGACTCTTGTCAGTTGCAATTGCCTTTCCAGATTTGTCTTAGGTCTTGTATTGACTTAGCCAGAAGCTAATTTTGCCCATTTTCACCTTGTAGAGTCAGGCAAGCTGTAATTTAAGCAATGGACACACATTCTCCACTTTCCTGCAGCCTCAAAAATGAGTAATTTATTAATCTGTTCTTTTTATTCTCTCAGATTATACATTCTATAATAAACATGTCAATAATTTAGAGCATCAGAATAGTTGGTAATATTCTTGTTTTCTCCCTTAGAGCGAAGTTGGAAAAATATAAATAAAAATGAATTCAAATTCATGCTCTGGTAGTATATCTTTCTCCAAACACAGAAATACAGGTGTCGATGTAAATACAGTTGACATACATAAATAAATGGGATTATTCTTTACAATGATGTTTTATCTCTTGAACCTCATGAAACTTCATTCTACATCATTGTAGCCCCTAAGAGTAAGATTCATCCCAAATCTTATTTTAATCTTATATGAATTTGTGCATATTTATATGTGTATATGAAAATAAGTATTACCTTTTGTACAATTTGCTCCTTGACAAATTGTCAATTAAAATTTTACAATTAATAATCATTTTATGTGCTTGATAGCCAGGTTGTCTTAAGATCTTCAGTATAACAAATGATACTTTGGTTGAGATTAATAAATATCTCAGTCACTAATTAACATAGATTCTGAACAGTGGAATTACTTGGTTAAATAAAGGTATATGCGCTTTCCAGGTTCCTTATGCATTTAAAGAATCATTTCCCTTATATTTGAGACCAGATTAGTTTTATTCTCTTACACACTTGTGTGTAACGACTTCATTATTTTAATTTTGTCTGTTGGGTAAAGATATTTCTCGATGTGCTCATGTTTACTAAATCATGTTATGAATCTTTCTAACATTATTAGGTTACACGTGTGATAAATTTTTTATTAAATCATTCAAACCGGTTACAATATTGGGAGAGGAAATGTTCAGGAAGAAAATGAAATTTCTGAAGGAAGCAGGGTTTATGAGATGTGACTCTAGTGTTTTCTAGATTCTTGTTTTGAGTAGATTACAGAGAATAAATGGAGCTGCTTCAGCTTGTCAGCCCTTCCATGGTCAGTTTGGTTCCATGACTGCATTCCTGGGAAAACTGGAGCCTGCCGTGGGATTCATGGGAAGAGTTAGTCCCTTCAAAAGTATGGTCTTCCCAAAGAGAACTATCTCTTTATCAGAAAGGTATAAAATTGATAATCCAAGATACATCTGAAAATCCACAAAACCCAGCTTCCCTTCTAGCTGCTGTTTCTTTGAAGGCAGCTAGAAATGAAGAAATCTTCATTTTCCACAGTAACGCAAGGATGCGCCTCCATAGAAAGGATGCGCTAGAGAAAACCTTGCCAAGTCTGGTGCTTATTATTCTCTGAAGGTGTGTTTGCATCACTTCCAATTAGATGTTTCAAGTCAGCAGGATACAGTAAATTATCATGACTGTTACTGTATGTTCAAACATAAATGTTAGCAGGAGAATTGCTACAGTGTAGCATTTAGGCTCTTACCCAGGATACAGTAACTTATCATGACTGTTACTGAAAGTTCAAACATAGATGTTAGCAAGAGAATCGCTACAGTGTAGCGTTTACACTCTCACTCAGGATACAGTAACTTATCACAACTGTTACTGTAAGTTCAAACATAAATGTTAGCAGGGGAATTGCTACAGGGCAGTGTTTAGTGATCAATGGGAGAGGGGCCAGATGTTGTGGTTGGTGCTATCCCTGGACTGGCAGTCCTGGGTTCTATGAGAAAGCAGACTGAGCAAGCTATGAGGAGCAAGCCAGTAAGCAGTACCGTTCCATGGCCCCTGCTTCAGCTCCTACCTCCAGGTTCCTGCCCTGTTTGAGTTCCTACACCCACTGCTTTTAATAATGAATTGTTTTATGGAACTGTGAGTGAAATAAACCCTTCCCTCCCCCCAAATTGCTTTGGTCATGGTGTTTTGTCATAGCAATAGTAATCCTAAATAAGATAATATCTGTGCTTCTGAGCCAAGCTAATATTTTCCTGACTATAAGAAACGGAAAGGGAAACAGTTTTATATATTATATAATTTATATGTCAAATTGTCTTACATTTAAGATAATTCCAATGAGTGTGGCACTTGAATTAATTTCACTATCCTTTTGACCTGAGAAATGTGTGTAGCCATGATTACACGTATTGTAAAAAATTGTATTTTCCTTCAAATGTGTTACAGTCACGGTCCTAATATAGAGTAATTGCAGAGAAACAGAAACTGGACATTCTTAAAGCAGAGATGTGCTCCATTTGCACTTTGATAATACAGACAATACTTAGAAAAATGGTGAGCCAGATTGAGGGTGTACAAGTCCTATGGGAAGGTGGCTTGAAGGTGTCATTTAAAGTACCTAATGTAAGAGAAAGTAATATATATTGGAGGTTTATATGTAGTTAGATCTATTTATGCTAGGGCTGGTGAAATGGTTCAGTGAATAGATGTGCTTACCCCATCTATTAAGAGGGGCTGAGGGCAGATCTTCAGCATCTACATAAAAACCCAGGATGAATGGACATTTATAACCTCGATGTAGAAGTAATTTTTATTCACCAGATGTAATCATCATCCCAGAGGCTTACTGCTGTATATAAGCTCACCCTTTATAGCTCTTTCTGAACTCTGACTGTCTAGTTCATATCAGCTGTTCTGGCTCAAACTCCTCGCCAAGCTGACTGATTTAGTCTGACTTCCCCCAGCTTCTCACTGAATTGCTCTGCTTGGCTTCACACTGACCCTGGCAATCTATTCTAATCATCTGGCTCCTTCATATTCTCTGGCTTCACCTGTCTCTGCTGACCTGCTCTGGAATGCATGAACTCACAAACTCAACTCCACTGCACTGCACTCACCGCAGTAACTCCCAACTGATGGACTGAGCTGCTATCATGCTCCCTACACTGCTCTTAAATGGCTCTTCTCCTGAGATGGGTGTATCCTGTCTCTGACTCATTTTATCAAATCTTTCTCTGATTCATCACTCTGTCTGCCCCTCAATCAGACATCATTGTTTCTGCCTCTCCTCCTGCTTGAGTTCCTGCTTTGGTGGCCCTTAAGGATGAGCTGTGCTTGGGCAATTTCAGACTAGGCAACACTGCATAGAGAGACCTTGACTTACAATACATACATACATACATACATACATACATACACATGGAAAGGCTTCCACTATATCTTTACCTGCCATTGCTCCCTGTCCCTGGTATAAGGTTACCAGGGTCTGAGCTTGGTTATATGCCTGAGAGTAGAACCTGGAGAATGGAGCCACTGTTTATTAAAACAGAGGCCAGGGAACATTTTTGATGAGTACTTGGGCATTCTCATCAGTCTCATGGTAGGCAATTTGGATTTTATACTCTGAAGTTTCTAAAATATATCATGATAGGTTATATGTCCAATAAATGCCTCTGTTGTGTAACTTTCATTAAAAATGTAGAGAAACACCTCAATTAAAGAAAAAGCCCCACTAACAAAGGGGTGTCTATAATGCAATAATGTCTCCTTGCTTGACCACATTCTGGTTTAAAGATCACATCTGTTTATAAATCATAGTTATACATCTAAAAATGTAACTGTTTTACATTTGCAAGCTGAAAACTCTTCAGATAAAATCTCTAAACCAACCTTCATTGTTTTTAGTTGACTTAGTCTTAAGCAAAAATATTCCCTATTCAGTAGGTTGGACAAAACTTCTAAAGGTTCAAGTCAGTTATGTTACTTCAGTGGCAAATCTTTTGAGGTATTTTGTTGGTGGTGGTTGTTTGTCTGTTTTTAATTCTCCTCTCATACATTACATCCTGACTGTAGTTTTCCTTCCATCCACTCTTCCTAGTTCTGCTCCCCTCTCTCACAGATCCATTCCTCCTCTATTTCACTTCAGAGAAGAGCAGGCATCTAGAGATATCAGCTGAGCACAACAGAGCAAGTTACAGTAAGTCTAGGCACAAACCCTTATATTAGGGCTGGACAAGGCAGTCCAGTAGGAGGGAATACATACACATCACTAATAATGCAGAAAAATATCTGCATCATTGGCTGCCTATCTATAACTTTTAATGACCATGCTGGGCCCATAGTAAGAGCTGTCCCCTAATGAAGTTATCTCAAACACAATTAGATTTCTTAAACTTAGTTCTTATGGAGGCCAAGTGCCTCACCCAATGGTGAGGGAAGAGGGTAGACTGGAAGGCTTTGTATTAAATCATGCAAGAGTAGCTTTCACTTTGTATAAAGTATCCAAAGCTCGTGGCCTATGATTGGGAGCAAGTAGGGAATCATGGGATTCTCCATACAGGAGAGTCACTGCTGCCATCTTGCAGAGTTTAGATGTTTGTCATAGAGTAAGTCCAGACACGTATTATTCAGATGCCTTTGTTCTCCTAGACTGTACAAAGAATCAATAGTGTTTAATGTCCATTCATTCAATACAGAAAATTAAAGAGTGACCATATTTTGTGAATAGGACCCACATGAATTTGTGACTGACATCAGGCATGCCTTTCTTTATGTGTTTGTTAGCACTGTGTATCCTTAATCACTATATTGCCCAGGAAGCATTGTCTCTCATGTTATTAGAGATTCATAGACCACTTTAGTCTATGTGGTAGAGTGGACTAAATTGGGTTCAAGCTACATATTCCTAAGGTTTGTCTTGGTCCTAAGTGAATGAACTCAACAATTACCCATTGAAAATATGACATGTGCCAAATACTTTTTGGATGCTTAAATGTTACTCCAAATTTTTACTAGATAGAAAGATTTTTATCTCTGCTGATATTAGAAAGACAAATTTTGATTTGCATTTCCCTAATGACTAAGGATGATGAACATCTCTTTAGGTGCTTCTCAGCCATTAGATATTCTTCAGGTGAGAACTCTTTGTGGAGCTCTGTACCCCATTTTTTAATAGGGTTACTTGCCTCTCTGGAGTTTAACTTCTTGAGTTCTTTGTATATCTTGGATATTAGCCCTCTGTCGGATGTAAGGTTGGTAAAGATCATTTCCCAGTTAGTTGGTTGCCGCTTTGTCTTTTTGACGGTGTCTTTTGCCTTGCAAAAACTTTGTAATTTAATGAGGTCCCATTTGTCTATTCTTGATCTTAGAGTATAAGCTATTGGAGTTCTGTTCAGGAAATTCTCCCCTGTGCCCATATGTTCAAGGTTCTTCCCTAGTTTCCCTTCTATTAGTTTCAGTGTGTCTGGTTTTATGTGGAGATCTTTGATCCACTTAGAATTGAGCTTAGTGCAAGGAGATAAGGATGGGTCAATTTGCATTCTTCTGCATGTTGACTTCCAGCTGAGCCAGCACCAATGCAAATCAAAACAACCCTGAGATTCCATCTCACACCAGTCAGGATGGCTAAGATCAAAAACACAGGAGACAGCAGTTGTTGGCGAGGATGTGGAGAAAGAGGAACACTCCTCCACTGCTGGTGGAATTGCAGGCTGGTACAACCACTCTGGAAAGCAGTCTGGCGGCTCCTCAGAAAACTGGGCATGACACTTCCGGAGGATCCGGCTATACCACTCCTGGGCATATACCCAGAGACTTTACCTGCATCCAATAAGGACACATGTTCCACTATATTCATAGCAGCCTTATTTATAATAGCCAGAAGCTGGAAAGAACCCAGATGTCCCTCAACGGAGGAATGGATTCAGAAGATGTGGTATATTTACACAATGGAATACTACTCTGCAATTAAAAACAATGAATTCACGAAATTCCTAGGCAAATGGTCAGAACTTGAAAATATCATCCTTAGTGAGGTAACCCAATCACAAAAGATCACACATGGTATGAAGTCACTGATAAGGGGATATTGACCCAGAATCTCAGAATACCCTAGACACAATCAGCATATCAATAGATTTCTAAAAAGATGGAAGGAGAGACCCCTGGTCCTGGAAAGACTGGATGTAGGGGAACGCCAGGACAGAGTAATGAGAGGGGGTTGAACGGAGAAAAGAGGGAGGGAAGGGGGCTTATGGGACCTTCGGGGAGGGAGGAAACGGGAAAGGGGAAGTGATTTGGAATGTAAATTAAAAAAATAAAATAAAATTAAATTAAAAAAAAAAAAAAAAGAAAGACAAATTTTAAACAGACAATAAACAAAATATGTTGCATGTCCTCAAGTAGCTAATACAACAGAGAGAAGCCAGAGGGGAGAGAGAAAATGACACACAGGGTTTGTGTGTGTGTGTTGTGTCTGTGTTTGTGAATGTGACTTAAGGTTTACATGGAGTCATCAAGGAAGAATGGAACTGTAGGTAAAGGAACAACCATGGCTGCCTAACCCTAAAGCAAACACTGTCTAAAGCCAACTGAAGTGTTGTATGAAGCGCATGTATGCTTGTTGACTTCATAGCTTAATAGTGAAAAGACTATTCATGAGGAGTTGTTGACTGTTCTTTCTCATATAATTAAGCAATTATCTCTGCTGATACTTCTTTCTAAATGGTCACCCTTACAACTCTAGTCATGATTGAAGCCAATGATCTTCATTGTTGCAAGGTGCTTGGGGACTTACTTGATCTATCCTCAAGAAAGTGAAGTAACTTAACTAATTTGTAGATGTAGACACAGTGTATGGTATCATTAATAAAGGTATTTACCCTATAACTTTACTTTCTCTCTTTCAACTTGTTCAAGAATCTAGGTAGGGTCCTCAATACGTAACTTACTATTGGTTTTTAGTAGGTGACCAGTTCCAGAGAGAGGGCTTTAACAGGGTAATAAAGAATTCATTTCTTTTTCTTGATCCATTTAAAATTTTTATCAACAATGAAGTAAATGTCTTAGTTAAAAAAAATTAGAGTTTGGGGGAGGCAAATTGGCTATATATATATATATATACTATAAGAATAGAGAGAAATTGTATGTTAATTGTTATGTGATCATAAATATTTGGTGATTGAAAAAAATGTCATTTAATTCAGGAAAAACACCAGTTAATAGGTAAAGCAGTGAAGACTCCGAGAGAGGAGCCATAAAACTATGTAGAACAACCTTGAACAGTGAGACTGAATTAAGAAAGCCACTGACCAAGATGAAGTAGAACCACCTCGTAATGTCCCTAGATTCTGACTCCTCATACACTGTGTATATAGCAATGGGTAAAGTGTGATTTCACAGGGTTAAAAACAAAGGCAAAATACCTTGTTTTCTTGTGTGGGGACTTCCTTGTTCCCTGGGACTGCTCTTGACTCCCAAGTGGACTTAAGGTCTGTGTTCTTAAATCCATATATCTTTTCCACTCTATCTGTCGCCATCACCACAGGGAAAGTAACTTGGCAGATGAAGAGGCCTATGTCAACCAATGAGTGATGTTTAGGATTTGCTTTGGATCACCAGTAGTTTGGCAATCTTGATGGTTCTCTGCCTGTCTGATCCAGGGAAGGAAATAGGAGGTCAATACAAATGGCTGTATGTAGAGATATTTAACACACCAGAAGGCCAGCAGTTCAGAGAGAATTCTATACTCAAATATAAATTAGGATATCAATTTTAGAAGTTAAAATTTTAAATGCCAACATGAAGATCTGGTTTTATTTTAAGAATATCACACCTCACACCAGTGTGGTAACTAAGGAATACTGGTCTTTATCATTTGTATAAGAGAAACCTGGGGCTGCAAGTTAGAGCTAGCAACAGAAGAATAAATTTAAAAGCAAAATAAAATCCACCTTGTCTTAGAAAAGAATCCAAATTAGTTTGGATCGTGAGAAATGTTCTTTCACATTCTAAATAAGTCTGACCACACGTCAGTGGTGTGTGTGCTCTTTATATATCAAGGGAGACCTTCAAAACCAACACTGAAAACTTCCACTAGAAACACGTTTGCCCTACTCATGAAACAGAGTAAGCCCCATGAGGGCAAGAAAGACCACATGCCTGGCTCTGTTCCCAGAAAAGAGAGTAGTTCACAGATTTCTGTTGCATAAATAATGAATGAAAAGTGTTAACAATAGTCGTCCATCTGTTTGAGTTGAAGGTGTGAGAAATTGTTCAAATGTTTAATGTGTACTTGAAGAAATTTTTTGTAAAATAAGTTTGAAGTATCTTTCTTAATTTTAATGTTCCAAAAAGATCACAAGGGGAAAATAGGTATTTATTGTTAAGTGCGAGAAACTAACAGTATGTGTGAGGAGACTTGCTAAGAAGTAATTCTGGACCCTTATCAATGGTTGATTTCATGCCCAGTGACCATCTGCATCTGCTACAGAAGCGAGAGTGGCTTCACCATGCTGTAATATTGGATGAGTTAACCTCTAGAATCCTGTTAACTTTAAAAATGAACTATTGCTATAAGTCTGGTGTGACCACTGCCCCTTATATATTCTGATTTTTGTGCATTGATTAATGTTCCAAATACTTTAAAGAAGGCAGTTTATACCAGGTGAAATAATCTGTTCTCTACCAAACTATCCTTCGCATTTAAAATTAAAACAACAAAATTTAGGTGCTTTTAAAAAGTAAATCATGGTTCCTTTCACAAAATATTAAAGACAAACTGTGTGTTCGTATATCACTATAATAAGTCAATGAATATCCTGCATATTTCCCAGTGGAGACATTTTAAATGATAATTAGCAAATGAGTTGATAAAGAAATATTTTAACATTTTTAAAGTTTTCTAATATTGAATTAAAAGTGACTCCATTAATTAATAACAGAAAAATACATTTCCTTTAAGAGAACAAATATTTAGCATATTGACTATGTGGAACTTGTCAGTATTTGCATCATTTATCTGTCTTTGAAGATCTAAGAAGCTCTCACAGAACTATGATATTATAATCACTGACAGCCATGGTGCAGGACTGTGTATAGGATGCTAGTCATGGAGATCTGTGGGGTTCTGGCCTGGCCAGAGCAGCCAGAGAATTGTACTCTCCAAAGAGGAGCGGGGAGTTGGGTCAAGGTGGAATTCCAGGTCTCCTCTGTGGCTGCCTCCTAGAGGGTGGCTTGGAGCCAAGTTCAGGGCCACCTACTGGGAAGTGACAGCAGTAGGTTTGAACAGCTTCCAGCAGAAAGCTTTGGAAGAGAATTCTCTTCCCCAAAGTGTTACATCAGTATAAGACAGACACTCCTAGATGGTCTCTGAAACAACTCATGTACTTTATTCCTTGTGGACAGGATCTTACATCCATTTGGGGGTAGGTTGGGGTCTAGAGGCAGATGCTTTCTATTGGCTTGGTCTGTGATGTCAGGGATGCCTCATCTGCATTTGGAAGGACTTCGAGTGTTGTCATTAAGTGATTGATTGTCACAGTCTTCTCCATGGGGCGTTGTGGTCATGTGTTCTAGGACTGGAACCAGATTGGGAATAGATGAAACACCTACCACTCTCAGATATGAGAATTCACTGGGGTTTCTGAATCAGTTCAACATTCCCAGTTTTTGTCTGGTGGCACGGTTTCATTTTCCCCACATCATGGCAATAGACAGACAGACTGCTTGAACACCTCAGGCCAAAGCTAGCTGCACAGTGCTGTATTAGGATTTCTTAACCCAGAAAGTAAAGGCATTATGGGTCAGAATGAATCTTCAGCATTGAGAGTTAACTCCCAGAATGAAGAGTCCCAGAAAGGAGGGACCTTGTTTTGCAGATTATGTCCTGTGGGAATAGGGTGACTGGAAGATTGGTGGAAGCCTCTTTCTCAGAAGTGTCCAGGCCTAAGGTACTAAGACGGAGCATGGAACCCTGGGTGGCTTTTACTGTACACAACACTTGTCTGCTATGCTCCACAAGGTTGATTGTCATGTGGCACACCTCCTGGCTTTCTCCCACGTTGTACATGCTTACACAGGGAAGTGCTGTATCCGGCACTACACTTTTCTACTTGGGACTCTTTCCCTTTCAAGTTCAGGTTTCAAAAGTCACATTATCCAGGCTCTCATTTTTTGCCTTTGCCGAGTCATACGCATTACACATCCATTCTGAGGACGTAGCTTTTAAATGACCTTTTCAGCGATCGTCCCTCTGCTCACTTTGATTTGCTCAGATAAATTACAACCACCTGGCCTTTTGTATTAAAGAAAGCTGCATACAAAACTGACCTTTTGCTACTTACTAGGAGAGGGAAATTCATTGTATTTGAGATTAACTGCTGTTACTGTTTCCTTCTGATACATTACGTTACTTTATGTGAGGATTGTAGACATATTTCTTGCCCCTTTTTGTTTCATGCTGCTTCTTATTCCATAGGATTGGACTTTCTGAGTAATAGAATGAACACCTTTGCATTAAAAGACAATGTATCCATTTTGTTTTGCTCCTGCTCCTGAGGATTTAAAGACATCATCTTGATTCCTCTTCACCTTGATAAACGTTTGGTTATGCTCCAAGCAGTACACTCTTTGTCCTCCAGGATCTGAAGAGTTCCCATTTCTTGTATCTGAAGCTCAAGCTTGCCTGGCCAGCTCCACACTTGCTGCTAATAACAAAAAGTGTCCTTTACTGGCTTCCTTTGTTATATTACCCAGGTATTCCATTTGCTCCTCTGTATTTCATGGCTTCAGTGTCAATGTATTATACCACGTGGCTATTTCTGGAAAACAGTAGGTGAGGCCATTGTGCAGTTCATGCCCATACCACCATGGCAGGACCAAGGCTGCCGAGCAACAACAGCCATAAATGACACTGGAGTTTTACTGCATAGGGTCTTAGAACCTCAGGTTTGAATCACACTTTTAATCACTAAAGTCACGTGCTCCATGTGCTTGCCTGCTATGGGCCTGTCAGGTCGTTGTATTAGGCTCCCATTTTCTTTCTCTCTGGAACATTTCTCACTGTAAGACTCTGGCGAGCCTTACTGGGGACACCCTGAGTGACCAACGCGGAGTCAGGAATCAATACAAAAAGCAAGAGGAATTTATTGTTCCAACATGTTGGGGTCTCCCTGCACATGGAGAGAGAGAATGACCCTGTCCGGCGAGCCTTTATACAGTTCTCAAGGCAGTAGTCATTAGGCACAATGTGATTGGTAGAACAGTGTGACTTTTAAACTGATTGGTCTTTAGGGAATGAGGTAGTTGGCCAATGGTAGCAGAATATGTCTAGAGAGCTGGGCCTTCCCTACCTGCAGGTGCTGGTGGTTGGTCCCTTCTCCCTGTGGACTGAGGAATGTAATTAGGCCCTCCATTCCAGAGGGGAGGGGTGCCTATGTTCTTTATGACCTTTCTCTTCCAAGAGGGGAGGGGTCTGGTGGAATTTTCCAAAGGTCCTGAGCTGACCTCTTCACCACCACTTTTTATTTGCCCAACCATCTTATGTTTCCAATCACAATAGTTGATCACATATTTTGTTTTGTTTTTATAAGGCAGATTGAATAGGCACAATTTATATAGGGCATCAAATATGATTTTTAAGTATCATCAATTTTTAAATTTGGTGATATGCATTTTGTTTTTACTTTACCAAAAAACAAAACAAAACAAAAAAATCAAAAATGCTATCTTTCAGTATTTTTCTTGTACTTCCTACTGTTCCCAGAATGCTTTTCTGAGGCAATGCTGACTTATTAGCTAGCTCTTCTCAAAGCGTCATCCTTCCCTGTGAACTCTCTTATGCTGAAATGAGATCATCCTTGGCAATTCTGCCAGTGATACCACCTATGTCAACAAAGATAGGACTTTAAATCCACATTTTAATTTTGAAATTACATGAAGTAACCTTCACAAGATTTCTATGGGCTGCTTAGAATGCCTGAGGACCTGGGTTCGACCTTCAGTCCTGAAAGCCAAAAATGACAGGACTGGGTAGGGGTGGGGTGTTAGGGAGGATGTGGGGAGTATATGGGGAAAGGTCAGAGGGTGTCTGAGAGAGAGGTGGGGGTATGAGGGAAGAGGTGTGGGGTATGGGGGAGGAGGTAAGAGGTGTGAGGGAGGAGTTATGGGGTATGAGGGAGGGGGGAAGGGGGTGTGAGGGAGGATGTAGGGGTTCTGAGGGAGGAGGTAGGAGTGTGAGGGAGGAGTAGGGGGTCTAATGGAGGAGGTGTGGAAGAGTAGGTTGGGGTGTGAGGGAGGAGGTGAGGATTGAGGGAGGAAGTGTGAGGGAACGTGTGTGATGGAGTAGATTTGGGGGTGGGAGGAAGAGATGACTGTTTGACTGCAGTGTGTTCCGTGAAGGCGGTCTTTTGTTTACTGAAACTCCTATGAAAGCTTTGTCGCTGTCTTTGGAGCATGTGATCCCTGCAGAAGCAACACAGGAAGCAGGGCGTCATCTGCTGCTGCCCTGCCTCCGCCTTCCACAGGTGCCCAGGAAAGATCTCTACTGTTCTTTGATAGTGTGGGAAGAGTTGATGGATAGAGTCGAGAATCACATCCCATGTCAACTCCGGGAACAGCAACTGCTACATAACAGATCATCCATGATACGTCTAATTAATGAATGATTATAGAAAAAAGTTTTGTCAAGGAAGCTGAAATGTGGATGCCTTCATCATCGCAGGAGAGACTTTTATTTGAGAAGAGGAAGGGATACCATTCAGTTCTCATTTCTAGGCTAATCTTTTCAGTGTTGTCCTTTACAAAGCCAGGCGAAGGAGAATGCTGTCTGCTGCCATCCCTTAGTGAGATTTCTTGAGAAGGAAGCAGGAGTCGAGACTCGCCTTCTTGATAAGGCATTCAGACATCTTGTTACCCACATGTGATGCATAGTTTTCTTCTATCATTCATGGATAAACTAAACAATCCTGCCAGGCACAGAATAAAAACGTGCACAGGAACACCATCTACATAATCAGAGTTTTACACGGGGAAATTAGCCTCACTATTAATGAAAGGACAAATTACTTATTTTGATGGATGGTTTACACTCTGGCTTTCTTTGTGAATGAAATCTGTATGGCACGCCGTAAAGGGAAAGTAGAAACTGGCTATGCTAGAACCTGTTAGATGACAAAACTCCTGGTTCTTTCAAAACCTGTTCTTTTTCTAATCTACTTCAAAGCATAATAAGAGATATCTGCAAATCAATTCAAATTTTATAGAACTTGAATGGAGATGCCGGTTAATTTCGGTTGCCAGTTTGACAGGATCTGGAGTCTCAGTGAGGCACCTTGTGGATTGGGTTGGCCATGGATGTGACTGTTTCTGGGGCTGGACCTGGACTGAATGAGGAGAAGAGTGTGGTGCTGAGCCCAACCATCCTCTGCTTCTTGAGTGGGGATGCAATGTGACCCACTTTCCTGAGCTCAAGCTTCTCCTACAATCCCACCACCTTTCATGACAGCAACAGGAAAGAATCTTAAATAGCATTTCTGTTAATACCAACTGAATGATCAGTGCTACCCAAATGGGAACAAACACTTCCACTGACTAGCATTTTTTTTTTTACCTTTACTTGGCATCTTAAGGGGTTTATTTTTCATTTTTTTCTTTTATTGAGAATAGATTATTTTCTCATGCAATGCCTTCTGATTACACTTTTCCCTCTCTCTGCTCCTCCACACCCTTCCAGTTCCTCTCCTTTTCTGCTCCTTATTAGAAAAGAGCAGGTGTCTAAGAGATAACAACTGAGCAAGACAATAAAATATAAGATAAAACGAAAACCGACCCATTGGAGCTGGACACAGCCGTTCAACAGAAGGAAAAGAGCCTCAGAAGCAGGCACAAGTGTCAGAGACCCACACTCAGGCACCCTATGAAAACACTAAGCTAAACACTATACACAGAGGACCGGGCCTAGACCCGTGTCAGCCCTGTGATTGCTCCTTCGGTCTCTGTGAGGTCCTATGAGCCTTGCTAAGTTGATTCACAGGGCCTTGTTCTCCTGGTGTCCTCCATCCTCTATGGTGCTTTTCTTCTGTGTGGTTCTCTAGGCTCTGAGGGGAAGGATTTGATGGATATATCTCATTTAGAGCTGTGCGTTCCAAGGTCAGTCAATCTCTCTCCCTCTCCCTCTCCCTCTCCTTCATCCTCTCCCTCTCCCTCTCTCTCTCTCTGCATAATATCTGGCTGTGAGTCTCTACATCCGTTCCCATCTGTTGCCCAGGTGAAGCCTCTCTGATGATGACTGGATAAGGCACTGACCTATGAGTGTAGCAGAGTATCATTAAGAACCATTTTATTGTTTTTGTTCGTTTGTTTTTTAAGATCAGTAGTGCTTGGTTTTACCCTAGGTCTCTGGGCCATCTAGTCTCTGGTTCTTAAATACCTAAGCCTTGGGCCCTGCAGGCTTAGTGCTAGAGCGTGGTAGATCAAACTTGTCCCCAATTCAGTGGAACCAAATGGCAACGTCACACTGTCTGTCATGGTAACACCTAGAGGACAGAATCACTGCCTACTTGTGCTGTCAAGTGCATGGTCAGTATGTGCACACTAATATCCAACACCATTTCACAGACTGTGTTTAGGGAATTAGACTAAATTTGGATGCTTTGTTCATCAGAATTTACAAAGGCTAGACCAATATAAAATCTTTTTGACTACTTCCTTATTTTCTGTAAAATCTTAGAAGTATTAATACATCATGATGACCTTATGGAATTCCTCTCATCTTCTTTGTATTGTTGCAGGAAGGTAAATGAGGGATAAGATGAAACTTTATGTGGATTTGAAATTCAACCTTCAGAACTTCTCGTTTGAAACAATTCATCTATAGGTCATATTGCCAAAGGATGCATCATAACTTTAAGTGATTAATCATAATTACAATCATTTTTTTTAGAACTCATCCTTACCCACATTCATAGGAAGCAAGTTTAGATGTTTTACATTATTTTCAAATTCATTGTCTATTTAACAAATGAAATTGAATACTAAATAGGTATTTTGGGGGATGGGAATTAGCTAAAAATAGATTTTTTTTTTGCCTTAAAGATGATTCTAATAAGGTAAGGAGATATAATTAGTGCTGTGCTGATATAAGGAGTAGTTCATAGTACTGTGTTCCAGGGGTGATTGACCACATCTGTGATCCCAGTATACTTGGGAGGTTGAGGCAGGTGATGGCTAAGCTTTGGCTACATAATGAATTCCTGGCTAGCCTGGCTTCAGAGTATAAATTCTTTCTCAAAACAAACACATAAGAGAGGGAAGGAGAGAGGCAGATGGGATGTAATTATTTATTTCCAACTTGGAGTAGAATAGACTGGACTTTTGGATATGATAGGAAAGGTGTCTCGGGAGCCTGAACCTGACAGAAATAGGTAGGAGCTGTGAAGAGTTGGGGGCAAAATCAACTACAGTTTGTTTCTTTTGTTGTGTCTTTTTAAAGTATAATATCCTAAAGTGTATTATGACCATATGCCTTGCAATATTTGAAAGGCAGCTAATAGGATCTGGGGGGATGACACAGCATTTGAACTTGTAGTAGTAAGTAGAATTATCTACCCTCATATACATCTGGTAGAGTCAGTGTAAAAAACTGTCAAATTTAGGTCTGAGTTTTCATATTAATTTTTAATTCATGGTGTAGTTTATAGCAGATATTCAATACTAGAAGAGTTACTTTGGACAAGGCAGTGATCCAAAGACAACTATTTAACTTTTAAATGTTCTTATCAGCGACATTTGTAGCAACATGATTTTCATCTACTGTGATGCGATCGGTTTGCTCCGTGGTTTTTATTGTTCTGCGCTGCATAATCGGCAGCAACAGATCACGTATTAAACAGGTACATCCGCCGTGAGTGCTTCTATAGATGCGCAAATGCTAAACTGCCATACAAACCCAGGTTCATGAAAAGTAATTTATGAAATGTCTTAAGAAAGTATTTTATATTTTCTCTTTGGTTTTATCATTCTTAGTCACAAATGGCATTGAGCTGTTCCAAGTGTAGTTCAATAATGACATTTCCTACTGTCTCATCATGCAACATTTGGTAAAAGGCAGATTAGAAGAGCCAAATGTGTCACCAGTGCTGGGGAACATGGGCGGCAGCAATTAGTGTGTTGTCTTCAAACAGGAAATGAGTGCTTCCGAGTTCAGAGCAGCGACTTCACCCTCCAATGGTCTCCAAGCACTCAGGGCCAGCCAGGCTCTGGGCTGACTGTCTGTGGCCGTCCTCTTCTGTCCCCAGCTCACAATCTGAAGATAGTCATTCTCACTGTATGCCAAGAAAGAACAAGTTGTTTGAAAGGCTAAACGATTTCGTCCTTGTTCAGTAGAGTGTGAACAGAGACTGGGGTTGAGGGTAGGCCCTCTGAGGGAGGATTAGCACTCATCACCCAAGCCCCACAGATGAGAAACATCAAGAATTAGTGAGACCTGACTCCTCCTACTGTTGGAGCCAAACAGCTAGGACTGGAGAAGCCGCTGGGTAGAGCCTATCAGAGGGCTGCTACGCCAGGCTCCTGTATGCAAGCACAACATAGCATCATTAACAGTGTAAGGGATTGATGCCTGCCCATGGGATGGGTCTCAAAATGGGTCGATCACTGCTCAGCCATTCCTTCAGATGCTGATCCATCTTCGTCATTGCATTTCTTTAAGACAGGAGGAATTTGGGTCACAAATTGTGTAGGTGAGTTGGTCTCCCCATCTCTCCACTGGGAGTCCTGTCTGACTACTGGAGGTGGTCTCTTCAGGTTCCATATCCCAACTATTGGGCCTTTCAGCTAAGGTCATCTGCATTAACTCCTGGGAGCCTCCCTAATCCAAGGTCTCTGGGACTTCTTAGAGAATCCCTCCACCCCCACCCCTCCACCCCTCCACCCCTCCACCCCTCCACCCCCACCCCTCCACCCCAGGAGCAGCTGCACATCTCCATCCATTCTCCTGGCCCTCTGGGACTCTCTCCTGTCTCTCCCCATGCCTGATTCTTCCCCTCTTCCTGTAACCCTGCCCTCTTTCACTCAGGTCCCTCCCTCCCTCTGCCTCCCATGACTATTTTATTCCCCCTTCTAAGTGGGATTCAAGCATCCTCACTTGGGCCTTCCTTCTTGTTAAACTTCTTTGTGTCTGTGGGATGTATCATGGGTCTTCTGAACTTTTTGGCTAAAGGAGCTCACTGAGACAGATGCAGATACCCACAGACAAACATTGGACAGAGGTCAGGGACCCCTGTGGAAGAGTTAGGAGAAGGATTGAAGACCGTCAAGGAGATGGCAACCCCACAGGAAGACCAACGGTGTCAACTAACCTGGACTCCTGGGAGCTCCAAGAGACTAAGCCATCAACCAAAGAGCATACAAGGGCTGGTCTGAGGCCCTGGGCACATATGTAGCAGAGAGCTGCAATGCCTGGCCTCAGTGGGAGAGGATGTGTCTAATCCTGCAGACTTGATGCATCAGGGTTGGGGGTATATCAGCTCTCAGAGATGAAAGGGAGGGAAATGGGGGGGACTTTTTGAGAGGGGTACCGGGAGGGCAACATTTGGAATGTAGATAGATAGATAGATAGATAGATAGATAGATAGATAGATAGATAGATAGATAGATAATGAATGAATTAATGAATAAATGATCTAGAAAAAGCAACACGGGAGAGCAGCATGAAGATTCAGGACCTTCCGCTGTCAGAGGCTGGGCTGCTTGTCAGTACTTAGACGTGCTTTTTCAAAACTTCAGTTCTCAGCAGGGTTTGTGCATGTTCTTTATCCTGACAAAATCGAAAGCAAGGCATCCTGCTACTAATTGGCAAGGACAATGCTGAGAACCACAGATCAGTGGGGAAGATAAACCCAGAGTCATCTTCATGGTTCCTTTACAGCATCGCCCCAAAGCAGTGTGTGCCCTGAGCACAGTTTTCCCTCCCTGACACTGCAGCTAGAACCTTTCCCTCTGTCAGTCTCTTAGCAAGACCTTCAGCCCCATTAAACTGAAAGCCCACAGAAGGAATCCGAGTCTCAAGAAAGGCTTTATATTTTACAAATAAAATAGGCAAAACTGAATGTGTCAGTGACAATTTCTTTCCCCGAGTGTGTGTGTATCAGTGTCACCTTGATACACTGCCCTTTGGGACGCTTGGTCTTGGCCAGAGATTTGCACTTGGACTGCTTATCTAAGCAATCCCAATTTGTGGCTACGAATATTTATTAATTATATTTTGTAGAACCTTGAGGTCCAGCAAAGGGTGGGTGAGAAAACAGCTTTCATTGTTAAAAATCTCTGTCATGGGAAGTATCATTTGTGAGTCAAGGAGAGATAGATAAATGGAAGACACTATAAGTCCTGGATGATTCTGTCTGAACAGAGTCTTGAATTTATATTTTCTCAGGCTTCTTGTGTATTACTGTTGGAAGAGTAGATTGCACAGCTATGTTGTTGGGGTGTATGTGCAAGTTTGCTTCTGTGACATTCTGCCAAGAGCATCCAATACATACTACCTTCTGCCCTTCATGTGGCCTGCTTGGAAATGACACTGTTCACATGCCGCATAAATGTTCGCAGCCACTCCAAGGGGACAGGCCCAAGCCAAGTTCTGTTTGTTAGCAGCCACATTTAATAGCACAGTGGTGGAACTTTATTAGAGTGAGTGATCTCTGGTTCCTATACCTTTATTTATTATGAATTCATTGCTTTAAAATATAGGTTAATAAGTTAAATTATTACTCATTAACAGTTTCTTCAGTCCATATAGTATCTTCAGGTAGATGCTCACATAAAAATAAGAAAGCAAAGCCTTAAATTCTATTTATGCCCTATGTCATAGGCGCTATTGTGCAAATGCTAGATAATGGATTGCCTTTCTTTATTGTGTTCCTTCCTCATCTGCAAAGGGGTTTTTATGAATGATGCATCACAGGCCCTCAGCCATTTACATTCAGAGACTGGTAGTTAATGTTTCCAGCTAATGCCCGAGAATCTTGAAGATCTCCATAAATAATGAAGCCATTCATTGTGCTCAAGGATGCTGCCTTCCTCACCGATAGGATTTTCCTCTTGTTCGAAAGAGTGTTTAATTGCGGTGCCTGTCCTCTTTAATATTTAATAATAATTTTATTAGCTGTATAGGATGAGAGGGACAAGATCTGTGGTATCTGGTGCTGGTCATCAATTTTTTTCTTATCATGACTTAATGAATATTATAATTACAAGGAAAGACAGGAATATGAATTAGCTTGGTAGCTGTTTGGGACTTGCTAGATTAGTGGTTCCAGCTAGGCAGACCCAGAAGGGGCCCAAACACCGAGTGGTGGCATGGAGATCTTCACACAGACTTCCCTGCCTTTTAGTGGTCATTCCTCACTTTAAATGATAGACACAGGCTTTGGGTAAAGTTTTCAGGATGCTCAGTCAGAGCTCCTGCCGGCTCCACATCAGTTGACAGGGGACATTGACGACTTGTAAAACTTACTCTTAGCAGGTGTAAGCTCCTTGATCCTTTGTCATGTATTTGAAAACTTTCATTTTCATTCCTTAAACATTTTTGGTAACATTTTCCTTTCTGTTAAGACAAACAGATGACTGGGTTATTTTCAGTGGGAGCCTGTCATAGGGGTCATTTAAGTAGTGCCTCGCACCTGAGGTTTTCTAAGTGCTGTTGAGTACATCTTGTTAGTACTATGGATAGACTGCAGGAGAAAGGTTGTTTGTAACACCAAACATTTTGTCAGTGAAGTTAAACGAGGGCCTGGGGAGAAGATCATTCTTGTCTTTAGCTTCTAGATGTATATGTCTGGGAAGTAACTGCTGAATTTTCAGTGCCATTTGTTCAGAACTGTAACCTGATATTGTTGCATTTAATGTGCTTTTAAGCCTATTTTAAAACATCATTTTTAACCCCCTCCAGCAACTGCTTCGAGAACGACAGCAGATGGCCAGCCGTCCCTTTGCTTCTGTTGATGTAGCCCTGGAAGTAGGAGCTGAACAGACAGACTTTCTGCGAGGGCCATTAGAGGTAGGAACAGTGGTGCAGAGGGGACCAGCGTGATATGCATATTTATATTGCCTCTCTAATCTGCATCTGCTTGCAAAGCCACACAGAGTCTGATTATCTGGGACTGACCGAGAGTCGGTCACATATGCTATTATGGTACTTTGAAGGCACACAGATTTAACGGTAAGGCATGAGCTACAACAAAGGCCACTGGAGAATCTATTAGCCCAGGCAAGAGTGACAGACTGCTCACCTGGCAGCCTTTGCCTGACAGATAGGAGCCAAAGGAATTTGAGGTATAGTTATGATGGGAAGAATCTGAACGCCATTTTTAGTCTCCAAAGGCCCCTGTGGCCGCTCACTTAATAGTTCACGTCCATCTTCGTTCCTAAAGTTTTACTGCAAAAGGCTTGTGGGGACGAGCTGCCTGTTAATCACATAGTTCAGCTTTTAGACTTGAGTGTCAACTATACTGGGTATTTTGTGGCGAAAGTTGATGGACCTGCTACTTTGTTGCATGTGCAGCGATAGAGCAACCAGGTGGAAAATGTCAGCTGCATTTGAGCGTAATGCTGGAATCTCAGGTAAAGTGTGAAATCAGCTTCCCAAAGTCAAAATTCAGACTGTGAGGGATGACCTTCCAAAGCTGTCTGAGGCCTTCAGATTTAATTGTATGCTTACCAGTTTATTAGACGGGAGCATAAAACACTCTAGACTGACATCGTTTATCCTCTTTTTTGTTTGTTTGTTTTTTTAGAAATGCCACTATTTAACTAATAATGTGTTATCACTAGATTCCCCCATCCCAAGGAAAGTAAGGAATGCAAAAATAGACTAATCCTAAAATCTAGGTACAAATATATTTGATTTTGTCTGTAGAATTTTTGTTATTGTTAAAAATAAAGTCTAAAGTATACCTCCATGAATAAAATGGAAAATACTAGTCTTTAAATGAGCTGAAACATGTTTTTGTGTGTGTGATGTGTGTGTGGTGTATGTGTATGTATGATGTGTGTGAGTGTGCATGTGTGTGAGTTTGTGTGTGTGATATGTATGTGTGAGTATGCATGTGTGTGATGATGCATGTATGTAATATGTATGTGTGTGATGTGTATGAGTACATGTGTGTGATGTGTGTATGTAATATGTATGTGTTTGATGTGTGTGAGTGTGCATGTGTGTGTACGCGATGTATGTATGTGTATGAGTGTATGTGTGTGATATGTGTGTGTGGTGTGTGTGAGTTGTGTGTGTGTGTGTGTGATATGTGTGTGTACGATGTGTACGTGAGAGTTTGCGTATGTGCATGTGTAAGGTTGGGGGGCACAATGTGCTGCTTCTGTATACTTGACTTCTTCCCTGCTCTAGGCCACAAGTTGCCATGGAAGATTAGCACTGTAGGAAGGGTAAGTGTGTCTCTTCCATTGCCAGGAGGGGACTTAAAAAGCAAGATGTGTGGACGTAATGCATAGCAACTACTCTAATTTCATTTTAGCCCTCTGTTCCAAATAATGTTATTCTAGAGACTAAAAATAGGCAGAAAATCTAGACTATGATGAAACCTCTGTGTTACATGTTCACATCACGGGAGAAATCAGTGTAAGGGCATGTGTACATAGGTCATGCAGAGGAATCCTGGAAGAGAGAACACAGGGAGGAGTGAGTAGAGGCCTGTGCAGCTCCCTCACAGGACTGTCTCAGTGGCTCCTTGACTGTGCACGACTTTCTTGCCAGGTGCACAGGTGCTGAGCATATCACCATCTGCGGGGCTTTCCTACTAAATGTTTCTTTCATCTACATTTTTATTTTTCTGGGGCTTTCCTCCCAAATGTTTCTTTCATCTACATTTTTATTTTTCTTAACTTTAAATTAGATTTTACAGAATTTCAAACGTGTACCTTTATTTTGTTGATTTATACTCCTTCGTGCTCTTAGTTGAGCTTTTCCTGGTAGGCACCTCCATTGCAATTTCTCTGTACCCTGGTTTCACTCCCTGTGAAATAGGTTGTGGGTGTCTGTTCTTCAACCTACTCCAAGACTGTTTTCATGAATGCTTATGCTGAAAACAAGAAGAAAAAAAGCAAAAAAAAATGCTGTTCCACAAGGCTTTTATTCCATAAGGCTTGCTTTAGCTACTCCAATGTGTGTGGTATGTAAGGAAGGGTGTGTGTGTGTGTGTGTGTGTAGAGATAAAGAGAGAGAGAAAGAGTGCTTTCTTTCTAATGACTCATTTCCTCGCTTCTGAGTATTGTGTGATTCTCTTCTCTGTTTCTCCTTGTATCCAGTACTTACCAATGACCCCACCTGTAATTCTAACCCTTGTTTGTACGTGAAAAGTTCATCTCAAGCAAAATTAATAACAATTGTTTATATGATACTCGCTTTATGCTTCCAAATATTAAACTAACTGGAAGTTTTGTTACAGGTCTCACGAATGAATTTCCTTCTCATAGCATGTTTAAGTAACAGCAAACACAGATTGCTTTTGCTTGTGTGTCTCCCCACGTCACAGAAGAGATGCAAATGAGTTGCTGTCATTGCCCAGTCAGTGGCTGTGGTGAGCAGGAGTGATTGCTTGGGTGTTCAGTTGTCCCGTGCATGGCTGTGAGAGAGTCCTACCTATCTGTGCTTAGCTCTAGGATCATCTTGGCACTCTGCTGGCCTGGGACCAGACCACTGCTGCAGCTCTCCTGCTCGGCCGATGCCGGTGGAGCATCAGTGACCTCAGAACCAAGCACTGATGCCCATTCCTGCACAGGCTTCATTCCTTCCTCCACTCTCTTGCCTGCTTCCTTCATGTTCTCGAAGACTTTGGAGGAGTTACTGAAAGTGTCTCTGAGACTCACCGGTTTTCCCCCCTCATTCTTTTAATCTCTATATTTAAAGTCGGGGGAGACAAGAGACTGCCCTGTTAACATGTGCTCCTCAGGGGCGCTGGTAAAAGTCTATTCTGTATCCTCTGTTATGCTAACACTGGGGTTCTTGCTTTTCTTTCTTGCATTATTGCTCCATTTTCCAAATAAGCTCAATGTCCTTACGTGTCACCATTTATCTTCAGAAATGTAACTTCAAGATCAGGAAGGGAAAAACAATTACATGCTAACTCCCATTCAGCAAAGTCTGGGGTTGAGTTCTAATTATAGAAGTGTGGAAACTTTAAAACCTATTGAACTGTATTTCATAAAATGCACAGTACTTGAAGTATATACTGTTGTTTTTAGTATAAATATTGAATTGTGTAATCTTTTCACAGATTAATTTAGAGTACTCCAATCTGCACTCACCCACGCTTCCCTCCAGACTTGGCAACTACTAATTTATTTCCTGCCTTTAAATGTGTGTGTGTGTGTGTGTGTGTGTATGTGTGTGTGTGTGTGTGTGTGTGTGTGTATGTGTGTGTGTGTGTGTGTATGTGTGTTTCTATTTGAGACAGTTTGTATAAACAGTATCATGAAATACAGGTTTTCTGATTACCATATTTTGCTTACAATTTGGGAATCCATGTACACTGTCAACTGTTAGGACCAGGCTCTGTTTTGATACAGAGTCATGTCGTGCACAGGCACTGTATTTTTACCTGTTTAAGACAGATTTGCTGTGCAGTTCTGACTGGAACAACAATCCTCCTGCCTGAGCTTCCTGGATACTGAGAGTACAAGTGTGGGCCACCATGCCCAGCTCTCCTACATTTGTTAATAAAGTTCCTCAACTGGTAGACACTTGGACTTTATATTTAGGAATAGTCTTAATGATGCTGTCATAAGTAGTGTGTAAAATAGAGTTTATGTTTGCTAAGTCCAAGATTGGAATCGATGGACATTGAAAATTTTAGGCTAAGTCCAAGATGGGAATCTCGGGACATTGAAGTTTTTATGAACTGTTTAAAAAGACTCTGTGTGTGTATAGTTTTACTTTGGAAAATCATTGACCAGAAATGGAGAATTTCTTTCTGGCCCATTCTCCTGATTTGCATCTATTTCTGTGGCAGTGCCACACTGTCTTGAGTATTGTAGCTCTGCAGTATGTTTGGAAGCAGAAGAGGCAAGTTCTCCAACTCTGCTCTTAATAAAAATTGCCTTGCCTCTTCTTCTCCTCGATATTCCACGTGATTTTGAGGGTCAGGTTTTATTTTCTGCTGAGAAACATTGCAATTCTATAGATATTTTTAGAGCTTAAGTTGTTTGTTTGCTCATCCTGTTAAAAGTAAACCTTCGAGTTGCAGCTCAGAAGCTCAGTGCTGACTTTTTCCTTTGGTGTCCTTTGCAAAACAAAAGGCAGACATAGAGTTTGAAAGTTACTCTTTACCTCCTATTGCTCTGCAGATAATTTTCTTGCTTCTAATTTGAAGCTTCCTAGCTGTGGCTTATTCATCACCATTGCAGAATACTGGAAAGTGTTTTAAAACCCCCCTCCCATTTTTTAAGAACATATATAACAATACGATGTGGTTTATTGATTTGCTTCCACAGCTAATTTTGACACCTGGGGCCATTCTGGAATCACATTAAATGTTTTATATAAATCTGAAAATCAAAGCTTCAAAGTTCCTGTGATAGGTTTTTAAAGTTCAGTATTTAAATCTAACACAATGCCACAGGTAAGCAGGCTATTAATGTTATACAAAAAATGTTGACTAATCATGATGTGGTTAGTTAAACATTGGATTCGTCTTAAATTAAATGTGACTCCTATGTGCTCTGTTGAGATTCACACCTGTATGGTCAGGAAAATGTAAGGCAGAGGATGTTATGTAATGTAGGATATGGTTATCTCATATATACTGGCTCTCTGTGGATAATTGTGCACCTCTGTTAATACCTGTGGGTAGTGTGCACTGCTGTCCACAGCTGTGGGTAGTGTGTACTGCTGTTCACAGCTGTGGGTAGTGTGTACTGCTATTCACGCCTGTGGGTAAGTGTGTACTGCTATTCACGCCTGTGGGTAAGTGTGTACTGCTATTCACGCCTGTGGGTAAGTGTGTACTGCTATTCATGCCTGTGGGTAAGTGTGCACTGCTGTCCACAGCTGTGGGTAAGTGTGTACTGCTATTCACGCCTGTGGGTAAGTGTACACTGCTGTCCATACCTGTGGGTAAGTGTGTACTGCTGTCCACGCCTGTGGGTTGCTGCACTCCTGTTCACCAGCCTCCCTCTCTGTGAAGTAAATGAGCTCACACATTTTGTTACTTGAATATTGAATCTTTAATGGACTTCAGTAGTTCAAAAGCCTTTTGATCAAAAGACAAAATATAGTCTATAAATAACCACTCCAAATTAATGATTAGTAAATTTGAATCATAGACTTATATTATCTAGAAAAATGAATACCTACCATTCAAATCTAATAAATGCTTCTAGACTCTGAATTTACCTATCAACACAATCTGTGGGTTGATTTCACAGATAATGGATTATTTTGTGGTAGCTGTTTGATATATGGGATATTGTTCTTATTTTTCTTCCACACGTTGGCAAGTAATTGTGACTCCTGATATTTAAAAAGTTCATATGACTGTATATGTCCAACGATGTCAGTTAAATGGCATCTTAGAATTTTTAAAATAAATTCAATTTGGAAGGTTGCTGTGCAGTCGATATCTTAGAGCTTAAGTTGGTTGTCTGCCTTTCCCTGTTAAAGTAAACGTCTGAGTCGAGTCTCAGCAGCTCCGGGCTGACTTCTTCCTTTGACGTCCTTTAGAAAACAAGAAATGTTACAGTGATCATACTGTAGATTTTTATGGCATGCGTCGTCTGTGCCAGGCACTGTCTGAGCACTTGAGGAACATTGGGAATTCAATAAAGAACCTGTCCCTTAAGTCTTTTGATGAGGCAATGGGTGGCACACACAGTGCAAAAGGGTGAAGCAGGTTGAAGCAGGATGTGGGCTTGGCGTCTCTGCAGGGCGGAGGATGCACTGTGTTAGATGGTTTCGGTGGGAACCTGCTGACTGAGGAAGAGAAAGATGAGCAGGGCTTGGAGGAGGTGCCGTGTTC
Organism: Tokudaia tokunoshimensis; assembly: GCA_036184795.1. Classification (NCBI taxonomy): domain Eukaryota; kingdom Metazoa; phylum Chordata; class Mammalia; order Rodentia; family Muridae; genus Tokudaia; species Tokudaia tokunoshimensis. The sequence continues at coordinate 176,489,140 of BTHU01000001.1, forward strand.
TGGTGCGAACTATCTGGCGAGGACTCTTACAGGCCAAGAGAAGAGCGAGGGTAGAGCCCCCGGCAGCATGCCCAGCAAGCCTACGCAGCCCTGAGGAATCCAAGGAGGCAGAGGACCCTGCGTCCTGTACACCATTTAAAGATGCCGATGCTGCAAGGAAGGAGCAGAGCCAGCAGCGCGAGCGAGTGGAGGATGAGGTGTGCCGGGTATTTTAGGTGATCTCTGCCTCATGCCCTGAGAAGTTTGAAGAGGGCTGACTTTGTGAGGCTCCAGGTTAGCAAACACCAAGACTGTGCTCGCTTCGGCAGCACATATACTAAAATTGGAGCAAACACCAAGACTGCTTGCTCCTCTCAGACTGAAGAATCGGCTGAGAAGGGAAGGAGGAAGATAATGGAGAGTAGCCGGTAATCATGCTGTGGGCCGCGGTCAACGCTGCCCCTGCTGCCACCGCGGAAACGGGAGCCCGAAAAGCCAGGAGTCACAGGCGACGCTTAGGTGAGAGTTGATTGGGCTGCGCTCTGTCCTCCGGAGTTACCAGCTGAAGGGCGCTCCTTTGCAGCCCCAGAAGCCTCAGGTGAGGAAATAGCCTTGGGCTATTAGAAGCCTGAGGTGCAGAGCAGCTCAGTCCTGCCTGTTGGGGTGAGGCAGGGGCAGCTCGAGTTCTTAGGAGACTTCTGTAGCACCTCAGGCACAGCTGACGATGGCAAGGCCAGGGTGGTGGCCTAGCAAGCTGTGCAACGTGGTCAGATCCTGGGCCAAAGTAGTTATCAAGAGTGCGATGGTTCAGCTGAAAAGCTCCGGTGAATCTGTGTTGGGTCCGGGTGGCCTGCGACAGCTGTGCACGCGGTGCTGCTCTCCTTACCCGCGTGTCTTCGTTCAGGAAGCACGTGTCTCTCTACGGGAAGCACAGCAGCCCCTGTGCGGCTCACACGTAATCAGTACATGAGTCTCTTAAGTAAATGTCAGAAGCCATGGGAAAGCTCCTAGGATCTTTAATAATTGGTCTCTCTCTCTCAGTCTCTCTCTCTCTCTCTCTCTCTCTCTCTCTCTCTCTCTCTCTCTCTCTTTCTCTCTCTCTCATCTTCCTCACTTTTTTAGAGTTGGTGTCACAGTAGAAACGTTTATTTTGTCATAAACAAGTAATTCACAGCTGATAAGTTGGAATGATGATTATGTCAAAAATATAATTTCCCCATTTACTTTTTTTAAATTAATTTATTGTATATCTATGGGTATTTTGGCCTGTTTGAATAACTGCTTGGTGACTAGAGAGCCCAGAACAGGTATTGGATCCCCTGGACCTGGAGTTACAGAGGATTGTGAACCACCTTGTAGGTGCGCGTCATTGAACCGGAGTTCTGTGGAAGAGCATCTGAGCCATCTCTCCATCCCTCCCCATTCATGTTTGAGTGGTGTGCAATGGGTGGGAGCTGAAAGTCCAGTCACATCATATGGATCCTAATGTATCAGTGACATTTCTCTAGGTTGACGGCCTTTCCTTGCATGTTTAATTATAATTATTTTAGCCAAGCATTCTTACTCTTATTAGAGCAGTGGCAAACTAGAATTCACTTTAATGATACTAATAACCAACCTTAAAAAAATATGCTGACTAATTTATAAGGTGGTATATTACTTGAATTATTCCATACATATACATTATATATATATATATATATATATATATATATATATATATATACACATGCCTTTCCATAATCATGTATATACTACTTTAACAAGCAAAATAATAAAAGTAGCAAGGAAATGAAAATACAAAATCTGGGCCCTTCTTCTCTTACTAAAGAAGACTTCACATATGTTCAGTGCTCAAAGTATTACTGCTTCTTCAAAGTTAGTGTTTCCAACCATACTTTCTAGGGGAAGAGTCTGGTGACTCCTAGTATACTCTGGGAGCCCTGTGACACAATGACTCTCTCACCTCCTGAGGGCTTTCAGTGTTTATTGTCAAAGATTAGTACTTAGGTGTATACTAGCCCTGCCTAGAGGGCAGTCTAGGTAATATAATTGGATTGTGTGTGTGTGTGTGTGCGCGCACACACACACACACACATACATACATACATGCCAAGGCAAGAATTCTCAGGTCATAAAAAAAATGAAATATTTTATTTGATATTTTTAAGCTTTATTCATATACTGTCCCAATATCATTTAAAAGCCTTAGGCCAGTCTTATTGCCATAAAGAACCCCCAGTAGACAATTAGAACTGATACCTAAATTCATTAAAGGTACAGGATAAAAAAATAAGTGTACAAAATTAAATAACACTTCTTTGTACCAATGCTGAATTGTTAAAAACCAAATAAGACCAAAAATGACGTTCCTACTAACAACAAGCGATACCCAGGGATACATTTAACTAAGGAAACTGAAGACCTGTGTGGTGAAAGTCAGAAAACACTAGTGAAAACCAAGAGGCACGAACATGAGAAAGCCCACTCTATGCATGGAAAAATCACTGTCACTAAACATGTCCACATCATACAATGCGATTTACACATTCAATGAAATCCCACCCAAATCCTAACTATATCATTTTGGGGGGAATAAAACAAACATCGGAAGGCATATATGGAAGTACTACAGTTAGTTAAATGGCTGAATGAATCTTGAGCAAACACTAAAGCTATAGGCATCACAGCCCCTGACCTTATGCCAAGCTGTAGGGTCCTAGTAATAAAGAGAGGGTGGCGATGTCGTCCAGTCCTGTATCTTCCAGCACCAAAACCTTGAGCGGAGAGATAATCCACATATCTATTCTCCGCTGGGTTCTTTGACTTTATAAGAACCATGTGTTGGAAACCGAACAATTAAATAAATGTTTCTTTAAAAAGTAGAACCTTAAAATCTGCAAAGGAATTAAAATTTGCCCGTGTCACTAACCCTCTCAAGAATAAACTACAGATGGATCAAAGGCTTCGATGCTTCTCAACCTGTGCTTTCCTTTCTCTTCGCCCCCGGCGTGAGCAGCCTTGTCCCTGTGCGCTCTCCACCCTGTGCCCATGCAGCCATGGTCTGGACTCTCTGAAAGCAAGATGCAAAGTCCGTTCCTCATGTAGGCAGCTCGTCAGGGCTGTTTTATCCCAGTGAGGGTGAGGAGACTAACACACACTCTTGCCACGTTCCCAGCTAACGCAGCCCCAGTCTCTGCACTTGACTCTTTGCTCTCTGTGACTTTCTTGATTGACAGGGACTTTGCTGTGTGATAGCTGTGTGTTTTCTTCAGCTCAGAAAACAGTGACTGAATAATCCAGGAGGAGAACTAAAGTGGATCATTAAGGTGACAAAGGGATTTCTGTACAATACTGAAGTTACAAGGAAGTCTGGTGAACAGAGCATTATATTGTAATAGTTTTCAAACTAATGTCAGAGCCTGGAAAAGCAGACTGAATTACATAGCACTGGGTATTGACAGGCTGAAAAATCAACCTAATGAAAGATTTTAGAAGAATAATGTCAGATCTTCTTGATAGCTAGCTGGTAGGTAGAAGGTTGACAGTGTAGACAACTGTCTGTTGCTAACAGTATGGTCATGGAAAGAGAATTTAAGTTAGCCAATTCTTTATTCACTGTATTAGTCAGAGTTCTCTAGAGTCACAGGACGTATGGGTAGTCTCAGTATAGTAAGGGAATTTGTCGATGACTTACAGTCTTTAGTTCAACTCCCCAACAATGGTCAGCAGCAGCTGTGGATGGAAGTCCAAGGATCTAGCAGTTGCTCAGTCCTACAAGAGAAGCAGGCAAAGAAGAGAGAGAGAGTAAGTCTTCCTTCTTCCAATGTCCTTATGTAGGTCTCCAGCAGAAGGTGTGGTCCAGATTAAAGGCCACCGCACCTGGATCTGGGACTTGTTTTATCCCAGTTGGCCTTGAAGTCAGAGATCTCCCTGTCTTAATCTTTTGGTATTCATAGCCACTATACCTCAGGATCTCCATGCCAAGATCCAGGTCAGAAACTTGTATCTCTCAGCCTCCAGATTAGGATCACAGGTGAACCTTCCAATTCTGGATTATAGTTCATTCCAGATATAGTCAAGTCGAAAGCAGGAATAGCCACTACAGTTCACTTACTTAACCCACTATTTATTGTGTCCTTCCTCAAACCAGGCACTGGGGATGCAGAAACCAGAATAGATTCTTAGTCCCTACTGTTCTCAATAACAGTTCGTTTAGCAGTATAGGAAGAAATATGGCATAGTTGAGACACAAAGCCATTAGAACTGACTGCACTGATGTATGTCCTCGTCTGCTTCCTATTGCTAGGATGATGTACACCATGACCAGAAGCAGTAGGAAGGAAGGAAAGTGTTGATGGACCTTGAGTTTCCACATTATGATCCATCACTGAGGGAAACCAAGGTAGGAACCTGGAAGCAGAAACTGAAGGAAAGACCAGAGAGGAGCACTGCTTACTGGCTTGCTCAACATATACTACCTCCCAGGAACAACTAAATGCCCAGTGCTAGCACCACTCATAGATTGGCCCTGTCACCTCAGTCATTATGAAACTCACAGATATGCCCACAGATATACTCACAGATATGCCCACAGATATACTCACAGATATACCCACAGATATACTCACAGATATGCCCACAGATATACTCACAGATATAGCCACAGATATTCCCACAGGCAATCAGATGGAGGCAGCTCCAGTTCCCTTGTCCCAGATAATTCTATTTATCTTGTGTCGAGTTGAGAAAAGACTGTCATGCCTCATCAGTTAGACATACTGGTGTTTATGTCTCCTTTAACACATTGAATATATGCACATTAGCATATAGAAGATATACCTTATATCTCTTCATGTGTACTCTATGAATAGATGTGGGTAGAGCTGAGTATGATTGAACTCGAGACTTCTTTGTCAACTACTCTTGCAAACTTTCTGAGTGATCGCACAGGTGGCTTCTCAGATCTTATTTTGAAATAAACCTGTAACATCTACACATTTTGGAAAATCGGGAACTTTTTAGCAAGTAATTTTGCAAATATTGCTTAGATACTAAGTTCCTGGCGGCTTCCGATAACATTTTATTTAAAGCATGCTAAATTTTGATGCCTTTACTTATCAACGGTATAATTTAAAAGCATGTCTACCGCAATATCCGTGGCATCCCAGACACTGCGAAGCGAGCTCTGACACAGCTGGCGTCCTGCAGAATCTTGGCATCTCTGAGAGTGACATGAGCGGCCTCCCTCACCCTGATGCCACTTATTTATTTCTCTCACACTAGCCGTCGCCACTTCCTGTACACCATAATAATGATGCATGTGCTGGAAACTGGAAGTCCGTAAGGCCCAAGAGTATTTGTTTCAGCAAATAATGTATAATTTTGGCAAAATTATGAATAAATGAAATTATAAAAAAAATGAATCCTTTCTACCACATTTAATTAGAATACTTAGTTGTCCAGTGTACTAAATGAGGTCTGTGTCTATGTCTACATAAATATATATGACCGATACATAGATACACATACACAGCCGTATTTACAGTTCTCATCAGCTGTGGAGAGAAAATACAATTTTTGCGCTTATTATTATCCTTGATTTATCGAGACAATATAGTTGTCATAGCATCATTTGTTATTAAATAAGGCTAATTTAGTCCTCTGACTAGAAAACTAAGACAACCATGAACATGCTTACATTTTCTCAGTTCCACACCTGTGCACGGCCTCCTAGTGACCAGTTCAGTCCAGAGGAAAAAATCTGTTCTTACTGCTGTAGACATGCCTTGCCTTCCTCCTGCCCCAGGCCCATGGCACACACTCAGCTGACTTGCATGCTTGGAGTTTATTCTGTATAAACAACTGTGTGTACTCCGTTTATAGCCGTTTTCACCTCGTGCGCTGCGCTCGTGGAATTAACTTCGTTCCTCAGGAGCTTCTTCTCTTGCTGATATTCTCCCTCTAAAATCTGTCTAGGTTATACAAATCCGATTTTATTTTCTGATCTGTAACTACGATAAATAAAGGTGCCAATAATGTTTGCATATATTGTTTATTATAATCTTTCCACAGGAACAAGTTTTTATCTCTCCTGATAAGAACCTGTCGGTGTTTTCTGGGTCACATGTTAAGTATTTTCCGAAGTGTATTTGTGTCCCTGTCAGTGGCTTATAACTCTGCATGTTCCTCAGCACTAAGTATTGTTGGTAACTTTATTCTTCCGATGCAGCGAGGAGCGTTTCGCTGTCGCTCTTGCGTTTGAGGAGGCCTTTACTCCTTTCCAAAAAAGGCAGTAGTCAGCTGTATAGCAATACAAACCCACACAGTTTTACATTTTACCTAGATATGGTCATGAATATTAACCGATATATATGCTTAAACAGAGAGAGATAATATTGCCATGCCTGCCTTATAATAATAAACACCGTAGCATAAAACTACGAAGATCAAATGTCAGTTTGGCTCACAGTTTTGGAGAGTCACAGTCTGTGGACTGGGCAGATGTTACTGAAGTAGGTCTTTGGAGACAGCAGGGTGTGGTAGCACATCTTTCTGTTAACAAGGGACCACATCACAACAGCAACAGAGAGAGGAAAGGATGGGTCCTGAATCAGCCTTCCTTAGAAAACTCACACGGTCACACAGGTGCCTGTAAGAGGTTCCTGGTGGGCAAGCTCTACTTACAGAGTTTGCCCCTCTGTGACCTAAGGTCCCAAGTCTTAAGGACCCTCTTTTGCCAACAGTGTTATCTTGAGCACCAAGCTTGGACCTTTAAGGACATTCACTGAGAACTGTAGCAGCAGCGAGATGCATCTTATATGTGCCTATTTTTGTAAAACTCAACAATGTACAAAAAAAATAACTTCACAGAATAAATAAATGAGTTTTTCTAGCTGCCTATAGGGCTCTCTTCAATGAAATAGCTCCATTTATTAAGAAATAAAATATTAATATCATAGATTAATTTTTTAAAATTAAAAATTAGCATACATAGAAATGGAGAAGTGAAATGTGTCGCTGTTTCCGCAATTCCAGACTCTTAGCCAGTCTCGTTTTATCATCAAAATATTAAATTTTATTTGAATCTTTGTGTTCTTTATCATATTAAAATATTAAAAATAATTATTTTTAAATATTTAGAGTTAAACATGTAATTTCTAGTTTTGTTCTCTGAGATTCCCATAGCCCCTCAGTTTGACCTGTCTGCAAGTGAAATATTTGTTATGTACCCATTATCCTCTGGGTGTACAATGGGAAATCCCAACACCTAAACATGAGTCAAAGCTCATTAAGGAAGATGGTTGCACTTATTAGCAAACTGCGTGTACCGCTTCATTAATAGCACCGTGTAGACACTGAGATATGGGAACATCAGGTTTTGCTGAATGAAAGTTGCCATTTAATAATAGAAGATATTTGATTTTTTTTTTTAGATTTACTGTATTTTTTAAATAGTACATTGAGGAGTACTTTCTTAATTCTTATTACAATACTGATCTAATTTTTTTCTCACCGGGAAGCTCAACTCAAGTGCAGAACCAGTTTTAATTAAGAATAAAAAAAAGAAAAAGGAAAACAGGAACTTCATTAGGAATTCTGATTTTTTTTTCCTACCAAGACCAGAAAGTCCATAAGCAATGTGTGATCAGTGAGATGTGAGAGACATTGGCCACATCAGGGGTTGCTTCTAATTGGGAACGTAACCTTGACACATTTCAGTCCAACTCCGCGTATCTGGTTTATTATATTCCAGACAGTATCCATTACCCAGGATGTAGGGCTAAATTAACTTTAATGTTGCACTCTTCACAAGACATTCCATAGCTAGCAATAACATTAACATAATGCTGTTAAAATAAGAATTTCAATTATAAGGCAGATGAGACTGGGAAGAGCATGACAGCCTTAATGAGCGGTAGGAGTGGATCCTCGCCACGATAAGGCGCATAGTTATAGTCAGAGAGGAAACAAAACACAGCCGCAGGCCTTTCCTGTTGCGTCTTGTCAGCCTCCGTGGATAACAGCTTTGGGTTCAGATCCATTTCTGCGCACTCTCCCAGGCTGCTGCTAGGACGATGGTCCTGTCTTCTTTCCTCTGCTGCTGGAACACCTTTGATGGTTTCTGTGTGTGCCGCTCATACAAGGAGCTGAAGGCTTACTTTCCTACTTTGCTCATTGCCCCTTTGTTAAGAAAGGGGATCACCAGGTTTACCCATCCTGAAGGGAAAACTGGGTCAGGAGCTTGGGTGTTTATATGGGAATAGATAGAAATTAGTTGAAGGACCAGTAAGCGCTTATCCCAAGAACTGATTTTAACAAGGCAAAAGTATAGTAAATATGATTCAGCTGTCCGGCCCTTCTTTGTGCTTGCAGCATACTGTTGTGGGAAATAATAAAAAGTTCCTGAGCTACACCCAGCTTCTCTCAGCCCTGGAGGTCTCGCTGGCCAGTTCTTATCTCATGGAGACTCTCAGACTCAGAGCTCCAAAATCTCTCCACCCTGTTCGCTAAGTTCCCACTGTTGGGTTGCTACCACACCAGCCTCATGCTTCAAAACCTCCATGGCTTTTGCGGTGCACATCAGGCAAACCCACGCTTTGCCACCACACCTTTCTCTCTGGAACCCAATCGAGCCACTGTGTGAAAAAAAAAACACAACCTTAGTTCAGAAACAATGGTAACTCAGTCTCTGGACGCAACAACTAGAATGCTAATCTTGTAAGCCATATTAAAACCAAATCCTCCGGTGATGAAGTAATCCAGATGCTAGCAGCTACATCTTGTCCTGTCGCTATCCCTGTCCCAAAAGCCCCTAACTCTCTCCTGCATCCTCTCTTCCTCCTTCCAACCTGGAAGTTTCACCTACTTGCCCAGTGATTGATTCCTTCATTCATTTAGGGGATGGTTCACAAGGATTCACCTGAGTATGTGACTCATTCCTCCTTCCAGACAGCCCCTCCTGGGAAAGCAGAATTAACATCAAAATACAACAGCACCAGAACCATCCACAACAGCATACCTTACCTTGATTTTAGTTACAGATCATATACATATATGCATACATATACATATACATCCAAACTCCTAGGGCCAAGACTTCACCGGAGCAAAAGATTGCTACAGAGAGCTGTCTTAGTTCATTGAGGGGGCTGTAACAAAGATCTTATATATAGGATGACGTGTAAATGCAAAAATTATTTCTGGCCCTTTTTGGAACCTGGTAAAGATGGGAACAAGGCAATTTGGTGTCCAGTTAGGGCCCCTCTGCTTGATTCAACCTTGAACTTCCAGGTTGGAAGGAGGAAGAGAGGATGCAGAAGAGAGTTAGGGGCTTTTTGGACAGGGATAGCGACAGGACAAGATGTAGATGTTAGCATCTGGATTACTTCATCACCAGAGGATTTGGTTTTAATATGGCTTACAAGATTTGCATTCTAGTTGTTGCGTCCAGAGACTGAGTTACCATGCCTTTGGCTGTGCTCTCCTATCATGTGACCAGAAGCGCAACCCTATGTCTATTTTTGTGAAGACACTAGTCGTCATCTTGAGGCCTTAACCTCTTAATACTAATACACTAAGCTGTTGATGACGGTGAAGTTTTGGAACAGGAAATTTCATGAAACAAAAACCTTCACAGCACAACCAAAGCTTTCTGTCAGTTGTTGCTATGGAGTCACTCCTGTGAGATCCATGTTCAGTACTCCCCTCCTGAAGCCTGTAAGTGCTGTACAAGGCAGTGTTAACAACTGTTTTCTGACATGAATTCATGCACACATTCATAAACACACACACACACACACAGACACACATGCACACATACAGACATACACCACACACAAACATCCCCCCACACATACTTAAACCACATACACACATACCCACCGCACACGCGCGCACACACACACACACACACACACACACACACACACACACACACACGTATACATGTACACACCCACACATCCAGGCACAGTCACTGTGAATCCTTCCTTACAAATCCCGATGTTCTCTTGATTGTGTTACGGAGAGGCCAATAAACTGCCCTGTTCATCTCGTCTATAATTATAGATATAATTATAATTATATCTATAATTCTTCTGACTAATGTTCATGACAAGCTACACTATTTTTACTTTTTGCTGTTTTGTTAGTTTCTTCTTGTTTGCTTACGGTTTTTCTGTTTCTCATCAAATAGGAATTTTTTTCTTGTTCTCCTTTTGCACAGGACTGGGACACATCTCTGCTCCTAGAAAACTTAAAGACTACTTGAGTTTTCATCCCACCCTATATATCACTATTTATTTAGCTTTTGTATAATTAATACGTGCACTATCCCTTAATTTCTTTATAAGTACATTTCTCACAAGATATGCTATCCAAACTGCCTGCCCTGGAGCATGGCCAGTTTCATAGCCTTCACGGCCATGTGCAATATAATGCCCATAATGTTTGCGTTGTCCACTCTTATACTTACTTAATCTATCATCGGCAGGAGCGTGGCTGATGCCCGAGTGAGCCGATCGATTATGCAGCATTATGTTTAGCTTCCACGAGCAGCAATTTCCTTTTCTCCCTTAGGAGCCTTAATTCTGGGAATGAGCACTCCGCCCAGATTCAGAGTGTTCACGTATCAAGTGCAAGTGCTTTTAGCTTATATAAAGTATATGTGAGTAGCAGATCCATAGACTAACCGTAAACCCTACAAGGCATTTTATTAGTCTGTGGTGGTTTTAATTATATTCACAGTGAGATTGATTTTAAATTACAAATAGTGAAGGAAAAACATCAGTATGAGCTATAAAGCTCAAATATAAATTGATATTCATTTTTTATTACATTTTCTGAGACACCAAAAATATGTTATGGGAGTAACTTTCTACAGCAGAATCTTCATCCTTTTATCCATTTCTGTTTATCTTTTTGTATCTTTTGTATTTTTTTCTCTTCCTCTCCCTCCCCCTGTAGGTGTCTGCTGTGTGTATACGTGCACGCACGTGTGTGAGTGCAGGCATGCATGCACTATATTGCACAGGTGGTCCTATGACAAGCCCAGGTTTCAGTCTCCACCTTCCATATTGTTTGTGCCAAGGTCTTTAACTCTCACAGTCCTGTGTGCCAGGCTATTTAGCCTGGGGAGTTCTGGGGATCTGCCTGTCTCTGTCTCCCATCAGATTTAAGAATTAAGGGTGTGTACTACCACATCTGGTTCTATGTACATTCTGGGGACCCCAACTCAGACTTTTCAACACATTTCTGCCACAATTACTCTGCCCCCAGAAACATTTCTCCAGCCCAGTTCTTCATATTTTCAAAGATAAAGCAGAGGATTTCAGCCATCGTGTTACAGTGATATCTGTATTGATCTTATTTTGTTGTTCTTCTTCCTTTGTTATTAGAAACGATAAACCAAGAACTCCAAAGTGAAGAAAGCTCAGAGATTATTGTTAATGATCTTTTTTTTTTTCTTTGTTAAACGTACTCGGAAAGAGTTGCCATTTCCCAGACTTCTTTGGGTAGAATTTTGTATATTATTTCATGAGTTATCTTCATAGTATGTTATCAATAAAATAAGAACATGGGTAAAAGACATATATATATAGTTGAGATAACTGAACAAATACTAAACTGTGATAGCTTGGGGGTTAAGAGCATTTGCTGCTCTTCCAGAGGACCCAAGCTTGGTTTCTAACACCCAGAGAAGGCTCTTCTTAACCAGAAGCTACAAGCGGTGCAATGTCCCTTTGTGGCCTCCGTGGACACCTGCACACATGTGACATTCACAGGCAGATACACACCTAAGCAAAAATAAATCATACCCTGAAAAATAGCATCACGGTATTGTACTGTATTTTGTCAACCTCAGCCAGGTAATCAATATTACCTTCAGAATTGTGTTTAAAACTGATCTTTCATAGTTCTTTTAGTTCTCATGACTTCTCTTGGTGGTGAACAATCAACTTTTTGGCAGTCACATTTAGATCTTACTACTCTATACATCCCTCAGATAAAATTATTTTGGAGGTCAAAGCATAAAGAAAAGTGAAACCAAGGCCAAAACTGTGACTTCATTATCTGTAGTGCAGTGCGTAGAGCATTGAGCTCAAAGCCAGAGGCCCTGGCTCCGAGTCCTGTCACGGGTCATGGTTCCAGTTCCCGTTCTTGCTCCACTTCCGATTCTGGTTCCACTTCCGGTTCTACTTCTCTCAGCTTTAAGACAGAGATGGCCCCGTTCCAGAACCTCCATCCTTCATCTGGGAAGGAGCAACACCTCTGTGCCTCACGCTCCATCCTCATTGGCTGTTACTGTCACATTCAATCCCAAACAAAGTGTCTGAGCAGAGACCTGCTGTCAGCCATTTGCATTTACGTTTTTAGAATATTGAGTATTGCTGTTCTTCTTTGTCTGTGGAACAGTGCACAGGGCTGCACAGTGGAGGAATAAAAGGGCATAAGACAGTACACATCTCGAGTTCATATGGGAAAGGACAAGAGATTAAAATACCTTAATTTCAGTTACTGATTTTAATTAACAGATTATTAGTTAAATGTTTGCCATGTCTAAGCAGTTATGTAACAGTTTGGTTTATGATAAATATCTAAATTTAAGCATAATTAAAAATCTAGATATAGATCAAATTTTATATAGAAACATAGTAAATGAACCTATAGGCATGCCAATCTGTAAGGAAAAGATGAGCTTGTTCTTTCCCAAAATTGTGTTGGCTAAAGAGCTGTGTGGAAAAGAAAAGAAAAAAAAATGAATCTGTTCCAAGTCTTATGTAACGAAATTATAAATAGATGCTGAGCTTATAATATAAAGCTTTAAAAATAAACATCTTAAAACAACTAAAAAATGGTCAATATAAATAGACAGTTCACATAAGTACAAAAAGCCTTTAAGCACAAAAATAACTCAAATTCCCTCATTATGAAAATAGTAAGTTCAAATTATTGTTTGTCATTAAACTATTTAAAGTCTAGATCTCACAGACTATTTGCAATAAGCAGAACAACAATATCCAGCATTGTCTGGTCATAAATCCCATGACTTCACATGGCCAAATGGACTTGGCAGTTGTCTTAGTGTTTTACTGTTGTGAACAGACACCATGACCAAGGCAACTCTTACAAGGACAACATTTAATTGGGGCTGGCTTACAGGTTCAGAGGTTCAGTCCATTATTATTAAGGCAGGAACATGGCAGCATCCAAGCAGGCATGGTGCAGGGGAGCTGAGAGTTCTACATCTTCATCTGAAGGCTGTTAGGAGAGCACTGGCTTCCAGGCAGGCATGATGAGGGTATTAAAGTCCATAGCCACTGTGACACACTTCCTCCAACAAGGCCACACCTCCAAATAGTACCAATGCCAAGGCCAAGCATATTCAAACCACCACAGCAGTCAGAATTAAAATCAAGTATACTGTATTAAGAAAGCTACTGGTTGTCCTGGGTAACATCGATGGGCCCAATGGAGTCGCAAGTATTAACAATGAAAGAAGAGTCAGAGGAGAGGGTGGAGTCATAGGACACAGAAGATAAGAATCATGGGATATAGAGGGCAGAGTCATGGGAGGGGCAGAGTCATGGGATCCATGGGGTGGAGTCATGGGAGCAGAGGGAAGAATCTTGAGAGCAGAGGACTGAGTCATGGCATCCAGGGGGTGGAGTCATGGAAGCAGAGGGCAGAGTCATGGGGGCAGAGGGCAGAGTCGTGGGAGAGAGATGGCCGATTCACAAGAGCAGAGGACAGGTTAATGAGATTGCTGGCTGCTAAGAGGGAAAGACCATGAGACTGGAGAGGATGAGGAAACCAGCTCTTTTGTTTCTCTAGGAGAAACAGGCAGGCAGGCATTTGCATTTTGTCTGAATGGGACGCATCTTGAATGTCTGATACCTGAACTGTGTTTTGTTGTTCCAACCTACCAAATTTTTGACAATTTGTTACCATAGCAATAGGAAATTGATACAATAGCCTAATAATACAGTTATAAGAAAACATGTTCTCTGATGTCTTTGGAGATGCGAAGGCGTGTCTTCCCGTTTGTATATGCAGTTGCTCTTAATTTCCACAGACTAGGCTCAGCCATTGTCCTAAATGCACAAGGCTGGCAAGGCTGGCAAGGCTGCAGGACCAATCACAGGCATTAGAGAATGAAAACAACCCAAACATTTTTTGACATGTTGAAATATTGATGTGAATATGATAAAATGTTAGGGGGGGCAGACTGGGAGGAGGAGGGAGGGGAAACTGCAGTTGGGATGTAATATATGAGAGAATAAACTAATAAAAATATGATTAAAAGTTCTATTTTGCAGCTATGGAAATAAATGTTGACATATTTTGCTATAGAATGATCTTGAATGATATCACTAGGTGAAGTACAAAGTTGAAGAAAATTATGTATCATATATTGTCGTTTGACTAAAACAGATGGAAATATAAACATATATGCATATATTTACTCTTAAAAAACGAAAAAAGACTGTTTCTTACTTGGCTTTTTTAGTTCTTTGTAGGACTGGAAAGGAAACATGAGTGTCAGAGAAGGAAGGTGTGCCTCTAAGTGTACTTTATGGATCCTGGCCTGGGACTGTTTAAATCTATTAAAGCTATAACGTTTCATAGATTTGAGAGAAACAATACTAAATGAAAGAGTTAAGAATAATATGTGACCAGATGTAAATATGAATGAATGAGCCCATGGATTTATAACTTATAGAAAACAGATCTCAAAATCGATAAAGCACAGAGTTCTTTAAGATGTGTTTGTTCAGACTCCACTAGGACCTCTACTGTAGTGAGGATTCAAGTATAAAAGTATACAAAGAGGTGGGGGCCCCTCAGTGTGCCGGAAGGCCTTACAGATTGCAGAGGGATTATTATGTTGGCTCACTGTGTTAGATGTCTTGGTCAGTGGCAATAGTGAAGGAAAACAATGTGGTATTGGGAGCATATGGCAGGGTCTATTGTTGATTTCCTCACACATGGAAGATAGAGGGACAGGGCATTCAGGACGGGGCCAGGACAATGTGTGGTCCCCAAGCACATGTCCCCAGTGACCTTCCTCTATTTGGCTCCAACATAGTCTTCATCTAACATCTCCAGTTCATCAGAGAATTTATCCTCTGATGGTGGTGGTGGTGGTGGTGGTGGTGGTGGTGGTGGTGGTGGTCAGTCTTCAGAACCTTTCTCTAAAAACCCTGTAACATACATCCAGAAATGTGCCTTTATAGGCAACCTAGATCTTTCTCTTAAGCAAACAAAGAAAAACATTCTGTGATAAATTAATGCCTATAATCTACAAAGTGCTTGACTTTTAAGAATCATATATTAATTGTTCCAAGTACTTGGAAATTGATTTCACCGTGACATTTCCACTTGCACTTGCATTTAATGTACTTTGATCATATTCTGCCCTATACTCTTGTCTTATACTTTGATCATATTCTGCCCTATACCCTCTGCCTTATATGTTCCTAATATTTCACTGTTTCTTTTGTTGATTTCCACTTTCTGTTTACATAATGAGGAAAAGTCTTGTGTCTTTGATCCTGGCTTGCTTTGCTGAATGTGGTCACTTCCAGCCACATCCATTTCCTGATACCAGTAAAATGACTTCATTTTCCTAATGGCCAAATAATTCTCCTTGGTGTGTGCAGACCATGTTTTCTTTATATGTTCACCTGCTGATGGATTCCTGCCTCATCCTATAATTGGCACTTGAACAGCCTAAAAACAACAACAACAACCACAACAAACTGTCTATGCTATGCAAGTGTCCCTGTGGTAAGGGAAGCTGACCAGGACTGATTGAAGAATAAATTCATTGCTTATTTTCCATTGCTGTGATAGAACACCATGACTGAGGCAATCCAGAGAAGGAAAAGGTTTATTCAGGAATTATGGTTCCAGAGATGTTGATAGGAGTCCTTACTATCAAGTCTGTGAATGTCACAGCAGGTAGGAAGGCATGGCTTTGGAGCAGCTGAGAGCTCAGGTCCCAATTAGGGGAAGCTTACCAGAGGGAAAACACCAGAAGGAAAGCTTAGCAGTTCAGGAGCCTTTGAAAACCTCAGGCCCCGCCCTGAGGGACTCTTTTCTAGCAAGACCACACCTCCTAATTCGAGCCATCTACTGGATTCAAGTGCCAAGACTTCTTGGGACCATCTTATTCAAACACCCAACTCAGAAGGCAGGATCAATCTGTTTCAGAGATTTCCACAGTGGCTGGACCTATTCCTTTCTAAAGAGAGTGAAAGGCACTGCCTTTCCCCTGTACCATCCCCAGAACTTACTGCTTTGTTGTTGATGCTGATGTTGCCTTTCTGCCTGGGGGGACATGGAACCCTGTGTAGCTATGGCTTGCAATTCCCTAAGGACTAAAGGGATCACACTATTTTGTTTTTTTATACACATTTGTTGCAACTTGTGCTTCTGCATTTGAAGTCTCATGTTTCCGTGACTCACTCCCTGGTTGTGTTACTTGCCTTGCATTGGTTACATTTTTACTTCTTGTGTGTTGGATTCTATTCCGTAGACAGGTGGGTGCTTTATCCATGCAGCAGTTTGATTCTTCACTCCAGTCTTAATTTTCTAAAATATTTTGTAATCTTTCTAACTTGATGTGTTTCCATTTGACACTTCCTGCTTGTGCGTTCTAGGAGCTAGGAGTTCTGGTGAGAGCACTGTTTCTGCCTAGCTCTTGAGGTGCCTCCTTACGCTTGCTTCTGAGAGTTTCAAAGTTTTGTGTCTTACAAGAAGGCTCATCCATTCTGAGGCGCACGTGTGTGTGTGTGTGTGTGTGTGTGTGTGTGTGTGTGTGTGTGTGTGTGTGTAGTTGTGATCACTTGTGCAGGCATGTGCAGAGATCAGAGGTAGACATTCTGTGTCTTCTCCCACAGTCCACCATAGTTTGTAGACAGGATCTCTCACTGAAACTACATCCTTTGTTTTGGCTAGACTGTAAGCTCTCAGGAATCTACATGTCAGCCCTCCCCAAATGCTTAGTTTACAGACATACACCACCTTGCCTGTCCTGTTATGTAGCGCAGGGCATCTGATCTTAGTCTTCATGTTTATGCAGTAGGCCCTTTACCTCCTGAGGTATCTTTGCATCCCCTTGAGATGAATTTTCTTCAGGTGAGAGATACAGATGTAGTTTCATCTTTGAATGTGCCTGCCTAGATAATGTGATAAGAAAAAGCCAATTAAAGATGAAAACCAAATTGAGCAGTTACACTTATTACTATGGAGATCATTATTGACTGTGAACAATACATGTTCATTTGCCATCACCAAGACACCCAGGCTTCCCACATGGAAACCATCATTAGCAGACTCAAAGTAGGTACGTGTACCTATTTTTAAAGGAGCTTTTGTATACTTTATAGTTGTATGCATATAACAGACTGCAAGCACTCAGCCAATGCTGATTTTTCCAATAAACAGACAAGGAAATGACATATTTATGCAAATCAATGTTGGTGTCTTAGGGTTTTATTGCTATGAAGAGACACCATGACCAAGGCAACTCTTAATAAGGACAACATTTAATTGGGGCTGGCTTACAGGTTCAGAGGTCCAGTCCATTATCATCAAGGCAGGAACATGGAAGCATCTGGACAGGCGTGGTGCAGGAGGAGCTGAGAGTTCTACATCTTCATCTGAAGGATACTAGTGGAAGACTGACCTCCAGGCAGCTAGATTGAGGGTCTTAAAGCCCACACCCACAGTGACACACCTACTCCAACAGAGCCACACCTTCTAATAGTGCCATTCCATGGGCCAAGCATGTACAAAACCATCAAAGTTGTCAATTAGTTTTTATTCCTCCATGCTGTCTAATCTCCAATATGTTTATCCAGTGGCACTGTTATTACCAAGCACAGAGTACTCCGTGAAGTTAGTAACATTTAGTTAATGTGTCAGTGTGTAAGTGAATATATACAGGTATGATTCGTTAATTTCAACACCTCTGCTTATCAAAGAACATATCTTAAAGTTACAGCCAGAAAATAATTTCAATCAGACCTTCTAACATGAATTAATTACATTAATGTCTTAAGTGCATTAATAACATCAAATTATATGTGACACATCTGAATTATTACCCAGTTGTGTGCAGCATGAAGCCTACATACAAAAGGTTTTACTATTAACTTGCAAGCTGATTCTTTAAATATATGAGTTTTATTTTATTAATGAAAATAAGAGAGAAGGATACTGGCATTAAGTGTATTGCCAGTAATTTACATAAAATTACTATATATTTTAATTTTTTTGTGTATGTGTATATACCTGCATTTATATGTGTTCTCCATGATCTCCGGAATGGGTGACTACAAAGACAGGCCAGAAGGCCTGGGACCAATCTGCCGCTTTATCAGGGCATTACTGTCAGCCCTGGTGACTCAGCCAAGGATGGGATCTGCCGGTGTTGGAAACCTGTTATCAAACCCACAGACAGGGACCACCCTGTGATCCTTTGAGTTCACAGCCTGTTTCAAAATGTGCTTTGCAACGCGACAAGTCTGCGTGTCAACTCTTTTTGTTTTGTGCAAACATTTATATTGGATATATATACACATATACATATATATGTGTGTGTGTATACATATATACATCATACATACATAATCTTACTAAGGAGAGTATATGTAATGGCTAATTCTGTCTTTATAAGAACTGTTTCATAATTTGAATAGGATCATTAACAGTATCTATGCAATGTTACACCTTTAAAATGTTTCTTTCTGTCAGTACATTAACACAGGATTTGTATGATTCCTCAATCATAGATGAATAAAGTAAGCTTCCTCTCTCCGTTCTAAAATCGGTGCTCATTAAAGTGTATTGTTTATGCAAATATGGTCCAGGTAATTAGACTGGATATGTTGTATCTTGAGGAAATTAGTTTTTTTTTTAAATGCACTTCTGTCCCAATGTACCTTTATTTTAAACCACCCAGCTTGGGAGTGATAACATATTCCCACCCTCTGTTCATGGGATACAAGTAACATGCTTATTCTAGTTGTGATGATCTAAAGAGTCTCTTGAAGAAATTGTCTGATATATAAAACCATGAAGAAAAGATCATAGCCAGTTTTAAACTATATTGAAGTGTTAATCGTATATCGAAGTCGTAATTGGGGTCTGATTAATGATGCTTTTTTTTGAACAAAAGCATGAAGGTTCTCTTGGCTACAGTGACTCAACATTTAATTAAGTAAGATTCTTTAATCAGGAACACATGCTATAAACCTAGGTTTCAGTTTGCTTTGTTGTTTCTAGCTTTGTTTTGTTTGAGACAATGTCTCATTTTTAATCCTTCCTGTTAGTTCACTGTGGAACTTCACTGTATGGGGACAGTTAGGCCCCACAGTTGCAGTAATCCTCCTGCCTCTACCTCCTAAGTGCTGAAATTATAGATAAGAACAACCAACCACTCCCAAATATCAGATATATTTCACAGAATATATAGTGCAAACATTACACAAACTAAAGGGAAAATGTATATACAATGGGTTGTCCAGGTAATGTTTCTTACAATACCCCACTAAGAGCTGCTGAGATGAATTAGTTGGTAGGTAATGCTTGGTCTGCAACATGAGGATGTAAGTTCAAAGCACCTGTGAAAAGCATGGACCATGGTGGTTTGAACCTGTCACTTTCAGAACCAAGGATGAAGAGACAGGCACATCTCTGGGCCCTGCTAGAGAACTCCAGGCTCAGTGAGAGAGCTTGTTTCCAAAAAGCGTGTGAGCAGGGACTGAGGAAGATAGTGAACATGTGCCTCTAGTGTGCACACATGTAGACATGTAGAGCTACACAATACACACGCGAACATTCACACATTTACACATACATACGAATTTTAAATTATGCTCCTTACCAAAGAAAATTACTAAGCTCACAATAAATATATTTTTATTAAGGAATTTTATTGTATTGGCTTTGTTTTCACAAGTACTGCTTAAATTTTAGGAGAGAGAAGTTTGTCTCCCTCTGTCCCCCACCCCTGTTGGTAAGATGTCTCCTGTTATCCTTTAGATGGCAGACTTCCCCTCTGTGTTGGGGCTTAAGAGAACATGGACTCTGACATTTGTTAGCCAGCCAGATGACCCACAAATGCTTCTAGCTCCACCTCCAGAGATCTGATGTCCTCTTCTGGCTTCTGAGAGCACACAAGCACACACACACACGAACTCACAGGTGCATGTACACAGAAACAAATTTTTAAAACTAAAAAGATGGAAGAAGAATATTTTAGTTTTTCATCATTTTACTTGCATTTCATTTTAAATGAAAAATGAAATGACATAACTATTTTTAAATACTCCTAAATAGCTTGTCTGGGTGGTTTTAAAATAATTTATAGTTTAATTATATCATTTAACAGGGCGTATCTTTTCCTGTTAAGTAATTATCCTGGATTGAAAAAAAGATAAATATGTTAGGTTATTATTAGTATAATTAAGCCATTGAATTTTAAGCACCTTTCTTTTGGAAGGAATACACATATTTAATATACGATCAGGACAATTTTGTATTACCCATGACTAAGATAGATACATGGATGGGTGGGTGGGTGGATGGATGGGTGAGTAGATAGATTTTGTGTGGGGGGGCACATTAGAGACAATAGCAGTTAATATTTTTGTTCTTCTTGCCTGGAAGGTTATCAACCTGTAAGTACTGCCAGCAGAGTAGGAAAATGACCAGTAATTCAAGAGTGAGTCAGGCAAGGTGGAGCTTGTTGTATTTTTAACTACAGAAGGCTTGTCAATAGCCGCACTCAGTTTGCTGCAGTTTCCCCCAGGGAAAGCTCAGCTTGTTAGCTTCAGGATAGGCTCAGTCAATGGATTCCGTTTTTTTCTGAGAGAAATGATCCACAGGAGGTCCCCTGAGGAGGAAAGTCCTGAGAAAACCCAGGCAGCCTTTCATGCTGTACAACACAACCAGGAAAGTAAGACCCTGACCTATTTGAGGGAGACTTTCAAAGCCCTAGCTGTTGGAGCTCTTTTTAAAAAAAAAAATCAATTCACATTATCAAAAGAAAGCTGAAAATGATAGCAAAAGACCTGTTTCATTTAAAAAAAAACTTTTCTTCTGTTATAATAATACATTATTTGAAGTGCTTGAAATTGGCCTCAAATACTATTAAAGCACATATTAAAGATGACAGTAATTACACTCTGTGAGTTTGCCTGTTGGTCGGCAACCCTTTCGGCATCTTGCAGTGAACAATCTGCGGGGCGAGGTGGGTGCACATGGTCCGAGGTAAGAGAAGTAAGGTTGGGATACATCCACCAGGGCCTGGGGCCTGACTGTACTCCTGGGGGACTTATGTGCACCTGTCGATGAGCTACAAACTCTGTATGACCTTTTGTATGGCTGGCAAGTATGGCTGACAATTAAATTCTTCGTTTGCGAAAACACGATCGTCAAGGACTGATGTGCTTTTTAATGCACTAGGATATTTTCTTCACCATTACGCTTGTCTACCGGCTCAAATGCACTGAAATGCACTTAACTGACAGACAGAATGAAATGCATTTGTTGCTGGTGGAGGCGGTGGTTTGGTTTCGCTTTGTGCATTTTTACAGGAGTGCTGTTAGAAGAAATCTTGGAGTCAGACAGTTTTGGATAAGAATCATAACTTTTCCTCTAAAGTGCCATTTGTCTTGGGGCAGTGAAGCGAGTCTTTGAACTTTGATCCCTTAAACGACAGCAGGCACAATAGTGACTGTTCTGAGCTGTTAGAAGGGTCGAGTGCGCTGAAATACACAGAATAAGCTAGTGGTGCGCCCACGCCCGATTTGAAGCCAAGAGTAAACATCCCTGTTGCTGAAGAGGTGGAGGTTCAGCATCTTGCTCACAGGGTCCTTTGTCCTTTTCTAGCTGAGCACCGTCTCTTAGGCCTCATGAAATAAAAAAATCCGGATTTTCTATGGACTACACAGGCCATTGGCAGCAGCCATTCCTGAAAGCTTTTGGAAGACTCGTTGGCTGAAAGACAGGCCACAGGAGCTGAGGGGCAGTTGGCATGCAGCTGTGTCAGCAAGGGGGCCTTTGTTTCCTGTCTTCCTGTTGTGTTTCTGAGAAAGGAACACAGGCCTGGGGCATGCTGGGTACACTCTCCCGCCAGTCCATATCCTTGGCTCATGGCGAATCTCTCCATACGGCCTCCCACATTGAAATTTCTTTGTGGAGTGTCTGTTAAGGCCTTTGAGCCATTGTCTCCTTATTGTTGAGTCTTAGAAGTTTATTTTCTGTTCAGATGAAAGCTCTGTGTCGCATGTCGCCTGCATGGTTTTTTTCTCTCGACGTGTGCCTCGCTCTCTCATTTTCTTGATGTTGTCATTTGTAAGGAAGACTGCTCACTTGAGTGAAGGCCAGTTGTCCAGTCCTTTCCCGGAGCGGATGTGCCTTCCCATGCCTTTGCTGTCTAAAGCCGTCATCACCCCAGGTTGACTAGGTCTCCTCCTGCGGTGTCTTGGCGAGTTTGATAAACTCATGCTTTCCACTTAGGTCTATAATCCATCATGAGTTGAATTTAATGCTTCACAGCGCCCCCCATGATATACAGTGCACTTTAACCGACTTTTGGCTACATTAAAGTATTCTGCACTTAACATCACCATCCAGTTTCTCTCATGAACCTTTAATTTCCTCTGCTCTGCAGCTCCATCGCCTAAGTTAATATGCATTTCCTTATTAGTTTCCTTGCCAATACCTCCCCTATCCCACACACATGTTGATTCACAAAAGGTAGGACATTTTGTTTGGTTTATTGTCGGATGTGATCTGAACTATCGCAGTAGACAGTCAGCGAATGTTCAAGAATGAATTCTACACAGGTTGAACTCATGAAAAGATGGCGGATGGGAAATGCTAGTTCACAAATGTCCTTTGAGGTGCTGACAGATGTTTCTGAGGTGATCTCTGTGGAGCAGAGTGGCTGTACCTTGGCTCTTGCTGCCTTGTGTCCCTGCTCTCCACTGATGTGAAGTGGTATACACACAGGAGGCTGTTGACTAGCCTCTCTGGCCTCCAACTACCAGATGGCCCCCAACCTACCAACAATTATGATGGCGGTTTCCACACACAGCCTTACGAATAATCATGCTTTAGCTGTTTCCTCCTTGAAACCTGCTTGTACGGATTTGCATGCTGATATAACTATTTTTTCTGTATCTCAGCCTTCGTCTCGTTTGAGATGGGATTGCTTGTTGTTCTCTCTCTGCTGCGCCTGCTCACCAAGGTGGCTCTCTTGTTTTCCTGCCTCTGCTTCCCACCTCACTGACAGAGCACTGCGCTTACCGACATGCATTCAGTCATGGGTTCTAGGATTTATACTCAGGCCCTCATACTTGCAAAGCAAGCGCTCTGGACCCACTGAGCCACCCCAGTGCTGAGAAGTCTCTTGATCTGTTCCTGTGCTGCCAACCAGGCTCCCCTCTCGGGTCTCAGAGCCTGGTGTGTACCATTTTCTGTGGCATCTTCACTCACATGTCTCTTAACTGGTCCTGACTCATGTGAGAATCACTGATAGGGTTGGCTATTAAGTCAATATTATCCCAAGGCCACAGTTGAAGATTCTAATCCTTGGTGGGATTCAGTTTTGATGATAAATTGTCTGAATATTCTCATCTATGTCATACCTGTTTCACTTCTTCTCTTTCTAACCAAGAATTTGTAATTTCTTAGTGGTAAGATGCTAAATACTCAATAATTGAATTATAGCTTGAATATCAAAGTGCTTCTTACCTATCATCTTCAAGGTATGATCTCTGTTCCATTTTTCTGTCTCCATGACTTTACAAGCTATCTAAATACATGTATTTATTCATGTATATCTATATGTAAAATGGAAATGATAAATATGGTTCTGAGTGCTTTGCGAGGTAGAATAATGTGTTTCAACAATCTTTAGTAAGTAGTGGCCAGTTTTACTACAATTCCCTGCCAGTCGGTGATGGGTGTATTCTAAACACACGTCTGTGTCCCGCTCTTTGGCTGGTAGACTTTTGAAATAATGAACAACAAAATAATTTAGAAATTATTGAAGTCGTGGGGCTAGCCAGAAGAGGAACTTGTCTCCTTGAGAAAGATTTCTAGCTTTTGGGCTGATCTTACTGGAGACTGGAGGTAATTCACTAGTAGTAGGCAGGTACCACACCTTGACTGTGTTCTTCAGCTGTGCATGCCTCTTGCATTCTATCTAAACCTTACTCTCCCATATGTGAGGACCTCAAAGATAGACTTAAGTAGTGATCGTTTTCCCAGTGTGGCCACATTAAATAAATCTGTGTTCTCTGCTCTTCATTATTAATTTGTCTCATTTAATTGACTAATTAAGGATATGAAGCTGAACCTGGTTTGCTGGGGCATGGACTGTGACCCCACCCCTACCCCAAGCCAGGTAACATTTGACTCTCAGTCCTCCATTCTCCTTTAGAGATTCTCTGAACGTTTATTAGTCTCATGCTCAGGATTCGTTAGTTCATGACTTGATGACACTTGAGAAGATGGAACCCTGAGAACCAGGCTTATCACAAAAGTGTTATATATATTCATCTGTTCCTGTTCCTTATTTTAGGAACTCTTCTGTTCATTCACTCTTCTACTAGTAATTCCCTTGTCTAAAAGAGAACACACACCATTTTACTTTTATTTAGTTTTTATTTTCCTGATACCAGCTCTGAACATTTTGCATATTCCTCTTATCTTCTTCATCTGGCAATGTCAGGTGGCTGTTTTTCTTCTCCCAAAATGTACTCTAAAGGAAGATTCTTACATGTTATTATAGCTGATTTAATCATATATTTCATACTTATTACATTTAACTTGGAATTAAGGGAATGATAACATTCTGATAAATGTACCTTCATTAATTGTACTCTTATAGTAATTAGCAAGAAAATAAACTATTTTTTTTCACAAAGACAGTTACCTTATATATTTTGTCGTTAAGTTCTGTAATATTAAATAGGTCATTTTGTCAGGTTCTCTTACTAATGAAAAGGTACTTTCAAAAATATGGGTAAATGAACAGCAAGCATCAGTTAATGGCCTGTTGCCATTAAATGGAGTGAAGACCACAAAGGAGTTACAACAGTCCGCACATTGTCCACCATGGGGCAGGGGCAGTCTGCAGAGCAATTAAGGAAAGAAATAACCTGTTCAACAAGGAACATCACTCTGACGTTTCACTCAAATTATAAACGTCACATATGGAGGTCACCTCATCATGCACTGGTCCTGGAGGCTGGACTGACCTAGGTGGAATGCCAGCACTGCAGTTCCTATCCCAAAAGATGCTAATGCAGTATATGCTTAAGTAGTGCACACTGACAGAAAAAAAAATATATATATACACATATATTATATATATATATACACATTAATTTATAAAGCTGAAATGTATACAAATGTGGGCATTATAAGGAAACTGGAATTAAAATCTCACAGTCCCTGAGGCTAGAGTGATGTCTAAGAGGTTAAAAGCACTTTTTCCTCTTAGGGTTGGCCTCCATTGAGTTCCCAGCACCCCTGTGGCATCTGAAAGTTATCTAAGCTTAAAGTTCAGAAGATGTGATGCCCTCTTCAGATCTCTGAGGATACCAAGTACATGTGTGGTACCCAGATATTTGTGTAGGCAAAACACTCATATACATAAAAAGTAAGTAAATAAAATATTTAAAAATTATTGGAGTGCCTAAGGAATTCTGTGGGTTGCCCTTCACAGAGACTTGTCTTACCTAGCAAACAAATTAGAGAAATATTCACGTTGAGTTGATATTTTAGGACCATATCTCTTGTAGTCCATTGTGTAAATTCAAATTATGCTGCTTTTAAACATGGCACAATGAGCAAATCCTAGCGGATTTAACACTGACTTCTGGCCTCTGTGGGTACTGTATACATGTTGTCCATAGATGTATATGCAGGCAAAGTTCTCTGGTATATGAATACATTCACCATTTATTAAAGAAGGAAAATTTGCATAGTAATGAAATGAATTTTGGATTTATTTTTGCACAAAAAAAATAAATATTAGCTAAATATTAGATATCTCACACAGTCAGACTCAAGAGCTAAAATCCATGGTGCAGAGCTAGGGGGGTAGGGGTGGGGTGGGAGGGGGGTGAGCAGATCAGGGAGAAAGTTCCCTGATGAAACTTACTCAAAATTAATAACAGTCTCTGTAAGTCAGAGTGCGTCAAAAGCCTATGGAGGCGTAGATCTTCCAACAAATGAAAATTAAACTTTCATCACTCACGCATGCAATAATTGAAGCTGAGAATATGACATATTTAAAATCAATAAAACAAACTCAAGACTTTAAAAGTAAGCTGTGGTCTACAAAAGTGTGCTCAAATTTGAAATGGTGAAGTTCAAAACCTAGATAAAAAACAATTTGAAATCTCCTTAATGACATCAGTTGGTAAGCTTGGATAAAAGGATTAAAAAAAAATACCAGAAATAAATTGTAATTTATAGAAGTTCATCTTGGTCTTTTAAAATTATTGATGAATTCTTGCATTACATTTACATGCTTAAACAATGTGATGTACAACTGGGCAGAAAAATACCTTTGATGTCTAAAAGCAGGGGATTTTCAAGTGTATGCCCCCTCGTTTAAAGTTTGACTCACAAAAATTAGGAAGCCAATTTTTATGTAAGTTGAAGCACTTAGTTAATAGCTGAAAAGATTTATCAAGTATGTACCTTAACTTTGGGTAGGAAACATCCTTCCTCTTCCATAGATACATATCAGAGTGGCCAGGGCGGAGTCCCATGGTTATCAGTGCCCCTGGGACAAGCATTCAAAGAATTCTTGGCTCTCCTCACCTCTGAATCTTACACATTGCATTGCCTCTTGACGTGTTTAGCAAATTTCCTCATACTACACCGTGTTTTCAGCAGGTAGTGGAACTGATATTCCAATCCTACCCATTTCTGTGCTCTCCTTCCTTACAAATACTTGCAGGAGAACTATTCGAGGTTTCTCCAAATTGTTAGACACATAACCGATCTTAGATGTAATAATCAGTTGGGAGGCAGAATGGCTTGATCAGGACGATCCACTTTACCATGATCACCTGATCCGAAACAATATTTGGAACGCTTACGCCTTCACAGCTCTTCTGTACAGAGTGTGCGCGCGCGTGCGCACGCACACACACACACACACACACACACACACACACACACACACGTTCACAACAACAGTCTTCGATAAGATAAAGATGAGATGTTTCAGCTTAATGGGGCTGCTACCATCTAGATAACCATCGTTTGGAGCAGCCACACATTAGCTGAAGGCAGGTGTAGGCCGGCTGTGTTGAACAGCGGCTTGAGCTGCACTTGGTGAGTCAGGGTGGCGGATCCTCCTAAGAATGCAGCACTCTGAACCCTACAGTATGCTGGCGCTAGCAATGGGATGTCATGGCAACGCAGCCCAGTCTGCCTTCTGTGGAAACTGGATCCAAGATGAGAATGAAAGTTGCATTTTTCTTTTTAAATTTATCCTGAGAACAGCAATTACAAAATGATTACCTACAAAATTCTCAATAATATTTTTATACTGTGTCTGGTGCTTAAGTGCAAGTTAGAGAAGAGATTAACATGTCCCTCACTGTTTTGACATCTAGTTATCAAATTCTTCCTGACAAAGTCTAGCTGACTTGGGGTTCATTAAATATCTAACCATTGATATGGTCTAATTGAATCAGCACTTCATTAGTCTAATTTTTACCACGTGTTTGATGAAGTTCAGGGAGGAAAT
Organism: Tokudaia tokunoshimensis; assembly: GCA_036184795.1. Lineage (NCBI taxonomy): Eukaryota > Metazoa > Chordata > Mammalia > Rodentia > Muridae > Tokudaia > Tokudaia tokunoshimensis. The sequence continues at coordinate 176,516,918 of BTHU01000001.1, forward strand.
ATTTTAATTGAAAGAAATGTGCTATTTTTTCCCCCTCTGTTTGTGTGTGTCCCTTCTCTAGACATTTTTAGAACATTTTCCCTGTGAGCTAAAAGCCATATCTGCAGAGGTTTTTTGTTTGTTTGTTTGTTTTGTTTTGTTTTTAAGTGAAATTGCCTTTCATTTGGCAAAAAACCAGACCTGTGATTCATCAAGCTTTGAGCACTCTGGGCCACGCCATGCGTCTTGCTTGCCTTGACTGACAGTTTTGTAGGCTAAACCAGACCTGCATGATTCAGTTGCACCAAGATTCATTATGCCGAAAAGGGGAGAGGTTTTGGGGGTGGCATGAAAGACTATGAAGTGAAATTGTCTTAGAAATTGTGACTAGTGACAAAGGCAAAAAGAACCGATGTCAGCCGGCATTTTAAATTGGTATCTGATCCGGGAGACATTTTCTCGACATCGTTTTTTTTGTTTTTTTGTTTTTTAAGAGGATGGGCAAAGCACATCGGAGGGGCTTTCCCTTACTATGAAAAATGAAATTAAAGTAGGAAACAAGAAAAGCATGATTTTGTTTTAAAGTATCCTTTAGCTCAGGCATTAAAAGTAAGCCAGGCAGGCCTGTGCAGTAGGAAATGTGGAGAACGTTCCACTACCTAAACTGTCTGGGAATTTCTACCATTAGGAAATTGATTTCCTCGTTGAGTTTATTCACTGTTACCTTTAAATGTGACATGTCCAGAGGAGCTCAGATCTCCCAGTGCCAGGCATTTTTTTATCTACTTGCAGCAGCACAGGAAAACTGCTTTGGGAAGAGCAGGAATTGCAAGAGTAGAACGAGGAAGACAGAGTAGAACGAGGGAGACAGAGTAGAACGAGGGAGACAGAGTAGAACGAGGGAGACAGAGTAGAACAAGGGAGACAGAATCAGCCCAGTGATGGGGCTCTCTGGGGAAGGGACATTTGGGGGTTGAACCCAACACCACCAAAAAGGGGGGCGGGATGTGCCAGAAACAACCAATCCCCTATTTTTATTTTTATTTTTTGTTGGTGTTTTTGTTTTGTTTTGTTTTTCGAGACAGGGTTTCTCTGTGTAGAACACACTCTGTAGACCAGGCTGGCCTCGAACTCAGAAATCCACCTGCCTCTGCCTCCCAAGTGCTGGGATTAAAGGCGTGCCCCACCACCACCCGGCTCAATCCCCTATTTTCCCTAAACTTATTTTATTCCCTCCCATTATAGAGAGATAGAATGTATGCCAGTCAGGACTAGTTTTATTCGGGACTGGCCTTGTAACATATGAGAGGAAGTAAATGTGAAGCTTCCTGTTACAAATCTATTAATAGCTGCCCAGTGTTGTGACGAACTCAAAAAGAAACAAAAAAGCAACACTTAAATTCTAAAGTCTCATCTCCAAGCTTCGGGGAAGTTCCTGCTGCTGCTGAGGTCGGCCCTCAGTTTACTCATGCGGTTGGTGTTGGTGGCGAGCTCTAGATTTGAGTAAGGGAAATGTCTCCTTAAAGATCCCCTAAATATTTTAACTTATGAACCCTCAACTGCAGTACCAAAATTTTTAATGTAAATTTCTCACAAGTTAGGTGAGGGCTTTAAAAAGCACTTACGTTCTCTGTCTCTGTGTGTCTGGCTTGTTTTGTGGATGGATAGGATCCTTTTAAGATTAGTTTTTGCTGTTTTTAATTATATGTATACGCCTGGGTCTGTGTGTGCATATGTGTAAGTAGTCGTAGTGCTTGCAGAGACAAGGAGGGGGTGCTGGGTCTCCTGGAGCTGGGAGTAAGGTCGTTGTGAGCCGGCGGGTGCAGGGGTTGGAAACTCCAGTTCTCTGGATGAAGAGCAGGCACTCTTAGTCACTTAATCCACTCTATGATGGATTCCTAGGTTCCCAGTATGTTATGTTAGGTTCAGACCCAGTATCCTCACGTTACACCTGTTGTACAAAACCCTGTTCCCCATTTCCTGTCCCTACCTTAGAAGTCCACAGACTGCACATAGCTTGAGGCTGCTTGTCACACCTCAAGCCAACGTCAGTTGGAATCACCAAGTATCAGTCCGAGGTTTGCAGTAAGATGGGGGAGGGATGATAGGCAGCCGTTGCCAGCCTGTTTAGTTGCGTGATGAAGGCTGGAAGTTATTAAGTGCAAGATGCTAAAAGCAGCTTCCTCTAAAGGTCCGAGTGATAGGGAAAGTAATGATCTTAGTTCTTGGCTACCTAAACCGTAGAAATCATCTTTGGGTAGAAGACCATTGACATTTCGATGTTGAATGTGTTTCTGTGTAAGACGGTGCTGAATTCCTTCCCAACATGTATTTCAGTCTCAGTGCAGTCAGACATTAAGATGCTGTTTTGTTGGTTAAATGTTTTCCTTCATCTCCTGTTGAAGTGGTCACTGTAATTAGTACAGCAATAACCCCAACATGAATGGAAGAAGTCTCCACAATTCCTATGTCCCTGTCCCTCCCTCGCTCCCTCTCATCACTGATCATTGACAGCTCTCCTTTCTGGTCTTTACTCAGTGATGTTTGGAGGAAAGGCGGTCATCCATGACTACCCAGGCTTCAGTAGAAATGGTGGCTTATGACTGTTGTTGACTGTTGTTGACCGATGGTCATTGAGCTTCAACTGAGAAATGAATAGCCTAAAGATTTTCGAATGATTGGATATTTTAATTTTCAATATTACAACTTAGAATAAATGATCAACCCTGCTTTGACCATTGCAAACTCCCATTTCTAAAGTCATGCTTGGAATAATGTCATTGTATCAAGGTTGTGTACCTTCGAAATCTTTGCCTCCCAGCATTTCCTTCTCAGTCACACAGCCTTAGCTAGCTGGCACGTGAATCTAATAGTTTAGTTTTTAAAATGTTGAATCAGCTTTTTGATACTTGGCTGGATTTTCTTAAACTCATATTATTCTTTTATTGTTTTCACAGAAAACCCCTAAATAAAATATCATTCGTTTCTTAAACACAATTTGTTGTACACAGAGTCTTTTATTACAAATAGATTATTTTGACTTGAGGAAACAATACTTTCTCTTCAATAAGAAATGTTTACCCAGTAACTACCTTTTTATGATTTTGCTTATTCTTTTGAATTGGATCTTTTTAAGGTTTTATAACCTTCCAGTTATAGTCCAATATAAGAAAATAAACACACACCCTGTAACACAATATGAAAAGTTATAATGTTTGAAATTAAAAAAGACAAGCGTACATCATGTTCTTCAAATTATATGGGAAACCTGAAGGAATCCATGCAATAATTTGCCTAAAACAAAGTGTTGGGGTAGAAAGAAAAAATCCAAGTGGTTTTATGGAAGGAACTGAAGTATGGTAGGGTATGTCATTTAAGCAGTGAGAAAGCTGGGTTTCCTGCAGAAACAGCCAATTCAAATGTAATTTAATCAATTACCAAGTTAATCATAATTGTAAGTACCAGATAATATATCTTGAAAATAATTGAGATAGGTCAAAAGTAGCAAGTAAATTCAGCACCAAAATCAGTTTCTCTGTAAAGGATACCTTTGCCTGAGATATAAAGCCTTTGTTGGTCCACCTGATATGTGGGTAGATATCACATGTCAGTACCTGAATGTCATATGGCTTTACAGGGAACATGGACTAATGAATTCAGAATAATACGCAATTGCTAAGTAATCTTATATTTTTGGTTAGATGAAAGATAACCTCAATCCAGATATGGTGACGCATATTTGTAATACTATTACTTGGGAACAAAGGAAGAAGTGTGACAAATTCTAGGTCAACCTGGGCTACAGAGTGAGTTTGACACCAACCTGGGCTCCATGAGAAGACCACGTCTCGAAGAAAGCAAAATGAGAGTTCAAATTCTTTTGACAATTCCTGTGTTAGAAGGTGGTGTTTAGATCCCCTCCTGTTCAATCTGGATAGGATCGTGGCTACCTTACAGAATGAAAGGGAAGTGAAGCCAGTCAGTTTGCAAGTTACAGTTTTAAGACACTGACGGCTCCCCCCTTTTCCTCTTCAAGTATTTACTCTTGAAGCCCAACTGTCATGTCATAAGAAAATCCATATATTTCAGTGTGAGAAGAAATCCGTATAAAAAGAACCGAGGAGCTGTTGAGATTCATTGCCTACCTGACTGACAGCCCGCACTAGCTTGCCAGGTATATGACTGAGTACTTCATCCCAGAAGACATCTTCAAAGATGAGCCTGCCTTCTCCCAGCCCTGCCCAAATTACAGGTTCAATTGTAAACGAAATTGAAGCAGTGACTAGCATCCTAAGGATTACAGAGAGAGATAGGAGCCAAGATAGGGAAATGGTGGATTGAGTGCATCCCCAACCTTTATTTTCGACGCTCCTCCTACAGCTCCATGGATGGTACATGGAGTAATATCCCCTTTACGTAGACAAGATAAATACAGCATGCTTGGTCGTTAAAATGGTGACAGTACACTTTGCAAGTGAATGTGGGTCAGGCTTTACCCCACTGGGTTCAGTGCTGATCCCCTAGTTGGGAGTCAAGCATGCAGAACTGGAGTGAGCTTACAGAGGTAATTAGAGAACAGTTGTGTGGGCCTAGGTGGAAGAGCTCCTCTGGATACAGGTTCCTTTCATCTGGCTGCATCTTCCCAGGGCTGGGAAATGCCATTTGATCACGCAGCTCAATCATCCTCTTAATCGGATTTCTCAAAGGGCTTCCCAGAATCTACCAAAGTTCACTTCCTCAGCCTGGCATTTAAATGCCTCTGTCAAACACCCGTCCTGTCCCGCTCTCATCCTTGTCTCCCTGCACAACTTCCAGGCCAAACCTCTGTTCTCAACCCTTTGAGCTGACTGAGCCTTTGTGCTGTGCCCCTACTAATCGCCTAGCGGCGAGTGGCCTGTCTTATTTTGTTTTTATTCTCCTGAAAACTACTTAGTAACAGACATAGAGCTCAGATCTTTTGAGGGATCATCAGTAAGTCGCAGCTGGTTTTGATTTCTGCTTTTCACTTGCTTCTCTAGATTCAAAACACCACCTTCTTTATGTACAAGCCTTCTGAAAGGCGAGTGAGAGGTCTCCTTCCTCTGCACTTGTCTTTGTGGTCTTAGTGTGTTAATTGGGCATGTGCTTAATAATTTGTCCAATGATTATGAATTCATTCTTAATGAAGACATCAAAGGAGATCCCACCTACATTGCAAGCAGGACTGGCTTCTCTTACCACCAAACAGAAATACTACTCAGAAGTTTACTTTTACTGCTTATAAACATTTTTATCAAAAAGGTTCATGAAACCTCTTAACTATATACCAAAGTAAAACAGAAGATTAAGGCTAAAAAATATAACTATTTTGGAAGTTTGGAAAAACTAACTATTCTGGAAGTTTTAGAATTAGGTATATTTGAAGTCTGGCATATTTTTTTAGAGAATAATTCAAAGCACTTTCAATATATGAGTAAAATAGTATATTCTAGCATTAGAGTCACTTCCTAATTAAGGAAAAATTTTAAACATTTACAAATAACTTAGTTGTACTTGGCATTTTGACTAGAGAGGCATCATCATGGTGTTGTTCTTATGTTGTGACTGGAGTTTAGGTTTTTTGTCTGTAGCTACTGAAAATCAGTGGCTGTCACATCTTAAGAGGTCTCAGAAGCCCCAGGGAAATACTTTGACGATGAAGATTTTGAAGCACAGGCTCTTCTAAAAGTTTCACTCAGCTAATCCTCAGTCTCTGCTGAGTCCGATGGAGCCCCACCCTTCCCTGAGGACTCCCACCAAAGTACAGCCTTTCCTGAGTCTTGCTGAAGAAAGCAGCATGTGTGGATGGGGTACATGAGACCCCACAATGCTCCGATCTGAGCCACTCCTCTGTGGCTGCATTTGCCGCTGGATGCTATGTGGTTATCGCGGCTGGAACACTCGGCCCTCTGGATACCCACTGTGGGCATCGCGGCTGGAACACAGACCTCTGGATGCCCACTGTGGGCATCGCGGCTGGAACACTCGGCCCTCTGGATACCCACTGTGGGCATCACGGCTGGAACACAGACCTCTGGATGCCCACTGTGGGCATCGCGGCTGGAACACACCCCTCAGGATCCCCGATGAGCACCACGGCTGGAACAGAGCCCTCAGGATCCCCTATGTGACCATCGCGGCTGGAACACACCCCTTCTGAGCAAGCCCTGTGGCCAGAAGCTCTGATAAATAAACCCAGTGTGAGCACCCTAGGAAGGTGCTTCTCTCAGCCTGCTCAGCGAACAGGTCCTAGAACAATTCGCAATGAAAAGGTGGGGTCAGTTTTCTCTCTCTCAGCATTTGACACTAAGACCAGGCTCTGGCTTTGGCAGATGAGTCTCAGTGTAACTGTGACTTTACTTCACAACATACCAGGGTTTCCAAGCAGGTGGATTTCTGTTGTTTCTGTTGAGCTCTTAAGTTATGGCCACGGGGTTGTCAGGATGTCACTGGCTGTTTTTAGCCTGTATATGTTATGTTTCACTTTTTAAAGATTGTCTTTCGTACATTTTAATACTGTTCTTTTCCCAGCCACAGCTCCTGTCAGATACTCCCAACCTCCCTACCCTCCCAACTTTATGTTCTTTCTTGCTCTAGTCCTCTCTCCAAAAACAAACAAAAACAATAAAAAAACGCAAAAAAAACAAAATAAACTATAAAACCTAAAAACAAAGAGCAAAAATGAATAAGACAAAAAATAACTATACAACCCAGAAGCAAACAACATAAACCAAACATGTAGTCTGTTTTGTGTTGGTCAGCTAGCTGCTCCTGGGCAAGAGGCCTGCCCTGCAGTGTGGTTGATAGAAACCCAAGGATACTCACACTCCATTGGGGGGGAGGGGGGAAACAAACCTGATTTTTCCCTTTACCAGCAGGTATTAGTTGTAAATAGCTTCTTGATCAGGGGTGGTATTTTGTATCCGTCTCCTCCATTCTGTGCTGGGAATTTTTCCTGGTTTGGACTTGCATAAGCTTTCTGCATGATGTCACAGTCTGTGTGAGTTTCTATATGTATCATACCAATTTGTCTAAAAGACAAGTTTCCTTGGAGTTATCCACTACCTATTCCTCTCACAGTCTATCCAACTCACATTTCTCAAAGATCCCCAAGCCTAAAGAGGAAGGATTTGATAAAGACATCTCATTTAGAGCCAAGTGGCTCCAACAGTCTTCTCTCACTCTTTATTTTCTAGTTGTGGGTCTCTGCTTTAATTACCATCGAATGCAAGAAGCAGAATAATTTTAGTAGATTTTCTCCGAAGGTTTATTACCTATCTAGTGTAAAGTTCTTGGCCCATTTAGCATAGTCAGGTATGAATTCCATCTCATGGAGTGGGCCTTAAATCCAATTTTTTTTTTTACAGTGGTTGGTTACTCCCATAATGTGTGTGCCACTATGGGACTGGTATATCCGACAGGCAGATTTCTATGGGACTTGTATATCCTGCAAGTCTCTATAGGACTGGTGTGTCCTGCAGGCAGGTCTCTATGGGACCAGTGTATCCTACAGGTAGGTCTCTATGGGACCAGTGTATCCTGCAGGTAGGTCTCTATGGGACCAGTGTATCCTGCAGGAAGGTCTCTATGGGACCAGTGTATCCTGCAGGTAGGTCTCTATGAGACCAGTGTATCCTGCAGGAAGGTCTCTATGGGACTGGTATGTCTGTCACAGGTTGTGGGGTTTGTAGATGAGTGACATTGATGGTTACCTGTGTTTTCACTGGCTGTGTATAAAGCACCTATCAGCCCCATGAATGCTAATCAGGAGAGGTGAAGCTTCTGATTGGGCACTGCTTGATTTCCTCATGTCCAATGGCATAAGTAGTGTCTTCAGCAATAGGACCATACTGTCAGGTTGTGGAGAGTAACCAGTAGCCTTAGTATGGCCTGTGATTCGATGGTGGTGGGTGTCTGTGGACTCCTTTGGTCATTGAACCAACAAGATGTAACCCATTTCTGTCAGTGGAGGTTTTTCTTGGAGCATTGTCTCCCCTTACGTGGTGACGTCATTTAAGTTGCATATACACGCACGTGTGTGTTATATTATATATGCTTCTATAGTAGTAGGTTTCCATATACCCTTCCAAAGGCCTTTAGTGTTAGTTAGTTAGTTAGTAAGATAGTTAGTTGCTCCTTCCTTTACCCTGCATCATACCTACACAGCCATATTTAATCCTTCCAGTTAAAACATGATGGAGAAATAAATTCAAATGTGCATGACCTGTCTAAGAAGAACTTGAGCAGCAGAATGCTTAAGTGTAAGGCCGTGTGAGAACCAGCACTGTGACATCAAGCTCTACCTCACATGGACATGCGCTCTCACAGCTGCAGCAGAGGGATCGCAGCTATCTGAACTGCTACACTGCACACCTGCTGAGTAAAGATTATTGGAAAGCCTATTGACCCCAGTATAGGAAATCCTCATCCTAACAAAGATGAACAGTGAATAGCTGAATGCTAATTTCAGCTAATGCTAATTTCAGTGTGCGTTACAGATGAAGTACATGAAGACCTGCAACGTATGTTGAATTAGTTCTTAAAGCATAGGTTGATCTTTGACAACGTTGTGATAAAGCAAGTATAGCAAGACATAAACACAGATGAGAGATGACAGGCAGGGAGTGGATGAACCCAATTTTAACTTTACCACACATGTGAATATTTTCATAATGGAACGCTAGAAAAAGATATTTATTAGTAGAAAAATGGAACAGTCTTTTTTTTTTTCCCAGTTGGAAAGGCAGTCGTCCTCTGGACACTGGTGGTATTTACTTTCCAGCAGAGCATCTGAAGTTCTTGCGCACACACTGTGTCACCTTGACCAATTTCATTTAAATTACTAAACCCACAAATGCTGTTATCCGCAAAAGGACTCTAATAACACCACATCGTGTAGATCTAAGAACTAACTCGTATCCAGGCTGGAGAGGTGGCTCAGCCATTGAAGACACTTGCAGCCCTTGCGGAGAACCCTGTTTCAGTTCCTACCTCCGACATCAGGCAGCTCACAAGTACCTGTGATTCCAGTTTCAGGGAATCTGACACCCTCTTCTGGCCTCCAAGGCACTCACATGAATTTGACACACATTTGTACATTCATGTCCACACACATTGTCACAAAATAAAATAATAAAGCAATTTTTTAAAAAGAATTAACTAGTATAGATGTAAAAAATAAATACTATATTTGAGGTGTCTGGCAGCTAGTAAACTAAAGTATGCAAGTCATCTTTTCAAATTAAAGTCAGTAACAGTAGCCAAGTGAAATAAAATTCATCTTTATTTCATTTAAAATTCTTCAAAATTAAAATTATTAATTTTAGTATCAGAAGTTATAAAAATGTAATTGTTTTAGCAAGAAATGAAAGGTTCCTACCAAGTGACAGAGCATTTCGTATGGTATATCTTCAAATTCAATAACAACTGTGTCACCAGTTGCCATAAATCCCATGATATTTGATACATCACAGGAATATCTCTAACAAATTTAAATCTTGACTCTGGTCCACTGCAAGAAAGAAAATATTCAGCATAAAAATCTTGCTGAACCCGCTGTTTTCAACAAAATGGTTCATTCAACAAAAATAGCCCTTTCCTAGATGCTGCAGGAAAGAAAATGGAGTCACGTGTCTCCCTCACCCACAAAAGGTTTATAGTGCGGTTGGTTAGGAAGAAATTTCCAGCTCTTGGGGGGGGAAGAAAAGAACAATGAACAGTTAAAAAAAAACATGCAACAAAGAGAAAAATGATTAAGGATCAAAAGAATGATGCAGAAAATAGGAACTGAAAGTTGAGAAGTGGAAAACTTGTGCTTCTGGGATGATTTGTGGGATCCCGTGATCTTTGAGTTCTTCAGAACATGAACAAAAGTTACTGAGAACATGTGATTTGGACAGAAGGCAAAACACAAAGAGGGCTGGTTGGGACAGTCTCTTCTCTGTGAATCATGAACACAAACGAGATTGAGAACAATATTTAGCAATAATCAGCAAAGAATTATAGCTGGATGTTATAACCATTCTCATTCCACGTATCACTCAGGGCCTAGTTACTTAAAGGCACTCAAGTGTGTGCTGAGACCAGATATGAATACAATCAGCTCCAACTTCAGGAAGCTTTGATCACAGGTATCCATACTGACACAATCTCTGTATTGGGTGCCAAGTGCGTACCTAGCTGAAACTCACAGTCTACCAGAAGGATTATGGGGGAAAGTGCAGTATGCCAGTTGCCATAAGGAAACCGTATGCCAGGTGACACGGGCATAAAGACTCCTCTTAAAGTTGATGTAAGGCAACCTAAGTTGTTCTATAAGCAGTTCTGTAAGTAGAATGTAGACAGTGAGGTAGTGATAGAGAAGGAAAAGAAGAAATCCAGGCATGGACTTCAGGCATGAGTGGCCAATGGGGATGTGTCCCCTGTACCAACGCCAGGATGGAAATGAAAGACCATGGCTGAGGGACCAGAGCCTCAAGGTCCTGATCTCAGTATCTTCACCTCTATTCTGTTGGCAAATGAAGCTGCTAAAAGCTTCTGAGAAGAGGAATGAAGTGTTCCCAATGAACTTCTTTGTTACTCATGTTTTGTGTGTTGCCTTGAGGAGGAAGGAAATTGGAACTCCAGAGGCAAAATGACTGCAGACAATGGAGGTCTAAACCAGGACTTTGATATTTCAGTGGGTTTCAGGGCATAAGTTAAGGGTTTAACTTAATATCAAGGGGAAGAAAAAAGACTGTAGCAAGGTTGGAACTGGAGGAGACTGGCAATTCCTGTAAATACCAACACACGGTAATCCCAAGAAAGCCAAGAACTGTAGATACGGAACAGCCTTAGCCAGCTTTTGATTCTCTCCAGACAACTCTGTTTCTCCCTGCACCCAGAGCCATCCTTCTCACTGTGCCCTGCTACAGCAGCAATGAAAGGAGTCTCTCAGGATCCAGCTTATCACCTACCGGCTTGTGGTTTCTTCTAATAGGAATAGAAATCCAGAAGGTAGAAGCAGATGTAGGAATGAGTTTTGGTTTGTGCATGTTACAAGTGAGTCCTGGTGGCTAGGTGTCCTGCCTGTGCCTGGAGTGGATGGACATGGTCCTCTGATGTCATGGCCTGTGTCTCTGGTGGGTGGACATGGTCCTCTGATATCTTGTCCTCTCCATTTTGCCCATGCAGATATGGACTTCCTTTCCAGACTAATTTTAATTGCTGTGGTATGAGTTTGGTTGATAGCAGTCTCGACCCCCTGTGGACGTTAGGGGTTCAATTGGGGTATAACTTAAACGTACTGATTAAGAGTTGAAGGTGTGGTACATGATGGTATCTTTTAAAGGTCTGATTGAGGAGGCCATAAAAAGATATGTCAGAATTAATATCACAGCATATGGGTAAGCACTATCTAGAAACTAATTGTTGTTTATTACATATTAATGGCAAATACTCATAAACATGGTTATAACTTCATAATCACCATATTCTCATATTCTAGAAGATAATTAATGTACACGGAGCAAGTGACTTTTTATAGTAGCAACAAAACTAAACAAATATCTCATTCACTCCCAGAGCACATTTTCATCTACCCATTAGGGTCCATCCTTAGAACATATTCAAAACATTCTTACTGCTTGTTATATTTTTTCTTTGGATCTCTAATGCATGAACAGACCCATAATCAGCTATAACTTTCAGATGCACACAATTTAAATTATTAGCATTTATATGACCTCGGAATCATTTTAAACTGGGAAATAAATACAGCGTAAAACGTGTAAGGCCGTACACTGAAGGCAAAAGTCATTATTAAGAGACTCAAGGGGAGGTGCTATTCCAGGTTCAAGAATGAGATGATTCAACAACAGTGAATCATAATAATAACTCTCAAACTGAAATCAGACCCATTACAACCCAAGTCAAAAATCCTAGAATATTTTTGTGGATATTTGCAAACCTAACCGATTAAAAATACGTATAGGAAGACAAAGGTCAGGCATAACCAAAGAAGAAAGCCAAGCGCCCGTCCATGCCTTGACTATCTCAAGCTGGGTTGAGTAAGACTCAGTTGGTGTAAGAATGGGAACATGGGTGTTCCCTGAGAGGATTCCATAAACCTGAGGAAGAATATACTCAGATCCATTAGTCTTCAGGAAAAATCGAAGCCACAATGTAACCATTGCAGATTTACAAGAATGTTAAGGTAAATACAGACATCACCAGAGATGAACAAGGACTCCACACAGCTGCCGCACTCTGGCATTACACTGAGAGTACTAGTCAGTCCAACCTAAAACCTTGTCTTGCCTCTGTGTTCTAAATGTAAACATACACACTCCCATCTCCCAAGCACTTTCCCCTTCTAGACATAAGTAATAAAAAAAAAGATAATAAAATGTCTATCAAAGTGATTTTTGTTATTGACATTGCAATATATGAGGGCCTAAACCAGTGACTAGGGTAGATAAACTGTAGTGTGCTCACACAGGGAGATGCTAGGGAGAACATGCTAAAGGACACACAAGCATACATAGGTGGACCTTGCGAGCATCATGTCAAGGAGATGACTCGTTAGGTGTAACCCATGTTTACCAAGTCACCAACTACAAAACCTGTATGTTAGTGCAGATCAGCTGCAGCTGCCCTAGAGGGCAAGGCAGAGACTGGAAGGGTAAATATGGAGGCTACCTGGTTATCCTTTTCCATCTTTGCTTGGGCGATGGTTATATCATGTAGGTGTGTTTGATTCCAGAAAGCTCATCACATTGTTCATGTGAGATATTTTGTAGCTTTCTGCATGTGCTTGCTTTCCTTGTGTAAGTGTTATAAGAATCACACCACACCAAAACAGAGAGCAGTAATTTTTCTCTAGGTGAGCCAGTTATAGTTAACTAAAATCAACACATAATTATTGAAACATCCACAATGGTTTTCATTCCAGGCCCTTTCTATCCCACAGCATAATTCCTCTCGATGTATGAACATATTTGATAACTTATCTATGGCAGATGATGATTCAGGGTCATAAGGATTAAAGATGTACTATGTTACCTTTATATATATTATATATTTTATTCTATATTCTATATAACTAATACATATGCTATCATATCTTTACATATATTAAAGATATATAAGTATACAGATAGTATTACTTTGCTTTTGAAAATGGAAGGATTGCAAGTCTCTGTGCCTAACTATCTTCATAATAATTTACCGCATGCAGAGATTGGTAGGTGAAGAAGTCATAGACCACAGGGCTTGGATCTTCTTTAGCCAGGAAATATTTATCAAATAAATTTGTAAGTTATCTTACCTTCTTCCAACCCCCACCACTGACTTTGATGGTTTCTATGACCAAACTCCCTAAGGACTTATAATATGGATGACTTCCAAGGTCATATTTTAAATATGTGTATTATGTTTTTAAATCAACAATAACCTCTTCTGTAAGTTCAGTCTATCCTTACTGTTGACAGCTGATCCAGTTAAAGTACATAATGGAAAAGGGGAAATGTCTGTCTGTCCATTCCCAATGCTCTTCGCTTCATTGTTGAGGGACCTCTTTACAACTCTGATCCCACCTACCTGGCTATAGTGGGCCAACTGTAGAAATGACTGTGCTTAGCCTGAAGAATGACCTGCCTGGGCTCTAGAAAGACAAGGGCAAAGAAGATGAAGTTGGGCATCAGATACTTTCCTGAGTCCACTGCTCAGTCTCTTAAGACTTTCAGAGAACTTATTTTTACCTCTCTGCCCTTCAGATTTTCCCTCTGTAATGACAAACACTGGAATGCCTTGAACGGTGACTTTTAAGATAGCAGCTGTCATAAAAATGTAAGATCATAACTAATAATCAGGTTTCATGGAGCCACTCTCCTTTTGCTACACAGTATTTTCAAAGTGGTGTACTCATAAAAGATCCTGGAGAGTGCCTTTGTCCTAACCGATCAAGTGTTAGAATCGTTTGTATTATCACCATGATAATAACATGAGGTCTTAAACCAAAGTCTCTTTGTACACAATATGAAAATTATGTAGTAATCTGATTCTCTTACAGAATGAATTTATTATCTAATAATAGGAGACAATGAATGTAATTAACCAGGTACATCCGGAGGCTAATGACCCTGAGGAGGTGATGGGAAACTTGGTAGCTTGTAAACAGAATTAAAAAAAAAAATAGAAGCTACTAATTCCTATCACCTGTACAACAGTAATCACACCCTCAGGCACACACACTTAAGTGTGTGCAAAGGTCATAAAATAAAGGGAACAACGCACCCTCTTAAAATGAGACTGATAAAGTTCCATAGGGGTTTGGAGCTCGGGTGCGATGCAATCAAATGTTTGGGTTTGGAGAGGGATAGATTCAAGCCCCTCAGAACTGTTATCTAAGTAACTGTGACTATATCATTTAGCCTCCATTTGTCTCAGCAGGCTTGTTTCTAAAAAAAAGAACAATAACTCCTAAGAGTTTGTTGTGAATATTAGGTATGGTAATAAATGTTTAAAATATGTATAAATTTCAAAGTACAAATGTAAGATCTTATTGAGATAACCTTTGGGTCTTAACATTCAAAGGCAATGTTCTTTAAGCTCATAGAGCAGCTCCTCTTCCTGATCTTGTCAGTGAATCCCTTACAAGGGACAAATGGGAACTCCCAGCCCAGGTGTTAGTAAGAATGAGGGATGACATAATTTAAGGTCAACTGTTGGGAGAACTAGCTTTGCCACCATGCTTTTGTTAAGGAAAGCAAGACGTTGACTTCCCTGAATATCAGTTCTTTTTTCTGTAAGTTAGAGTAATGCACCTTGTATAGCAGTATAAAAAATTTAAGCAAAACACTTTTCTGTATCAAGATACACAAGGGCTTGTCACCTCTTATGTCTTTAACAAACTGAGAATATCCATTTAAGTTTTCATTGTTATACTCACACATGTTATACTCACATGTTATACTCATACATGTTATACTCATACATGTTATATTCATACATTTTATACTTACACATGTTATACTCATACATGTTATACTCATACATGTTATATTCATACATTTTATACTTACACATGTTATACTAACATGTTATACTAACACATGTTATACCCACATGCTATACTCACACGTTATACTCACACATGCTATACTCACACATGTTATACTCATACATGTTTTACTCACACATGGTTTACTCACATGCTATACTCATGCTATGCTCACACAGTTATACTCACACATGTTATACTCATACATGTCTGTGCTGTGTAAGGCACCTTTACATGAGCATACATTGAGCTCACTTTTGTTCAAGACAGTAGTAGATGCTATGGATAATCAGAGGGAGAGACAAGCTCTGCTCTCAATTCTTCAGACTGTTTGCTGGGGAAAATAACTTGATTAAGATAATATCAATACAGAATGAGAAGCGTCATGATGAAGGTATGTTCAGTGAGTGATGAGGGCAGCTAAGACCTCTTACCATGGTGGGCCTGCGCTGAGACCTGGCTGGTGAGATGTCATTTACAAGCTGGTTCAGTATTCGTTTTCTACTAATGCTGCTACAAATCCCGTAAAATAACAGGACTTTATTTTCTCTTCTGGTTCTAGAAGCCAGAAATCCAAAATCGAGTTATCAGGTTCCTTGGAGAAACTCTTTCACTCTTCCCTCCAGCTTTCTGGCAGCTGCTTGCAGTTCCTGGTTTCACTCCAGTCTCTGACTCGGTCCTCACCTCATGTTACCTGTGTGTCCTCACGTGCTGTTCTTATAAAGAGCTTACACTCTGTTCACGACAGTCTGTGTCCCTTAGATGATAGGACCACTCTAAAGTTCTTGCTCCCTCCACCAGTGTATCCATGGAACACGGAGGTTTCTACCAAGAATCCTTCCAAGGCCTGTACTTTCACTGCATGCCCCACAGGACTCTCCCAGCCTTACCTGTCCTTATTCCAAAGCCATTTGCAAATGTTTTGATATTTTGTCATAGCACCATTCCTTTCTTGGCTCCAGAAATGGACACCAAGTTTCTCATGCCTGCTGTAACATCACCACAGGCTGTGCGACCTAAAGTCAGACACTTGTCTCTAACATTCTGGGAGAAAGAGACTGAAATCAAGGTGTCAACCATGTTTCCTGGATGGCTCTGGGGAAGACTCCTTGCCTCTGTTCCCTTGCAGTGGTTCCTCAGCGTCTCTTGGCTTGTATCTACACACCCTCCCTCTGTGACTGACTTCATATATGCTCGCCAGAAGGAATTAAATCATAAACCATGAGCTTCCAGGCCCATCCTAGTCCAGTGTAGCATCACTTTAATCAAGAACTTCTGCAGTGCCCTTCTTCCCAAGTAAAGTCTGGTCCTAAGTTCTAGTACACATTAGTTCTGGAGAGGGCAGAGCACTGGTCCATCTCCTAAAAAAAGGCTGTGGGCCTTTGTTTTCCACTTCCTGTCTACTTGGTTGACAACGCTAATGTTAAGTTGCTATGGTGATAGTTTATTAATTTGACCCACTGTGCTCCTTCTAATCCTCTTCTCCTCTTCCAGCTATGTTTCTAAAATGCAAAACCCTTAACACTGACAGATATACTGATGGCTACATCTTGAGAAATCTGGACTTTGTGTCCCTCTGGAGATGGGAACATTGCCAAGATGAGGTCAGAAACAGTAAAACACCGTTTTTGTTTGTTTTTTTTTTGTTGTTGTTGTTGTTGTTCTTTAGAGTAATATGTCTGCCCGACAGTGGCTATGGTTAAATAATCATCTTTGTTTTTGTTCAAGCTGGTACTTATTCAAGTCGATAATATCGAGTTTTGTTAACTGACTCCGTGAACTGATATTTAATACATGGCCTGCCACCGTTGCCAGCCTGGGATTTGTTACTTTAATGTCTCCATCGATGGCAAAGCCAATGTGTAAGATGCTAATGAGTTGGGAGTGTCTTTGTAATCACCAGGCTTGTGCCTTGTTTGTGAGTGAAGGTCATGCTGTCAGAAAAGAATGATAAGGAAGAGTGTGAGCTCATTGCTCCCTCAGCTCTGGAGAATGGAGTTTGCAACATCAGTTCCCAGTCTGCTAAGACCGATACTCATAGCTTTGTCATTGTCACTGGATGCAGCTAATTCTCAGAGTGGTAGCCCTTCCTTTCTCTCCCTTAGAGAATGTAGCTGTCTGCTCATTTGAGACCTAGGAAAGAACACCTCGTTTGTTTCAGCATCTGTCTCTTACCAGCGTTTGTGGGTCTAATCATCTTCACAGCCATGCATGTACTGCAGACATTACTAAAGATTCCACCTCAGACTGTTGTAAACTGCAGATGTTTCGTTTCTTGAGGGTCTTGATGAAAAACATGCTCCAAGCTCCTGTTTCATTTGGGTTTTCTTACTGGGGCAGCAGTTTTCACACTCCTTCCTCCTCCGCACAAAGTATCACATCCTAAACCCTTGGAATCTATGAAGTTTACCCCCTGTGGTAAAAGTGCGTTTGCACACAGGATTGGACTAGGGACCCTGACATGGAGATGCTCCTGGGTACTCCGAGGAGACTTCAGATGTGATCACCAGTGTCCAGAGACAAAGGCAAGGGGAATTGGATTGCACGCAGAAGAAAGGCCACATGGCCTTAGAGATAGCCTCCTTAGACAAGAAACGGTCTTCCTTTGGGAGTCTCTGGAGAAATGCTACCTACCTAACCATCCCTCCCCCTGGCCGAATGGCACTAACTGCAGAATTCCAGAACTGTGAGGGAAATAATGTCCATCATTTTAAGCCACCAAGTTTAGGTTTATTGTTTGCCACAGCCTCAAGAAACTAGCTGTGTAGCATTCTCCCTTGGAAGATGTGAGAAATGCCCACTCCTAACAGAAGTGTTCTAACAGTAGTCCTGTGAGGTTAGCACACCATCCGTGCTAATCTGGGTTTTGTGTAACGTCCCTGCCTTTGATCTTATGCATAAAACTCAACCTTGCTCTCAAAATTAACTCCAAACTTCCCCCCCACCCACCCAGCAAATCAGATTAAGAAAATAGGAGAGCATTTCAGGAAAGTCCTTTCAAACACACCACATCTGCCCATACCTGAACATATGTCCCAGAATTCCCAGGCCTGTAAGCATCGACCCTTCTTCAGCCTCTGGTTCTGTTCAGTTTTCACTTCACATTATAAATTACAGCAGATTAAACCGAAGCTGCCTTACTTTGTGGGTGCAAAACTGATGGAACAACTAATTGTTCTCTCGCACGGCTAATTATTTTTCTAGTTGCCCACTCAAAGTTCTAATTAGCCAATTGCGTATGCTTTTGTGGGGACGAGGAGATAATTGGTATTCTAGAGCAGGTAATTAGAAAAGCAATTAGTATTGCCCACGACTGATTACAAGAATGAAAATCGTCCCTACCAAAGTGGTACCAATGTCTACTGGGCAGAAAAGTCAGTCTCTGGAGAGTCAGATGAGACTCAGGAGACTTAATGTGTCTGGCAATGTTGGAATGGGAGCAGTCAAACAAGTTGCAAACTGGACCTGCCTGGCAGCTCTGCAGTCTTCTCGGGCTATTGGGGCTCCCATGTTGTCAATAATAACCTGCCCATGCTTGTGAACTTGCATGGTCATCAATGGCACTGTGATCTTCAGGGTCATCTCCTCCTGGAAAGAACATTCTAGGGCAGTGACATGCATGTCAGTGGCCTCCGCTCTTCACGTGTTGTAAAATTAGCAGTTCTTTGGGAGCATCACCTGATTGGGTTTAATTATCAACTGCATCTCACCAACCAACTGGGTGTCAGAACTTCTCTGAAATGCATTAGTGAGCTGGCCTGTAGCATCAAGCTTCCTGTGGCTCGTTTCATTGCTCAAATCCCTGCAGGTTTCTTGTCTTGTGATATTTCTAAGGGCTCCTTGTTATCTAGCTAGTTATTCCATGTAAATGGGGAGGGGCTGAAACAAGAAAACGTGTTTCATCTGACAGCAAGCCAGTGAAATTAACTCTCAAGTCACAAGAAAATGAAATTTACCGAGAACATTGGTGCCCTGAATACCTGCTGTCAGGCCAGCTGGAAATGCCCGAATCACCACATCACCTGACATGTTTCGGAATGGGTACACGCAGCACAAATTACCGAGTGCTTGACGGGCACTGGTGGTAATGGCATTCACTGGTCCTCCCTGAGCCCAAGCCCCACTGCTAAAAGGGTTTGGCTGCGTGGGCCGTGCACTGACAGTTGCCTGCAAGAGCTAAGGAGCTTGAGGTCAAGTTTCTAAAAACAGATCGAGTATACCAGGAGACCTAATGATGTAGCATGGGTTGAGAAAGGAGATGTCTTGGTTGTTTTTCTCTGTTTTTAAATTTCTTTGCCCTTACCCAAAATTCCTCTTGCCCAGTCTGTCACTTGGTTTAATCAGGACCTCCCTCCTGCTCTGTAAGCCCATGTCAGGGGCAGAAAGTCTAGGGCTAGGGGGAAATCTCCCTTGAAGCCAAACACGTGCAAATCTGCTGTAATGGCAGATTTAAGGACAGGATATCCAACATAAAGATGCAACCAAGAGCTGGCTTTTGAAATTAGCAATTACTGGAGGATAGTATTGAAGGCTTAAAGGCATTAATTACTCAAAAGATAAAGAATAAACAGAATCTGCTTCAAAGGAGTATAATACAGTCCTGTTAGCCAGAGAGTGCAAATATTTTTATTCTATTAAATATAGTTTATGCCATTAAACATTTTGTGATTTTATTTTTCCAAAACATGTTTCTAGTATGTCTGCGTATTTTCGCATAGTCCCCACATGGATTTGGGAAATCAGAATTTGTGAATATGTGATCTAAGATGTTATTTATTTACGCTGTCCTATCTATTTCTCCAGAGTAGTAAACTGTGACAAATCACATCCAGTCTATACTGTAAGTGCCTCCTTAAGTAGAATTTACTGGCTCGTTGATAACCTGTGAGCACTATGTTTATCCCTAAAGCTGCTGTAATTGTTTTGCTACTGGTAGAGCCCCAACCTCTAGGACATTGGAAATCCTGTGTGATAAATCTTCCCTGCACGTCCATAAGACAATCCTCCTGTGGCAGAATTTTCGTTGTTTTTCTATATTCTTAAAAAGTGGCCAAATAAGAGTTTGATTAGGCTGGTATCCAACCATAGGTAATGATGTTATTAAAAGTGGGATGGGAGTAGAGTTGGGAAATGCAGGGAAAATACTCAGCTATGCTAGCTGTAAAACATTGTAATTTAACTTTTTTTAGCTGAATATCTTGGTACTACAAGCTTAGCATGAATGTTTTTAGAATCATCATCTTTAACTTTACAATTCCCTCCCTTTTCCAGTTTTGCTCCTTTCTTCTTATCTTTTTAAGATTTTATTTATTTTTATTTTATGTATATGGCTGTATGCATAGCTGTGCACCAGAAACTTGCCTGGTACCCACCAAGGCCAGTAGGGGCATTAGATCCTCTTGAACTGGGGTTACAGAGAGTTGTGAACTGATATGTGGATGCTAGGAACCAAGCCTGGGTCCTCTGGAAGAGCAGCCAGTGTTCTTAACCACAGACCCATCTCTCCAGCCCCTCCCTTTATTTTAATTAGTGTAATTTTGAGGGTTCTAACAGGTACCTGTCTTCTTTGCTCTCTGGTCTCACTCTGTATATATACATCATGCTCCACTCGGGCCTTCCTTCCGTCAGTGCTTAGGAAAGAATTTAATGTGTGTGCGCAGACACCACTCCTCTCATGGCGTGACCTCTCCACAGAGTATGCTTTCTATAGATTCCCATGAAGCCACTCACTCCGTGAAGTCAGACATCAGGCAAAGCCAGGAAATGTGCCAAGTGTTGACATAGTAACGCTAAGAAAAGCATGAGAATTTTCATCTCAGAGCCTCCTGTTTCTTTTGGTGGGGATCCCCCACAACCCCAAAATTCTCAATGCATGCTCCCTTACTGGCCTGCTCAGATACCATGTTCCTGGTTAGTCCTGGCTGAGGCAGGTGTTTCCCACACCCCACACTCAGACCCGGTTGTTATCTGCCTGTGCCTTCTCTCACGTGTGAAACATAACATGTGTAGACGCATGCAAAATGATGCTCACAGCCAGGCAAGGTATGAAGGCCTTTAATCCCAGCACTCAGAGGACAGAGACAAGTGGATCTCTAAGTTGAGGTCAGCCTGCTCTACATAGCGAGTTCTAGGACAGGCAGGACTATACAAGGAGACCCCCATCTCCAGAGGAAAAAACTGCTCTGTAGTTTAGAACCAACAGCTGGGCCAGTGGAGACATGTATAACCACACTGAGCTTGAGAAATAAGCTCTGTGTGTCCTTGTCAACGGTGGCAGCTCTATAGGCTTCTGGGAAGTCTTCCCTTTGCATTCCTCTATTGTTTTTATCATATATATATATGATATGATTAATATATATATTAATTATAGCACATACCCACTCATGTATAGCAATTAAAACACCCAACAGAGGTATCCTGCGTTCTTTGTGCAGATAAATTTTTAGGCAGACAGCACCCGCAGACACAAGTGCTCCATCACACCATTATGCAACAGCCACACCTTTTTAGTTTGTTGTTTTAAGGCAGGATCTAACTAATTTGCACAGACTGGTTTTGAACAAGCTCTGAAGCCCAACCTGGCCTTGAGTTTATGACCCTCCTGCCTAGGCTCCTAGAGTAGGTAGGATTATAAATTGGGCCACCAGGTCTGGCCCAATTTATAATACACTTTTAACAAAATTAACATTTTTCTTTCACTAGCAACCTTTGTGTTCCGTTACACACAACCTCAAAATCCTTCTCTCTGCCTTTCCTGCCTAGATTGTATTTATTTGAGTCTCTGGAATTACCCTTTCTGGATAGGTTTTAGATTCATCCCCAATTCTCTATGTGAGACAATGTTACTTTAGACATAGTCTTGATCAACTGACCACATATTCCATGTTTGCTGAAAATAATTCACCCTCAGAAACCAAAGCACCCTCTGAGCACAGACAGGCATTGGCTCTCATTCCCAGGGCAAGGGGTATGTGGTGATTCCGTTTCCGATGTTGTTTGCCCATTCTAGTACAGGAAAAGTAAGGCCTGCCCTAGCGGTGACCCTTTGTTCTGTGGCCCAGTCCTCAGAATAGCATTGCTTTGCTGAAGGCTATCATGTGGACAAGCCACAGCTTCCATTTAGATTTATTCCGAAGATCCCTGCAAGAATACTGTTTCACAGATGATCTCATTTTGCTTCAATAATGTACCCAATCATTCCATATACAATCCTAATGAGTAATCAGGGGTTATGCAAATGAGACTTTATCATCGTCAGGACCTCTGGCATCCGTAAGGGTCCTTCATTCTCATCGAGTTGAGGCTAGCTATTATTCTCATCTCCCAAGTGTGCAGTGGAACAATGTCCGTCTTTCTTCCATACACTGTAGAGTCCAGAACTGCACTCATTTTCTTTCTCTGTTGTTAGAATTAGACGTATCATTCATCTGTAATCTGAGCTCGACAATAGCTGCAATCACTGTGCCACTGGCCCCTGAAATGAATTCTTAGATTCAGCAATCACTACACTATCAACATAGATTAGGTGTAGTATCCAAGTCTTCTGTTGCGAATATTGCCGTTTTTCCTCTCTTACAGCAGCATGGTGAGTGGAATTATATATGCCTAAATTAACTTACTGTGCGGCGTTTTATTCCATCGATGCCTTCTCTCTACATTGGCTGCATTTTACTGGGACAAGTAGGAGCACAGACAATTCCGCATATTCTCAGAGCCCTTCCAATAAAGAAGAAAGTTTTATAAGTTAAAATATAATTTTTTGTTGTTTTGGTTCACCTCATATTTAGCACTCTACATTTCTTCCATTATTCCAAAAACCAATTTTGAAAATATTTTTCTGTGACGTTTGGAAGAGCGTCTGTTGTTGCTGCTGCTGCTTGGTCTGTTTAATCTTGAACCTTAGGTATTGCATCTATTTGCAAGGTTTAGGCTTAAAAAAGATAAATAAAAACATATAAACCTTCATCAATTATAGCTGAGATATCTATTTTCAGTTTGAGAAAGTGGTTATTTTAGTGGCGAGTTAATATAATTCTCTCGAGGAATTCTTACTTATTCTTACTAAATTAACCACTTAGAACAAACACTATTTGGAAGAAAATAATTATATAAACAATTATGTTCAAATATATAGGAGAACTTCAAGAAGTACTCCAGAGAAGAGGCTTAAACATTTTTCATCATTGCCACAAAATAATAATTGACCATTTTGAGTGTCCTACACTTAAGCTGATTGTATAAAGGTCTCTGTGGTAATCTAAAATGAAAATACAGTGTACAGAAGCTGTAATTGATGACTATTCATTATCTGTGCCCCCACTGACTGTTTTTTGGTCATAGGTTATGCCAGAAGAAATGTCTTCTTTTAAATATTTGTCTTCAACACAATTGTGTGATAAAGTTATCCCTGTATTTGAAGAATTTCATACCATTGTGGAAATCAACTGCAGGTTACAAATATGGCAGGGGTTGGGAACTCAGCCATGATTATTATTATTATTAATCTGTGTTAAAGTGACCTCAGTACTTTCAAAAATATATTATATAATAGTAGTTCATCATCCACATTCTGTTGTCCACAGTGAATGAGGCACAACTACTTTGCACCTTGCAAAATGACTTTTAAGATACCAGGAGCTCCATTTGGTTTGGTAACTAGAAGCTTGAGGACCACTTGGTTTTAATGAGCATGTAGAAAACAGCCAATGCAAAGCAGTCATAGCCTCAGCGTCATCCAAAGGTGCACCACACACGGGTTGTCAGTACACTCCTGCCATGTCCCATACATTCGTTCATCAAACCATCGACCGTACAGTGACTGCCCACTATATTTATAAGGCATGACCTCCTGTTCCTATAGAAAACAGAATAAGCTTTAGAATAAAATCAGCTTGGGTGAAAATGAAGAGGAAGATCTCATGGGGTAGGGATTCTTGAGGGGGAAACATAAAAATGTTCTAACGAGTTGTACCACTCTTGTGGGTATGCTCAACACATGAATGAACTATGCATTCATATGTTAAATAGGTGAGCTTTATGGTATGAGAATTTAATGGAGGGTTATTGGTGGAAGAAGTTAACAATATTAGAATGACACTGACCATAGTATCACTGCCAGTTACCCAATGATGGGCAGTAGGGAAGTTATCAGCATCAGTTCATGAGGTTGTCCTGAGAACACTGGGTCTCTAGGACTTGGAATTAGTGTTCATGCTCCTGAAGTTGCAACAGGGCTCAAGCCTTGTGATACAGTATCCTTTTTTAATTATGAGTTACAAAAAAAAGTTACACATGTATCAAAAGAGCTTTGGTGCTCTTTGTTATAATAATGTATCACCCATGACCTCCATACCCCTAGTAGTTAAATGTATTTTCCCTAAAACCGGGAACAGTTTTCTGTCTAACCACAGTACAGCTATCAGCATGGAGAAAATATCACCATTGTTACTGTCCACTCCTCAGATCCCATTCAGGATTCACCAGTTGCTTCAATCACTGGTAGCCGGTAGTGGTTTGAATAAGAATGGCCCCTATAGTGTTCATATATTTGAATGCTTCCAGGGAGTGGAACTCTTCAAAAGGATTAGAAGGAATAGGAGGTGTGGCCTTGTTGGAGGAAGTGTTTGGCTGTTGGTGGGCTCTGAGGTTTCAAAAGCCCGTGCTAGGCCTAGTCTTGCTTCACTCTCTGCCTGTGGATTAAGATGTAGCTCCCAGATAACATTCTATTACCTGCCAGCATGCCACCATGCTCCCTGATGTGAGGAGAAGGGACTAAACCCCTGAAACTCTAAGCAAGACCCCAGTTAAATACTTTATCTTATAAGCCTTTCCTTGGGCATGATGTCTCTTCACAGCAGTGGAACAGTGATCAAGACAGAGGCTATGTCTAGTGTAGAACCAGGGGCTGTTTCATTTTTCTTTAAACGGTTTCTCAATCTTTCCTTGACTATGCTCGACCCTCGGGGGGGGGGATTATTTTATAGCGCATTTTAGAGTCTCCCTCCATTTGGATCCACCCAATGTCTCTTCATGATCAACACCAGGTATTGTCATTATCAATAGCAATGTCTGCTTTGCAATCTATCTTAGGCCTTGTTCTTCTCACTGCATCCTCTCTCTCGGATTTGAGAGTGTCCTTTCTACGGAGATCCGTAGTCTGTGGGCATGGCCTTGTGGTGTGGAATGAGGAGTTGCACTCTTGTTTGTATTCTTCTGCACTCACTGTTTTCCCACAGAGTTGTGGTTCCTTTCATGTAGAGTTACATGTAGAGACTTTAGTCTCATTGGACCTGTTTGTTGCTGTCACAGTATGACTTTTCCCAGGCCTCTCAGGACGTGCATGTGATCTTCATTTTTCTGTATATTGAAGATTGTGAGTGTCCACTGAAAACTTCAAGTCTGAGTTTCTATGCTCCTTTCTTTCCTTCCAAGTTTTTTTTTAAGACTTATTTTATTTAAATGAGTACATTGTAGCTGTCTTCAGACATAACAGAAGAGAGCATCAGATCCTATTATGGATGGTTGTGAGCCACCATGTGGTTGCTGGGAATTGAACTCAGGACCTTTTGAAGAGCAGTCAGGGCACTTAACCGCTGAGCCATCTCTCCAGCGCCTCCTTCCGAGTTTATGACTCTCTTCTCTAAGTAGATGAGGAACCGACTTTGCACCATCCTTAATAGGATTACTCTATGAATTTTGTTTTGTTTCTTTTATATAACAAGTCTCCTGTCTCAGCTGCTCTCCATTCCTAGTGCAGATTCCTTTCTCCCCTCCCAACTTGGTCCTCAGCGCTGTATCTGGGCTGGCTCCTAACTGCACCGACTGCTTCTTACCCTGATGATGCTGTCTCACTGTGTGCTATGCCATGTCCACACCTGAACCCCTCCTCACTCTGCCTGGGCACAGACCCTCTAGGCAGGGTCACCGCCACGTGCACTTGCTTTTCTCACTCAGGCTCATGGTCCCCACACCTGCCAGGTCTGATACACTCGTCCGTGCAGCCTCTCATGTCTTCCCTACAGTGCTTGAGACTACCCTGTACTGGCCCAACGTGTCTGTCCCCTTCCTGAATACCCTTTCACTCCTCCTGAACATGGGTGGATTCCGACTCCATTGCATCTTAGATGCCCTGTTTGGGCACATTCTGACTCCCCATTTGCCTCAACTGTGAATACATCTCTTGCCTTGGTCCTCCAAAATGTCTTTAGAACTAAGTTATTCAGAAAAGGAAAGGGAAGAAAGGGAAGGATAAAGAGAAAGGAGAGCTCGCACATTGTCTTAGCATGTTGTCTTTGTCACCTACTCGACTGGCATCTGTGGGTCTTCACCCACAGACATTGGGTAGATCCAAATGGAGGGGGCCACATTTTCCCTCCACCCTTTTCTCATCTCCTAAGAGCATCTGACACAAAGAGGAACTCAGTAAATACTTGTTAACACAGGACCAGCCAGGCAGAAAGCTAAGAACTTATATAGCTCCAGACTTTACCAGGGAAATCTTTTGAGCTTCATTGACATAGAGCAGCAGCATAGCCAGCTGTCCCCCAAAGAGGATGTGCTTGTAAAGGAATCCAACAAAGGGACCATTTACCATACAGCCCTGAGCCTTCTATATATGGCGTGCTGATCATAGGAACAAATCTGTGGATTTACTTTCAAGTTATAAGTTTGAGAATAGCTGCATAAAACGCACAGTGCTTACCTCTTGGTATCATAGATCAGAAATAGGCCCTATTTGCAAAGCATAGTTGAGTACGTTAACTTCTTTATATGCTCGATCTTATAGCCATTCCCAAAAGTTATTACAGAAAAATGTCTCGAAAAGTATTATATCACAGTAACCAATCAGGGGCAGGGATTATATCATGAAAGCCAATCAAGGCCAGGAGCCCTCTAATTATGAGGCTTCTGTTTTAGTTCCTGCTATTGGCGGGGACTAACTTTCCTTTGCTGATCTCCTTCCTGAGAATTTTGTTCATCTCTCCAAGATTAACAACCACTCAGGATCACCTATATAGTTAATGGGGCACAGTGAAAATGAAAATGTACAGCTACTTACCCAAAAAGTTTTTAAAAAGGAGAGAGAAAAGAAGGAAGGGAAGGAAGGAGGGAGGGAGGGAGGGAGGGAGAGAAGGAAGGAGAGAGGGAAAGAAAAAGAGTTGCCCTTTAATAGTTATACACTGTAGCATTTTTTATCTTTATTCTCTCTTTAGTCTTAAAGTATTTTTATTTTCTGTGTGGTTTTGCCTTTCCTCAGACAGGCAAACATAGCTGACATTGTGAATCTTTGTGTCCAGAGACTCACCTATGGCTGGGAGGACAAGAGTATGAACACACACTGCCTCCTACCTGTGATAGGTCTCCTCCCCCTTCCTAACTATGATGGGTCCCCTCCCCCCTCCTACCTGTGATGGGTCCCCTCCCCCCTCCTACCTATGATGGGTCTCCTCCCCCCTCCTACCTGTGATGGGTCTCCTCCCCCTCCTACCTTTGATGGGTCTCCTCCCCCTTCCTACCTATGATGGGTCCCCTCCCCCCTCCTACCTGTGATGGGTCCCCTCCCCCCTCCTACCTGTGATGGGTCCCCTCCCCCCTCCTACATGTGACGGGTCTCCTCCCCCCTCCTACCTGTGATGAGTCTCTTCCCGGCTTTCACTGGACACAGACTAGGGATTCCAGAGTGAAGTAAATAGATGGCAAGTCCCTGTGCAACCCAGGCATGGAGGCTTACACATGCAATACAAGAACATGGGGGTGGGGTGAAGGCAAGGGGAATTGCCATGAATTTGAGAGAGTGGGGGCTAGAATCTGGACTGAGTTCCCAGCTAGCAGAAACTGCATAGTAAAATCCTGTTTGATGAACCAAAAAGGAGAGGGTCCCTACATCTATTCTCATATTCTGTCTGTCTGTCTGTCTGTCTGTCTGTCTGTCTCTCTCTCTCTCTCTCTCTCTCTCACATTTCTCTAGTGTGTATGTGTGTGTGTAGAGGGGGAAGCTGGTATCCATCAGGTACTGACAAACCCTATGACAAAGGAAAGCTAGGTTTGGTGTACTCAATGTTGTGGACAGATAAAATTATATTTCATTCACCTTATGAATAGCTACCATTAGGAACACAAATGCTGGGGGGATGTGGGGAAAAGGGAACTCTTACACACTGCTAATAGGAATATAAGTTCATACAGCCAGTGTGGGAATCAGGATGCTAAAAACAGAACCTCTGTTCAGTTCAGCGTTACCAAATATACCCTGAAGAGTCTACATTCAGTCTATTACAGAGATGCCTGCACCTCCATGTTTATGACAGTACTATACTGCAGTGGCCGTGTATACATGTAGCCTAGGTTTTTATCAGCGGGTGGATGAATGACAGAGTGTATGCACAACACTCTTGTGCTGAGCCACAAAGAGCAATGAGATTGCATGGTTTGCCGGAAATGGATGGGTCATCATGTTAAGTGAGATATGCTGGGCTCGGGAAGAAATACCACAGTCTCTCTATTCTGTGGATTATAGAATTTATGTACACATTAAATCATTTTTATAAATCATACATGATATACAGATATAGGTCATGACGGAAGAGACAAGACTGGCAGGACAAAGGATGGAGAGAGATTATCACCAATGGAGAGGGCACGTGAGATGGGAATAAGGGGTCTTTATTCTTGAAGCCTCAGTCTTAAGCCTCAGCAGCAGGTCTTCTATTTGAACTGTCTCTCACTCCATCTTCCTAGGATTTCTTACCTGGTCTCAGTTTATATGAGGTCACATGGAATAAAAAGCAAGAAGTCAGAGATGCCTTCTTACCAATCTTTGCAATTCATTGTGCACCTAATAAACAATAAAAGCTCATTTGTTGAACTCAGTAGTAATGAAATTAATATTTTAATTGAAGTGGTATCAAAAATTGAAATAATGCACTTGGAAATAATGAAATTATTAAATTTAATTATTTAATTAAATTAACAAATTTTTGATTATTAAATAAAAAATTATTTGAGTGAAAAAAGTCGTGATTGTCAAAGAATAGTGTTCTTGCTTTCTCCTTTCGCTCCAAGTTCCTCATGAGGAAGCAACACGGAGGCTGTGGTACTGCCGGGTGGAAATAACCGGGTAACGGTATCTCAGCCTTGGGATCCTTGTACCTCCTCCCATTTTCCCAGCCTGTTCCTTCTGGATCAGGCCTATAAATTGTGCACCAACTCTTCATGCCTGTAGTCAGTGTCAGTGTCCCAGAAATTAGAATCAGTTTGAGGGCTTAGAATTGCCTCCATCAATTTTTAGGTTAGAGCAACTACCAGTAGGTGGCGCCAAACTTCATCCCAGGACGGATAGAACGGCATCAAAGAACCCCTGGAATCATATGGCAAGCTGCCTGTCTTACCTTGGTCATTACTGACTTAAGAGTGATGGAACCCTACATTCTACACAGCTGAACTTTCCGGGGGGGAGCCGAAAAGAGCCTTGCTAGTATCATTATGGACTGAGTGTTCACATGTGGAAGCCAGCCCTCCACTGTGATATTAAGACGTAAAGAAAGAAAGCAGCTAGGTTAAGATTAGGGCTTGTGGGTTTTCCTTCCTCGTTGACCCCTACAAAGATTGAGCAGAATGTAGCCATCACCCAGACAGGAAGAGGGCCCTCACCAGGAGGCCAGGCTAACCCACTGTCTCAGAGTGCCAGCACCCAGAACTCTTAAAAACCAGTAATTCTGGAGAAACCCGAAAAAGAAACAAACAAAAGAACCAGTGTTTCCAGAGAAACCCTGCTTCGAAAAACAAATAAATGAACCAGGGTTTCTTGTTCAAGTGACTGAGTCTCCAGCATTTTTTTTTCCTGTATAGGAGCAACCAAAATGTCTTTAGCTCAGTAAGACCTGTACCCAGAGGTAGGCTCACATGAGCATTTTCCAGTGCTAGGCGGTCCCTTCTCCCTGGTAAGTGTAGCCCTTCTCTTGCTTTAATATTTGGATTTTTTGACCGGTTTGTGGCTCTGGCCTCTGATAGCCTGGTCCTTTATAGGCTTAATGATTCCCTGTTGTGACCACGAGGAAATCTGAGTTTCTCTAGAAACTATGGTTTTTCCATACTGCAGTACTACCCACTTGGAAGACCTGAAGGGGAAGCAGAGTGATTAGAAAGGAAGAGAAGAAATGAGGAAGGATGGCGAAGACAAGTCTAAGGAAGACAGAAATAAAACCCTAGAGCAAAGGCTCTGGAACACCAGTGCATTGTTCTATTTCACCTGCATTTAATAAACCATTCTGCCTTTATTTGCCATAAGGTTGCTGAGCATTATTATACGATTATACTCGAACTGCAGATTACATTCTAACCAATTCTTGCATTTCTAAACTCCCTAATTGTTTAATTTATGGATAAAGAATCTTGCTCTTAGGTTATATTAAGAACCAAAAGCATCCACATCCACACAGCCACCTGTCTACATGAACATGACTTTATTATCCGACTGTCTTGTCCGCAGGATCTTACTGTTCCAAGAAACTCTACACCACAAAGATGAAATCACTGAGCTGGTTAGTCCTTATCAACAAATCAAGACATAAGAGAGACTCGTGGAGGGATCCCCTCCATCTGCTTGGCTTATTTATGGGGTCTCTTCTTGATGGAATTGATGTGGAAGAGCCCAGCCCATGGGCACTGACAGCCCTGGGCAGGTGGTCCTGGGCTGTGTAAGAAGCCAGGATGGACAAGCCAGTGTAAGGAGCATTGTTCCACGGCCTCTGCTTCAGGTCTTGTCTCAGGGTTCCTGTCTTAGTTCCTACCTTGACTCACTTCTGATAGGCTGCAAGCTGTAAGAGGGGATACATTCTTTCCTCCAATAGTTGCTTTTGGTCACAGTTTTTGTTACAGTAATAGCAATTGGATTTAGACAGCAACAAACACTTCTTCACTCCCTTCAGGACCTTTCCGAAAAATGTATCCAGTGGGACACTGAGCAGTCTGCCATTCGATAGTCTATAGCGGCTGAGGACCCTCTGGTGTCTAACATTTATATCAAAGCCCACACCTTCTGTGCCCACTAACCAAAATTAACAGATGTTAACTTCACTAACCCCGATCAGATCCATATCTATTGCAAGAGCAGCCGAAATCCATGTCTCTCAGACTGCACCATTGACTGCTGTCTTCAGAGACATTATAGGGTGTGTGTCAAGGAAGCACCCTCTTGTGGGATGGCATACAGAAAACAGATTTGGTCTTCTCCTTGAGTTTTCTTATTAAAATACAAAACCCAAAGCTGATTTTGTTCAGTTTGGAATGAGTCACAATGGTTGAAGCCATTTTCTCTCTGTTTCATGACATGAGGGTCTGAGTTTGTATGGGAAATAGAACCTAGGAACTTTTATCTTATGTGATCTATGAGTTAATCATTTTTCCTTAGAAAGAAAGCATGCTATCCAACTCTCACAACAGAATGACAAGAATGGAAAAAAGAATTATTCATTTTTATCAGAGAAAACTTAGTGGAAAAAAATTATAAAATCATTATAAATACAATTTATCTGAAGTTATATTTTAAAATTATATTATTTTTCTCTCTGGCATCCAGGCTCCTAAAATTCGCATTAAAATATGTTGGTGAACAGTTCTCATTCTCCAGAAGTACCTTTTAAAAACTGCAATATTTCATAAGAACAGCATAAAATGAAAATAATTGACTGTCTCTTGCCACGTGGGACTCGGCTTTTAATCTAAATAGATATGAAACATAATGACATTTTTCTATATGAGACATTTGTAGACTTAAGAGAAATTAAGTCACAAGACTCTAAGGCCAGTTCATAAATCAGCAAATCAGATAAATGGGTAAAACTTTCTCAGAACACTACCCAGGGATTCCAAACTCCTTTGCAATTTGTTACCACTTCTGTGTATCCTTTTAGAGAAGGTTCATCTCCTATTGAATGTTTGGCAAAAAGATTACGGGAAATTAGAATTTGTAAGCGCCTGCGACATTTATGCCATTTTTGATTTAACAATTTAAAAGACTTGTTCAAAAATTGCCCCTGATTTTCATTTTCTTTGTAGTTTACTAAAATGTTGCTGCCATCGGGAGATCATAAAACCTCAGTAGCGACGCTGCCACACCACCATTAAGGCCGTACAGAAAAGCAAAATGTTGCAGCTAAAAGTATTTTTAATGACTTGAAATTGCTTAGAGTGCTTTTAGAAGTAAAAGGGGCGCTGATTTATTTAGCTGGTACACTTTACCTAAATTAATTTGGCAGGATTACTTTGGTCCTAATCCTCACACAATAAAATTTATATGTTAATATTTTTAAATGATGCGTCATTTTTCCTGATGGGTATAATATATTGCAATGACTCAAATCTACCAGCAGTCATTTGAGGAAGAGGTGAATTAACCCATCACTTAGATATGAATAAAGGCTTCATTTTTACATAGACTGCATTTGTGGTTTTGTGTGACCTTACAGAAAAAAATGTCACTAGGTGAACACTAATGAGAACAAATACCAACCCATTATTAGTTCCTCTTGACAAGAATTTCTAAAGAAATACAGTAGGAGGGGTTTTGTTTGCATAATCTTGTCTTAGTACTTTTGCATATTTTTAACATGATTTTTAGAAGTCTTTTGGATTTGTCATATTCTTTACTATGGATTGGGTGTTAATGAAATTCTTAAGAAACATTAACTATAGTTGCAAACATATAAATATATTTTCCAACAGGAAAGCCCATCAGGACACATTATGTATTCTCTTCCACATCCAGTGCTTCTTTCCTGCAGGTGTGAAGACGTCCTTGGTACTTAGGGGCATGGCCTGAACAATAGAGATAAAGATCCTAAAAGCAGCCTTTAAGCTAAATGCATGGCTTAGTCTCATGCAGCTGACTTGTAATTCTGGGTCCTGTGGTGACTGCCCTGCCTTTTAAACTTAGTTGTCTCGATTGTTTAACTAACACCTTCCCAGGACAAAAATACTTGAATACAAAGTATCTGATCTATACTGAACCTATATTGAGGCGCGTTTGTATCCAGTCCTATGCTGGAATCCCTAACCTTCGACGCTAATAGCATCCAGATCTGGGGAGTCTGTGAGATGAGTGGTCAGGAGGACGATGCATGCCCCCATGGAAGGGATCAGTTCCTTTCTCAGAAGGACACACAATGAGCAGAAGGCCGCCTGCAAACCAGGAAGAGTAACCTCACCACACACGAATCTACCGCACCACGGGCATAATCTCCCCAGCTATATGAAATTAATATTTGCTTTCATTTAACACTTATATGAGCCGAAGTGACTGAAACTCATGCATGTCACAGCAACAAGGCCCAGGAACCTTAAAACAAACGCTGGAGCTTTCTACCAGACAGAACTGTTGTGTAATAGGGGTAAAACTCCCTAACTCCATTGTCTTAGTCAGGGTTTGCTCAGTCGTCATGACCAAGAAGCAAATTGGGAAGGAAAGGGTTTATTCAGCTTACACTCCCACATTGATGTTCATCACCAAAGGGAGTCAGGATTGGAACGCACACAGGGCAGGAACCTGGAGGCCGGAGCTGATGCAGAGGCCAGGGAGGGGTGCTGTTTGCTGGCTTTCTTATAGAACCCAGGACTACGAGCCCAGGGATGGCACCACCCACAAGGGGCCCTCCCCTCTTGATCACTAATTGAGAAAATGCCCCACAGCTGGATCTCATGGAGGCGTTTCCCCAACCGAGGCTCCTTTCCCTGTGATAACTATAGCTTGTGTCACGTTGACACACACCCATTCCTGTACATCCACATCTCCTTGTAAAAACATCAATCTTAAAACATTCTTTAATATACAATGAATGCATTCTGTACAACTTCTTGAGAATACACCCCCATTGGTTTTATGCTGGTTTAAAACTTAGTCTATAAAATGTGCAAACCCAGAGAATAATTATAAAGATGGATTTCACTGACTTCCTAGGAATATGCAAAAATATAGAAAATCTTTTTCAAGGGGACCTGTTCCAAACATAGGTCTTCTTATGAATGGCAAGAAGAGAGCACCTCTGTTGCTTAGCAGGGGTGCAGGGCAGCCTCAACTATAATGACATCATCACCCCATTCTCTTGATGGTAAAAGCTTTGCCAGTCCCAACAATGCATTTTCTGCAGCTATCCCATCACCAAGGAACCGAACTGGGTCAGTTTTAATATGCTACACATTTTAGAGAGGACCACAAAACTTTCTTCTATGCCATGGTGTTGTCCACATCCAGGAATCTATCTCCTTTCTCCTTCCCTCCCTCTCCTTCCCTCCCTCCCTTGCCCCTTTATTTCTGTAAGATAAGACCTCATAAGCATATGAAACAACAGCTAGGTACCTCAGAGAATCGCCCTCTTAGGTCAGGCTTTTGTCCATCTGTATTTCTCACCATCTGTTCCACTCCATTTCAGAGTCACCTGCTTGACTTTGTTGTGCTGCGAGTTTGACAGGAGAGTGTCAGGCAGTTTGTAATCTGACAGACCCCAAACAGCTTTCCTTTGACAGGGTCTTAAGGTGTGCCCGGGGAGGGGAGCCTTATGATAGAGGTACATTCAGGCATCCTGTGCAACTTGCAGGCATGCCTGACATGTCTGTCAGGAACTTTCAATAACTAATTGTGAAATCGTCACAATAATAACCTTACATCACAGGAGAGAACTACAGTAGAATACGTTTTCATGTTCGGAAATTATGCGCATTTTCCCAGCGTGATATCCACTTACCTAACACTTCATGGCGCATAAAACGATAAATTATCCAGTGAGATCCGGAGCCATCAGACACATTTAAAAGTTTTATTGCACAGTATTTTAAAGTTTACTAACCATTATATAAAATTAATAAGATAGTTTATACAGTCTCTTGCTTTACTGACTGTGGGTAATAACCTGTAGATGGGTAGAATGCGACTAATAGCTTTTAAGAGAAACTTACTCAAACTTCAGTAATGTATTGCGCTGTTTTCTGTATTCCTCTAACTTCTGAAGTATTAGGAGGAACGGACAGACACCAAGTTGCTCTCTTTACTAAACATTTCATGGAGAATTTTCTTCAGTGAAGATGAGGGTTTTAGTGCATGTTTTTTGTTTTTCCTCTTGGCAGACTATTGAGGTTGAAATTCCATTTCAAGAGTCAGTCAGCTTTGTTTCGTTCTGTATTTTTAGCATCCTGAGCTACTGAAGCAGCTTCACTCTAATTAATAACCGTAGGACGAGGCAGTTCCACTGTTGCTTTTCTATTAACTGTAGTTTCCGGTAGGAAATTAATAAAATGAAAGGGGGCGGGCAGCAAGGATAAATAATGCTACAGTTGCAAGCCACTCAGATTCCTCAGAATAGAATAAACTGCACAGCTTTCGTTAAAAATAAATCCAACAGGGAAAGAGAAGATTCTGTAAAGTTTCTCAAACCTTTTCCTTTTATTGAAAATAGTTTTTTGTTACATAATATATTCTAATTACCATTTCCCCTTCCTCTACTCCCCCTCCCCAAACCGGATCCACCCCCTTTCTGTCTCTACTTAGCAAACAGTCTTCTAAGGGATAATAATAATAATAATAATAAGGTAAAGTATAGTAAGATTAAAAAGTAACTCATCAGAATTGGACAAAACAAAGAGAGGGAAAAGAGCCCAAGAGGGGAAGAAAAAAAAAAGACTCAACATTCACACACTCAAGAATCCCATAAAAGCACTAACCTGGAAGCCACGAAGGAAGGAGGGAGGACAGGCCCTGATATGATGTTATGAGACCAGGAACCTTCAAAGGGACTGTTGAGTTTGTTTTCTGTTGGCCACCCACTACTGGGTATGCAGTCTACCCTTGAGTAAGTTTGTTTCTCCTAAAAGATTCCCTTGAAGGAAACTAAATTTTCACTTGCAAGTAGTTGTCAGCTGGAGATTGCTTCTGGGTTAGAGTTTTCTCCCATAAGTTAGTTCTAGGACCCCATCTGATGCAGACCTGTGCAGGCAGACCCTGTGCAAGCTGCCTCAGTCTCTGTGGGTTCATATGTGCAGCAATCCTGTTTATTTAGACATTCTTGTTTTCTCCAAACCTCTGACTCTACACTCTGTCCACCTCTTCTTTTATAGGGTCCCCCAAGCCCTGGGGAGGGATTTGATGGAGACATCTGTAGCTGGACCTAAGCTATTCTGTGGATTCTTCTTTCTGCCGTGTCCAGTATGTTGTTAGTTTGAAGTGGTTTGAGCCGAAACCCTCCTCTCATCTCAGATCAGGGAGGGAAATGTTTGGTCTGTTCTTATCGGGTCAAACAATTTTTCCTAAGATATATTTATATTTTGAAAATTCTCTATTCTTATACTGATAAGAATTATTAACCAGAATAAATACTAAATTTTGTCAACACACTTGAGATTACTTTATAGCTTAAGTTTCTAATTTGCCACAATGGTGAATTAAAGTGGATGGTTTTGCAGATTCAAACTGAAATTACCCTTTTAGGGTTAAAATCACTTGGCCACAACATACCATTTTATATTTATGGTCAAACTCAGTTTGATAATTTTTGTTTGCAATTGTGTTTATAATGTATGTTGTCGTATAGTTATCATATCATGTCTTGGTGACATTCTAACATCAGACAAATAATGGCTTCATAAAATGTTACCTTCTCATGTGTTTCCTGAAGAGTTTGTACAGAGTATTAGTATTGCCTCACCTTCAGAGACTGCAAGCTTCTTAGCAAAACTATCCAGTTCTTGAATTTCTTTGTGGAATATTTTCAAATAAAACCCTTTTTCTATTTTATATTTTTACAAAATAGAATGTGGCTGCCTTTGTGTATTGACTTTTAACCATGACAATCTTTGCAATGACCATAAAGCAGTAAAATGGCAGTTACAAAAGTAATATATTATTGGAAAAATTCCTTTACATGAGTAGAAACATGTATATTAGTTCTTGGTAGTAAAATGATAGATGTTTGTGATAGATAAAATATGATAGATAGATAGATAGATAGATAGATAGATAGATAGATAGATAGATACCGATGATAGATGAGATAGAGAGATAATAGATGATTGATAGATGATAGATGGATGATTTATAGGTAGATGGTAGATAGATAGATAGATAGATAGATAGATAGATAGATAGATAGCAGATAGATCGATCAATCGATAGTAGATAGATAATAGACAGACAGACAGACAGACAGATGACAGATATAGATGATAGATAAATATGTAGATGACAGACATATACGTAGATCTGCCGACTCTTAAGTGATTTGCACTCTTAGCATGTATGTGCTTTTCAGCTCTCTTCCTCCCCCGAGTCACTTTGGTAGTGCGTGCTTTTTGGGAGAACATCATTTTATCCAGGTTGTAGAACATTATTGTCATTCCTTCACGCTCTTTACTGCTTATTACAACTACTGTGCTCCACCCCTTGCAGATTATAGTGACATCTGTCATTCCATTCCTGCCATGTGCCATCTGTCTTTAATACCTTAACCAGTGTTTATCAAGTGTGATATCTTCTAAGAAACAAGTTATGTGGGCTCGGCTTTTTAAAGCTTGTATAAATTCATGTTTGTGTCTTTAATCCTGTTTCTTCTCTGGTTAGTCTACTGAAAAACTATTTGCTGTTGTAAAGAAACTTGATTGTTGATTCAAGAATGTTCTTGCTTAGTATAAGCCTTTGATGCTCTAAATTTCCCTTTGCACACCTTTTAGCTATATTATGCAAATTTTAGTTCAAGATGGTTTTTATTGAATTCAATGATTTTTTTGACTTTTTATAAATAGCTACGTGATCCTTATGTTATTAAGAAGTGTGGATTTTTTATTTCTATATGTTTAGTGTTTTTTAAAAAATTCTTCATGTTATTTTCCCTAGCTTGTTTATTTTAGGTAAGATATTTCTATATGATTTCCATTTCTTTAAATGTCTTGAGTTTGGTTTTTTGGCAGAATACATTGTCTGTATTGGTATATAATCCCTTTACCCTTGAATCAAATGAATTTCATACGTATGTACAGATTTATAGTTGTCAATTAAGTCAACTTATTTATATTACTGAACTGTCTTCTATGCATCGTTCTATATTCTTATTGAGTCTTGGTATGAGAGAACTGTTGACGTCTCCAGTAATCGATGTGCTCTTATCTTTGCCCCTTCAGATTCTATCAAGGGTAGGGTCATCTAATATGCAGCTCACTAGTGAAGCATGTAGACATTTGATACTGTTATATTTTCATGATTACTTCTTTGTCATGTTATTGCTCTCTTTTGATATTAATATTCTTTAATCTAACATCTGCTTACTACTGCTGCTATTTATGTGGCCATTAAAACTTTTTCTTTTCTTTTGTACTTTTGATATGCCCAATCACAAAACTACATCTAGATTAAAACTGCAGATGGTCAAAACTAGAAGATGGAGTCTTATGATGCTGTCTTGACCAAAGCAACTTGGGGAGGAAAGGGTTTATTTGGCTTACACTTCCATATTACTGCTAATCCCTGAAGGAATTCAAGACAGGAACTCAAACAGGACAGAAACCTGGAAGCAGGAGCTGATGCAGAGGCCATGGAGGGGTGCTGCTTACTGGCTTGCTCCCCATGGCTTGCTCAGCCTGCTTCTTATAGAACCCAGGACCTCCGGCCCAGAGGTGGCACCACCCACAATGGGCTGGGCCTTTCCACGTCAATCACCAATTAAGAAAATGCTCTACAGGCTTGCCTACAGCCTGATCTTGTGGAGCCATTTTCTTAGGTGACGTTCCCTTCTTTCAGATGACTTCAGCTGTGTCAAGTTGACATAAGATTCTGTAGCACAAGGACCTATCTATGTTCAGATCCCCAGACTATTATAAAAAGATGAATGTGGACATGCCCCTGTAATTCCCATGCTGGCGAGGCCAAGGCAGTAGCATGCCTCAGGCTTGCTGGCTAGTCTCTTAGAATGCATGAACTCCAGGTTCAGTGAAACATCTGTCTCAAAAAGTAGGGTGGTAAGCAGTTGAGAAAAACATCAGTGTGAACCTCTGGCCTCCATATGTACCACATATGCAAGCAGACCCCACACACACATGCACATACAAGAACACGTAAGCATACACGCAAAAGCAAAAAATCAGGAGATAAGTCAGTCATAAAATCAGTTATTTGGTACCTTGCTAAACTGTTCAGCTCAATGACAAGTGGAGCCTGTTTGCTTAGTACTTAGCATTGGGTCAGTGGCAAAATGCCCTCATTTAATGAAGTCTTTAAGAAGAAAAAAAGAACAATCATTGTTAAACATCTTGGTGCATAACTTCTAAGAGTCTACATGGGGGCGAGAGTGTGTGTGTGTGTGTGTGTGTGTGTGTGTGTGTGTGTGTGTGTGTGTGTGCCTACATATGTGTGGTTTGTTTACTGTGGTTAAGTTTCCATGACTTGAAATGCACCCTCCTGTTTCCAAGAGTAAAGATCAGTGGATACAACCACAGTGCTGTGATCCATTGCTCCAGATTTCTTTAATTCCCATTTCCATAGGCTTGCTTTTTTTCACTTTTTTTCTTTCTCATATAACTGCATTTACATTTATTATGGATTGTCTTTTTTGTTTTTATCCAAAAGGACTGTCTTTATCTTTTGATTTATACATTGAGATGATTCATTTTAATGTAACTAATATGGTTTGGTTACAATCTGCTATGTCATTATTTTTTATAAATTGGTTCAGGGTTCCTGCTCTGTCCCAAGTCTCTTATTTAACTCAACATTTCTTTCTCCATCACTGTGTGAACTAAGATTATTTAATTCTGACAGTAGGCGAAATTGTCGCAGCATCCTGGCATTTCTATGCTGTCCATCTTCCTGCTTAAATTTCTAGTGTTGTTTCTCAGTCACATAGAACAGATCATCTTTCTGCTTGCAGTGAAATCAGACTCATCCAAGAGGCCTTTGTTATATTTTACGTCTAGGATGTGCACCTTTCGTACCTTGACTTCACCGATCTAAGGCTTGTGATCTTAATGTGATTGTCTGGTTTAAGCCCCAGAGAGAGAGAGAGAGAGAGAGAGAGAGAGAGAGAGAGAGAGAGAGAGAGGAGATTGGTTGGTCGATTGGTTGATTGGTTGGTTATGGTAGAATTCTTAGAAAGATTGCCAGGACAGTGCCCCCTCCACTGCCACACTGTTGCAGCCAGTGCCTCCCCAGCTCTGCACTGATGTAGCCTTTATTCCAACAAGCATCATCTCAGTTAAACTTCCAGATCATATATAATATATATATATATATATATATATATATATATATATATATATATATATAAACTGTTGAATTATAAGTTTGTGTTTTTGTTAAAGGAAGACTGACTTTTGAGTAGATAATTTATCAAACCAGCATACCTGTGTATTGGGTTGAGACAACAGAAAGTGAGTTAGTGAAAAAGTATGTTTTTCCCAGTGGCTGCCTGCACAGAATCTCTGGCTGAGCTCCCATCTGACTTTGCTCTGTTGCAATAGGGTTCCCTTGCTTGGGCCCTCATAAAACGCCTTCTGTATTTGATCATGTAGGGTACTCCATTTAAATAGCTTTTCTAAGTTATTTTTAAAATTCCACCAACAAAATGCATTGCCGATAATACCTGAAGCCGGTAAATTTAGTAGCAATAGGAAATTGCTACTAAATAACAGACAGATATCTGAGGAACAGTATACAGTTTTCACAAAATGTTTCAAACAAATTATAGATTAGTAGATATTGACAAAAATCATCTT
Organism: Tokudaia tokunoshimensis; assembly: GCA_036184795.1. NCBI lineage: Eukaryota > Metazoa > Chordata > Mammalia > Rodentia > Muridae > Tokudaia > Tokudaia tokunoshimensis. Next base: position 176,557,698 of record BTHU01000001.1, read on the forward strand.
TTCTCTATGGACAACATAATTATAGCAATCACTTAAAACATTGTCTTTAACTAGCTTTATTCAGGTATTTGTAGAATACATTGTACCCACAAAAGTATGTTGCTTGACAGCTAAAGGAAACCTTGTGAGATGCCTATTGATTCATTTGGCATAATCACTATACCGTGTTTGCTTTATGTTAGTGATATCAACATACTAGTAGGTTTTATAAGAGAAGAACAAAATCATGTCTTATTTAAAAGTGAAAATTTAGGTAAGGATCTAGATCACTTCCGAAGTGATCACTTTTAACAGAAGTCTTCATTTTTCTACCTTTTATGTTTACCTAGAAAAATGAAATCCCTACTTATATAAGAAACAAAAGAAATAAATCCTATGAAGATTTTCCATGGACCAAGTTAAGACTTGGCATTAACTAAGCGCACTGTCCACAAACTCTCTGCTTATCTTGTTCAGTGGTTAACTTCACAGGCATTCAACCCATGACCCCAGGCTCCTTCTTCCATGCAGACCTTAGCTTTGGTATCCACTCTGTGTCTTTCCCCTCTTAACCTGTAGTAACACATACGTGAGCTTATGGGGCTCTAACAGGACTCCCGCATGTCCTTGCCCGCTGTTTCATCAGAGAAGGGCTGTTTTATAACTAGTTCTGAAAGGAAATGCTGTGTTCGTTCCATACGCCCCATCTCTACTCACTCCCCCTTCAGTTGCTCCATTAGTCTGTGAAAATTGCCTTCCGTCATATCACTGCCCAAGGCTCCTAAGTGCTTCTTTAGAAACAAATTTTAAGTCCAAGCTAAAGTCCCAAGATTTATTTGATTAAAAAAAATTTTTTTTTGACCGTGTGCCAATTCTTCAGTTTCTGTGAATAAATACCCCATCCATGGCGGCCAAAATTTTGGGGGATAGCAGGCTTTTGTTTGGACTGAGATGCCACAGTCTGCCTCATCTTTCGTGTCACCTTCCTTAAACCGTGTTCAATGACAGTGGATCCTGTTCACTTAGTGCCTAGCATTGGATGTGGTGAAACACCCTTATTTAGTAAAGTCATCAGAGTCTAGCAATTTGAAGTAGTTAACACAAGTTAGCTTTGGAGAGTTTGCTGTGCCCCGTCTGATGGCTCTCACGCTGTCGTGTTCGGGAGTGGGTTATTAAAGTCACTTGATTTTCCTCGTATCCCAGTTGACAGTAGATTGTTTCTTCCTCTCTGTGTCTTGTCTTGGCTGTAGCATATTATTCCACTGGTGACCCCTTCCCCATGTCACCCACAAGTGTCTATTACAGACGGCAGAGAACCTTCCCGAGCACTTCTGTACCCCTTGTCCTTAGGCAGCTTAGGCACTGGACACACTCGGAGCTGATGAAGCTTTTTTGACTCTCTTGCCTTCCTTACCACCATGTTACTCATTCAGTTGATTCTCGGCTCCTAAAATCTTTACCCTGACAATATGGAAGCTACCAGGTAGTCCTTCACTCGGCAGCCTTCTCCCTGCTTTAAGCCTTTTCTTGCTATGAAGTTTTTGTCTCTGCATTTCTGTTGTTGAGAGCACTCACAGCTCTGATTGACAAAGCACCCGGTACAAATGCAGTTGTGCAGACTCTGCCCTGTGGCACTGTAGGTTGACCACAGACAGCAAACACAAACCGTTCCTTCATCTCATGAGCTCTGTTCCTGTTAATTCTCTTCTTTCATTCTCAAAGTACAATTCTACTTCTTGCAAATGTAAACTTTTTATAAATAAGATATTAAATAACCCATTTTTAATCTAGTGTGTTTAAAGTGCAGTAGTAGCAAATGTAGGAAGAGCTGGAGGAGCCATTGTTGGGTGAAAGAGGCTAGAAAATGTTCTAGCTCACAGGGAAGCGGCTCTCAGAGTTGATCCCCACAGTGTGCTCTGTTTACCCATTATGCAAATACCCATCCAGACAGCAGGTAGGACACACCTCTTCCCCAGCCAGATTCAGAAAGAGCCAAGGTTCAACTCTGACAGAATTTAGTAAGCTACTGGAACATGAGATTCATGTTCTCCTTCAGCATTTCCGTGTCAGGTTTAAGTAAATGTCATCTCTGTGCAGATAATTCACTCTACTGTAATTAGTGGGGTTTGTTATTGCAGAATAAATTGATCGACTTTCTAACCCTCATACGAAGGAGAACATGTATTTATTCTGGCTCATTCCACTTACCATAGCTCCCTCGAGTTCTGTTTTGGTCTGTGCCACAAACGAGAATATATTTTCAGCACTGAATAATGTTCCATTGTGTGTGGAGGGTGTGTGTGTGTGCGTGTGTGTGTATATTATATATGGTGACATGTATTGCATTTGACACCCAATCCCACAGATACATGTGTTACTATGTAGCAGTTACATGTGAAGCTATTTTAAAGGGCAATGTGTGCCTTTCTGGGCCTCTACAAGTATCTGCTGCAGAAGCCGAATCGCCTTGTGTCTTTGAGCTGTAGTGTTTTGAGTAGTTTTTTCAGGGTTTACAATAAATGAGCATAGAACCAACTGTCTTCGGGGAAGTCCCTAGAAGCTTCTTGCAAAGCACCAAGACTTTGGGTTTCTGAGAGCTAACAGTGATTGGTTTCCAACAAGGGCAGCAAACCTGAGCTTGTCCGCCTGGTTCCTGTGTTCTCTCTGCCAGACAACCCTCTTGTCCCCCTAGCCTCATCTGAGACAAGTACAGAGTCACAAACTCTCCTGGCCCTCTCAGACCAGCTTTGTCACTTGGGTCCTACCTCCCTGTGTTTCAGCCAGCCTTGTATCCTTAAATACTTAAAAGGCTGAGCAGACATAAAATATACAGATTTGAGTAGAAGCTAGCCCCTTGGAGAATGATTTCACGGGGGCCCCTGTAGCTGGTCAAGCTAGGGTAGCCATGACCATCCCTGGCGTACTTCCAGAAAGGCATCAAACAATGTGCTATCTCAACTTTATAAAATTGGTTTGCTTCTGAATTTCTTGGGTTGTTGGACATTGGTGCTCTATGTTCAAAGAGCAGCAGGGAGATGTGCTTGGTCAGAGCACACCTCTACACAGATTCCTCTGCCAAACTGGATGTGGTAAGCTTCCTGGCTGCCTCTCCAGTGTTAGATGGCAGGCCATAGCCAAAGTCAGAGTTCTGGGAGACAGTGTCCCAGCCTTTGGGGGGCCTCCAAAGGCTGCAGATTTGACAGCATGACCTCCACTTGATAGTCTAGAGAAAGTCTAAGCTGAGCCTGTGACGGAAGAGCCAAATAATCGGAGTAGAGGCTACAGCCGCACAGACCACATCCTGCCCATTGCTTCTAGACAGAAATGTCCCAACACTGGCCTGTGCTCTGGGGTTTCACAGTTTAAATACGCATTATTGATGCCTACAGCTAGAGCGTTATCTAAGGATACACATACCAACTTAGCAGAGAATGCTGGCAGGCCTCGAGATGTCTCTGGGAGTATACTTCCTGTGTTTTGTTGCATCCGTCTGAAAGCCTTTGCGGTCAGAGGCAGAGCACTGGTTGGTGTTAATGTTGATGACCATCCAAAGGAATGTCCACATCAGGAGTCTATTGCACAATGTGGTATGGGATTCACCCCACTTATGAACAAAGGATCCTAACAACATCCTAACAGCTGTACCAGCCTGCTGCCTGGGATAGATATTACATCAGGAAGGAATGAGAGTTCCCTTGTCAGCATAAGGGCTTCCATGTGCCACTTGTTGGCATAGATAGGAGATGACATAAGAACAGAGACAGTTGTCAAATCCTGACACAAGGAAAATACCCTCTTCAGCGAGCATGCAGGCCATCAGACAAGAAAGCCCAGCTGAGACTCAAGCAGCCATCACAAGAAAATCATGACTGAGGAATGCCTGGGAGCAGGAGGGCCGCCTCTGAGTACAGGATCCCTGAGATGGTTCTCGCTCAGCACCCAGAAGTCAGCTAGCAGGAACTGCAGCAGCACAGAGGGTGGGACAGAAACACGGACAAAGGCCCAACTCTTGGAGATGCAGGGAGCCAGGCTGGAACAGGCCTGCCTACAGTTGTTAAGGCTCTGTGGAAATGCACTGTGGAGAGTGGAAATCAGGAAAATAAGGTGGAGATTCTTCACGGCTTGTCAATGTTTCACTCAAAAGGACATTTCAATTTCAGTGGAAGGCTTGACTACAGCCACAGCGACGCATGGTACTTGTCTTTCACCCGCCACAGGGGCTACCATCAGCTAGCTACCCGTTTCTGATACCGACTTTCTAATTTCTTGATGTTTCTTTTAAATGTTTCACATTTGGTATTCTGAATCTCAAAATCCATTATTACATTCATCTCACTACATTTTATTACCATTGGAGCCGTCCGGGGGGGATTTCCGTGAGTCCAACCTTCACAGAAGTGTATGAATAGAAGCAAAGTTCTCCCTCTCCCTCCCCCCTCCCCCCCCGACCCCATGTAGCCCGTGTGAGTAGCAAGACACACACCAGTGTGTCAGCCCATGAGTGATGCATCTGTCTTCCAAGATTCACAAGAGCATCACTAAATTTCTTTTGTTTAAAAAAAAATGCAATGTATTGTTAGCCCAAAAATGCAATGTATTTGTAGCCCTCTCCAAATGCCCGCTGTAACTAGAGACTTCAGTGCATGTGTATGCACAGTGCTGTTCTTAGGCTCTCCTGGTGTCAAAGCCCGTTTGAGCATTATTCCACAGTCCTCTTCACTGCAGTTTTCATACTGCACAGATATCACATAAGGACCCATAAGTGACCACTAGCATTCCGTAAATGAAAGTGGTGGATCACATAGCGTTCAAAGGGAAATGCAAGAAATGACAGGACACGCAGTCCTTTATCATCGTAAGTTTCCCTATCAAAGAGCCTGAAAGGCTGTGGCACTCCAGAGGTGAGGGCATCAGAGGTTTCAAGTCGGGAAGATGGAACCAAATGGGAGCAGAGGCCAGCCACGGGAATAAAGCTAAGAAAAGAAATTAAACAGCAGGAGGGGGTAAAGATGACTTTAGTTAGATGACCAAGATTTTGTGGTCAGATTTGTTTCTGTTGTGATCAAGTTTTGTTTGCTTTCCACTTTGCGATTTCTTTAGGAGGTTTCTTGTAGACTTTCTTTTTAAAAGTTTAAAAATAATTCAGGAGGCAGAGCACTGAGGGTTCGCGGCTAGAGCTGAGCAGCAGGAGCCTGGGTGTCTACAGCTTCTTTGCTCCTCTGTGAGCATTTCCTGTACGCCGAGCACAAGCCACAGTGCCCCTCTGGCTTATGCTGCTAGGAACTCTGCATCAGAAACTGCTGGGCCAGGTGAGCTCTGCTCCCTTTGCAGGGCACTGTGGACTTCAGAGGTAAGATAGGAAAGAATGAACGGAGGGCCTTGAAGGAGCTCCCTCAATGGTTTAGTCTCTTCTCTGCTTGTTCTGAGGTAGCTTCTGGGGCAAGGCTTCCTTAATCCCATGCCCTGGATTTAATGAAATGAATGCTTTGTTATTCCCATTACATTGTAGCAACTCCTTTTCATCCCAGTCTGACTGGGTTTATTCTACAGTAACTTCAGTAAGTGCTAATTACTATGTAACCAACTGGATCAACAAGACAAGCCTTCATTTTACTGCAAAACCTGCCACCTCTATGCTGCTCAAAGCCAACATCTCCAGTAGCACATAAGCAATGGTTAGTATGTCATAGGACCTCGATAGATATTTGACCGTGGATGTACATGTGAACAGACGAAGGGGTTTTAGTAAAACTCAATTCAACCCCTGAATTATGAATATGTAGAGACAGCTATTACCAGGATAAATTCTTTGTGCTCCTTGCATTCTTGGCAACCTCTGAGGTATGATTTGAGCCATCTCTTCATTAGGAATTCAACAAGACCAACTTTCTCATTATGTGGGGCAGCACACTGAGTAATAGGAAATCTGGCTTGGCTACAGTATCGTGCACAACGGCCATGGTCAATAAACATTTATTGAATGACTGTCTTGTTACCAAGACTGCAGCAGTAAGCATTAGAGGCTTCAGTCTGACCATCTGCTTGAGTGGGATGCCTGTGACAATAATGGTTCATACTGGGTGCATGTTCTCCAGTTCCCGAAATTCAAGAGAGATCAACACAGACCCTCTGTCAGAATATGCAGTGGTATCTGCAAGGCAACTGCATGTCAAACTGAGGTGCAGAGAGGTAGCTATTTTTGCCTGACACCAGGGATACTCAGAAACATATGGACGATGCTGTCACAACTGGACTTTTCCCCTGGAGAAGCCTATGGACAGTTGTGACAAGATGGCTACTTGATAGTCCATCACTTGTCACCTAACTTCTGTCCATCAGTCCTCACTGCCCGAGTGACTTTTCCCTAGCTCACATGAAAAGGTCCAGGTAGGGAATCAGAAAGTACAGTTCAAGTGCTGCCCCATGCTCCATGGCTGTGAGCGGTCTGCCCAGTGCTCCATGGCTGCGAGCGGTCTGCCCAATGCTCCATGGCTGCGAGCGGTCTGCCCAGTGCTCCATGGCTGCGAGCAGTCTGCCCAGTGCTCCATGGTTGCGAGCGGTCTGCCCAGTGCTCCATGGCTGCGAGCGGTCTGCCCAGTGCTCCCTCCCCCATCTCCCTCCTCGTAGGTCAGCCATGTTGTATTTTCCAGAAAAATTAAAACTCAAGAAGAGTAAGTTTCTTTGACTGTGTACCCCTATTTCTCACTGTTCATCAAAATACACCCAGGAGCTACCTTGTGGGGCAGCTGTGGCTCAGTGGCCTCCCTACGTACATCCCCACTGCCTGCTGCTAGAGAGAGCTGAAAGACAGGACCCTAGTGTGGCAATGTCTGTCCTTCTTTGCCTAGTTCATGTTTCCCTTCATTGTCTTCACCATACACACCATATCTTCTGTGTGTGGACTCGCACGCAGCTGTGGACTCAGAGTCCCTAGAGAAGGGAGAACAAGGGGCCTGGGGTTGTCAACAGATTTTTCTAGCCCCTCCCCTTTTTCTGAGAGCCTCACTATCCAGCTACACAGTCTCATTGTGCAGCTATGGCTGGCCTGGAGCTATAGACAAGGTGGGCTCAAGTTCATAGAGATCCACCTGTCCCCTCTGCCCCTGCCCCTGCCCCTGCCCCTGCCATGCTGGGATTAAAAGACTATGCCACCATGCTAAAGCCTGTCTCTCTCTTTCTCTCCCTCTCCCACTCTCCCTCTCTCTCTCTTCCTCCCTCCCTCCATCCCTCTCTCTCTCTCTTCCTCCTTCCCTCCATCCCTCCCTCTCTCTCTCCCTCCCACTCTCCCTCTCCCTCTCCCCCCACTCTCTCCCTCTGCGTGTGTGTGTGTGTGTGTGTGTGTGTGTGTGTGTGTGTGTGTGTGTGTGTCCTGAGGACTGAACCCAGGGCCTCATGCTGCTAGGCATGCATCTTGCCAGTACTACTTCCCAGCCCAATGTGTTTTCTAACTTTAATTAATAAGAATAAATGTACGTGAGTGTAGAACGAATGATCATCATGATAAAACCCAGCATCCACATGAATGCGTATAAGTGTTTTTCCAGCAGGAAAGATTTGGGGGTGAGACGGAGTGGTGTGTAGTGTGCCCACCGGTAGAGAAGGAGTTGTGCTAGTTACACTGTGACCACAGATAAGTCTTAACTCATGGAGCCATGGCACTACCGTCTGTGAAGTCGGAGAATGCACTGCACTCTCCACACAGTAGCTTTCAGGGTCAAAGGAGATTTAGTTGTTAGAGGAAGAACAGTAAACTGTATCAATACTGAAAGAGACACTAGAGTTTCCTTAGCTACCTGCTGTTAACCAAAGGCACTGTGAAACTTTACACAAAACACCAAGAAAAATAAATATGATGAAATTCTCTGACAAATAATAATTTCACCTTATTCAAACAGTCGTCTTTTGAGGTGACCTCGGAAAATATGGACCTACTTATGGAGATTAGTGGGCACAAACTCCCCTTTTATGAAGTAAATAAAAGGGAAAAAGCCAAAGTCCCGGAACCCATGAGAGCTGGGAGTTGCTACAATTGAAGAAATTCATGTATATTTCTGTCTTGACCTGGTTTAGACTCTGTGGGTGAGATGTGACCCTTTTAAGATGAAGGCAAAGGGCAGGACATCCTGGCTGGATGTGTCTTCCTAGGCAGGAACTGGCAGTCATCCCTGCCCACCTCTGCCAACCTGATCACCAGAACCAGAGGGCAGTGCTGAGGAGGAGAGGCAGGGTTCCGGATGACTCCTTCCCAGCCTTGCTTCATTTCTTTACGTCTGAAAGACACTCACAGTCCCAAGTTTCAGGTCTTGGACTCTCGGGTGCCCCGGCGTCTCCAGTGGGCCTGGGTTTTGTCCTAACTTGACCACTCCATTCGCAGACAAAGAAAACCTTAGGAATTACATTTGTCCTTACTGTGCACTTTGTTTCTACACACACAGTGACTCCCTCCTGTGGTCCTCTTCGCTTGCGTTGTGCTTGCTGGTTCCACAGCCTCTCACCCACTCTACCCTGCACTGGCTAACTCTCACCTACTCTACCCTGCACTGGCTAACTCTCACCTACTCTACCCTGCACTGGCTAACTCTCACCCACTCTACCCTGCACTGGCTAACTCTCACCCACTCTACCCTGCACTGGCTAACTCTCACCCACTCTACCCTGCACTGGCTAGCCCTCACCCACTCTACCCTGCACTGGCTAGCCCTCACCCACTCTACCCTGCACTGTCTTAACTCTCATCTACTCTACCCTGCACAGGCTAACCCCCATCCACTCTACCCTACACTGTCTTAACTCTCTCTCTCATCTACTCTACCCTGCACTGTCTTAACTTTCTCTCTCATCCACTCTACCCTGCACTGTCTTAACTCTTATCCACTCTACCCTGCACAGGCTAACACTTTGATGAGTATGTAATATCCTTCCCCATTTCTTCCAATTACTTTTGGTGTGAAGTCTGTTTTGTCAGTTATTAAAGTGGCTACACCTGCTTGCTTCTTAGGTCCATTTGCTAGAGTCTGGATAAAGTCCCTTCTCAGCTAATGAGATGTTTTCTGTATAATTCCAAATACTGTAGGTGGATTGGGATGTGCTAGCCCTTTGGGACTGAGCGTTTCATCCTCCTATCGCAGAGCACCATCATTCTGCAGGGAACCTGCCCCTCCCATGGTGTGCAACCCCATCCTGGAGAAAGCCTTTTTCCACAGGGAAGCTCTAATGCTTTCAGAAAGACCCATTTACTCCTAGCAGTTCTCACCCCACAGGTGGCCTGCTCATTCTGTCCAAGCTGTAGCCTTTACCCTACACAGATGCTACTCCTGAGACTGTCTGCCCATCTTCACACATCTCAAAGTCTCAGGATCTGTTTCCTAGGGAACCTCACATCCAACATAGCCTGCGCCTACATCCTTAGAAGCAATTATGATGGCTTCCAAGTTTATTAATGTCATTAATTGTAGGCTGATCACAAAACTCTCATAGTTATATGAGTTTCTCTGCTGACCTTTGCCCTTTTGTCTGATACTTTGCTTTTTTCTCAAATGAAGGTAGCTGAATGACCCTAGGGCTGTATTGGTCACCATTTCAGATTGTTCCACATGGCAATTTCCTAAACGATGGAAGAAGATAACAGCAGGCAGTGTGGCCCGGCTCCTCTAGTAGAGGTTGGCTTAGGACTGAAGGCTCTGTATTTGTTCCCGAAGGCTGCCATAAAAAATTACCACAAATTTGCAGCTTAAAACAGCAGTTCTCTGGGTCAGAGGTATGAAATTAAGATGTTGACAGAGGTGACTCCTTCTGAGGCCCTGAAGGAGAATGAAGATCTACTTTCTTTCCCAGCTCTGGTAGTTGTCTGCCTGCAAACCAGGAGCATTCATTCCCCGCGGCCTCATCTCTCCAGGTCCAGCCTTTTTCCACATGCGATGTTTTCTTTGTATTATCTCTGCGTGGCCTACCCTCTTAAGAGAATGTCGTAGCTACTCTGCTAGGATTTCTTTTATTATCCTAATTCATTGCTTCTGAAAGGCCTTTGCATCTGTCAGCTTTTGGTTGCTGTGACAAAACAGCCGAGGAAACTTAAAGAAAGAAAATGTAGGGGCTGGAGAGATGGCTCAGTGGTTAAGAGCACTGACTGCTCTTCCACAGGTCCTGAGTTCAAAGCCCAGCAACCACATGGTGGCTCACAATCATCCGTAAAGAGATCTGATGCCCTCTTCTGGTGTGTCTGAAGACAGCTACAGTGTACTTACATATAATAATAAATAAGTCTTTAAAAAAAAAAAAAGAAAATGTATTGGCTCACAGTTTCAGGTGTCTCAGTCCATGCACTTGGCTCACAGTTTTAAGTGTCTCAGTCCATGTACTTGACTCACAGTTTCAAGTGTCTCAGTCCATGCACTTGGCTCACAGTTTCAGGTGTCTCAGTCCATGTACTTGACTCACAGTTTCAAGTGTCTCAGTCCATGCACTTGGCTCACAGTTTCAAGTGTCTCAGTCCATGCACTTGGCTCACAGTTTCAGGTGTCTCAGTCCATGTACTTGACTCACAGTTTCAAGTGTCTCAGTCCATGTACTTGACTCACGGTTTCAGGTGTCTCAGTCCGTGTACTTGGCTCACAGTTTCAAGTGTCTCAGTCCATGTACCTGACTCACGGTTTCAGGTGTCTCAGTCCGTGTACTTGGCTCACAGTTTCAAGTGTCTCAGTCCATGTACTTGACTCACGGTTTCGGGTGTCTTAGTCCATGTACTTGGATGTCTCCACCGATGTTGCTGGCCCCATTGCTATGACCTATGGTGAAACAGAGGTCACAACTAGGAGCATGTGGTACAGGCAAGCTGGGTGCCACGGAGGCAAGAAAATAGAACAAGAAAATATGACCTTTAAAGAACACCCTTAGTGGCCTTATTCTTCCAGCTAGGCCACTTTATGAAGGCCTACTAAGAAGTTCCACCACCTCCTAGTAGCCCATTAAGCCATGAATTAGCCAGTGAGTTAAACTACTGAGCTTAAAGCCTTATGATTTAATCACCTTCTGAAAGCCTCAACTCTGGGGATCAATGTTTCAACACTGAGACTGTGTTGGGGAAGTTTTCAAACTCAAACTGTTAAAAATGTATTTTCAAACAAGGGACCATTCTTAGATTCTGCTGGTTGTGAATTTGGGGAAAAACACCCAATTTACCACAGACCAAAGGAAAAGTATCCGAGATTTATTTACTTACTTTTTGATACCTATTTTTATGCTGTTGATATCTTAAATGTCCTGTTCTGGTTTTTAAAGAAAGCACACTAATCCAGGTGTGTGCAGTGGGCCACGCCCAATGACAGAAGGCTCCTTGCGGCTTAATCAATTAGATATTTACTATCACCAAGAGTGAGTTTGTAAAGCGGCCTTAGTGAGTCTAGGGTAGGGATCATTACACAGACTCCGACCATTAACTTTCAGTCATACTGAAAGCAGAACTTTGGGATTAAAACAAACTAGCTTCGGGGAGAGGTTTCATTGACTCTCTAATAAAAGTTGTGATGAGGAAGTTGAACGCACATAGTGAAATTGTGTGAGGAAAAGCTGCAAATGGGGTGCTGCTTCAACATATTTAGTCTTGACACATAAGGGTTCTACACGTCAGACCATGAGCAAGCGTGACAGATGCCATCTTGAAGGATCCATTGAGCCTAGGAATGACGTACATGCCCACAGGAGAATCATATGACCTTTTAGAGACAGAAGAACCCTCTTCCTCGGTCATCTTCTATCACCTGTTTCTATCTAAACCTACTTCCCTATAAATCAAGGACATTTTAATTTAACTAATAAGAGAGAGTGGGCAGGAAAGGGGAGGCTTCCTGGGCCAGTCAGAGAACACACCTAAGAAGTCATTGCTAAGCATGTCTACCCATAAAATCCTTCTCTCTCTGCTGTGCAAGCAGGAAGGTCCCTATGCCATATGTGTTTCTAGGAGGCTTTACCTCAGGGCTTTGTCACATTTGCACTGATGACTGACCGTCTTCCCTACTTGGAACTCTCTTCCTACTTTAAGACACTAGAACATTGGTCTCATCCATCGAGACCATGTCTGAGAGGATAAAAGCATCCAGAAAGACGAGAAAAGGTCTTAACACACAAAGCCCCCTTGCTGCCTCCCCTCTCACCAAACCAATATGCTCGAATAGTATGCCCGATATCATGTCTGTTTTAAACATGATGAGTTTGATTCCTGTGCAAAAAGTCATGTGAGTCCAATGAAACCTTTCTAGACGTTATAGTATGATTGTTTCAAAACTCTATTGTTGGGGGTCTTGAGATTGAAAAGGCTAGTCTGCCTTGTGATTCATGGGCTTGGGACTGGTGTTGACAGGGAATAGCCATGTTCATAGCAACTGAGGAGTGAGAAGAATAATCCTGGAGACCATCTCAGCCTGTGCATCACCGTGAGTCCTGTAGGAAACCATCCAAGCTCCTCCCTGGCAGGTACAGGATCGTCACTTGCCTGTATGTAAAGAGTAAACAAGCAGCAGGCAAGATGGTGTTGGTGGCTCCTGGGCAGGGTGAAGGGGAGGAAGGAAACAGCTTCTGCATGACGCCCCTCCATAGCCATATCTGTTCTCCCTGTATCGGCAGCATGCATGAGTATTGAATTATATTTAATATTTTACCGTCTGAGAAGCAGAGAAACCATCGTTTATTTCACACTATTTTCTTAAAGATTTATTTATCTTATGTAAATGAGTACAGTGTCACTGTCTTCAGACACACCAGAAGAAGGCATTGGATCCCATTGCACCTGGTCCTGAGCCGCCATGTGGTTGCTGGGAATGGAACTCAGGACCTTTGGAAGAGTAATCAGTGCTCTTAACCCCTGAGCTGTCTCTCCAGCCCCACACTATTTTTTTTAATGGTCCAAGTAGTTAAGCTTTGGTCTTTGTAGGGTTAAGGTTGAGCTTTCTAGGAAAACTGTCATGCAGAGTTACTCGTTCTCTGTGCCCAGGCTAGTCTTCCCCTACAGTGCTGACTCGTGCTTCTGTGAGAGTCAGGCTCTTTCATTCAGAGTTTTGACCATGTTCTTCTTACTTATAATAGGTTGTGATTGGTGTAATAATCATAGCAGAAAGTCATTTATTATGCTGGATCTATTAACATTTGATTCCTCATTAAGAATATTGCCAAATCTGCACTTTCTGTCTTTCTGCTGATGCGTAGTTTTCACAGTGCCTCTTGATTTACTTTTATGATGGAAGTTTCAGAAGTAAATGTTTTAATTTAATGTGCACTAAGCCTAACATTTCACCAGAATGCTTTCCTGAGAGGGGTGTATAGTGTCCGTCTGGGGTTTCTGCATGCACTGTGCTACAGGGGCCAGGCTCATCAGCACCTCACCTCCTCAGCTCTAAGAAGATGGTCGTGACCCCAGCCCTGACCAAGGAGTGTGAGGGGTCTGCTGAGGGACCCGGGCTTCTTGAAGAGCCGTCTTCTTCTCTGGTCTCTTTTCTCTCTCTACGTGGCAATTCCTAGGATGTGTCCCTGGAACTTCCAGCAACTTCCCAGACAAGCCATCTTCATTCAGTCTCCCTTCTTCCAGAAACCTCCACCCTTCCTTGTTTTTCTGACAAACTACTAGTCACCCTCTGGTGCCCCCTCCACTCTGACTTTCAGGGCTTCTTACCCATTTACAGAACACTCCTCTGTAAATGCCCAGCTACAATCATCTGCCCCCTCCTCAGCACCCAATGCCTACTGTTTACCTTTTAAACAGAGCTGGCCTGGCAGCTCTGTTCCTAAGGTCGCATTTTGCATTAATGACACAATATGCTTTGGAATAGACTAGTCTGAGAAATCACAGCACGGGCGTAATTTAACTTCTTTATTGCTGTCTATTGATCTGCTCCAGACTGGGGTTCTGTTCATAATGCCTTCCTTACAAGATTCAGAGATTTGCCTCGCACAATTTGGAAAAGAAAAAAGTCGATGTGCATGCATTCATGAATATCCACTTATTCAGGAGGTGTCTGTCAAACACCTCTGTGGTCTTAGGAGCTAGAAAGTCTGTTCATGCAGCACGTGATGCCCCCAGATAGGGACCTGATAAAAGCAGAACCCAGTGTAGATTAACAGGAGATCCTTAGCAGTGCTCACATGCAGCCCAGCAGGTGAATTCTCGCCTGGCAGCTGGATGTCTCAGTTTACTCTCACTTCAGACTATTAACAGAGATTCTAAACTGCCACTCTGCCCTCAAATGGCTTCCTTTTGAGTTAACTCCAAGGCTAGATGAGAGCTGGGTAGCATGGGGTTTTCAGGAGTACTTACCAGGTACTTCCTGTATGTCTGGGATATACAACTTCTTCTAGTCCTTGCAACAACACCATGAGTAAGCCACGTTCAGCTACATCCTACCCCTCAGACATTTGAGACAAGAGGAAGGAGTTTGACCAAGTTTACGCTTTGATCAGAGAGCAGCTTGAAGCCAGAGCACTCTGCCTCTCAGCCCCAGGAACTCATTGGTCCCTGAAAGAAAGGTGAACTGCTCCATAGAGATAAGGTGAGAAGGGCCTGGAGGTAGGAAGGAGTGAGCAGGGCCTTCTGGTATTGGAAGGTGCTGGTGTTCAGTCTGAGTGGCAGAACAGTGTGACAAAGGCCCCAGCCCTGGGCTTGAGTAAGAGAGGAATATGGCCGGCATGGGCCACACATTTGTGTCTTATTTAGCGCTGCCTCTCAAGGTCAGGAATAATAGTCTCCATCTTCAAATTCATACATGAAACATAGTGTTTAAATTAGTTTTATACCCAGATGCTGAGAAGAATATAGATTATTAAAATTCCACTTTATGGAAATTATTTCAGAGATACTCCATGTCAAGTTCTTGAAAAAATACTACTAGGAATTAATTTTTAAAGAAGCAACATCTATAATTATTAACCAATTAGACAAAGTCTGAGACTAGGCTTGTCATCATTTTCCTTCCAGCTTCCAAACTCCTAGAGAAGCAGGTAGTAAAGGAGCTGCTACCACGCACGAGCCCCCTCACTCCCAAGCCCCTGCCACATACTTAGTTACAGACAGAGCCCAGTTAAGCAACACAGACTACTACAGACTTAAATCTTCAGCATGCATGAATGGTTTTTAACGTGTGCGTATATGTAATAAGAATGGGTATGCACAGAGGTGTTTCCTCAAAGGGAAATGCTATGGTGCAAAATGATTGACAGTCCAGTCCTTCAGAGCGTCTGACCACTTTGTAAATGTTGTCTTCTCCCTTTACTTGTTCCCTCAGGCAGTCTCTGAATTGACTTCCAGGATGGTTTAGCCCAGCTTCTGAGGCTGTCCATCAGCTCAATTTATTTTGTCACTGTGAGTTCGCCTACTGAAGAGAGCCAGCTAGGGAATTTGTTCTGCTTATCATTTCATGTGAGGGAAGTCAGTAAGTAAAGAACATGGTTTGCAATCTCACCATTTTCAAGACCAACTACGTTGCCCAAGAATCCAGAATCCGGAATCCTGGGACTTGCCGATCCCCTGGAATTCAACATATGATTAGCTGCGAATCAAGCTACTATGCTGACTTGATTCAAAGCTCAGTAAATTTAATTCAGTTTTACTAGTGTTACCAAAAATTAAATTTTCTATCAATTTAAGCAGTCATTTGGTGGCAAATACCATGTCGTTCATATTTATAGATAGGTCTGATAAGAGTACCACTAGACACGTCTTAGGAGTGAATGCTAGAGTGATTAATGTGCAGTTGTTTGCATTTTTAATAATTCACTCATATATCAGATTAGTGCTGGTGAGTACTGTCAGGCATTATTCTTTCTCTGTCACAACACTTACTGCTGCTGACAGGTATAACATGGCCACATTAATCCTCAATTCCTTCATTCAATTTTCTAATTGCGTTTTTGGCATGCGATGGTAGCCACTTAGGCCTACGTGATGTATTCATCATATGGTATAAGAAGATTCCTTAAATTACAGCGGCCATTTAAAGTGCCTGAGGAGGGGAAAAACACTACCAAGCATTGGGATTTTAAACTGCACGACACTTAGGCTTAGTACTGGGTACTGCAATGTCTGATATTCTAGAGTCTATCCATAAGTCATAATCACAGATTAAGGAGAAAAAGGACCCTAAAAGTCACTCAGCACAATTATCACTTCACATTTAGGGAAAGTGACTTAGTGACACACAGACTAACAGTGGCGAAGCTGACCCTGGGACCCACTGATTCTTAGTGCTCTTTATGGTTGCCAGTTGCGCACATGCGTGTGTGTGTGTGTGTGTGTGTGTGTGTGCTGCATGCGTATGTGCCTATGTGATGCATGTGTGTATGAGTGTGCCTGTGTGCGTGCATGTGTGTGTGTATGTGTGTGCCTGTGTGAGAGCGTGTGTGTAGGCCTATTATGCTTGTGCACATGCATGTGTGTATGTGTGTGCACATGTGTGTGCCTGTGTGAGAGTGTGTGTGTATGCCTGTTGTGCTTGTGCACATGTGTGTGCATGCATGAGTGTGTGTGTATGTGCTGCATGCATGTGTGCCTGTGTGATGCATGTGTGTATGAGTGTGCCTATGTGCGTGCACATGTGTATATGTGTGTATGTGTGCGCCTGCGTGAGAGCATCTGTGTGTATGCCTGTTGTGCTTGTGCATATGCCTGTGCATGTGTGTGTGTGTGTGTGCACGCGCGCGTGCGTGTGCGTGTATGGGCGCGAGCACGTGTCTCTTTGCTTTTTGTTTATTTGGTTTTTGTTTATCCAATTTTTTCTAAAAAGAGAGAGAAGGGGTTTAGAGTTCCATGGGTGAGGAGGTGGGGGTAGCTGGGGACATCTGGGGGAGGAGAAAAGCATGATTAGAATCTATTGTGTGAATTTTTCCCATTAAAATTTTAAATAATAATAATTAAGGTACAATATATAAGATTCCCAAAGGATTGATTAAAATATTTTCAAAAGAAATGGGCATGTATATACATGTAATTCTTGTAACCAAAATCCTAACAGGATGAGAGAAGCCTTGGATATTACAAATATATTTCTTCATAAAACTGTATATTTGAAACCTAGAGTGACCTTTCAGTATTGCAGCTAGAATTTCAGTTAAGAACCCGCATACTCGAATCCTGAGTCTGCCCCTGACTGCTTGTGCCGCCTTGTGATATCAGCTGACCCCTCTGAAGTCCAGTTCTTCAACTGTATATTGGAAACCACTGGTTTCTCCTCCTAAGCTTGTTGCAGAGTTTATAGGTAACAATGTATGTTAAATGCTGAGCAGCGCACAGGCATCTAAAATCCCTCAGTACTTGTTAGTAGTAATTATTTTCAGTGTTTTATTGTTCCTCTAATACCCTTAATTGGATAAGTGACGTCATACTGTTGGCTCACTGTGACCCCTGTGACAAACTTAGCTGCTCATCTCTCCTATTTTGCACTCTTCACTGCAGCAGGTACTATAGGCAAGGCATAGACTAACCCAGGGCCTGCTGGAACCATCACAGACACCCAACATGTACTTCAATATCTTAAATATTGAGAGGCATAACCTCCCCCCCGAATTTGCCACAACACTCAGGCATTTCAAAGAGAGGAGGTTAACTACAGGAGCTAAGTGAGGAATAAGGAACTAGACTGAGGAACTTTGTGTGGAGCACACACCTCTGACGCCAGCACTGGAGAAGCTCAAGCAGGAAGATCATACATTACAGGCCAGCCTAGATTGCATAGCAAGAAGGTGTCCAGAGAGAGGGAGAGAGAGAGAGAGAGAGAGAGAGAGAGAGAGAGAGAGAGAGAGAGAAGGAAGGAAGGAAGAAGGAGGAGGAGGAGGAGGAGGAGGAGAGGAGGAGGAGGAGGAAGGCAGGCAGGCAGGCAGGCAGGCAGGAAGGAAGGAAGGAAGGAAGGAAGGAAGGAAGGAAAGCCAGGGGTGTCACTCAGTGGTAGGGAGTTTACATAGGTTCAAGACCATGGTTTGATCTACAGCTCCAAACCATGACAAAATAAAAGAAGGAAAGAGGGGAGGGAAGAAAGGAACAGGAAAGACCAGGTCTCCAAGGGTTTCATCAAGTGGGATGGAAAACCACTTACCTAACTGAAGAGGATCATCATCTATAAAGACATAAAAAAGGAAGTGAGCAGGTGTCTCAGACTAGGAACAGCTTCATGGTTAGGTGACACTTGATATGACTTTGAGGGCTGTGGATCATGAAAGTAATCACTGTAGGGACAAAGTTCTCAGTCACAGAAAGATGGCAGAGGAGGAAGACCTATTCTGGAGCTAATAACAAGAGTTGAGGAGCGAGCTTTCACATCAACAGAGGTGAAGCCACTCTAAGATGGATAGGCGTCATGCCTGGATGCACGGGAATGCTATTTTGTGCTACAGACCCCTGTGGCAGTCTTCATGCCCGTTTTGACCCACAGACATTTTCTGTTGGTTGACAACAATTCTTTAATTTGATGTACTTAAAGACTCTATACATCTAGCTCTGACCACCGTGTTATGGTCTTACTCTAAACCTTCACTTCTTACCCTATAAGTCACCACCCCAGATGTGTGGTGAATAGCTAGTCTAAGAAAATCAGATAGTCCATTAAGTCCCAAGCCACCATGTAGGGCTTCCAGAGATGGGCCCCACTGGGATCTGGGCATGTTCTAAACCTGCTGAGATTCATGTCTCAGCCCTTTCTCAAGATAGGCCCCTGCCTCAAATGACAGTCACACTTTTGGAACATACTATATTTTAAGAAAGTATTTGTGATTCCCAAAGCTTCTCTGGTATTCTGTTTTTAGTAGCTAAAAGACTGGAAAGAGTGAAGTAAACAGTTCTGTGTGCACATTGTATGTTGTGTGTTGTGTGAGGGTTGTATGTTGTGTAAATGTTATGTATTGTGTGAGCATTGTGTGTTGTGTGAGCATTGTATGTTGTGAGTGTTGTGTGGTATGTGTTATGTGTCTTGTGCTTCTTAGACTAAGGCTGCTAATTACAAAACTGTGAGCTGTGATTTCTCCCACGGGTTCTCTGCTGCACAACAGGAGACTGCCTTAAGTAAATCCCAGCTGCTGAGTACCTCAGGCAACAGACCTGAGCCTTATCTCTTCTCAAGGCAGCCATGGAAAATGCATGATACATTGCAAGTTTCTGTGAGCATGTTATGTCATTGTGAAGTGATTGTGAGTCACGGTTAGATGGTTATCACAAAACAACTGACAAACCTCAGGGTAGCCAAAATATTATCATGTGTAGCGTGTTGCTATTTTATTTATTTATTTATTTATTTTGGTAAGTCAAGGGTGATAGAGTGCTTCTTTCCATTTTTAAAATCTAAAAATCCCATTTAAAGTGATATTTATCACAAATTCTTTTGCAACAATTTTTAATTATGCTAACTCCTTCCAGAAGTGGCAAGGAACTGGCTAGTTACTAATATTTTAAACATAATGAATGATTCATGCTTTGTTAATAATATCCTTCTATGAAAGTTCTTGGAGCCAAAAATAGACCAAGTTGCAAGCCAATTAGATTTAAAAGTAGAATTATAATCTCCTTTTACATAGTTTACCAACACAAAGAGGTTTTAAAAAATATATTTTTCTATATAATCACAGCAGAAGTGAGAGTGAGAGAATTATTGTAAGAATAATTCTACTGAACTAGCTTTCTGGGGGCCATAATTCCTGTCCTACGGTCCAGTTTTCCAGGCCCTTTGTCCTTTTCCATTGCTGAGACTCTGAAGTTTAAAGTGTTCATTAATTAGCCTGTATTCTACCAGAAGTGTACAACTATTTTTCACTAATCTTTTTTCCTTCAGTTGATGCTTTTTTAGTATTTACAGTCTTTCCTGTGGTGTTAACGATAGGAAGGTAGCCTAGCAACAGCACCAAGTAATGGACTCCCAAACCATGTATTGTTTCCCTGAATCCCCCACACCGAAAGAACTGTCTCCCAAAAATGTTTAGTCATATTCAAATTCCACTGTTCTGGTTTCCATAACCAAGTTATTTAAATGAATTTGAATAAACTAAATCTCTTGGTTCTTACACTTAGAGGTAGAAAACAAAATAGCAAAGATATCCTTATCTGAGGTACCAATGATCAGTTACTTCTTAGCAACAGTGATAGGAATTTTGGTATTTCTAATAAATTACTGCCATTTAAACCTGGAATTCGTTTTGCAATCTCTTGGTATATTTTAGCAAATTGACCTTTACATATATTTTGCATCTATTAAATTAAAATACATTTCAGTTGCCTAGAAATATGGTTGGAAGATTCATAGTATTTTTTTTTCTGTTAGTCTTGCAATATGACAAGGCTATTCTCTAAATATTTACATCATTGGATAATATCTATGTATTTATGCTAATTCTGACTTAACATTTTCAAAACTTAATCTGTTAAATTAAATGTAAGCCTTTAAAGTATCAGACCATAGATCACATAACTTGGTACAAGTCAGACAACATGACCAATCATATTATCGTGGAACATTTTAATGCCCTTTTCTTCCCACCTTGGTCACTTCCACCCTCATATAGAAAACTTCCAAAACATATCTATATGAGGATAATTTTAAACATGAGATTTATGTTGCTATAAAGGAGAAATCCTTTATAACCACATAAAACCATTGTAACCGGGAACTCAGTCTAAGTTTTACATAAAAGGGAACATATTTTATCTTTAATGCCTCATTAAGCTTTCTGGAAATGGCAATATTCTAGAATATTCTAGGTGAATGGCTACATATGTCTATATTTCTTCAGAAGTTCAAATAACTTCATTGGAAAAATCATCTGAATAAATCTTTTCTCCTGATAATTAAAGGCATTTTTCTGTTAATATTAGTCTTTTCTTCTATTTAATTTTGCCTTCATACAGAGATACTTTTGTGACAGTCATCTCCGACTTCTGATTCTTTAAATAATGGAGCACAGGCTGCCAGTCTAGGCTAAGGGGATAACCTGTAGTCTTTCAACAAGTCACTCTATATTTAAGCCCAAAATCTGTATATGTTTGTGTGTAAGTAGGAACTACAGATGTGTACATGTAGTTGTGCATGTGTGCATATTTGTCTGTACATGGGCCACAGGGTACTGTTGAGAACACAGACTTGGGAGGCAGCTCTGTGAGTCCACATGCCATCCCTCTCACTTCTTCCCAGCTGTGGAGAGTTTGTACTCACTCCTTGATTTCTTGGGAGATGTGAACAAATATATTTTCATCCCAGACAGAGAATCAAAAATAGTCCCAAAGCAGTTCTTCCCAAGCCTAGTTTAGTTGACCAATGAGTTTATTGGGGTTACTTACAGGAGTTCAGGGAGCTGAGCTGGCCTGTGTCCTCCCCAGCATCGTTACTGCTTGTATCGTTGGGGAGGACTTTGTGAAAATTGTCTGTTTCAGGAGCTTCCTGAGACTTGTAAGTCTCCATTACTTTCTGAGGCTTAATGCTCTCCCACTGGGCGAAAATGTTTTAATTTAGAGGGAATGGCTACCGAAGAACCCTCTTCAATATTCTCATCTTATAGGGTTCATATAAGACTAAATCAGGCAATATATGCAAAGCCGTGACACATTTAATCCCTAATAAAACATTAATGCAATACCCTCATTGGCAGTTTTTACATATTGACTTTATGTCTGCCCTTTTATTTATACAAGTGTATGATGGACAGTTATTGCATATGTATTACATACAATTACTTAGGTAATTTTAAAGATATGTCCATGTGAACTCTTATTTTAAAATGGAGTTTTCTTAAGACAAATGCACCGAATCAAAGAGCAGAGACGTGGTCACCAAATCAGAAAGGAATAGAGAAAAAGATACAAGGCAGTGGCCATAAACCTAGCTGGCTAAGGTGAGTGAATCTGGAGATGTGTTGTGCAGCAGGAAGGCTAGACTTAATAATATTGCATTATATACAGAAATTATGCTAAAAGTGTAGACTATGGAGTGATGGTAATCTGCTTGACTTCAGCAATAATGTCACTGCTGTATTAAACACGCACACATCGAAGTAATTTTAAAAAAGATATGTCAGTGGAATATTTGGATTGGTGGTCCCTTACCTATATGTGGCTCATCACTACTGAAAGGCAACCAAGGAGGGAAAGTAACCAGGATGTATAGGTAACCAGAATGTATAGGTCTGTGATATGCTAGCGAGGCTATCACAGTGAATGCCTGTAGATGTGATTAGCCACTGCATTCACACGGGGGCTAATCACATCTACAGGTTCAGGGGATCCCCGTCAATTGGGGTGCAACTTTGCTCACTAAAGGATAGAGGAAATGCACAGGAAGTAGCCCCGGCGCCATGTTGTCACCTATGCAAACTCACAGTGGGTTTTCTTTTCCAGGGCGCCCCTAAGCCAATAGCCATTGAACCCTGTGCTGGGAACAGAGCTGCTGTCCTGACCGTGTTTCTCTGTCTACCGAGAGGATCATCGGGCGCCCCACCCCCTGGGCAGTCAGGTATGATTCATGACCCAACAGTGGTAAGCAAATATTTTTATTTTATTAGATATTTGCTTTATTTACATTTCGAATGTTAACCCCTTTCCACATTACCCCACTGAAAACCCCCTATCCCATCCCCCTCCCCCTGCTCACCCCCTTCCTCCAATTTCCTGACTTGCATTCCCCTATTCTGAGGAATTGAGCCTTCACAAGGCCAATGGCCTCTCCTCTCATTGATGTATGAAATGGTCATCTTCTGTTACATATGTAGCTGGAGCCGTGGGACCCTCCATGTGTACTCTTTGGTTGGTGGTTTAGTCCCTGGGGGCTCTGGAGGTACTGGTTGGTACATATTATTGTTCCTCCTATGGGGCTGCAAACCTCTTCAGCTCCTTGGGTCCTTTCTCTAGCTGCTCCATTGGGGACCCTATTCTCATTCTACTGGTTGGCTATGAGCCATGGGTGTTTTGACCCACTTTCCAATAAGGATCAAAATATCCACACTTTGGTCTTCCTTCATCTTGAGCTTCATGTGGTCTGTGAGTTGTATCTTGGGTATTCCAAGCTTCTGGGCTAATATCCACTTATCAGTGAGTGCATACCTTGTGTGTTCTTTTGTGATTGGGTTATCTCACTCAGGATGATATTTTCTAGCTCCATCCATTTGCCTAAGAATTTCATGAAATCATTGTTTTTAATAGCTAAGTAGTACTCCATTGTGTAAATGTACCACATTTTCTGTATGCATTCCTCTGTTGAGGGACATCTGGGTTCTTTCCAGCTTCTGACTATTATAAATAAGGCTGCTATGAACATAGTGGAGCATGTGTCCTTATTACATGTTGGAGCATCTTCTGGGTATGGTAAGGAAACTTTTGACTGAGGAGAAGAGTTATACTAAAAACTCTGTCAGAACCTTTACGGGATTTAATTCAGAACTTGGCCGTGAAATCTTATTAGCGTATAAATCATCACACAGACATGCGTATTCTATATGTTGGCATTTACTAGTGTTTGTATAGTTTGTTGTAAGTTACGTGCTTGTTGTAAGGACACTCACCATCATGGAAAGAACTCCTTGATGCTTGTGGCCAGCTTCTGTTTTCCTAGTACATGTGGCTTGTGGGAATTATGGCTATGATGAGAAATTTGCATCATGAATGTGGAACCAGTCCAGGGGAGCGGTGTATTTAGGGGACTGGGTGGCACCAGGAGACAGTAGCTGGATGCAAACATCTCATATGAGTGGGATGTGTTTTCCCTGTCGCCTCCAGACAAGTGGAGTTGATAGGCTAGGCATTCTCTTTCCCAAGGACAAACAAAGTGATTCCTGCTCTGAGTCCCCCGTTCCTACCTGAAAAACATTTTTTTTTGATTTGGGAACTGATTATAAGTATGGTCTTGGGGTTTCATCGTCGTCAGGATGGTGTGAGTGTAATTAGGAGTCAGATCACATTCATGTCTCTGTATACATATTATAATCCATCTGCCCAAAATTATCTTTGTAATACTCTTATTGTCTTTTCTGGTCAACTCTGGTCTTTTTTTTTTCTAAATTTTTTTATTTGCATTCCAAATCATTTCCCCTTTCCCGTTTCCTCCCTCCCCGAAAGTCCCATAAGCCCCCTTCCCTCCCTCTGTTCCCCATTCAACCCCCTCTCGCTTCTCTGTCCTGGCATTCCCCTACATCCAGTCTTTCCAGGACCAGGGATCTCTCCTTCCATCTTCTTGGAAATCTATTGATATGCGAATTGTGTCTAGGGTATTCTGAGATTCTGAGTTATCTCTAGCTAGAGCAATTAGACAACAAAAGGAGGTCAAAGGGATACAAATTGGAAAGGAAGAAGTCAAACTATCACTAATATGATAATATCATGATATGATAGTATACTGAAGCGACCCAAAGAACTCCACCAGAGAACTCCTACAGCTGATAAGCAACTTCAGCAAAGTGGCCGGATATAAAATCAACTCAAGCAAGTCAGTAGCCTTCCTATACTCAAAGGATAAGCAGGCTGAGAAAGAAATAAGAGAAATGATTCCCTTCACGATAGCCACAAACAATATAAAGTATCTTGATGTGACTCTAACCAAACAAGTGAAAGATCTGTATGACAAGAACTTCAAGTCTCTGAAGAAAGAAATTGAAGAAGACCTCAGAAGATGGAAAAATCTGCCATGCTCATGGATTGGCAGGATTAATATAGTAAAAATGACCATCTTGCCAAAAGCAATATACAGATTCAATGCAATCCCCATCAAAATCCCAACTCAATTCTTCATAGAGTTAGAAAGAGCAATTCAAAAATTCATCTGGAATAACAGAAAACCCAGGATAGCTAAAACTATTCTCAAGAGTAAAAGAACCTCTGGGGGAATCAGTATCCCGGACCTCAAGCTGTACTACAGAGAAATAGTGTTAAAAACTGCATGGTGTTGGTACAGTGACAGACATGTAGATCAATGGAACAGAATTGAAGACCCAGAAATGAATCCACACTCCTATGGTCACTTCTGGTCAACTCTTGATAGAAGGAGTGTTTTTGAAAGCAAGGGCTATTCCAGATCTTTCTCCTCAGTTCCTTTCATACACAAATCAGAGTTCCTGAGTTCTGGCACCTTCTCCTTCACTGTGGTGGACAAGGAACCTGCCTCCTAGTTATGTTATCTCTCACTTCCCACTGAACTTTGACCTTGCCGTGATTTGTATCACCCCTCCCCCAAAATGGAAAATATCCAACCTTTCATCCTTTAAGCTCTAAATATCCATGCTGCAAAACCACCCCATGTAGACAGTTTCCCACTTCTCATGTACAGCCCCTGCAGCTCTCTTGCTGCAAGAATTTCTATCCAAAGTTCAGCAGTAAATGTTTATTCAAAGAAGAAATCCACCACACCTTCCTGAACGCAGGGTGGCTGTCTTTGTTTCTTTAGCACCACCCAGGTGAACAGCATGCAAAATGAAGAAGTTGGGCACTGGACAGATGAGACAGATAATTATAGGAACTGTGCCCAGCTAATGGAAACATTGTTTTAAAGCTGGGATGAGTTCCAAAACAGATACTCTGCTAATGAAAACAAGCGGATGTTCCCCTTGATCCCCGACCAGAGGACTCACTGACAGGAGAACGTACAGCATCGTCAGTATTCTGACCCTTTGACCTTTAACTCTGATCTAAGCCTAGCAGCTGTGTGGACCACGCTACAGCCATGCTCTCTCACGGAGGAGTTACAGTTCCTCCTGACAGTACTGCTTCACTGTGTGGCTCCCATGGTGCTCTCAGACTTTCACATTCCATCTCCACGACAAGGCTGTGAACTGGATGGCACAAAGCTCTGAGTGAGAGGAGTCGGGTATAGAAAGCCCTGTGCTTCTACACACAAGGAAGAACTGGAGTGGGGGAGGGCAAGGGCACAGAGCAAAGAGAAAACAATTTATTACGGGCAGCATTCCCTCTGCGGCAGAGAGTGTATTTCTCTATAATCAACAGCCTACAGCTTCATAATCGAAGCATTTGAATTGCTGATGACAATGTCTGCAGGCCTGCCCCAGGTACATCGATGAAACACTGAAGTGGCCTGCATTCTTTCTCCACATCTTAGGAAGTGAATGATGTGGTGTGTGTCTCCATTGTGTAACCATTGTTGTGTATCCATTGTTGTGTCTCTGTGCATTATTCAAAACAACCATGTTGCTTGTTTCTTTTTCTTTTCTTTTTTTAAACCTAATAAGTTTGCTCAGGTATTCTTACAGGAGCAGGAATATTCTTTGACTCTGTCCTTCAAGACACTGCTACCTATTGACAGCCTCTGCTTTGAAATCTATGATCTGCTAATGGTGGCTAGGGTGATGGTTGATTGACAGCTGTGAAGCAAGCAAAGTAGAAAAAAAAAAGTCAGCAGGAGACTCAGAGTGCCGGGAATACCAATGTTCATTATAAAATTCAACTTTGCTACATCATCGGTTATTTTTGATCGTAAAGTATTTGGAAATAATGAAATAACAATCTCTTGACTCTCTATGAAGTGTGGTGTCCACAGGTTCCTTCAGGACACAGTCACCCTTGCTGGTCCTCTTCTCTCTCATTCAGTACATCCGTGTTGAGGGTGGACCTTCCTCCCACATCCATTCTGAAAACACACATGCGTGCACACGTGTGTGTGTGTGTGTGTGTGTGTGTGTGTGTGTGTGTGTGTGTGTGAGAGAGAGAGAGAGAGAGAGAGAGAGAGAGACTACTTTCAGGCTTTCGAATTTTCTTGGACCAAGTCTGGGTGACAGTTAAGGTCACCACTATATTGCTTCTTTCTCAGACTGCATTTTAGCACCTAACAGTGAAAGTCCAGAAACTCCAGTGAATCAAAACATGTTTGCTCTCTACTAGCAACTGCTTCTGTAATATTTAATGAGTAGAGGTGGCCTGTCTTGTATCTGTCTTGAAAATGGGAACTGCCTTTGGCCTTCATCTAACCCAAGGTCAAAAGACAAACTTCACATTTAACCTCTAGGTTGCTCAGGCAATAATCTCTTCCTCAGTTTTATTTGTTCAGTTCTATTGGGGTTTTGGTTGGTTGGTTTTTTTATTTTCATACAAAGTAATGGGTTTCTTTGTGACATTTCTATGCAGTAGGATGTAATTGAACTTTCTTCTTATTTGTCCTCTTCTTGGTCCTCTCCCTACTCTACTCCTCTTGGCTCCCTTTCTCCCTATAAATCATTCCCCAACTTTCTCGTCATACACACACACACACACACACACACACACACACACATATTCCATTCTCCTTTCTTGGCACCCCTCTTTAGACTTTCTCCTAATCTGCTCATCTTTTTAGGGTATGAGTATGTGTGTCTCTGAGTGTGCCTGTGTGTGTATGTGTCTGTCTGTCTGTCTGTGTGCGGTGCTTGTATGTGTGTGTGAACATGTGTGCATATTTATGTGTGTGTGAGTTTGTATGGTGTTTATATGTGTCTGTGTGTGAGTTTGTGTTTGTGTGGTGTTTATATGTGTTTGTATGAGTGTGTGTGTATGTTTCTGTGTGAATATGTGAGCGAGTGTGTGTGTGTGTGTGAGAATGTAGTGCTTGGGTGTGTGTGAATGTGTGTGTGTATGTTTATGTATATGTGTGAGTTTGGATGGTATTAATATGTGTCTTCGTGTGAGTTTGTGTGTGTGGTGTGAACATGTGTATGCATGTGTGTATATTTGTATATGTGTGTGAGTGTGTATGTTTTGTGCTTCTATATATAATATATTGAGGTGCTCATGTGCAATTCTCCTCCTGGGTATCTCAGCAGTAAGGCACAAGATATCAAATGGTTCTTTTGATTGTTTGTTTCCTATGTCTGTAGAGTTGACGTAATCAGGTGCCTTACTCACCCAGCAAATGTGCTGCATCTTGTGTGTTTGCTGTGAGCAGCCCCTGCCCACCGCACCGGGCTCTGAGGTCACCATGAGGTCTGTCCCGTTAGCATGGTTCACCTGCTGTTTCCCTTCCTGCCTCAGAATTCCTGCAGAACTCACCACCTCTCTGATGGAAGAGTATGGATTCCACAGTTCATGGATTCTTCCTAACGAGACTCATATGAACGCTCCTCGCTGGATAAAAAAATTCCAGGGCCCCAAATGTCCACTGCTAAAAAGAAGCAGTCTATGTTAACTAAAGCCAAAATTTTACTATGATGCAGTCCATATATGATTTGAGTTTTTAAGTATCTTATTATTATTCTGGGTGTGTGGAGGTCGGACACACAGCACAGTACACATGTAGAATAAAGGACAGCTTCTGTGAAATCTCTCTCCTGTTCCCTTTACAAGGGTCCCAGGAGTAGAGCACAAGTCTTCAGGCTTATACAGCACCTCTGCCTCCTAGGTCATCTCCCCAGCCTAGGTTGGCATTTCTGACCTTAACAAGGGACATGCTGCTTGGAAGTCTAAGACCATGATGTCTTACTTCAGGTTTAAAATTTGGGGCAATGTAGAATAATCTACAAGTCTTGCATAAAGTTTATAATGATATTCCAGCCACAGTGCCACTCACACATTTACTGTTTAAAACAATGGTGAAAAAGACCTTTGAAGTTTAAAAAGGAAAGAGAAATAACAATTCTCAGTCAGCCATTTTATTAAAATATGCACACGCACAAGTATAAACACATAGACACATGGACATACACAAACACACTGTACACATACATACATGGGCACACACATGGGCATACACACACACACACACACGTATGCACAAACTTACTTATTGTTTCCAGTCCCTTTGTGAAGTTGCTGTGACTTCCATTTTACCTGAATCTTGGCAGAGATTAAACAATTTTCCCAGAGTCAATTCAGCTAACAAACGAATGAGTCAGAATTCAAACCCTGGTGTTTGGAACCCTCATCCTGTACACCACTGTGATCTCAATACAGACATGAGGTGCTTTTAGATATAGCCATTAGTTCTGGAAGGAAAAAATAAAACAAATCTAGTCAAGAAAGACATGGAGGGTCTGTGCTAATCAGCAGGCTCAAGAGAACAAGAAGAGCTCATTGATCTTTCCTGGTGACATGACCGCAGAAATTTGATAAAATGCAAGTATGTGCGTGGGACGCCATGTCTGCTAAGAAAGCTGTGATTCTGTGTGTAATAGCAACAGTCGCGTCCAGTTGCTTGGCACCCATGATTGCTTCTTCTCTGAATTATGATCAACTGTGGATTTCTATGATGGTCTTCATCTGCTACAAAAGAAAGACACCCTTTGACAGGGAACGAGGGCTCCTCTTGTCTGTTCAATAAGGACAAGCGGTCAGAATGTGGGTAGAACTCACACTGCTTCGGGAAGGGGCAGTGGTAAGTTCTCCTCTGGGTTGCCTGGCCTTACCAGCCTCAGCTAGTTAGTTGGGATTACAGAGCGAGATGAGAATCCCTCCCACTGAACAATTAAACAGCTGTTGGTTACCCACAAGATAAAGGCACCTCTGTGACTTTTCTCCCCTGGCAGCTTGCATAGCCTCTCATGGCGCTACGAGAGCTAGTCCTCAGGAAGGAGGCTTCTGGGTCAGTTCCAGTTCAGTCCTTCAAGTCCTGTATCCAAAGTGCATGGGGTCTTCAGCAATAGAGAATTACCTTCAACCTCTGGGCATCAGCCAAGGGCAACAGCCTGTATTGTCTGTCATGAGGGTCCCATGAGCTTCTCAAAGACTTTTCATACCTAGTCCTGTGGGTTTGTTGGTGGTGGTGCTGTTGTTGCTAGTTGTTGTTTTTATGTATTCTCTCATTCTTGAGGAAGTATTATGAGCCTAAGTGGCATAATTTCATATAAATGAATGCATGTGTAATATTTAAGTTTGTGAAAACATACAATAATATACCCCTTTTTCAAACATCCTCAGTATTTATTCCCCTGACCTCTGTGCTTCTCCCAGTTGAAGCTCCCCTTCCCCCTTCTCCATTTCCCCTTCATAGCACCTGTGTCCTGCCCTTTTCTAGAGCCCTGCCCCCACCCGTGCTCCCTTTTCCTTTCATACAGAGTCTTTGTTGTTCCTGCAGATCACATGCTCACACAGGAAGTTTTGGAACCACAAGGGAAGGAGCTTGTCTTCCTGGGTCTGTGTCACCTCACTCAGTGTGATGGTTTCTAGTTCCATACATTTGTCTGTAAATCTCCTGGTTTCATTTTTCTTCTCAGCTGAATGGTATTCCACGGCGTATGTAACACATTTTCATTATCCGTTCATCAGTGGAAGGACATTCACAGGAAGGCTGTTTGCACTTCCTGGCTATTGTGAGTAGCACTGCCATGAGTGTACCTGGGGAGTGAGAGTGTCTGCCATGAGAGTGTCTCTGAGGTAGGATGCCAGCTGATACAGATGTGGTAGATACAGATGGG
Organism: Tokudaia tokunoshimensis; assembly: GCA_036184795.1. Classification (NCBI taxonomy): domain Eukaryota; kingdom Metazoa; phylum Chordata; class Mammalia; order Rodentia; family Muridae; genus Tokudaia; species Tokudaia tokunoshimensis. The sequence continues at coordinate 176,588,004 of BTHU01000001.1, forward strand.
TCATGTGGTAGACACAGATGGGTCATGTGGTAGATACAGATGGGTCATATGGTAGATACAGATGGGTCATGTGGTAGATACAGATGGGTCATATGATAGATATATCTTTTGCTCTTTTGAAATTACCCAGAGTCGGTACCAGTTTGCAATGCCACAGCCGTGAGTGGGGGGACTGCCCATTCTCCACACCCCCTCCAGCATTTCCTGTCAATCTTGCCCCTATCTTATTAGCATGCCGGGGAAATGGAGATAATCCCTAGTGTCCCATTGTATAAGTGAATAAAAGATGACTGTCCCCCATGATCTTAGAGGTGTATTCCAGAAATGCTGGTTCTCAGTGGCACACTCTGTGTCCTCAGGACAGTTCTTAAACAGATTCCCATTTTCTAGAGTCTCTGGAATTTTCATCGTACACGGACCCTTCTTTCAGAAGTCTGCCTCTATATTCTCACTCATAGAAACACTTCTGCTGATCCGTCTTCACACTCTCTACCAGAGGGGGCAGAAGTAAGAAATGGGACTAATATAGTATATTCAGTATAAACACCCAGCATGTTAGTTACCTTTAGCCTCAAGTCCAGTATTGCTCACAGACATTATGTTAATCTGCACAAGGGAAGAAAAAGTGTGGATTAATAAATGACAGAATTAGGGTGAGAACCCAGGAAGATGATTAAATAAGAACAAATGTCTAAGATTGTTGTTGTCTCTAGGAATGTTTGAAATGCAAATGACCCCAAACCCACAGTAGGAAAGGTTCTGTCCTCTGTCCAGAGCTCTCAGGCCAGTGTGAATCCACAAGCTCTTTGTAATCACTCATATTTAAGAAGCATGTGCTGTGTGCTAGAGTTCCCACATTTGGGGAGACTGCAACCTTGGAAGATACGAACGTGGCACAAATAATTGTGCAAATACACCCATCGTTTTAAAAACATGCTAAGTGCAACGAACAGAAGGTATGGAGGTGAATTCGAAGAGATGTCGGAATGCTGGGGTTAGTGTTTTCTATAGCAGTCGCATAGTGATGGCTGTAGCCCTCACGGTGTCTTTCCTCGGGTCTCACAGGCCACCACAGCTCCTGTGGTACTGGACTGTTGGATAGTCCTCCCCTCACCTCCTGGGCTTCCGGAAGCATTTGCTTCCCCTGGTGTTCTGCACCTTGATCTGAGTCAGGGTCCTACTTAGAATGCATGGAGAGGCCATGGTTCCAAAGCTCCTCTGCCTGCCTTTCAGACTCCGTGAGTCCTTTACAGACAAGGTTTTTCTGTTCCCCCGGGTCCAGCCTTAGCGAGTCTCTGGGGCCCTTTCCATCTAGTTAGGAAAGCTGTGTGCTGTTTCCCAGTCCTGCAAACATAAGTTCTCACCTGCTGAAGATCGATCTCTCCCTGGCTTTCCTGCTGCTCAGATGTAAAGTCAAAGTCACCTTCCTTTCCCCCTTCTGTCTGCCCATTCCTCAGACCTCCTCTGTACTCCGTGTTCCATGCTTCTTGGATCCCTTTAGAGTGATTTCTCTCTCTCTCTCTCTCTCTCTCTCTCTCTCTCCCCCCCCTTGCTTCTTCCGCCTGTTCTCTCTTAGATACTGTAGTCCCTGAGACCTGACCCCACACAGCAGACAAAGCAGACCTCGCCTTTCTATTCTCGGTTCCGCCATGCTTTTTCCAAGCCTTGATTTCTGACGAGGGAAAGGACCGCTCTACTCATCACTCCTCACGGGCCCACGAACAGTTTGCAGTCTGTTGAAACATCCAGAGATAGACTTCAGGGCAGGAGACCCTCCTGGGCATTACTTAGCCCCTTTACGTAGCGCCCGCAGCTGGCAGCTGTGCCCATGCCCACAGCAGCCTGAGTGAGAGGGCCTCATGCAATCTCTTCAGCCTCTTAGACCTGTTGGTGCTGTAATTCTATCCCTGCTTGCTTGCTTGCTTGCTTGCTTGCTTGGTTTTTCCTCTTTTTATTTTTTTTGAGGCAATGTATGTATCCTGAGCTGGTCTCAAACTGGCCGTCCTTCAGGATCCGTCTTCCACATGCTGCAATTACCCTGCAAAGACACCATACCTGGCCCCCTACCTACTCTATCCTTGCAATTATGAATATGTGGGTATAGTTTATCATCCTAAACATTGTCTCCCATACCTCGATGCCCTTTCCCTCTTCGGCAACCTGTTTTCAAGATTCAGTTCAAATTTCTGCTCCACGAAGCCTTTGTAGTGCCGACCTGTATGAGCGCAGTCAGTGAAACTCTTTCCTCGTCCACTCTGACCTGGCGGTCACATTGGATGTCTCTTTACCTGGTTACTAGGTGGAAGCTGCCAGCACATTCCTGGCCTTACTATTTGCTTGATAAACATTTTACTGATGGGTAAAATCGATTAGTCATAACATGTGGAACTTCTCATCAATAGAAATCTGTTATACAAATGTAAGCCCATAACCTTAGTAGGTTAGGTTTTGTTCTGCATTGATTCCTGAACCATTGAGGCTGCATATCTTGAGGAGTAAAATTAGGCTGAGAACTGTACTTTTGATGGAGTATATCTGTTAAAAATTAGTTGCTTAGATTTAAGATTCAATAAAATCAGAATATCAGTGAAGGTTGACACAAAACACTGAAGCAAGTTCTGTATCTCCTATACTCCACCCATGAAGCCTGTCATAAAATTATGATTTTAATTTTGATTTCTTCCTATGCTGATATTTTTTTTAAAAAAATGAGATTTAAATTTGAGATAGCACAACTGGGTTTAATACTTTATGTGTAAAAAATATATAGACTTGGATTTCGTGGAGTAAAGGTCCACATGTTAATTTTTCTCAGAAGAGTCGCACTTCGCCAGTGAGCATTGCAAACCGAAGCATCTATTCTCAACATTGTCATTAGCACACAGCTTGTTCAGAAACTATTCTGTGCTCTAAATATTTTTAAATTGTTATAACCCTAGAAGTTATATAGAATACACTTTCGTCACCCGGGAGGACAGTGAACTCGTGGAGGTTTGGACACTTGCCTACAGCCACATGGTAAATGCATGTGGAGCCAGAATTTAAAGTCAGAAAAACTTTTCCTACAATGATGTTCTTCTGAATCTCATTTGGGATTATCTGGGGCTTTTCATAAATAGAGGGACTGCTCCTGAACACAGCACAAGCTTCTCTATGGCAAATGTCACTCGGCAGTGGGGTGACCCTGCTCCTCCTAGCTGAGGTTTTAAATTTTATCTTTGTGTCATATTTAACAGAGAGGAATTGATTCGTGTGTTAAAGAAGCAAAGAAAAATACCAGTAAGAAATCTAGTGAACATGAAACATGCCTCTGTATTGGGCTAACCCTAAAATTTGACTCAGATGTTCTCAGGATAAGCAGTTTGAGACATTTCTCCTAAAGGGGCAGAGCGCTTCACACTGACGCAAGGCCTTTAGTTAACGTTCTTCCCTTTCCCTGGCCTTCCTCCTGCCCACCACCCCATTTTGGTAGTTCTATCTATCATTGATTGATAAACAATTGCTTTGGTCAAGGAGAAAGTGGGGGTGGTAGGAAAACTCAGTAAATAATTACAAAACCAGGGCAGGGATCACTATCTGTTCACAACAAGCAAACTGCTTCTGAAGTAAAATCAGGGCAGCACGATGCAAGTGTCCTGACGATAAATTAAATATAAAGAGTAAATCTGCTTCCCTTTGGACTCCTTATAAAAATGACGCGGTAGCCCGTGGAAAACTGCAGTTGGTGGATTTGAAAGAATCTATGCGAAGCTTGCTGGTTGGCAGTCAGTGGGGCGTCCGCAATACACAGACTGGATTAAACAGCAAGTGCACGGCTCTTGGTTGTGCAGGCTGGCAAGTCAAAATCCAGGTGTGGATGGACTTGGGGGTCTTGTCCTGGCTCTTTGCTGTGTCCTCACAAGTGGAGACAGCATGGGGTCTGCTGTTGTCAAGTGGGGCTCTACCCTCCAAGCCTTATCCAACCTGTACTCTAACCCACAGGCCTCCTTTCCCCTTGCCACTCTTTAGAGATCAGACCCGCCACATACAAATTTGGTAGGGGGTGGAGAAAACACTCCATCCTGCATTAAACAAGGGTGGATGGCTGATCCTGATGGCAGAGGACTGTCATTTCGCGATTGAGAAATAGCCTTACCTGTTTCTACCTCACAGTTTGCAAGAGAGAAACTCACAGCACCTACGAACAGGAGGAGACATGTTTGTAGCTGAGCTGGGGCTACAAGAAAAGATCTCTGAATCCCTTATGCAGAGAGAATTTGGCACTTCCTAGTGTATATTTTACCATGGTAAAGGTCTGTCTAACCCAAAAAAGAATGATAATTTTCCTCTTAGCAGTTCTCAACTATACAGCATGTGCCACATAGAGCCCAGACGTGTCAGGCAAAGGTGATAAAATGTGGGTCAGATCCAGGGAAATCCCTACATAAACATTTGTCTAGGGCCCACCTCAGTGTAGTTGTTCCCCCAGGAGTGAAATACTCAAATTTTGATCAAAATTTCTAATAATCTTTTAGTGGAGTTAATTTCGAGAGGGGTGTGTGTGTGTGTGTGTGTGTGTGTGTGTGTGTGTGTGTGTGTGTGTGTATACTATTTTACAATAAAATTTAAAATAAAAAAAATGTTATCCAGTCTCAGGTCTTTCTGTGTACTGTTCACTAGTGTGCTACTATCTGCCAGAGCTGTTATTAGTATGAGTGTGTGTTCCAGCTAATGACAGTCCTGAGGGAAGTTGAGGAGCAGCAGTAGAAATGGCTATAATTACGTTAACTCCTTAAAGCCACAATGGTCTTTCTCAAAGGGCTTTTAAGGAAAAAGTTAATGACCCTCTGAGAAGTGAGTAATTTATCTCCATCTATCTGCCTTATAATTTGCAAATGAGCATAGGCCATGCAAATTGAGCAGACTTCCTTAATTGATGGGCAGCATGTCCTGAACTGTCATGCACCAAAAGCACCAGTAAAACCTGAGGGAGACTGTTCATTCTTCCTGAAATTTTTAAACTGGTCCAGAATACTCCCAGGAGGTGGTCTGAAGGGTCCTCAGTAATCCCTGGGATTGTCTCTTAGAAACCCTGGGGAGTAAATGGATTTTTGTCCCCTGATCCTGCTGTCTGATATCATTTCAGTTGAACCTTGAAGCCCCTAAAAGTCTAGATGCAGTGACCATCACTCGGTTCCATTTATCCAACAAGCCAGGCAAGGATCATCAAATCAATAACATGACTCTGCCATCTGCCTTCGCCTTGCTCCCCATCATAATGAAAAATGACTCCTTAAGTGTTCAGAGAGGTGATTAGCTCTGAAGGCCAAGCTGTAATGGGAGAGGCTTAGTTACATTTGTATTCAAAACTTTACTGGTAAAATGGAAAGGAAACTGTGTGTCCATATTAATAGATACATAAAATGTATGAATGGTGTAATTTTGTATTACTCTATGCATAATATTATGTAACTGCCTAAACACAGAGCTATGAAGGGCAACTAAATGACATCTGGCTCCTCCACCAAGCGCCTGCTGTCACAGCTGCTGACCCTGTCCGGAATCATCTCGGACAGACAGTTTCTAAAGACATCCCTAAAGGCATGCTGCCCACTTCCGAGACAAAGTCATTCCGTTACTGCACAGTCCCTGCTGCAATTTGATCTTATTTCCTTTTGTTCCGTATCTTCTTGTCCTTGCCTCTCCAGAAATAGAGAGCAACTGATTGTTCTCTCTAACTAACCTACCATGTGTCACAGAGCAACTTAGAAATCACCTCCAGCCGGGCGGTGGTGGCACACGCCTTTAATCCCAGCACTTGGGAGGCAGAGGCAGGAGGATTTCTGAGTTCGAGGCCAGCCTGGTCTACAAAGTGAGTTCCAGGACAGCCAGGGCTACACAGAGAAACCTTGTCTCGAAAAACAAAAAAAAACAAAAAAAAAAAAAAAGAAATCACCTCCAGCCTCAGCGCAGTCCAGTTCCTGAGTCTGGCCTTTCATCTTTGCTCAGGCCCGTCTTCCTTTGGACGTGTTCTGACCCTCAGAGCTCTTCGAGCTTCCTAGATGTCATTGGTTCAAGACTCGGGGACTGTGTTGAGACTCTGATGTTCTTCTTGTACCAGAAGAGGGAGTTAGTTCCTCTGACGTTTAAGCACATGCTGTCAATGCCATTCTTGATGGAATGTGCCAATATGATTATTTTAGAGAGAGGTTATGTGCCTTTTGGTGCTGGTTTCTGAAGAAACTTTTAAACACACACACACACACACACACACCACATGGTATGAGTTTACCAAATTGCCCCTTTGCTTGGACCCAGCCCTGTGTACCTTTCTTGCTTTCCACCAAGAGACAGTGTCACCTGGGCACCACATCCTCACCTGGGGACCTCGTCCTCATGGTGGTTCCTCCTCGGGAACCTTGTCTCCATCTCAGCCATCTGCACTCTACAGCTTTGATTTCTTTTCATTCACTGCTATAAATTTTCATTATACTGTCTTCACCCCACCCAGGCAAGGTAAGGGCAGTAACTCCCTCCTATCATTATCTACTTGCTGGCAAACGATCCCAAAGTGCACCAGAGAATCAATGGACTGCTTAATCTTTTTCCTCCTCTGCCTTGCTCACCTATACCTGTGGGCGCTAACCTCCCAGGATCCAGCTCCTAAACTGATTGTGAATTCATACTTTCCATTGCACCTGGTCAAGTACTTGGCATCTGGGCTTCACTACAAGAGTTCTAGATATTTCTCATTTAAAAACTGAAGGAGGAGGAGGGGGGAGGAGGAGGGGGGAGGAGGAGGAGGAGGAAGAAGAAGAAGAAGAAGAAGAAGAAGAAGAAGAAGAAGAAGAAGAAGAAGAAGAAGAAGAAGAAGAAGAAGAAGAAGAAGAAAGACTGACGATGACGACGACACTTCTTAATATCTGTCTCCTCCTAGTCTGGTCTCTGAAATAGAACTAAAACTTCATTGAGGTGAACTGATTCCTCTGTTTGTCCCACAAGTCTTGTTAGTCACCTGCAGTGTGGGCGATTCTCTTCTGTGCTTAAAGCAGTTCTTTGGGTTTCTCTTCATGCAGAAATATATGCTGTGATGGTTGGTCATCTATAAGATCCTTGGTTTTCTCCAATTTTTCTAATATTTTTCCTAAAAATTCATGTTCCACAGACTCTTCTGTCACCTTAGGGTTTCAAGCAGGATCAGAGACCATTGCTCTTGTGTGTGTGTGTGTGTGTGTGTGTGTGTGTGTGTGTGTGTGTGTGTCATAGAAATGAATCTCAATACTTCCTGACATTTAACCATCCATTTATAGCCTCTTCTGGTTTTGCTTGACTACCTAAACTCTGGATCTTTCATTGGGTGTTTAAAGACAGATTTTTGCAAACACCTTTGAATGTCTCTGTTTCAAACATTAATTGCTATTGCCTTGGCTCTTGTATCTAAAGCCAAGTCGGTCTTCCTAAGCCTGTCTCATGCATAATGCTGGACAGTCTGTCCCTCAGCAGGTCACTGCACTCCTTGTCTTCTGGCGTTTGACCTTGGCCAGCACTCCTGAGTCATCCTGGGTTTTTAGGCCTCCAGGATAACTCCAGTCTTAGTAGAGAACTCCCAGACTCCATCCCGGCTGGCAAGCCTGTCTGTCCATCTGAGCTTCTCCACAATCTCCTCTTCCCATTCCCATCGAAAGCATCTCTTAGAAACCCCAACAGTTGCAAGGTTCTTTTTCTCACCTATCATGTTGGTGAAAATTAAAAAGGATGACTACATACTGCAGGTGAGACAACATCTGTCCGCACACTGAAGGGGATTCGTAGCGCCTAACAAAACCACACATGCAATCTAACTCATGGGAATTTACCCCAAAAAATACTTCCAGCAGTATGAAATAAAAATAAGCTGGGTACCTGTTTCAGCATTTTCCATAAACACAAGCTATTAAATACAACCTAGACAACGATGCATATGCCAATACCTGATTGAGGCACCATGCACCTGTTAGGAGACAGAGGAAGAGTTCTCTGAAAGAATAGGGAGGGATTTACAGGCCATAGTTGTGACAGATGCCCTGTGTTTAAAACCATAGCCAAGGGTGTTAATGGGGGAAGTAAAGAACGTAGACAGGTATGGTGGATCACTTGCAGCGTTGAGGCAGGGAGGCCACCGTGAGCTTGAGGCCATCCTGGGTTACAGAGTGAGTTCCTGAACAACCTGGGTTACAGAGTGAGTCCCTGTTTCAAAAAGACAGAGAAAACATATGCCGGTCTAAGTTTACCAAACTGAAGAATAACCATAAAGAAAGGGCTGGCAAGATGGCTTATTCACTACACGTCCTTGATGCACACACTTGAAGATCTGACTGTGTAGTCCCAGCATCCATGCACAAAACCAGGCACAGGACTTGTATCTGTAATCACAGCTCTGTGGAAGCAGATGTAGGAGGTTCCTGGGGATTCCCCAGGCCACTCAAGGCCAGCCTAGCTCAAAGTTCAATGAAAGATCTAACCTAAAAAAAGAAAGGGTGCAGACAAATCGAGAAAGACACCAAGCATTGATGTCTGGTCTCCACACACATGTAGGTCCTCACATATATGCACACGTGTATACACACAAACTCCATACAAAGTACACACACACACATACAGTAAAATAAGCCAGAAATTAATGGGACTGTACTGCAAGAAAAGCGTGGAAAGGGGATGTACACACACACCAGTCAAAGGTAAGGAGACGGAGCAGTGAGAGACGGGGAGATGGGGTAATGAGAGAAGACGGGGCCCAGGAATCCTTTGAATATGTTTTTGATTATGTATAGCTTTTACTCTCAAAACATAACTAATAAATGCCTAAATAATAGCAGGATAGGGGAGAACAAAAAATGAAGTATAAACTATACAAATTGAGACGAAATTATTACAAAACGAGCAATTTTACATTGCAGCCTAAATAACTTGAGAAAAATGATTATGTTGAGTGTAAGGGCAGAAGTAACAGGTGATCCACGTGTACAGATATACCATGGCAGATGGAGGCATGGATTAGCAATCATGATGTTGCCTCATTTCTGGGCTGGGTCTGAACACCCTAAATACATCATGGGTCATGAGAGCTGAGCTTCTCACACTAGAGAAAAAATATGTAAGAAAAAAAATAAGCATTAGACTGTCACTCACATGATGGATTGGGACAGGGGTCACTATGGAATTATGGTTTTCTTTTTTTGTTTGTTTGTTTTTGGTTTTTTTTTTTCAAGACAGGGTTTCTCACTCTGTAGACCAGGCTGGCCTCGAACTCAGAAATCTGCCTGCCTCTTGCCTCCCAAGTGCTGGGATTAAAGGCATGTGCCACCACTGCCCCATTATGGACTTATGCATAGCCCAGTGTTGGACAGGGGTCACAATGAACTCATGCATAGCCTGGAATTGGATTGGGACAGGAGTCACTATGTGCTCATGCATAATCCAATGTTGGATTGAGTCAGGGGTCACTATGGATGGACGCCTACAGAGTCTGGTGTTTATAGATTCATACATGAGAATTCACACGTTGGTGTGCATCTGTTTCTTACCCCTTGCCTAGGAAAGGGCCTAGAGGAGGTGGTACCTGGGCAGTGATGAATATATTTGATATATTTGATACTCATATCTTGGTCTCTTTAAACTATTCTCTAAAAAAAGGAATGATGGATTTGAAATTAAACGATCAAGTCCACGATTTAAAAGGAGGAAATGCAAGATGTACTGAAATCATCTTACACTTCTCCAAAGTACTAAGTGATCAGTTTGGATAAGACCCAGTGAAGGACATGGGGTCAAACTGAAAGAGCGGCCGATGATAAAAAATTCAGATAAATAAGTGTGCTTCCATTGCTCCTCAAGTAAACTAAACACCCAGTCCAACCTAACAGATACATAGTCAGGTAAGTTAACACAGGAGAGGGAGGCAATTCATTCTTACAGTCCTAAGGGAGGAGCACTAGGGGAAGAAGCAGAAAAGTCGCCGTTAGACAAAACTACAATAGTAATTGTTAAGGGCAGGAGCTGCTGATGGAATATAAAACCGTATAAAATATGTTAGTGGCACATTTGTGTAGGCTCGAAGCATTCTTCAACAAGACACATGTTGACTGCAAAGGGAAAAGCTGTCAGTTTCTACTAGAGAAACCTGCAAACATGGCCGTACCCAAACGATCCCAGTTAACATGACGATAGTAAGACACTCATTGCGTGTCGTCGAACCTCTGCCCAATAACTGTTAAATGTATAACCAGTGTAACCAAGGGAAAAAAACGAAGCAAATGCAAAATGATGAACGTCTATTTTAAAAAATACTTAAAAACTGTGATCAGAGCTTTGCAAACGTGCCTTAGAGTGTGGTGAGCGGGAGTTGTGAATCTCTGAAGTCTGATCATGTGCCGAATGGCTGTTGAAAACCTGGGGAAGCTGGTTGAAAGGAAAGGCTGAGAGTTCTCCATACTTCTGGGAATTTTGTGTCTGAGATTGTCTCAAAGTAAAGAGTGAAGGGTATTTTCTCATTCCTCTTTTCACCTGGGCTCTCTCCAAAGGTTCGTCTGCAGGTTACAGGATGTACTTATTTTCTCACTGAAATCACATTTGTTCTATGATGTGGTTCCTGGGTCAGCCCTCAAAAGCTTGCTTAACCTAGAACCCTGTGTACCTTTATCTGTGTTTATCTGCCAGTCCTGCTGTGTCCCAGAACATAAGCCACAGTCCATTGCTATGTTCCTTAGAGGAAATTGTTGCAGGAAATATTTAAAAATGCACCATCCCAAGCTATCTCCAGCTATTCTCAGCCCCGGCAGAGATCGCCCATCTCATGGTTCTCTTGTGGCAGATTCTGCTCATATTCCCAGCCATCCACCCCCTGTGGTTCTCGGTCCCAAATCCCAGTAATCTGGTGAAATCAATAGAGGCTTGTAATTTATAAGTCAGATTTATATCAGTAAATTCTCACCCCACAAAACGTCCACACAATTTACTCAGAGCCAATTGATATTGATATAAGCTGCCCACCTAGATAAGACAAATTTTCCTGTAATTATCCATCCCTTATAAGATATTCATAGCTACCTGTGGCTATTTAAAGCCACATGGAATCTGGATCATCTTTCTTTTCCTCCATTTTCCTTCCTTCCCTCTCTCTCTCTTTCTGTCCCTGTCCCCGAAACTCTTAGCTCCACCTCCCTTTTCCCTGTCCAATCACAGGCTTCTTGTCATATTTATATTTAAATTAATTGGGAGAAAATTCTGCTACAGAAGTTGCCCCAATCGGAAGCTAAGGGGTTGCTTTACTGGCTCTAAGGTCTTACTGTGAGAATGTGGATTCATCAAGCTGCAGATCTGCTTTTAAAGTCATGTCTTATGATGGACTGTCTTGTCTGTATACCTGAAGGAGACCCTTCTGACTAGAGACTATGAAGAGGGAGTGTCTCTCTGGTGCCTCTGCTCTCTGGTCCTCTAAAGTTTGTATCCTGCTTCTTGAACTGAATTGTTAGAATGTAACTATTTTTTATGAATAATTCTACCTTGCATCTTTAAATCATTTTGGATAGATAAATCAGGAAGTGTAAGAGGGAGTATCCCAAAAGCTTAAAACACCATTCTTACTGAATCATGATATGCTTACAAAGTAGGACCATATTCTTGTTAATTTTTTTAAAAAACGTTTAAAATAATTAAGCGTGCCAAGACCATGCTATGACACCTTGAGCTCTTTCTTACTGGGTATCTATAAATAATGCAGATATGAGCACAGGGTATTGTTATAAGGACGGGTCTTGCGATTGAACGCCGTTTCTGTTGTGACTGACCTGATGTGGTGTGAGTGTCCAAATGGGCAAGGACTCTCACACAGAGACAAACAGTGCCTGTCACCAAGTTCTTACTGTTTCCCACCTCTCAACCTCAGCAGCAACCCTGTAAGGTGGCCGTGTGTAGACGGGGAGCCTTGAGGCACATCTTACCAGCAGTTACCAACCACACAACAGAAGGAACCAGCGTCTGTAGCTTTCTTGCTGCCTTGTCTCTTTCTCTAAAGTTTACAGCTGCAGTCACCGTCCTCTGGTGAGGTTCCTGACCCGGAAGTGATAAATAGACCCGAGAACTAAGAGAGAAAAAGGTGCTTACAGGAAATACGTTAGGCTCTACTCTGTTCTTGGACTCAAAATGAGAGAGCAAAAAAATGGAAAACCAGTAGGGATTTTTAAACGTGACTCAGAGATCAAACATGGCTATTTTTTTTGTCCCAGAACACTTCACACTCAAACCCCAGGCTTCGATGCTGCTGGTGCGCGTCAGACACGGTCCTGTAATTGGTAAATTTGCATCGTGTTTGTCGCCAGCAGCTCAGGAAGGCGCAGGTGTCAGATCTAGGAAATCCGCAGAATCTCAGCCTTGTTCAGACTAATTGGTCCAGTCGATAAAATGTTAATTAGAAAATAAATCCAAACCTTTAGCTTAGTAACTTTGATTGATGTAACCCCCTTTCTTAAATCCCTATGTATTCGCAAGGTTTAAAAAAAAATTATTTTCCTCTAAAAACTATGAATGTTATACGTGAGAGTTACCAGGAATTTTCTCTGAAAATATCAACCAGTTTGTTAAAATGTATTCAGCTGCTGCAGATCCTTAAAATCGTGCTTCACATCCGGAGCACACTGCCATTTATCTATACCATCTTTAACGGGGGAGAATGGCAGGAGACAGCATCAAAGCCTTCTTACAGGAAGAAGCCTGGAACCCTGGGATGCTTTCCCGGTGAGCTGGTCCTCTTTCTTCTCTTGCAGGGGCAGCAGCATTAGCATAACAGCATCAGACAAAGGAGAGTCCTTCTTGTCCAGACCCCTAGTTTATACAGCTTCCTTCTCCTCCGATTTGAGACTACCCGGGTTCTCACAGTAATAACTCCCAGGTCTTAATTTCCTTTCAGTATCTGGAATGTCGCCACTATGCGATAAGATTTTATATGCTAGAATGTTTGCGTGGGGTTGGTTGCTGCCCCTCAAGGCTGCTGCCTTGGGAGGTTATACATACTTGAGTGGTTAGTATTTGGATATGGAGGATGACACTGGACCCCTTGAGCTTTTCGCAGCCAGATACCTGGTATTCAACCACTCCACCCGCAGCTGACTCTCATCTGACTTTAGTTTCCCAATTAAAGTTCTCCTGCTAAGGTGACCAGTGATGACCCCTTCTCTTAACGTGACACTTGATGAGCCCTTACTTTGCACCATCACTAGAAGCCAGTCATTTACTCTCTGTCTCTCAGACTAAACTGTGGGCAACACAGAAGAAGCAAGGGTGGACTTTGGTTACCACAGCAGCGCCTGTCAATCAGACCCTCGGGGCTTTGGGAAGTGAATGAATGACCATGTCTAACTTTACGTGTGCAGAAGCAGAAGCCTGGAGGCAGGGGAAAGGCTGCAATGATTTGCACAAGTACTTATGAGACAAACAACCTGCCTACCTCTAGCCTAAAGGATTTCAGGTCACACAATGCCATGACTGTCAGCTGGGGTAATTTATATAAAAACAGTCACAGAGATGATCTGGTTCTCTGCCCATCTATAGTTGGCTGGGATTCCAGACTTCTATGGAAAAGAGCTAGGAGGCACTGTCAGTGAGAAATGTGTTCTTGTGTGTGTGGCTGTGAGCACATGTGTGTGCATGCATGTAGCGGGGAAGCTGTGAAGGAAGGCTGCGTTTCTCCTCTGCCACTGCCACCTTCCTCATGCCATCGCCACAGGAATCTGCCCGATTTCCTGGAAGCTCATGGATATTTATACGTTATTGGCTGATTTTCTGATGAAAACTTAATGGATATTCCTCTAACATTTTTTGAAAAAAAAAATGCAACAAGCGTCTTACAGCCTGGAAATATCCACCAAAAAAGTCCTATTTCTTTCCAGGATTTCAAATATATTTAGTTTTCTTTTATGTATGTGGCATCATTGTTAATGAAGTCCTATATCCTTCGTTTTCAACAAATGTTATATAATAAGTCATTAAAAATTCTTCAGAAAAAAGTTTCAGAAATATAATTTTAATGACTGCATAATATTGCATTTTATGGATGTATCATAAATGTCTTAATTATTTTTTCTTCTTCTTAGATATTTATGTTCTTCCCAGACCTTTTGTTATAAATAATGCTGTGATGAATCCCCAAATCAAACGTCCTCTTCTCTCAGAGTATTTACTTAGGCCACATCTCAAGTTAGGTCGTATGTACACGTGGTACATTGCTAGGGTTTCAATACATATTGCTAAATTACATTTTCAGGAAAGTCCCAACAATTTATTTGTGGACTAAGGCATTTTGAATGTCATAGAAGACAGTCGTAAAGTGTAGCCACAGTCCCTTTCAGTGAAACTACTGTGGGACAGAAGGATATGGTTCTTCTGCAAGCGAGGAGCCGATCACAAGTGACTAATTGCAGGCCGCAGACCAGACGCCTGGCAGAGGCCTAGATAAGAGGACAGGACAGCAGTCACCTGAGACAAAGGCCAGGCCACACTGCAGCACACAGAGGACCTGGTAGCAATGGCTTCCAACACACATCAAGTGCCTCCAGAATGTGCAGTTTACCTATCAGGTGGCACTCGGGCATTCCGAGGGTGATCACTGGCTCTCTGACCACTACCTTCTTGGTACATTGCTTCCTCATGGCTCCCCCACCCCGGATCACTTGAATAACTGTACTCCAGGGCACAGACCATCACCCTTGTGTTCACTGTGACCCGGCCAGCCCATCTGATTTGATTACTGATCCTATCGTGGATATCTTTATACATGAGTCAAGCTTTTATGTAAGACAGTAAAATATTAAAATGCTTAAAAGCATAGGCTCTGGAGCCAGGCTGTCTGAGCTCAGTCTCGGGCTCTGCCGTTCCGTGACTGCAGGATCTTGGGCAGGTTGCTAAGCCTCCCTGGTTTTGTCTTCTCATCTGCAGAGTGGATAACACTAGCGATTTTCTCTAGACTCTCCCTGCGGATGCACTAGGACTTACATCAGGTCCGTAGTGAGTACAATATAAGAATGACCTGGTTGTTTGTTTGTTTATTTTTTTTTTGAAGTTACTAAAAATTAGATTCAGTGGAGGGATGAGCATCTGGTGGTGAGCATACTGAAAAGCACATGCTGGGGCTTTGGAGATAAAAAGAAAATGGCTCCGACCTGACTGAGTTCCCCAGAACAGTTTAGTTATGTCCTGGAAAAGTGTTGCTAGATATATGTGTGTGTGTGTGTGTGTGTTTGTGAATATATATATATATATATATATATATATATATATATATATATATATTCAGGGTAATTTCAGAATATACTACATATGCTGAATATATATATATATATATATATATATTCACAAACACACTGGCCCTTCTAAAATAAATGAAAGCAATATCTTCTACTGAAGATGAGGACCTTGACATCTCTCTTTCTTCAGAAATGCCCCTAACATTAGGAAAGAAGTGGCTTGCTTAGCCACCAATATTAAAAGCAATCTAATCCTGCACTCTGGCCACGGTGAGAAGTTTCCTAAGTTAACACTTAAAAACCACAGAACTTTTCCCATAGTCCCACAACCCAGAAACAATAGTGGCAATCCATTGAAGAAGGCTCCTTCACCTTCTGAGCACCTCTTAAGTCTTCAGCCCTTGTCCTGGCTTCACCTAGACAAGCTTCCCTGAGGGTGAGGTTGTTGGTGTGCATCCAGAATTCAACCTTTCTGGTTACAGCCACTTGAAATCACTGTCTACCGAATGTTCCAAACACACCACTTTGGTGACTCGGACGCCAAGAAGCTGTCTGAACGAACAGGAAGGACTTGACTAGCAGAAGTGACCTTGGACCTCAGTGTCTGTAAAGACTAGGCTTTTCGTGGATAATTGAAATTCGTAATCTTCCAAGGGGCTTTAATTGAATATTTGGAAGTCTGTATAAAAATAATCAACTAAATCAGAGTAAACACAGCTAGATTAGACGGTATGAGTCTTCAAAAGGAGCAGCCTAATTAAAAAGATGTATTGTCCTTCCCGACTGCAGCATGCTTGTTGTTTTCAGTATATGCCACTGGGAAATACAACTGTTTCTGAGCAAATAATTTAAACTCCCATGCTGGGGCTTAAGTGTGGCTCCCCTCCCCTTTCTCTTCGTGCTTGTTCAGGGATAAAGCCGTGCGAATTCTTCAGACACCAATCAGATTTATCATCCTGTGCCTTTTGATGACATCCATCTGTTTATCTGAGAAGCCATTAAAGACTTATTGAGTTACAGAGTATGGAGAAAATTGGCTTATCATCTATGGTTAAATCCAATCCTTGCATCTGCCATCTTTTCAGCATATGTGGTATATTCTGAAATTACCCTGACTTGCAGACCCGAGGTACAGGAATACATTCGATTCGTAGCCTTTTCATGCCATTTCTGGAAAATTTCTAATGCATGAGCAATTTGTAGTCCTGGAAAATGTTGACAGAGAGATGTCAGTGGTTTCTCTTGTTAAAAGTTCAAAACCTAATAGGGACTGCATCAGCTCGTGAGGCGCATTCGGAAATGGGCACTGCTCGCTCCTGAGGTTTATTAGTATTTAGACAAGCTCACTCAATGAAAAATTCAACTCTAGGTCACAAAAGGTAGAACTGTGTTAATCTGAAGATAAAGATACATTAATATCAAGTCAAGATTCAAACAGACAAAGTGATAGCTCATCACAAATGGAGTTAAATAAACCCCAGCAGGTAAGCTGATAAGACAGAGCAGACAGTCTTGCTGGGGATGACTAGCCAGGACTTCAGGGCTTATCTCACAAGTAGAGCAGTCTGAGCAATGCCAAAGGTCCCGTTCCCTGAGCTGGCTGAGGAGGCAGTGCTGTGTGGCGAGAACTAATTGAAATAAAGTGAATATTTGCAGTTTCCTGTAGATATTGTTATATCCTGACTGCAGGAACCCCACAGAAAGCAACAGTAAATCAGCAGCTACTTCACTTTGCCAACTTTTCTAGCATTTGTCAGATAAATAGTGACAAACCCGAGAGTAAAACATTTCCTCGGTTTGCATATGTAAATCAGGCTAGTTGGTTTGCATATGTAAATCAGGCTGGAATTCTGGGAAGCCTAGACTTTGTGGGAGTTTTCTGGTTACTGCATAGCTGCTCCTCCCTGAAATCTAGCCACGAACGCAGTTTATCGGCCATTTAAAGAGCATCCTTCTGCTTGAATTAAACTGTGAGCATTCATTGCTTTCCTCTTTGGAAGATAAGTTCCCTGAGATAGGAGACAATACCCATAGAACAGCAAGCATAATCAATTGAAGCCTGCATGCCTGATACGGCCGGCTTCAGAATGGTATTCCTTCATCTTGCTTGGCTGTAACCTTCACACAGCCTTGGTGTGCACTGTCAGCAAACCTGCTGTTTTGTAAGTCATGGGCAATGCCACAACCAGAAAAAGCCACTGCCAAGACAAGAATGACCAGCATCCAAGACCTAGACCCCAAAGCACCAGAGGGTAGGAGAGTTTCCTGGGCTTGTTTCACATCCCACTAAATCCCTCTTCAAGATAAATGTGAGTAGGGTTGAAAACCAGCCAAGCCCTCAGTGATTTGAGAACTCTGCTCTTTCTTCCTGTACCACCCACACCCACTCATCAACCACACCCTCTCACATGCCCAGCCCTGAGATCCTATGAGGAAACAAGTCATTTGTTTTGTTCAGACTTCACTTCTTTCTTTCTTTCTTTTTTTTTTAAAGACTTATTTGTTTATTTTATACATATGAGTACACTACCATTGTTCTCTTCAAACACACCAGAAGAGGGCACCAGACCCCATTACAGATGGTTGTAAGTCACCATGTGGTTGCTGGGAATTGAACTCAGGACCTCTGGAAGAGAAGTCAGTGCTCTTAACCGCTGAGCCATCTCTCCAACCCCAGGCTTCATTTCCACAAGTAGGTAAATACTGTTTCTTAGACTTTTGTCCTGGGATAGCTTTGGACATTTTGTTGCTCAGAGTTTGGTCTGTGATCTACTCTGCTAAGCATTCTGAGTTTTCGTTATTTGTGCCCCTCCCTTCTCCTCGGTAGTGACTGGCCCTCAAGGACAAAGGAAGCAAGAGGGAGGTGGGGTGGGTCAGCTTCAGCAAGACAGCTCAACCTTATTTGGGGTGAACAAGGGCTGTAGAGATCTTGGGGAGTGGGTGGGGATTTCCAGGGTGGATATACATTATTGGCTAGGGTGGGAATGGTTGTCAGGAGAGAGGAAGTTGAACCTGTGACCTGGCCATAGGCTAAGTGACTTCCTTCAGATTTTCAGTTACACGAGGGAAGGTCATGACACACTACCTAATTATCATACTTTGGAAGGGTTTCGCAGGACGTATGTGCTGAATCATGCAGCACTTGCAGGAACCTCCATGGAGGATCATCACCTAGATGAGTGCTCAGAGATACTCTCCAAGTAAGGTCAGGCAGAGAAGAGGAAACCCCTCTAAGCAAGGGAGTCCTCCATTTTGTGCGGAGCTCAGAGAGATTATCCTGACATGGTGGACTGCAGCCTTAACAGCAGGATCTTTCAACAGTCATCGAAACATCTACAGAAATATATGAACATTTTATTTAATGCTTGTGTTAATTTTAGCTTTGTGTAAGAGAAATATTAAAGGATTTTCAATAATTTCATGATCAGTTAAGGGTATAAGTCAGATGCAAATATGCTTCAAGGATGGCTAATAATACACTTCTGTGGACCAGGGGAGTTACTAGAGTAACAGTGTAACAGTGCAGAGGATAAAATGTTACAATATAACATTGCCCCAAGGTGGACATACCACAGTTCTTACATCCTTTCTATCTGTGTCCCCTGTATCAATTCAGTGCCAAGCTACTGGGGTAGAAGCTAAAGTTCACTCCCACTGTGACTTCAGAGGATCTGTTGATCTGCTATGATTCACCATGTTGATGACACTCTCCCTGGACTCTTAACTCTACCTCATGGCTTCCTTAGAAAGAAGAGTCTAAGGGTAGAAGAACCTTGTTGTGGACTGAGCACTTCCAAGCTTACAGGGACTGTCTTGCCCTATTATAAACCATTTTCCCATATCTTTCAACACTCGAGAGAGCCTGTCTCTTGCAAGGAGACTCTTTCCTTGTGTTCTCTGGCCTTTGTCTTTCTTGGGTTGCCATTTGGTACTGACTAGAGAAATTGCAAATATCATGTTTATCCTTACACACATCTCTGAGAGAACATTTCCCAAATATCAGGCACTGTTGAAGAAGGAAATCAGCCATCTGCACACTTCAGGAGCACAGAGGAAATGCTGATAATATGTCTATGAAGGAAAGTGCTGTCCCTCATATAGACCATAAATAACTGAATCTCCCGTTTCTACAAAGGATAAAAACATTGATACCAGAGGGAAAGCAGAACATGGGGCTTTTTTTTTTTGACTCATAATCCAGACTTGTCCATCACCTGAATCCTATGAATGAGAGAAGATGCTGAGATACTGCGAAAGCCTTCACTGCCAGGGTTTTAATTTAATCCAGTGTGAACTAAGAAAGGTATTATGGATTTTGAACTGTGACATGATATTAAAATTTAGTTTTAAGTAAATAAAGTTTGCTTTATATCATTGGAGGAAAAAAAACCAGTAGGAACCAGTTATGAAAAGTGCAGAGTGATCTAAGAGAGTAAGGTTCTAGACACAAAGAGGATCTCGAGGGTTTGCAGAAAGGATTGTTACTGAAACTGTGACAGAACCAAATGAAGGTTACGGGTGAAGCCCCTTATCCCCAGCATCAGATATTGCCTGTGTACCCCTGAACAAGGTTTATTTTATTTTATTTTATTTTATTTTTTTAATTTACATTCCAAATCATTTCCCCTTTCCCGTTTCCTCCCTCCCCGAAAGTCCCATAAGCCCCCTTCCCTCCCTCTTTTCTCCATTCAACCCCCTCTCGTTTCTCTGTCCTGGCATTCCCCTACATCCAGTCTTTCCAGGACCAGGGGTCTCTCCTTCCATCTTCTTAGAAATCTATTGATATGCGGATTGTGTCTAGGGTATTCCGAAATTCTGGGTCAATATCCCCTTATCAGTGACTGCATACCATGTGTGTTCTTTTGTGATTGGGTTACCTCACTAAGGATGATATTTTCAAGTTCTGACCATTTGCCTAGGAATTTCGTGAATTCATTGTTTTTAATTGCAGAGTAGTATTCCATTGTGTAGATATACCACATCTTCTGAATCCATTCCTCTGTTGAGGGACATCTGGGTTCTTTCCAGCTTCTGGCTATTATAAATAAGGCTGCTATGAACATAGTGGAGCATGTGTCCTTATTGCATGCAGGTAAAGCCTCTGGGTATATGCCCAAGAGTGGTATAGCCAGATCCTTCGCGAGTGTCATGCCCAGTTTTCGGAGGAACCACCAGAGTGCTTTCAAGAGTAGTTGTACCAGCTTACAATTCCACCAGCAGTGGAGGAGTGTTCCTCTTTCTCCACATCCTCACCAACAACTGCTGTCTCCTGTGTTTTTGATCTTAGCCATCCTGACTGGTGTGAGATGGAATCTCAGGGTTGTTTTGATTTGCATTTCCCTAATGACTAAGGATGATGAACATCTCTTTAGGTGCTTCTCAGCCATTAGATATTCTTCAGGTGAGAACTCTTTGTTTAGCTCTGTACCCCATTTTTTAATAGGGTTACTTGCCTCTCTGGAGTTTAACTTCTTGAGTTCTTTGTATATATTGGATATTAGCCCTCTGTCGGATGTAGGGTTGGTAAAGATCATTTCCCAGTTAGTTGGTTGCCGCTTTGTCTTTTTGACAGTGTCTTTTGCCTTGCAAAAACTTTGTAATTTAATGAGGTCCCATTTGTCTATTCTTGATCTTAGAGCATAAGCTATTGGAGTTCTGTTCAGGAAATTCTCCCCTGTGCCCATATGTTCAAGGTTCTTCCCTAGCTTCCTTTCTATTAGTTTCAGTGTGTCTGGTTTTATGTGGAGATCCTTGATCCACTTGGAATTGAGCTTAGTACAAGGAGATAAGAATGGGTCAATCTGCATTCTTCTGCATGTTGACCTCCAGTTGAGCCAGCACCATTTGTTGAAAAGGCTATCTTTTTTCCACTGGATGGTTTTAGCTCCTTTGTCAAAGATCAAGTGACCATAGGAGTGTGGATTCATTTCTGGGTCTTCAATTCTGTTCCATTGATCTACATGCCTGTCACTGTACCAATACCATGCAGTTTTTAACACTATTGCTCTGTAGTACAGCTTGAGGTCCGGGATACTGATTCCCCCAGAGGTTCTTTTACTCTTGAGAATAGTTTTAGCTATTCTGGGTTTTCTGTTATTCCAGATGAATTTTTGAATTGCTCTTTCTAACTCTATGAAGAATTGAGTTGGGATTTTGATGGGGATTGCATTGAATCTGTATATTACTTTTGGTAAGATGGTCATTTTTACTATATTAATCCTGCCAATCCATGAGCATGGCAGATTTTTCCATCTTCTGAGGGTCTTCTTCAATTTCTTTCTTCAGAGACTTGAAGTTCTTGTCATACAGATCTTTCACTTGTTTGGTTAGAGTCACGCTAAG
This sequence comes from Tokudaia tokunoshimensis, assembly GCA_036184795.1. Classification (NCBI taxonomy): domain Eukaryota; kingdom Metazoa; phylum Chordata; class Mammalia; order Rodentia; family Muridae; genus Tokudaia; species Tokudaia tokunoshimensis. Next base: position 176,609,600 of record BTHU01000001.1, read on the forward strand.
ATACTTTATATGGTTTGTGGCTATCGTGAAGGGTATCATTTCTCTTACTTCTTTCTCAGCCTGCTTATCCTTTGAGTATAGGAAGGCTACTGACTTGCTTGAGTTGGTTTTATATCCGGCCACTTTGCTGAAGTCGTTTATCAGCTGTAGGAGTTCTCTGGTGGAGTTCTTTGGGTCGCTTAAGTATACTATCATATCGTCTGCAAATAGTGATAGTTTGACTTCTTCCTTTCCAATTTGTATCCCTTTGACCTCTTTTTGTTGTCTAATTGCTCTAGCTAGAACTTCAAGTACTATATTGAAAAGATATGGAGAGAGAGGGCAGCCTTGTCTAGTCCCTGATTTTAGTGGGATTGCTTCAAGTTTCTCTCCATTTAGATTGATGCTGGCTACCGGTTTGCTGTAAATTGCTTTTACTATGTTTAGATATGGGCCTTGAATTCCTGATCTTTCCAAGACCTTTAGCATGAAAGGATGCTGAATTTTGTCAAATGCTTTCTCAGCATCTAATGAGATGACCATGTGGTTTTTTCCTTTGAGATTGTTTATGTAGTGAATTACATTGATGGATTTCCTTATATTGAACCATCCCTGCATCCCTGGGATGAAGCCTACTTGATCGTGGTGAATGATCGTTTTGATGTGTTCTTGGATTCGGTTGGCAAGAATTTTATTGAGTATTTTTGCATCGATATTCATAAGAGAGATTGGCCTGAGATTCTCTTTCTTTGTCGGATCTTTGTGTGCTTTTGGTATTAGTGTAATTGTGGCTTCATAGAACGAGTTGGGTACTGTTCCTTCTGTTTCTATTTTGTGGAACAGTTTGAAGAGTATCTGAACAAGGTTTATTAACAGCAAGGTACTTTTTAAAATGTATTTATATGATTTGATTTATGCTTGTGCACATGTCTGCATACCAGGGCTTCAGTGCCGGTGGAGGCCAGAAAAGGATATTAGATCCCTTGGAACTGGAGTTGCTGTATGTACATGTGCTAGAAGTCAAACCCAGGTCCTCTGGAGGAGCATCCAGCGCCCTTAACAATTGAGCCATCTCTCCAGCCCCTAATAGCAAAGTTCTTAATATAGCTTGACTTGAGAACTCTTCTCTAGTTGAATTTTTTGGTTGTGGTTTATATTTTGAGATGGGGTCTTATCATATAACCTTGGCTAGCCTGGAACTCATTATGTAGTCCAGGCTGACTTCAAAGTCACAGAGATTTACCTGCCTAGATCACTGTCCTGCCAGGAATAAGGGTGCAAACTGCCATGCCCATCCCCAGTTGAAAAAATGAATGATCTGCCGGAATTGCCCTGAAGATCAGCACTGGTTACTAACTTATTCTGGGGGGTGAGTGTAGGATCATGTTGAGGGCCATGTTTTCCAAAAGAAATCCCAAACCAAGATGTAAGTCCTGAAGAAGAAAACAGTATAAATCAATGGTAAAGAGTTGATCATCTAAGCAGAGCTCATTCATGCACCAAATATGAACATTGCTCAGATATGTGAAGCATGGTGCTCGAACACCAACCGTGTGCTGCTAAGCAGTGCACAAAGCTTGCCTGAACCTGCCCTTTGAGAGGTTAGAACCCTGTGCAAAAATTTTGAAGTCCACCCAGAAATTAACCAGGCCACGACTATATTGAAGATATTGTCTAAGGAGTGAGGCAGAGATTTATAAGACACTGGGGTTGGTTGATGGCATTCCAGAGACATGGTAGAATCTGGACCTCAAGTCTCTTAAGTTCCTTGGCTAAACTGATTCCCTGAGTTGCCAGCATGGGCAAAGCCAGCCTCTTAAGACTTGAGAACTTGGGTAGGAAAAGATCCAGTGAGAGAAACAGTTTAGAAGAGCCAGCCCTGGGCGTCTTGCAGTTGGGAGTGAGAACTTAGCACTCATTACCGGAAAAGGTTGAAATGGAAACAGATGCAAGGGTCAAGTGTTCCCTGCACCCAGGGCGTGTAAGCCAGAAGGTCGGAGCTTTGGGTCCTCAGTAGGAGGAGTATGAATCACTTACTCCCTGGGCGTATTAATCCCTGGGGAAATACAGCTTTTCTCAGGTTTGATTCTTAACTTGCATAATAGGAATATGACCACCTACCTCTTGGGAAAGAATCAGAGGAGATAATGTCTATAGAGTGTCTAATTCTATACCTGACAGACAGTATATGCGCATCCCTCGAATGTCGTATTCTGTTTTGTTCATACTTATCTGGGCAGTAGATACCAGAATACCCACATTCCCAGTGAATACGCAAGTTCTGTAACTACCACTCCCTGTGCTGTTCAGAAGCTCGAGCCTCTTCTCATGTTTGTTCAGTTTGTGTTTTATCACAGTTACAGTTCTCTAAAGTGAAACCTCCATATTGGGAAGGTGAGGAGACTGACTGCTCTGTAGACAGAGAAATTTGATGAATGAACGCATACTGCAGAGTCAGAGTTCTGACAGTGATATGCACAATTAATTAATTGCTAAGATAATGTGCACTTGGAATAATTTTAAAGTGTCTTTTGTAATTTGCGTTTTTAAGTGGTAGTAAATTAAATTCTAGCCTTTGCTCTGAATGCTCTTTTAGCCATAAGTTACTGTGTTTTAATTAGAAAACTCTGACAGTTCCAGGAAAGGAAACATTTTTTCTCTGTTTAAAACATTTCTACCGCTTCAGCTAAACAATTTATCCAGAATGATTTTTTTTCCTTTAAAAGGAATAGTAGACAATTAGAAAGAGAGTACAGTCAATTTTCTGCCCTGTGGATGAGAGCCAAGAGCCGTGCATCTTCTGTGCTCTATAAGCCATTGCAAACCGAAAAACGAGTAACTGGTGTATCATAATAGACTCTTCTCTGAGAAGCCATCACCGTAGAATGTATTTCCGGGCTCTTAGAGGCCGGAGAACAAAATTGAGAAGAGAGGATCTGTGTGATTGTAGCTAAGACTCAAGTTACACTGGACATTGCTTCCTGTAGAACTGAAGTTACATTGTTGCTGTAACTAGGAATGGAAAGGGCACTCTGTGTTAGAATGTAGCCTACCCCAACCCCCAGAAAATCTGTAGTCAATACACATGGCCAGAGATGAGCCAACCTGTTAACCTCCCTGAGTCTGACTAAAGAGATAGCTGTAGAAATCACATTAAGAAGACTGTAGATCTTCTTAGACCAAAGGCGGTTAAGAGTCTCACCTTTCGAGAATGGGAGTGAGTGGGTTCAATTCAAATAGTCCCAGGATGTGCTTTTGCACACATGAATGTATGGATATATGAGCATGAGTCTGGAAAAGGAGAGTGATAATGAGCTAGCAAAAGTCACCAGCTATATGTCAGCTGAGGGTTAATGTCTCAAATATGTAAAGGGCTAAACAAATAAACAAGCAAAAAGCAAAACTGATGATCATTAAATAGGTAATGAGCCGAAGTGACGGCTCTCAAAAGAAGAAACACGCTGCTCAATAAATACTTTTTAAAAGTGACTAAGTGCTCTTTGATCCCCACTTTCTCACCAGCTTTTCTTTCTTGACAATAGTTACATGGACTGGGGTGAGATGGAATCTCAAAGTTATTATAATTTGCATTTCCATGGTGGCTAAGAATGCTGAACACTTTTAAAAAGTATTTATTGAGCAGTGTACGTGTGTATGTGTGTGTGTGTGTCCAGTGGAATTTTATTCATCCATAAAGAAAAACAAAATCATAGAATAATCAAGAAAATAGATAGAAATAATAATTATATTAAGTGACATGACCTAGACTCAGACGTTGCCACATATTCTTCTCTTTGGCACATGGATCTCAGCTTCAGTTTTTTTATATGTGGCTGTGAGTATGGGTATAAACCATGAAAATAAAAAGGGACCCCAAGTAGGGGAGAGGCTTTAGGAAGGAGGGGGACACCTGTGACATGAGATGGGAGTGTGGGAGGGCATGGGGGATGTGACATTGGGACTGTGGGAGGGCATGGGGGGAGTGGGGCATTGGAGAAAAGATTAGGAGAGGATAGACATGAAAAAATTATGAAAACAGCACAAACCTCCATTACTCTGCCTCCTAATTTTGAAAATAAACCAAATGGTCTGTAGTAAAAGGAGTTGAAAAAGTATGTTGACGCTCACATACCCTCTTGATAATATCTGGATGAGATCATTTGAGCTGTGGGAACAAAATTACTGTTTGGCAATATTTAAATCCTATTTAATATAAGCAGTAACCAAATTTTACCCAATTAACTTGAAGTATTTCAGCCAAGTGTGTATCTACACAAATGCTATGTTGGCTTAACTTCTCTCTGAAGACTTGAAGATATTTTTCCCTTGGCAGGTAGAAAGCATGTATGTTTTATTTGTGTATTGAAAACTATTTACTGAGCGTGAGTGTATTCCTAAGCACTGTGCTGAGTACCAGGCATACCTCATGAAAATGTTGCTTACTATCTTGAGTGGGGGCCAGGCAGGGGTGACATAGTGCTGGAGGAACCTTCCCTCCTAAGTGGACCCGCTGTGATGGAGGTGCCACGGGGCCACACCTCAGTCAGATGCTGCAGGTCTAATTTGAAGACCATTTATGTGTAATTCTGATGTGCAAAAGAAATGGAAGACCCTTGCTCTGCAGGGTGTTATTCTGCCAAATGCCAAATCAATTTCAGATCTTGCTGGCCACATCAGAAACATGAAATTCATTCTGGCCCATGACATATGTGCAGAATCAATCTCTCTCTCTCTCTCTCTCTCTCTCTCTCTCTCTCTCTCTCTCTCATCTCAATCTTGAGGACAGCTTTATTATTAGTGTTTAGAAGAAAACCTCCCAGGGCAGCCAGACTCTAAATCTCAACAGCTGCGCACATGGAGAAAGACCCATGCTACTTTCAAAGGATCATGTGGTAAGAGAGGACAGATGGTTTCTGAGGACAGTGAAAATGCCCAGCGTAATGGAGGACACATACTTAGGCTCTGGCTAGCATCGGAAAGAGACAAGAAAAGGAGAAAATTACATTCTGAGTCAGGACTCAGAAAGTGGCAGGCCTAGCCAAACCCCATGACAGCACTATAGGACTGCACACACTAGGGGGCAGAATTCTGATAGGGGAACGTGCATTATCTCATTTAAAGGATAAGTATTCCTCCTGTCTCTTTAGCATGGCTTAAGGTGAGTTCCTGCTAAGGGGAAGCACACCTTCTATTTTTAAGATAGGGTCTCTTGCTGAAGATCAAGCAAGACTGGCTGGCCGGGGAGCTCCCAAGAGCCCCCAAAGCACAATAATTACAGGCATGAACCACCATGCCCACCTTTATATAGAATGTTGGGGATCAAAACCCAGATCTTCACATTACACAATGACGACTTTACAAACCGAGTCATCTCACCAGCCCATAGGAAGCTTCCTGCACCAGCAACATGATGCCCCATTCCCGTGGGAAAATTTATCCTCAAGCTAACTGTGGTCTGGTCAGGCCACGGAAAGCATTTCCACCCTGAAACTGAGCTGTGCTCACTCACAAGCACCAAGAATTCAGCAGCGGAGAGGAAGCTGTGAAAGATAGGCGGGACAACGTGATAGAACATTCTGGGCAGTAGGGGCCAGGAACACTTTCAGAAGCTTGAAGTCACCATCTCTCCAAACGTTGAAAGTTTACACAGAGATGACAGCCAGGGAGCGGGGATGTGAGGTAATGGTGGCCACAGGCAGGAAGTCTTGTGCGGTAGACCAGCCACCCAGTGTTTCCTAGAAGAAAGTCACCTTTCCCAAGCCTTCATGTAGAGTGCTCTAGGCTGGCAGTGACTTCAGCCTGGGATAGATCTGTATATGGAAAGCTTTTGCAAGGACCCAGGGACCTGTAGGGTTAGCCCAAGCCTAGCTAAGGAAAGTGTACACTGAGGAGAAAATCAGGGGACTCCCAGCTGTGGTCATGGACACCTGTGACAGAAAGAAGAGGCCCTTTTGGGGTCCAGGGGTACGAGGCAGGTTGTAAAACCCTCGGCCAATTGGGCATCCATCATTTCTCTGTTGGATTTTCCTCTTCTTAGCGTGTGATGGAGGGCATGCACATCATGCATGCATGTGGAGGTCAAAGGACAACTTTAGGGAATGGGTTCTTTTTGACCACCTGCCTGTGGGTTGCAGGAATGCTACTCAAATCTCCAGGCTTTCATAGCAAGTGCCTTTGACCTCTGGGGTGTCTCCTCAGCCCCCATAATGGATTTCATCCTGAGTCTCGCACGCATCCATGTAGTTAAACCTTGTCTCTCACACATCCCCAGTCCAGCTCTCCAGCCTCCCAGGTGCCAGGTTAGCCTCCTCCGTGGGCCCAAAGGGAGGTCCAAGCTCATGTGGTTTACATGTCTCCCTATAAATGGTATCGGAGATCCCCAAAGTGGGTAGGCAGCTCATTTTGAGTCTTGTGCTAGCTATGACAAGACCTTCTCTGGAAAGGGAAACTGAGGCATGAAGAGGGAAAATGACTTTCTGTGAAAGGCTCCCACCCTAATACCACCAAATATACCGGTACAAATATACCAAGGTCCTAGCACAGTTGGTAACTGGCAAGTGTCCCATGATCAGTACTTAGCACTAACAAGCATGTGTTGTCTCACGGGGGGAATACTGAATTGTAGGAAACAGAGTAAATACTGAAAATGAAGAAATAGATACATGCATTATGATTCCCACTGGATCCCAACAGAGCTGGGCTTGTGGCAGAGATAGAGAGACAGGCCTGACAGGAAGCTAACCTTTTGGGCTCCCTACCTCCCTAACGGGCACTAGTTATTCCTGAGCATTTCAAATGAATGAACCAAGGTTACTTTGTAACTTTAGCTCTGTCTGAACTCTCCCCATCCAGTTGTACATTGTCCGTGGTACATTGTCCATGTCCCCTGCCCATAAAGCTCATACAAATTCCGCACTGCTGCAATGGACTATCTAGGACATAAGCCTACAGCTCTCACTAATCACAAATTCCCATTATATTCAACGGCAGATCTGGCTTAGGCTTTGTGCAGATGGTAGGAGGCACCTGTAGGCCCTAGACATTCCTCAAATTCATTTGAATGTCTAGGGCATTGTGAAGAACTTCACAATGCGAGGGAGCTCACTTTGTCTGGGAACTCCATCAGATCATCTTAGACACATCTGTAGTAGTAGTAGTAGTAGTAGTAGTAGTAGTAGTAGTAGTAGTAGTAATAAAACTATCTTCTCTTATGCTACAGAAACCCTAACAGAAATCCTCCTTCTTAGACATGAGCATTTCCAGAAGCTAGCAGGGAAATCCCATCTTTAGTTACCTCCCTCACATAACTAGGCCTAGACATACACCAAAAGACTTAATACAAGTGTGTTTACGACTACATGATGTATAATAGCTAATAGCTAAAAGTTTAAAATAACCCTAAACAGCCATTAAAAATATAATTGGTAAGGAATCGTATATTCACACTAAGGACTAGTACACAATAATTGGCTAAATAAATTATTGTTATAAATTGGATATACGTGAAGCCAGACAATATAAGCCAGCCACTGGAGGTGCACAGTAAGATTGCTTTCACATGGGATTTTTAAAGGTTGATTGTGTGTGTGTGTGTGTGTGTGTATGTGCGTGTGCATGTGCATGTGCGTGCGTGCGTGCGTGTGTGTGTGTGTGTGTGTGTGTTTGTGTCTGAGTATAGTGTTCACCATGTTCATGAGAATAGCCATAGGTGTGTGTGTGTGTGTGTCTGAGTATAGTGTGCACCACGTTCATGAGATGGCCATAGGGGACAGAAAAGGGCATCAGATCCCTATAGAGCTAGAGAGATGGGTGGTTGAGAGCCACCCATTCTGGGTGCTAGAAACTTAACCTGGGTCCCCTGTCAGAGTAGCAAGCACTCTTAACCACTGAACTGTCTCTCTAGGTCTATGAGTGGGAGAATACTTATCAATAGTGCTAACAGTCTGCTTATTCCCTGTACTCGAGGAGGAGAGATGAAGGGCATCTTCTAGGATGGTGATGTAGGAAGAATGCTGACTTTAGGTGAATGGTATTGCTAAGGTTTGGACCTTCTGCTGGGGTTTGCTCAGGTCCTGGCAGGAGCTGGGGGGGACTTCCAGTGAGCATGGAAAAATGACATCTGAGAGGGCCTGGTATTGACTGCATTGACCAGGCGGAACCAAGTCATCGATTCTGTAAACAAAATTCCAAGGAAGCTCTGTGCGTGTAGACACGTGGACTCTGCTGGCAGCAACACTAGATCTGAAGCAAAGAAGAAACGCAGTCACCAAGAGTCAGAGGACACTCCCGTGGGACTTTACCTGCTCGTGGCTGTCTCAGCCTTTGTCATTCCAGGAGGAAGTGGAAACAGGAATTTACCTCATTTCTCTTTAGCCGGCTCAGTGTTTCTTTCAGACATCCATGCTTATGAGGCGCATATAAACAGAGACTGCCTGTTTTCAAGCATGGAAGCTCCGGCACACCAATTAACTTGAGAGGTTTGAGTTTGGAGAGGTTTTATTCACCATGCAGAATTTTTAAGCCGCCTCTCAACGTGGGCAGCAGCTGAGAGGTCCAATAGCCGAGCGCGGCGCTCCCGGCAGATCCTCTGCTGTCAGGAGAGTCTCGGCAAACAACAACAACAAAAAGCATTACTGCGCTTCCTCCTAATTATCTCTCTCTCTCTAAATATCTAATTATCATTGAGAACAAATTGCATGTTGCAGAGATAATATTATGGGGAATCGTTAATCTGTTGGGCTTGTGCTTTTGAATTCCTGTGTTGGTGCTGCAGCTGCTGGAGCAAAAAATGTTGCCACCTGGACTCTTCATTGCGATTTCATATTTAAATGCAAACTGCTGGAGACAGGTTCCATTTGATGGGCTTGGCTTCTGAGGGTGTTTTGTATTGGGGGACACAGCTCATAGGCAGGCTTTCCAAATCTCCCAGGTAGCCAGGAATAGTGAATAATTGAGCGTTTATAGGGACGAATTGCGAGAGAACAATGGGAATAGAGCAATACCAGTAAGATGACAGCGAAATTGACTTCTCTAATTATTCTTTCTTTATATCCTGGCACAAAGGTCTGCAGCTTCTTAAAAAGTCATATTCCTTGCTAACGACGTAGGGTTTCCTTAATAAACGCCGATCTAAAAAGTACACATTCCCAAAGATTACCTGATAATTGCACCTACAGTAATATGCTTAAAGCTAATTAACATTCAAGCTTCACTTTAGAGAATAGAAATTACTGGGTACTTATCCTATAATTACATCTGTGTGTACTCTCTATTGTAATCCATGGCTTTAGCTATATAATTAAATGATGAGCAGTGACTGTACAAGTAGACAGTACTTATGTAAAATGTGTGTCTTATCCAATAAATAAATAAATAAACAAATAGGTTCAAAGACTCACATCTCATTAGAAATTCCATTGTTCCCAAGGAGACTGTCTGCCACATCAAGAATTTATCCTATAGCTTTAGCTCCTAAAGGGTGGGAGGATGCTGCCTTCCACCCCCAGAAGATCCCCATCATGGTTTTTGCACACCACTGCAACTGAGTTGTACTAAGCAAATCTTACCTTTTTTCCTTTCTGGTGCGCATCAGATAACAAATACTTCCCAGTCATCTCTCTGGGTAAGCTATTAAATCCAGTCGGTTTGTATCGCATGCTTTGTATTCAGATTCTTTGAAAAAGAAGTTTTTATCCGATCATGGCGCAAAAGAAAATACACCAGAGAAAGTCTATTAAATATTTCAAACCGTACAGAAAAACAATCAAAATCATGGCAGTGTTAACTCTCGGTCGTCTATAGTTAGAATCTCTTGTCTGATGTAATCTCACCGCACACATGAGCACACACCCATGGACGGACGGACAGACAGGCACACCCATATGATACTGTGTCATGCCTCTTTACAGTATTGCATCCTGAGCATTCCAGCTAAGTGATTTTCAGAATATATATTGTAATGCTGATAGTTCCTAATGATTTCGCTTGGTTTCTGTTTATTCATGGGCATCTATTCATGTGCAGGTGCACGCGTGTTCATTCACAAGTGTGAACGCCTAGCTACACATACATATAGACCAGAGGACAGTCTCAGGTGTTGTTCCAAAGGAGCTGTCTGCCCTATTTTTCTGAAACAAGGTCTCTCACCATGACTTGGACCTCACTGAACACGCTAGGCCAGCTGGCCAGAAATTCCCAAAGATCTTCTCACCTCCACTTTGCCAGAATTGGAATTAGAAGTGTGTCTGACATTTTCATGGGTGCTGGGAGCCAGACTTGTATCCTTATACAGAACTTTCCCACTTGGGATGTCTCCCCAGTCCCTGTATCCACATTTTTAAGTTATTCTTTTCAATGTTTTCTTAAATTTCTTCATGTGTATGTATCTGTATGCATGTATGCACATGTGAGTACAGGAGACTGTGGAGGCCAGGAGAAGGCATCTGTTCCTCTGGAGTCACAGACATTTGTAAGCTACCCAGCATGGGTGCTGGGAGCAGAGTCCCAGGCCTGAGCCATCTTCCCAGCCCTGTGGAGATCTGTCACTGCGATCATAGTGTGCCAGTCCTCCGAAAGAATATTTAAATGTTGTATTTTCCTGAAAGCGTCCCAGAGATCGTCCATTCCAAACAGTCTCCTTAAGTTACTCTATCCCCAGTATGATCTAATTCCTCTTGGATGAGAAGTCTGGGTGAAGTTCTATCCTTCGCAGGTAAATTTGATGCCAGCCTTGAACACGCTTTACTTCATAAAACTGCCATAACACGATGCTTTACAATGATTTTTTTTCTATATTTGATGGCTTTCTTGTTTTGGGGTGTGTGTGTGTGTGTGTGTGTGTGTGTGTGTGTGTGTGTGTAGAGTGTGCTGGTATGATGTATATATTGCTAGTCTTGTATCAATGTGACCCAAGTTAGAGTCACCAGAGAGGAGGGAGAAAATGCCTCTGAGAGATCCAACTGTAGGACTTTGTTTTTTTCTAAATTAGTAAGTGATGGGGCAGACCCAGCCCATAGTGGTCCTGGGTTCTATAAGAAAGCAGGCTGAGCCAGCCATGGGGACAAGCCATAAGCAGCACTCATTCCATGGCCTCTGCTTCAGCTCCTGCCTCCAGGCTCCTGCCCTGCTTGAGGTCCTGTCCTGACTTCCTCCAATGATGGGCTATGATATGGAAGTGTAAGCTGAATAAACCCTTTCCTCTTCAACTTGCTTTCGGTCACAGCATTTTGTCATAGCAGTAGTAACCCTAACCAACACAAAGGCCTGTTAGTCTCTCTCTAATCAGACCTGGGTATTTGTTGTTGTGATTGTGTTGTTGTGGTTGTGTTTATGGTTGATGCTGTGGCGGTTGTGGTTGTTCTCATCATGACATCACTATGCATAGATTTATATATAAATTTTGTACATTTAGAATAAATTGGTCTTTTGGGAGACATTTCTGAGATACTAAGGTTGCTCTCCAATGTTATAAATGGTCTGAGGCTTTGACCTTCCTGTGAAACAGGAGATCAGATTCTTCAAGCCACTTTTTCTTAGTGTGGTCTTTGCGTTTTGGGGGGGTAGTTTTCACAGTTTTCCTCTTACAAATGTTTATGGCATAAGCGCCATGTGTGTGGCTTGCCCACTGCCATTGTCTGGGAGTAATTTAGGAATACAGACTCCATCTCAAACCTCCCGGACCAGCAAAAGCATCTGAACGTGATCTCCGGGTGAGCTGCGCCCCGCACCCACTGTTCTAAGAACCCGGGAGTCGGCGGCCTCACCACTTCATCCTCCTGGCTTTCTCAACGTTACCTCAGGTTCAGTGGGTTTTTACTTTAGCTCATTTGAGCTTCTATAACAAAACACTTTAAATCTGGATGGTCTAAAAACAAGAGGCTTCCATCTTTCATACCTCCCGTGCTTAGGTCTCCTGAAGACCAAAGCATGAGTAGATTCGGTTTCTGATGAGCTCATCGATTAGAAGGAGATCTCACTGTGTCTTCACAGGCTGGGTGAAGCGAGGGAGGTCTTCAGACCCTCTGCACACAGCACTAACCCCATCACAGGACCTCCGTCTCTGTTGCGTTTAGCTTTTCGCTACCCTGCCTAAGCTCCGAGAACAAGCCGCTCCCAGCCCCAACCCAGCTTCCCTTGAATCCACAGATGAAAGACACACACACACACAGGTTGCTCATTTTCAACTTGCCTCTGACACAACTGCTGGGTGCTACTGTCTCCCGCCTAGCAGAGCATGTCCTTAGCAATATTCTTATCTCCGCACCTCCTGCCTGCCTTAACTTTAGTTGCTCAGTTACATCCCCAACCGCCCCCTCGTAGGAGCATGCTGTGCAGAATCCTTTTGAGATTTCACATGACTGGTCAACTTTCTCTCCATCAGAAGCCTGGCAACCTCTTTTCCCTTCCTTGCATCAGTCTTTTTTTCCTCCAGGGACCCAGAAGTCCCATCTACTCCTTCCGCCCAGCAATTGGCCCATGGCTTTTTTACTGACAGATCAAGAACCAATCAGGAAACAGGACAGCATCAGAACCACCCCTCCACATCTTCCTGACAATATTTTCACCGTCCTCTCTGTCGTTATATTTTAACATGTGAGTTTGGGGAACACAAACGTGCAGACCACAGCACTGGCCTCAGGTTCGGTTTTGTTTTCTGTAAGTTCTTTACTCCAGCTTTTCTTTTTCCAGTATCTGACCGAGCCACCTGTTCTCCTCCGTTTTGTCCCTATTGTAATTTTTATCACCGTGTCCCCTGACATTCGTTCTCCTACCCTGAAATGGAAACTTAAGGGTTCTTTGGAAAGTCAGTTGTGTTGAATGGTGTTTTGTTGGGGCAAACACGTGAAGGAGTGTTTTCCTAAAGTGGACCCAGGCAAAAGACTAAGACTCGTGAAGGAACATTTAGCTGAAGCAGATACAGGTGATGTTCTGTTGAAGCAAACACATGAAAAGACACGTGATGACATGTATTGGTCTGTCTTACATGGTATAGTTGAGCTACATTTGTAGGGACTCCATAGAGAGAGAAACATGCCGAAAAACTTCTAGTGAAGTGTTAGTTTCTTGTCTCTTCTGTGGACTCAGGCTGATTGGCAGAATGATATCATCTGAGACAGACTCATGTATTGAGGCAAGATACGTGGAGGACACGTGATGTTTGGAGGGCGTATCAGAAGGACTTGACAGACAGTGACGGAGGCGGAGCTTGGCTTGGCTGGGTTAGGCTTATTTATAGAGTTAGCTGTATAACGCTTGTCAGTCTCAAGTCTTTGTTGCTTTTCATTTTGTTGAGAGAGACACAGCCGAGAACCTTTTCTGGAGCTCCTGTTGGCCCTGGTCCCTCCTACTGGCTTGTGCCAAGACTGAGGCCTGGCCATCTCTGCTAGGTAATGTCACTGTTGCTGATTGTGTTTGTTATCTGGACTCTACTGAATTAGTCTGTTGTGATATCTGTGAAGTGTTTCCAAGTGGATCAAGCTGCCACTGCTGACCCGTGCCTGACAGCACAGATGGGATTTGCTCCAAAAAAAACCATTTCTAAACAGATCCACTTCCACCTGTATCATTTCTTTTCCACTACCCCTGGTGAGTGGTGGGCTAGAAGGGAGATTAGGGTGTTTAAGAAGCATCATTAAAAATAAGGTTTAAAAAAATTAAAGTTACACCTCTGTCTCTCTCTCTCTCTCTCTCTCTCTCTCTCTCTCTCTCTCTCTCTCTCTCTCTCTCTCTCTCCCACACACACCAGATTCTTTGGACATTCCTAGGAACAACAGGGTAATCTTGGGTGCATATGTCATACCTTTTCTCCATCTTGCTTAAAACATTCTCATGACTTTCTGCGGCCTGTATAATAAAGATAAAAACTTGCAGTATGTTGATCGATATCACACCCCACCTGCCTGTCTAGGACCATTTTCTGGGTGGGAGGAAGCTCCTCAGACTCAGCTCCCCTAGTGTAGATTCACCTGTGTAGATCTCAGAGATCCCGGCTTGATGACTTCTTCCTCAGAGAACCTTCTCTAAGCTCCTCAGTCTGGCCGTCCCTGTTCTGACCTCGCACTTTTCCACAGTTCCGACTCGACCTGAATTTATATCCATTCCCATCACTGACTTTTAACCCCAGGAAGGCCTGTAATGTTGCTTGGTGCTGTGTGTGTGATGGTAGTGTGTAATACAAACAACTCTCTGTCTACTCACGAACAGCTCATCCACACAGAGTGGGCTGCCCCCCTCCTCAGCTGTCATGTGACTCACAGACACCTGATCTGGATGAAAACCACATGGTTCTCCCAAATGAAGCCCTCCTTACACACGCACATGGAATTTATTAATGTATTAGTCTACAATGTAATAATTAATTTATTATTCTGTAATAATATATTACTCTGTAATAATTATTACTACACATATTTCTGCCCTCTGTTGTTCTATGTAAGTAACCATTTGCTGCTAAAAAAATGATAAATAAAAGTGTAATTTCTTTCATATTCATTGTACTATAAACTGATTACAGCATCCCCTCCTCTGACTCAGGGTCTAGGCTCCCTCCGTCTTCTCCCATTTGCGTAGCATGTGACTGGCAAGGTTCAGCAGCGTAATGATGCCTTGCCATCTCTTAGATATTCAGTTCCAGAACTGGCTTGCTACTCGTTCTGACTAGTTTTCTCCAGCTAGAAACAACCCTGCGGTACCTTCTGAATTAATGAAATAGTGACCAATCACCTTTCCACAGGCTCAGGATATTCAAGAGTCAGGGATGCATGAAAACTTGAAACATCTACCATGTAATAAACTCTTGAAGCGCAACAAAGACATCTATCATTAAGCCTGTCAGCCTGACGGGACAAGGGATGCTGGGACAGGGAAAACATGCTTCTGAGTGTGTTTGTAAGGACAGTTCCAGAGAGGACTAAAGAAAGTGGTGAGCCCTGTCCAGGATGCGACAGCCCCAGCCGATAGGACAGGAGCACTGGCAGAGCAAAGGGGAGAAGATGGAAGGTTGTTACCGTTATCCTGTCTCTCTGCTTCCTGGTGGCCATTACGTGAGCTGTTTCTCTGCCCTTCTGTTGTGATATTCTGCCTTGATGCGGGCCAGCCCACTCTGGTGTGAAACCTTTGAAACCATGAGCCAAAATAAGCCCTCCTTCCCCTAACTGGTTTCTGTCAAGTAAATTGTCCACAGCGACAAAGTCCGAGAGTGTCAGGGTGGCTCTCAGTCATTTACTCTGATGTGCTCAACATTGACCTGTCTGACAATTGGTTGGTTGCTGGTTGCAAGGGTGGGTGAAGAACTCAGAGGATAGAAGCAGAAAGGGAGGCAGAGGCAGATTCAGGGCAGCCCTGGCCAATGACTCTCCTAGCCTGCTGCAGTCTTGTTCCTACCGATAGATTTGTGCAGCGCCAACTGATGGGATCAACGACTTGTCCGCTCACTAGAAGGTCAGCTTACCTAATGTCGTGGTTTTCTAGGGCGAGGTGACATTAAAATGTTCAGAATAATATCTGTGCACTCGACAGTGTGTGGATGTTTTACATCTACCGTTATACAATAATTCTCTCAACATTCTGCAGGATAGGCATTCTTAGGTCCGTGTGCTCTTTATAGCCTAATGTGGATTGCATGACTCCTGGCTGTCTGCCTTAAGATGTGGGTTCAGAATATCCGTCCTAAAACTTCTGCACTGACTCTCATCTCCAGGCCGCAGTAGATGCAACCCTGAGAATGAATACATGAGCGTGCCGTGAGTCGCCTGTCCATCACACTCGCCCCCCCTTCCCAACCTGGCCTTTAAAGGCGGGCATCGCAGAGGAGCACGCTGGGGAACTTTGCCAGGGTGACATCCAGATTCTAAAGAACATGCTGTTCAATTAGGGAACACAATCTGAGGCAGAAGTGATGTTCTCCAGCTCACCAGTGTTGCTTTGGATGGTGTGGTTTCGGGGTGTATTGTGAGAGAATAAGGCAGAACAGCAGAGGCAGTTTTCTGGCAGAGACAATGGCCACCAAGCCTCCTCCTTTTCCTTTGATAGACAGCCACCCGTGTTTGTACGAATGAGCTGGGTTTGGGCTTAATTTTATATGTAGTCAGAGCACTAAACTGTAAGGGTGCCTGTTACACAAAAGCCATAGACATTTCCAGAAACCTGTTTATCTCTGTGCACCCATGCCCATGGAGCATAGACCACCTGAGCACACAGAGCTGAGTGATGGTCAGGGCTGGGGTATGGAACCAATTAAGTATGGATGAGGAAGTTAAGGGATCTCATTTTTCACCAACTCTAATATGGTTAATGTTTAAAGCTATTTATTGAACACAAAGACATCTGAGTGAGCACTCAATGGTCCCCCCTTCTTACTCGCCACCCAGATCCATCATACCTGTGTTAATGTGCAGAAAGGACCTTTATGTGCTCACAGTGCCTACCAAATAAGATCCCCCCGCCTCGGGTCATCTTTCTTGTCATTTGTTTCCAAGTTCAGTCAGTTTACCTGCTACGGGGAAAAGATGGTTTCGAGAAACACACACTTTCTATTTCCTTTAATAGCTTGTGTTATGATATGTTTGATAGTTCATGAAGGACACTGTCAGGTTTGGAGAATGAGCCAATAAACTTTAGGTACTAAGAAATACAGCCCCGTAATGATGCCTACTTCTATGCAGAGGTATTTTATCAGCTTAATGGTACCTTTTAGTACCTGACATCTTCGGTTTACAGGTTTGCTCAACGGCCTGCTTGCCTCTGTGCCAAATTAGTGCCGAGGGAGGTTTCTGATGAGAAGAATATTCAGTGTGGGTATTAGAGTTATGGCTGTCAAGTTGGAGGCGGTCGCTATGTTTAACCTCAGGTGGTGCCTTTTACTACCGATGCTAACAGGGGACTCACGGCTTAGAAACCCTTGTCTGACTTTAAAGGTACAATTCAAGGTGTGTGGGCAGCTGAGGGTACCTTCTGCCTGCAGTATTAATGGGCTTTTTTTTCACCCAAAATGTGTTCTGTCTTCCCCAGGTAAAAATAAAATATCATATGTTAATCTTATTTTAAATATATTGTTTTAGTAGCAAATGAAAGCTTGAAATCTATGGGAAGGTATCTGCTGTTATGTTCAGAGCCCGTGTGGCTAAGGAATGAAATTAAGATTGAGTAGACTTGCAAACGAGAACAGTAGACCAGGGAGCAGAGTGCTGGAGACGGCAGTCCGGAAAAGGACAGTAGCCATCACCAAATGGCCCAAGCTAGTGAAATTCATCCACAAAGAAACTTGTCTGTTTTTCCTTTTGGAAATGCACACTCTGGCAAATAAAGAGAGATCATTGCCTTCTGTGCAGACAGCAGAGCAAGTTAAATTATGTATGGACTTTTCTGTGTGCCTGGGACAGAGGATTGGTATGCAAAGTGATACCCTGAATCCTCTTGGTCACTCTCCACCGTAGATCCATTTATTACACTTGATTCTTCACTTTCTTTCATTTTAAAAATTGTCTTCAACGGGTAGAAAAATCACTGTTCTTTCTTTTTTTTTTAAGGAGTCTAGTGTTCTTACAATGAAAAGAAACTTTCAAACCTCACCTTAAAAGGTGGAGTGCTAGTGTTCTTTGGAATTGGCAATGAGCTTTCCTAGCTGAGGTTCATGCAACTCAGGTAAGCTAGAAATGCTTTCTTCATCCGTCGGACGTATTGATCGGCTAGCTGTGCACATTCTCAACACTGCCCGTGTAAATAGGACATTGCATTATTAATTCAGCTCGTCAACCCCTTGCAGATGAGTGGTGCGGAAGCACACACTTATGGAATGATAGATGCAGGGCAGAAAAACAAAGACGGCTCCGTGGCGCTCATGCATCAAGATGCGTTAACCTAAATGGGAGGAGAGCCCCCTGGGTCTGCTGCACTGACTGCTGATTCTGACACCATGCAACAAGGCTTGTATTACAGTCCGTTACTGTTCCTCACAGAGGGAGCTTTAGGACCTGCAGCATTAGATTCTACCTCAAAAGGGCAGCTTACACTTTCCACAAGTGTAACTTTTTAAAAACGCCTTCCTTTCTATTTGTGGTTTCTGATTTGTACCTCTAGTGTTAGATTTTCTGTCCTGTGTAGCTACCAATAACTTCAAAATGTACAGAAATTCTTTTTTAGAAACTTGGATCATACTGCTTTTCTTGTTACCTCAAGAATAATGAACTCATAGCTGCAAAGTTTTGTGCTCATAATTTGTATTGTGTCGGACTATGGACACATTGAAAGTAGGTATAGCTAGTGCCTCGCTTAAACTCTAGGGTATGTGTATTGGGGGAGCTACAGGACACCTAGGTTCCTCCAGCAAGTCAGAGCATGCATCCTACACAATGGATTTAGACACAACAAGGAGAGACTAGCGTGTTCTGCGAGCCTGTTTGCACCTCTGTATTGTAGTTGTACCACTAATTTTATTACTCCACTTTCTAATGAAGTGATCTAAACAGATATCCCACAGCCTACTAAAATGCTGTTTCGTAGGTTCCTAATACTGAGAGCGTATTAATACTTTGAAACCCCATGAAGACAGGTCGCACTTTAGCACTTGCTGGTGAGTTCTCCCTGGATGTGTTTGTTGTAAAACCTTGGGAAAGAGGAGGGTACAAATACTACAAGAACAGTGAGAAAAGAGTAAAGCTGAATGACCGTGTACTCAGCAGCTCAGAAGGCGCTGCTACCCCACACACTCAGTGACATATGGATGAGAACAAAGGATGCATTTCCAGATAGTGAGTGTGAGATGGGAAAGGCATGTTTCAGACATGGAGACTATAATCCCATGACTCAGCCAGCCACCAGGTAAAGTAAAGAAGAAAGAGTTAGACAGTTAGATAGTAGATGGTTATGGAGGACTTTGAAAGAGTTTGTGAAGATCTTTAAAGAGTAGGATATAGGACAAAGAGCAAAACTCTGTATTTGCAAGTCCTGTAGCTTTAAATACTGTAGCTTTAAGGGATCAGCGTAACCCCTAGAGCGCCTTTGTGTTCACTGATTGAAAAAATGCCGTATAATCGAAAAGATGGTCTGATGGATACAACTACATGCACATCAGAAAATATCTTTTCTTCTGTATATCTTACTTTTCTTCTGAGGGAGGGGGGAATGGGCAAATTGTCCAACAGACAGTTCTATATTGTACTGAGCACATGATGGATCAGCGAAAGCACAGAGGAGGAGTCTTGGAGAAGGCCCACGGGCCCCAAATCTAGAACCCAAGATTCCATGCCATTTCTAGGGACAGCTCAGAAGTGAGGGGGTTAGCCTCGGGCACAATGCTGGGTGTGGAAGGTCTGCAGTTGAGGCAGGTGACTGGCATGAAATGTGCCTCCCTCAGGAGTGTGCCTCTTCAGACACATGATACTAACTGAGTCCTGACAGGCATGGTGGAGACAAAGGAGAGCCTTTCCTTTGTTCCAGAATTGATAAGGTCTAATAGACAGAAGAGTGCAGTGAAAACTATAACCCATCTTTCAGGGATGAATGAAGTACTTGGGAGGAGCTTGGACCTCCATAGAGCTGGAGTTTGTTTCTATAAAACCTGTGTGTTTAGTGTTGGCCCTCAACCAATGATGTCACTGAGTGGTGAAACCTTTATACTAAGACCTAGAGGGAGGAAGGTTGGTGGCTAGAGCTTGCCTTTAAGGAAGTTACTGGTACCCAAGCCTCTTCTCTTTCTTCTCTTTGTTTCCACAATGTAAGCAGCTTCCCCCACCATTTCCCCTTCCATGACACAGCAACCAACAGTGTAAACTAAAACTGCCAAAACTGTGGGCCAAAGAAACCTTTCCTCCTTCTAGGCGGCCTGCCTCGGGTGTTTTGATACAGTAACGGTAAGCTGACTAACACACTGAGGAAATAAAGGAGAAATAGGAGAATTTTAAGAAAACTTCGGGGTCCAAGGAAGCTGAATCCTATACTGTCCTAGAGCCTTATCCATAGCTGACCTGAAACCAATCATCCCAAGTAGCATCAGTTTTGATTGAAGATGCCCAAGAAGGGAGCGTTGTCATTCCACTGTCCACAGAGTAGTTGGAGGGGACTGAAATCATGGGTAGACTTTTTCTTCATAGGCATCCAGGCACAGAGGTATAACTTTCACACTGTGTTGGTATTTTCTAAACCGCAAGTCTGGTTCAGAAATGTGCTGGTCCTGTCACTATTTATCCACTAAGCAATACTTTCAATTTAGCGCCACAAAAATTCAACTCAGAAACTGGCTACAGATAGACACAGTGTATGTATGCAGACAGGCACAGTTTGTATGTGTGTGTGTACAGACTGGCATGGTGTGTGTCTATAGACAGGCATGGTACAGGCACAGTGTATGTATGCAAACAGGCACAGTGTGTGTATACAAATAGTCATGGTGTTTGTCTATAGACAGGCATGGTGTGTATCTACAGACAGGCATGGTGCATGTCTATAGACAGGCACAGTGTGCATATACAGACAGGCATGTTATGTGCCTACAGGCAGGCACAGTGTGTATATACAGATAGGCAGGACTAAAGAAGATGTATCTGTTCTATAAAGTTGCTGTTTATCTAGATTTCTCAAAAAATGCAGGACAAAAATGTGCTGGAAAGAATATGCAAAGGAAAACTAGATTTTGAAGTAGCTACCAAGACATTGACTATTGTTGGCTTGTTAAGAGTGTTTGAGTTAGATTCTTTTAAAAATGCAATATTTTGTTAAATATTTCATGCCCTATATTTTTATCATAGTCACCCTCCCATTTACCCTGTAACTCCTCCTTTTCCCCTATAACTCCTCCCATTTGCCCTGTAACTCCTCCCATATCAATCCCCAACTTTGTGTCTTTTTCTCTCCTATCTCTTTAAAAGAACCCACAGAGTCTAGTTTATGCTGCTGCCCATATACTCTGTTCACTATATCCTGGAATATGATCCCTCCATTATAGAACAGGGTCCTTTCCTGCCCCAGCCATGAGTAGCCCATAGCTTCTTCATTAGGAATGTGAGCTCATGGGTCTCTGAGATGTTTGTGATGCTGATAAACCAGCCAGTGAGAGTGGCAGGATCAGATTTTCAGAGCACCAGCACAGACATTCACTTGGGCTGATGCAAAGCCAGCCACAGTAACTCTTGTTTCTGGTGCTGAGGAAAAGGGCTTGGGTCTGTGCAGAAGCACGCAGAGGCCACAGATGACCATCCACGTTATCTCCTCTTCTAGGTCAGTCAGATGGCTCCCTAATCACTGAGTTGTCTCTGTGACTTCACTCACAAGCTGGGTGGTAATTCTAGTCTACTTGCTTTCTTAAGTAAAATTCAAGTTGCCAAGTGCCTGGGGTGAGAATAACATTCAAAACTGAACTAACGTGCTAAAGTGGGCCATGTAATTAACACAGTTTCATCGAAAGCTGCTTACTCCAAATCACTGTTACATTGTTACTGTTCTCTTGACTCCAACGATCCCCGGTCCTCAAAAAGAAGTAAGAAAGAGCATTTCTGCCATCAGACTTGAACACAAATAGTCAGGGATGTGCATGATTACAGATTAAAGAGACAACACTGGATCCAACCATATCCTGAAGGGACCACTGTACCTGTCCCACTGGGACAGAATTGAAAAGCCCAGAGCTGTTTGTCGTATTCTCCAGGATTGCTTCCCCACTGCCAGAAGTTGACTCGTCCAGCTGCCTGTGTACAGGTGCACTCATTCTGCTTCTCTATTGTGGAAGAAATCCTTCCTGTTCCATGGAAAGTCTGGGAGAGATTAAAATCACTTCCTCTTCCCAGGCTCCTCCACCTAAGGAGAATCCCATGGAAAGGCAGCGTTTCTGCCGCTTCTTTCCCCTCCTCCAGGAAGGCCACACACAGTCTTGCTTTGTGCATTCAGCAATGCTACTGAACATCTAAACTCCTTCATGCAGGAGGATGAAGATGAGTAAAACCCAGACTCTCTTCAGATGTGGGAATGTTCTGTGAAGGCACCGAGAAAGTTCATTACAGTCGTGTAAGAACCCCTGACAAAGCAGGGCCATACCTGTCCAGCAGTGATGTGCAGATGGAGAAACGGAGGCCCTAGGGGAGCTGAGCTGAGCACTAGACTCAGTCTGCAAAGGTGTGGGTCACATGGAGAGGGTAAACATGACCTGGCAGAGGACATGTGTGTGGGAGGCAGGAAGGATGGGTTTACACAGTCTTGTCACCACCAAAAGTCATTGCCATCGAATACCTTTCTATGATTTCCCTAAAGCATCCAGAAAATTGGTGTGTTAAAAATATCTTATGTGGGTTCAATGCATGCTGTCCTCCTGATATGTAAATTATATCCTGTGATACAGCCTATATTATTCTTCTAAATAATAAAGGAAGTCACAGATTATGACAGAAGCCTTCTGTTGACCAATAATCACGGGATAACTTTTTAAAAGCCATTTAGAGACACCACCCTGGTATCTACAAAAAAAAAAGTGCCCCTGGTTTTACAAATGAATTCTCATAAACCTTGAGGAAATAAAATTGCCTTTGCTGATTAAACTCTTTCACAGCATAAAGGAGCCTGCTTGTTCAGAAACAAGTGTACACAAAACTTAGCAAAGCTGGCACAGGAAGGATGCCTTGAAAAATGGCTGTCAGTTCATTTAAGACAATGAAATAATATATATATAGTAAACATCCTGGAAAATCATAATGAAAAATTTGGAAAAAGAATAATTGTTCTAGATATTAATCCATTAAACTATAGCAGTTAAAGCAATATGACATCAGAACGAATTAATCAGTAAAGGATACAAAAATAGGCACAAATAATTATGGTAATTTGGCGCAATAATAAAGACTATAAATAAATGGGCTAAGGATGACTGTTCCAAAATAGTACGAAGACCAGCGGCTAGATGATGTTCAAAAATTACCACTTGAAATCACAGCTTAAATTAACTTCTGGATGGCTCAAGTAGTATATTATAAAAGGACGTGCATACATATACTAGATCAAGATAAAACAGAGGCTGTAAAAATGACTCAGTCAGTAACGTGCTCACAGGGACTCGGGCTCAGTCCCGAGGACCCACATTAAAAAAAAATTGGATACAATGGTGGCATTTATAATCCAAGCTTGAGAGGTGGAGAGGGAAGATTCCTAGAGTTCAATCAGCAGGCTCCAAGTCACCAAGAAATCCTGCCTCCAAAAGCAAGAAAGAATACAATGTAATTAAATTATAGCCTCAAAAATTAAAGAAAACACAAGGCGGTCAGTTCCTGAGGAAGAGTGCCCAAGATTGCCCCCTGGCCTCCACAGGCACATGCACCCCCACTCGTGGGTCTGTGTGGATGGACACCCACAGGCACAAGACAATACAAGTAAATATTCTTTTTGTAGACTTTTCATGAGGAAGACTCACAAAGTGAAGACTAGTGTTGGTGGCTGTCATTGCGACAGATACGTTCTATATTTGACAAACTGTGGTGTTTATTAATATAACAGAGTCAATACTCCCAACTGAAAGAGTCCTGATCAATTTGTCAGACACATGACACTAAGAAACTAAACACAGGAAGTGAATAGGCATGCCATCTACAGGCATGCCTGCTTAAGAAAGAAACTGGGAACACATAGAGAACTGTGACAGTCCCCTTAGTGCTGCTGCTGCTACCTTAAAGACACTGGAGTGGAGGTCTGTTGGTGACCCTCTAGATAAAGAAGAAGTGAGTCTGTCCTCCCCACTGCCGGCTGACTGCCTTTAAGGGAATGAGAACTCTGCACCGTTGGAAAGACAGTCTATGTTTTACTGAAATGTGAACTCTCTCTACTGGCCTCTCAGTAATTAAATGCATCTGAACACACACCCAGAACGTTAATATATGTATATAATAATGAAAAGGTAGAAGAGTCTTGAATGTTACTCAGAAGCATAGTCTGTCTGGGTAACTGCCAACGGCTTAAATGTTTACACGGGTCATGGAACTTGTTCGGCAAGGGAAGTGACTGGTTGGTGAGACAGAAGGGAAGGACGGTGACCGTGGCAAATGGAAACACAACCTCACTAGGGCACGGCAGCTCTCAGCAACAGCTACGTGCTAACATCAGGCAATGATAAGCCAGGCTGCCTGATTTCTGATTTTCCTGGAAGAAGAATTGGAACTGGAGGACCCAGATCCCCGCACACTTGGAAATAAGACATGTGGGTTATATGTACACCTGTCCTTGTGGCAGAACATCCATTACCCTGCTGTCTACCTCCACTCCCCGAGAGAGGATCCTGCGCCGTGCTCTGATGTGTGCCTGGCAATCTGTGTACAGTGTGCACCACACCCGTTAATGCCAGCTGCTGGTCAAGAGGCATCAGGAGCCATCGCATGTCTCCACTTCTCTCTCCCTCTGTCTCCACCTTCACTGGAAGTTATACGAGTCCTGGAACAAGTCCACTTATGAAGCAGGTGCAAAGTAGGTGACCCCTGACCTCTGATGTGCCATGACTGGTGACCTCTGACCTCTGATGTGCCATTCAAATGAGGAGAACATTCATGGTGACACATAACAGAACTGCAGACTCATGAGTATCACAAAGCTGAGCAGGGAAGCAACAGGGTAAACACATGGCAATCTTAATATAAACTATAAATTGATATGCTGCCCGCTGGTATACCAGTTGTGACTTCGGAAGAGAGGCAGAAATTTTTCCAATGAGTGCCTTGAGACATGGGACTTGGGACAATGTTTACACGTTCCTTTTCTTCCTGAATTTTTTTTTATGTACTGTAATAATTTCTTTCGAAGACAGTAATATTTTTTAAAGAATTAGTGATTGTCAGTGTTAGTTATCAACACAACCATCTGAAATCACCCAGGAGGTGTCTCATGAGGGAGTACATAGAAGAGGATGGTCTGCAGACTTCTCCGGGTACTGCTTGATTACACCGAATGACATGAGGAGACCAGACCCAGGCCTCTGTAGCTGGTATCATCCCTTAGAGGTGGGTTCTGGATGATTGAGAGTAAAGATGAGCTGGACGGTCAGCGGGCACACCTTCATTCTGTCTCTGCTCCTCACTGTGGATGTCATGTGAAGCATCTGCCACTCTGACCTCCCTTGTATGACGTACTGTATCCCGGACCTGTGAGTCAAAATAAGCACGCTGTCCCCTCAGTTGCTTTTTGTCAGGGTAGTTTTACCACAGAAGCGAAACCAGGGCAGTGAAGAAAGGAAAAGAGGGAGCAATCAACTGGTCTAGCCAGAAGACATTTTTCTTCTCAAGAAAGCAGCCCTCTATCCACTCTTAAGAATTGTGAGTGTAAAGCCAGGACTAACCAAAGCTCACCTGCGTAAGAAACCTCAGATATGTTACTGACAGCTGTGATATTGGTACAAGGCCAGTATGTGGCCCAATTTTTAAAGATGGAGCATTTAGAAATAATTCATGAAGGAGCTGAGACTGTGGGAAAGTCAAACAGAGATGTGCTTTCCAAAAATTGGCATTGAGAGTCTGTTCATCTGTGTGGAAAGAAAACTGCAACCGAGCCCCTCTCCTCTTGACTCAGAAGTCGCGCCACATCAATTAAAAACGTCACTGCAAAAGGTAACATAAGAAACCAGAAGGCCGTGTATAGAATGAAGAGATAAAAATACCTAAAAGTTATACTTAGTATTTATGTTTTAATACTTATGTTGCTACTTTGTTTCCAGCCCAATTACTTCTGACGCCTTTGAAGACCATCTATCTACCTAAAGCATTTCTGAACTGTTAAGCCTTGACTACTCTCGGCCATTTCTAATCGAAATATCTCAAAAACACCCTTTTAACTAACAACCACGAGCTTCCTTCAGCCTCTCCAGTGATTCCCCCATAACTCCTTCCCCTTCCTGACCATCCTCTGTAGCTCCTCCCCTTTTTCAGTTGATCCTTTTCTCCTCCCCCAAACCCTCAGCTCCTCCCACTTCCTCCTGCCCAATCATTGACTCAAGCCTTTATTTGAAAAGTTAAGGTGGGGAGAAGGTTCACAAGGCAACTCCTCATCTGCAGCCCCTCCCAGGAGTGGAATTAGCATCAAAATACAAGCCCAGGGCTATCCACAACATAATTACAGCAAGTCAGCTCCCGCACTAAGCACTTTACTACACGTGCACACTGAATTTCACAGCAGCCCTGTGACAGAAGTACCGTATCATCCCCATCACATGGAGGACACTGAGGCAGTGAAAACCAAGTTCAGTACTAAGCTGGGATCTAAACCCATTCAAAAGATTAAACAGGCATTTCAGCAGAGGAAATGCCGCCCATCCGTGAGCATACGTAGAAGCTGCTTTCATTGGTAATCCATGAAATGCATATTAGAACTACAACCGTGTTCCGACTGTGGGTGTGGGAGACAGTGCCGGTAGAGAGAATGCATGCTACACACGTGTGAGGACCCAAGCTCGGATGCAGAGTACCCACATAGATGCAGGCTCAACCCCAGCATTAGGGAGGCAGGGACAGAGAATTCTGGTAAGAAGTAGACAGCTCAAATCTGGGAGCCCAAGGTTCAGTGAGAGACTACACCTCAAATAAAGCCAGAGAGCATTGGAAGAAGAAACCCATAATCCGCTTCAGACCTCCATATATGCAAGCAAGCATATGTAAGTTATTTTCCTTCCAATTGTACACACATCTAGCTGGCAACAGGTAACTTCCCAACATAAGATGATAAGAGCATGGTCTCTGCTGTGCTACTCAGAGTAATTCAGGAGTTCAGTAGTGCTGAGTTGACACCTTCATCTTCATAACAGCCAATTCATAATGTCTTGCTCTTAAGTTTTGTAAAAAAAAAGAAAGAAAAGAAAAGAAACAAAACCAAACAAAAAATCAAAAATAACAACAACAAAACTAACTCCTACCTCATTAGGTCTTTTTTTTTTTAAATTTAACACAACATTTTATCTCACATGGGCACATGAAATGGTTCCATTAAAAATAGAAGCAAGTATGCCTTAATTCATAAAATATGCATCCATATTTTATTAAGTGGCTTGTAAAATATAAAATTCTTTAAACATTGAAGGAAAATTGAGTCTTAGTCACGTCTATTTTTATTAAAAATATAGTGTGTGCTTGGCTGAAATTTTAGATAACCTAAGTTTTAAAAAACCTATTTTTAAAGGATGCATGTGCCAGTTTAAGGGAGCCAATAAATCAGAATAATGCCTGCTGAGTCATGGCGGGTTTTCAGCTGTGTTCCTTGTTTGCTTAGTTTGTTGGGGTTGGGGGATCTAATTTGTTCTTGTTTGGTCTTTTGAACCCTCTGCTCCTCTGCCTTATTGCTCACTGGTCACCTTGAGATACTAAACCAGAGCCTGGTTACAGTTCAGTTTATCACAGAGCACAGAGTATTGTTATACTGGCCTTTGAAAGGTTCTTAGCAGAGTTGTCGTTAACCCTGTCTCGAAAAACCAAAAAAAAAAAAAACAAAGAGGATAGCAATGTCAGGCAGTGGGTCTGGGGGAGTAAAACTGGGTAGTAATGACGGAAGGTTTCCCAGATTACCTTCGACCCTCCCCAGGACTGGCCAGCAGTCAACTCCTGCCCAGTTTGGTTCAAAAGCTCCCTCAGTTTAAAACAAAAAAACAAAAAAAACAAGCCAGTGCTACCCACACTTTCTGTGTCCAAAGTGTAATAATGGAGTAAATGATGTTTTCTTTCCCACATCTGCATGCAGAGATTGTTTTGGAGATCTTTCAACTTAACTCATTATAATCAAGTTGTACCAGCCTTTGTTTTAATAAGATTCTAATCTCGAGGCCTATCCTTCGCACCAGTGACTTTACACTGTTAATTGCTTCCCTGTCCTCCATTAAACTGCGGTTGCAATTGCTTCATCGTAACAGGCTCTCTTTGCTTTGTATTCTCCCCGAGTTCTGCAGACAATCTCGACAACAGCTTCTTACTAAAGAACAAAATTACCTATTATCCCTTTAATCTTGATGTACTTTTTTATGAGTCTAGTTCCTAGCTAGTGTCCAACCAGGAAACTACATATTATCTTCTTTTTTTAAAAAAAAATGTTTTTTTTTTAAGCAACATAGTATGGAAAGCCAAAATTTATTTCTAGATAGAACTTGCATAGTGTGTTCATTTATTGTTTTATAGGACCAATTAAAAAGACAAAGGAGCCTATTCTCCCCTTGATACAGCAGAGTGACTCCCATTAACACTGAGAGAGAGAGATGCTTGTGTAGGGGTGAGTGGAGCTGTCCTAGGAAGTGGAGCGGCAGGAAGTGCTCACTCCTCCTTGGAGTTCACATGATCAGCTCCACATTTTCCTCTAGAGAAGCTGTACCTAAAGTAAACAGCTCAACTCTCAAGTCAATACCACACACACACACACACACACACACACACACACACACTTTCTGATTGTTTGTATATTGAAGAAAATCAAAGGATAATTTGAGGCAGTTTTTTTCCTTCGTAAACCAACTGGATGTGAATTTGCTGTCTTAACACAGATGACACAACTTACAGAAAGAATTCAGTAATGAAAAACAACCCGGGGTTTGACAGGGCTTTCCTGAAGCGCAGTCCTTGGAGACCAGCTCCTGAAGGCAGAGGTGAGAGCTAGAAGTTAGTTACCTGCAACACTGCAACAGAAGCGCAGAGTTGGGGGTCGGGCTGACAGGCTACTCTTCTGACCATCTGGAAAGAGCTTCTGACTTGAGCAGCTCTCCACACCTGCCTCACCTGCTGCACTGAATGAAAGTTTTTCACTTTAGTTCTTCATAATTGGACACAAATTAGGGGTGGTTCTCCTTCA
Organism: Tokudaia tokunoshimensis; assembly: GCA_036184795.1. Lineage (NCBI taxonomy): Eukaryota > Metazoa > Chordata > Mammalia > Rodentia > Muridae > Tokudaia > Tokudaia tokunoshimensis. The sequence continues at coordinate 176,638,352 of BTHU01000001.1, forward strand.
CCACTTCCTTGGGTTAGCCGCCCAAGGGCCACTGCGTAAAGTGTGAGCCGTTCAGGGCTCTCTCTCTCATGATCTGTTCCGTTTTCATTTGTTTGCTTGGTTTTAATGTTGACACATTCATTTTACATCTGCTAGGCATCAAGTTCAGATTTGGTTTCTAGCCTTTGAAAATGTACTTCAAAGAGAGAGCAACCCTCTCCTGCCGTCTCTCCATCTGCCCTCCATTTCCCTGACCCCATTTTCCAAAATCCACACTCAATAGCCTTATTTCCTGACTCCAACTCTCTCTGGTCCGTGATGGGTTGGCCCTCTATCTGGAATGTTCTTGCTATTCATATTGACCTGGAAAGGACTTCTGAGATGTTTTCCTACTAATTGCTTCCTTTCTTAACTATGACAGATCCTTGTCCTCAGAAAATTACGTGCAACCTTCTTTGGAACCAAATTAAATAAACAAACAAACAAAAAATTCAAAACTCTTACCCAGCTTCCTTCTTTTATATCATTCATTCATTTGCTTGTTGATTTATTTATTTATTTATTTTAAAGACAGTGTCATATAACCCAAGCTGGCTTGAGACTGACTCTGGAACTAACAATGACTTTGATTCCTTGACTCTCTTCCTACGTCTACCTCCCAGAAGCATGTACCACCATCCCCGGCTTATCTTCAGAGTTTCTTATCCACATTTAAAAAATGACCAAGGAACTAGGAAGGTAGATTCATGGGAAAAGTGCTTGGTGCACAAATGTCAGAACCGAAGCACAGAGCCCCCCAGAGTCTACATAACAGCTGAGACTGGTCACATACATGTAACCCAATCCTGCATGTCTACATGACAGCTGAGACTGGTCACATGAATTAAACCCCAACCCTTATATGTCTACATGACAGCTGAGACTGGTCACATACATGTAACCCGATCCTGCATGTCTCCATGACAGCTGAGACTGGCCACACATGTGTAATCCAGTCCTGCATGCCTACATGACAGGTGAGATTGGCTACACATGTATAACCCCATTTCTGCATGGCGGACAGACACAGCCCCAGAGCTAGCTGGGCAGCTAGCCTCGCTAAAACACTGAGCAGCAGAATCAGTGAGAGACCCTGCCTCAGAGTTGTAAAGCACAGAATCCCAACATGGTCTCCACAAACGTGTGCCCGGGTAAGCATGTTTCCACACCTATCAGGACACACGGTGGCTAGATGGCTCTCTCCTTTTAATAACTTTCAATATCCTCTTTTATGTTGGATTCCAGCTCAACCCTTGTTGCTTTTGCCAGAATTCCCTGAAGAATCTTAAACTCTCTCACAGTTAGAATGCTTTTAAAACTTTTCCCTGCTTAGTATTGTGGGGTAGAACATAGAAGAACCTGGGGTTGAAAGATGGAATGGGGGGGATGTAAATGTTACTGGGTCCCAATTATCATTCCGTATGGACCTTGCATTTAAAAATAAAGAAAATCCTTTCATCCCCCTGACGCTGCATCAGCTCTGGCTCTCTCTGGAGCAGACACTGAGATAGGATGAGGAGCTGTGTGGGGCCGTGGGACAACTCTGAAGAAGGCAGGGTGGAAACAAGTGGGTGGAGCTCTGAGAGGTGTGAAGGGCAGGGGTGAGGAAGAGTGACTGGGAAGGAAGTGAGGTGTAGTTCCGAGAAAACTCTGGACAGAACAAGGACTAGTCTTCAAGTCAATTACCTGCTGGGGACGTCTCACACAAGCAGGAAGTCTCACAACTGCCTTTGCACAGATGAACTTTAGCAGCAGTAGACGTGATGCCAACAGAGGGATCTGCCCACCCCCAGACATTTTGTTGCCTCCTGTCTTAGGGTTTCACCGCTGGGAAGAGACACCATGACCAAGGCAACTGTTATAAACATTCAGTTGGGACTGGCTTACAGGTTCAGAGGTTCAGTCCATTATCATCATGGTGGGAAGCATGGCAGAGGGCAGGCGGGCATAGTGCAGGAGGAACTGAGAGTTCTCCATCTGACATATAGGCAGCAAGGAGGTGACTGTGTTCTGCAGGCATCCAGCAGGGGACTCTCTTCCTCACTGGGCAGAGCTTGAACACTAGGAAACCACATAGCCCGCCTATAGGGTGACATACTTTCCCTAACAAGGCCACTCCTCCTAATAGTGCCATTTTCCAAGGTCCAAGCGTATTCAAACCACCACACCACCTGAAGTATGACTCTTATCCCAGAGGAAGAGGTCACTACCTGCCAGGACAGTTTTGTTCCTACTGGCCATTCCTGCAGTGCCCAGGGCTGTCCCTTAGAGAGTTATCACAGGACCACTGGTGGGTGTTGGAAACTAAGAGTGAGATCTCTACTTTCATAAATCAGCCCCAAGGCTACGCACATGTTTGTCCTCATCCCAGATGTTAAGCTGTCTTGCTTCCAAAGGTCAGCACAGCCAGGTTGTAGAATTCACTCTTGGAATTGTTTGCCACTGTAAAGATTCCCAACTTTGAAAGCAAATCATTTTCCAACTCCTAAAGATATAGTTAAGTCTAATTTTCCTCTTAACAATGATTGCAAAAGAAAACAAAAGCCTGTAATCAGGATGTCTTGTCTAATGGACTAAATTTACAAAAGGAAACTCAAGAGTTTATTCTGTCCAGTCTTTCATACTGCTGAGTGTCAGCAGTACTGCTAGGGTGGATACTTTGTTTCCTTCAGTGTGCTACAAACTGCGCTTCTAAAGTGAAAGTATCCAGAAGTCCGTAAGAATGTCAGAAGGTCTCCAATCCTGACCTTGGATTTACCATTTCCCAGGCACTAAAGTAAATACACTAGTGCTCAGGGTTACCAAGGATAGCCAAGATTCACTGCATGTGAGTAAAGTCAAGGAGGTAGAGTCACTGTTACAGTTTCCCAAGGATGCCAGCCACTTTGTGCCAGATGCCCATAACCCATGACATATGAAAAGACACTAAGCTGAGACAGACCTTTCCATAGAGGTTAGCTAGACGCTGTCCAGCTACACTGCTGGAGGAAAATCAACCTGTCTGCAGTGTTCAACTTCCCAGGACTTGTACTCACCCTGAGGCTAAGAACCATGGTCACATGTACCCTAGGGTCCCTAGCACCCAGCACCCCTGCCTGACACAGAGAAATGCTGGATAAGTATTCATAATAAAATAATCAGATAGACTTTAATTCCAATTCTGAGCATCCGAGTTGCCTATTTGAAGAATGAACTGGATTACAAGAGGACTTATTTTAAAATCTGTTTAATGTGCAATTGTACAATGCAGAGTTGTCTTGCACAGTGGGACCGGAACAGCTAGAAATGACTTGACTGACTACAGGGTCAGATTTCCGTGTTCAGCACAAAAGCCACATTGTTCTCATTGATCAGCTTTATAATAAATAAATGTTTACAGTTATCACAGTAATTGGTTTAAAACATGATAACCATAATTTATGCTTCTACTAATAAAACAATGCATTTAACAGTGCACAATTTTATGTTAAAGCTGTGTTTGTTTAAAAAAAAAAAACTTGAAAACCTCTGCTTCAGCAAGAACCAAATTGGCTTTAAGCCCGAGAGTTTTTCCTGGATTTGCATTCCCCTATACCATAATGTATCTGAGATTCAGAGAACTCATACAGTGATCATACAGACCTTATATCTGCAGACCATCAAGTTACGTGAGAAAATCTTAGAAGTGCTTGGCAGGGCCCTCTCAGTGTTGTTTGCCGCCTTCTCTCTTGCAAACATCTCTGTGTCAAATAACCACAGAGGATTGCATAACACAAAAACCAGCCCTTCCTGAATGTGGTCATTAATTTTATTTTTCAATATTTGGAGAACAGTAATTATTTTGAACACTTTTGCTCTTGTTGAGTAAAACAGTTTTTTGTTTTCAGAATTGACCAATTTCTTCTCAACTCTCTATTACTATGTACGCCAGCTCACGCCTCCCTTGAGAATATGAGTGGCTTGGGGTAGGAGTTATGTCCTCCTGTCCCTCTTTGCAGTGAGGACTGCACGGCGACAGGCAGCTCATTCTAAACAAACACTTGCTCACGTTGTGGAGCGTGTATATGAACTGTCTGATGCACTGATGTGTCTGTTGTGAGTGCTTATAAATCTCTCATCATTCCCTAGTCTTCTGAGGTGGGCATCGCTGCCTCTTACACAAAGGAATTTAAAGCACCCTCAGCATGTTGAAGTGACCTGACCAATGTCACATAGCTCTTAAGGGTACAGCCAGGTGCAGAGTGCTGGCCCAAGGCTAACACCCACTAATGAGAATGTTTCCCCTCCTAGAAAAGAGAATTGTAGTCACAAGATAATCGAATCGGCCAGAATTCACCACTAGCATGTGTGTGCCAGAGTTCCTGTCATAACCTGGGCTCTTCTTTCTGTGGTATGTGTGTATGAGGAAAGAAATGCTCCTGTAGTTGAGCACAGCCAGTGTCAGATGCCATGATGATATTTCACCCATCGAGACATTTCCTCCAGGCTAGGGTTGCAGTTCAGTTTGTAGAGTATTTACCTCGCGTGCACAAACCCTTGGGCTTGATCCCCAGAGCTTAATAAACCAGGAAGCACATGCCTGTCATTCTAACACTGAGGAGGTAGAGACAGAAAGATCAGGAGGTCAAGGTCATCCTTGACTACAAAGGAAGTTTGGGGCTAGTCTGGGTGCACAAGACTTTGGCTCAAAAATAGGTAAGTATGTAGGAGGGGGCTCCCCCTGCCCCATCATGAACTATGAGCAAAGGGTCTTGGCCTATGAAACTGTTTTGAGAGTGTGTAGGCATAAATATTTGCAACCTACTTTTAATAAGGGTTCAACTTCTCCTCTAGCCCACCACCCAGCAGAGATAATGGAAGAGAAAAATTATTAAGGTATGTGGGCAGTAGACCTGTTCAGCAATAGTTCTTTGGGGGTGAGCTCGATCTTCTTTGGCAGCAGTCCAGTCCCTCAGCAAACACCAAATACGACTAAGCAGCTGCAGACCAGTCCTCTAGACAGACAGACACCACACACAAACTGGCAGCTACAGACCAATCCTTTCAGCAGGCAGACACCAGGCAGGAACCAACAGCTGTAGTTCAATCCTGGAGGAACTGTTAGGCTCGCCAAGCAGCCTGAGGTGACTGAGGCTGCTGAAGGGGCAAACTGCCACAGGAACATTACAAGCAGTTCTTGGGCGAGTTTCTCTCAACAGCTACGTTACCACAAGTTTAGCTCAAGAGAGCGATGTAAGGTGAACCGCTATAGGCTTGTCGTTAGGGAGGAATAGTGAGGTGGAGCAAACCAAAGCGGCGCTCAGTCCACCTCTCCCACTGTCTGCGGGGTCATGTTTATACTCCTTCATCCCGGCTCCTTTCCCGTGTCTGCTTCAGGAAAACATTCTTTCCTGTGTCTGCTTTAGTAAGACATCCTGTCACCTGTGAGCCCCCAGCAAAACATCATTTGACGTCATTTTCCAAAGAGACTAGAAGTTTCCACTTCAGCACTGAAATAAAAGTTTTAGTCTAAAGTTTGAAGTTCTTCAACATTGAAGTAAAGAAACGTTTCTAAAATATAATACCAGTTTATATTGTTAAATTTGGTGTTTGTAAACATTCTCAGTACCCTCGTAAATAATCTGTATGGTTAGTGTGACTTTGTGAGGATTCGTAGGTACAGTGACCATATCCAATAACATTATTTGTAACGTTTGAATATTTTATGATAAAAATAATACTTATCGTGAGTGCATTTGGCTCCCTGAAATGGGACGTGGAGGGGCCCTCTCAAGGTCATTAAGTGACCTTGTCAGGACTCACTCAGTTTAGTCCTCATAAACGAGGAAGGTGCCCGATTCTCCGGGCACCAGCAGGCATCTTGAACGGGGCAGAGGAGACACACCTGTGCTGTCCTCTTCCTGGGTTCCATGTGTCCTTCCATCTCTGTTTTCTGACTTGGTGACTCGGTGAAGTGTTTCCTACAGGAGGCAGGGAGCAGAAAACACTGGTTATGCAAGTACCTCAGAGCAGAGCCCTCAGCTGAAATCCTCTATTCTGCCTCTGCGGCTCCTCTCTGATGGAGCTGGGTTCTGAGGGTAGGGCTTGTGCTAGCTTCCTGGTGAGGCCTCTTGGCAGGCACTTAGGCACGCCCTCTTCCTTGTCCTTCAGCCTTGGAAGCTTCCTGCATCCCTTGACCCACAGCCCTCCTTCCTTCATCCTCACAGCCATCAACATCTGGCTCAGTGTAAGGACCTATGTGGTTATCTGAGGCCTATCCACACGATGTGGGATTGTCTCCCCACTTCACAGTATCGACTGTAGTCACTTCTGTAGCTGTCCCTTTGCTGGGGGACATGTGCATGCACCTGCAGAGTGGGGAAGGGATACATGATTCTGCCGACCATGGACACGCCTAGCAAATTCCAGGTGACTATATTCCTCAGGACACCTGAGCAACAGCCAAGTGCACTCTGTGAGCAGGAGACGCTCTGTCCGTTCATCTCACAGCTCCCCAAGACCTCCCTGATGTACATACAGTCTCCCTCTCATGGGCTGCCTCTCCTCCACTGACTGCTTTCCTCCTAAACCTAATGATAAGGAAGTTGCTTGATTCACTCGCTATTGTTTCTGTGAAATACTTTGGTGTGAGGGAACAGAGTGTGTGGGGCTCTGGCCTGTGAGAAGAAGAGGGAGGAGGAGGATCAGGTCAGTCTCTTCCCACACATTCACTTCCCATTGTTACCTCTCTGTTTACACTACCACACTTTGATACAGAATTTCTAACTTTTTAAGAAAATGGCCCCCTTCGAGCAAGCCTTTCCAGACTTTGATGCTTAGCTTGTTCTCTTTCTCTCTTTCTCCCTACACCCTCCTTTCCTCCCTCTTCCTTCCCTCCCTCCCTCTTTCCCCCTTCCCTCCCTCCCCCTCCCTCCTTCCCTCCCTCCCTCTTTCCCCCTCCCTCCTCCCCCTCCCCCCCTCTCTCTCTGAGCTGAGGAACAGTTACCAGTCAAATCAGCCACTCTGTAGCTTTCCTATTAGTGAATCTATCTCCTCTGCCTCAGTTTTTTTATACATAAGACACAGAGACGGCTTCTCCACTTTAAAACCCATGATTGCCCTCCAGTTTCTGCTCACACATACTTATTTCTAAAACTCACCGAGGCCACCCTACCCAAACCATAGGACAAAGGCTAAGTGCCTCGGCAGAAGCAGGGCCTGTCTCCTGCCCTCCCTTCTAGCTCACCACAACTTGCAGCGCATGCAGCCCTCCAGCAACGCCTGCCTGGAAGACTCCAGGTATGCTGACGAGAGGAGACGACTACCCATTATCAGGAATTTTATCACTTTACTGAGTTTTTAAAATGGGAAGAGATGGGTCAGACAAGTGTCAAACTACATCAGACCGATGCTCTCGAATTTCCAGGGAGAATCATCTTGCCTTGGGAAAGAACAAAAAATATAACTGGATATCTTTAATTTTTGATTAAAAGGTATATTTCTGTTTAGAGTGTAGTTAAGCAGAGATCGTGGGGCCCAAAGGATACTTCAAGCGTCATTAGACATGATCTTCCCTAAATGAAGTCAATGGGAGAAGCAGGATCGGGAAGGTCCTGCTGGTTCTCTGGACCTTGGGAGTGAGTAAATAAATGGAAAGTCAGCTTCTGCCTGGGTATTACCACCTGTGGGATTCGGGGTTGGGGGACCACAAGAGCCTGCCATCTTATCTCTGGGCAAGGCTTGGCACTGCTAAAGCTGCCCGATCCCAGTCACCTGATGCCTTAGTTCCCACTGCCCAACAGAAGCATCTAAACAGAGCCAGAAGGGCAACTACTCTGCCAGGCAGAGCATCTCCTCCCAAACCGTTTCCATCCACAAGACCACATGGCCACAAAAGCCCTCTGCAGAGGGTCAGGGCTGTGAGCCAGGGGGAGGGGTGTGGTTAACACACGCAGGCTTGTCCTTTGTCCCCATGCACTTTGCATGGGCTTCTTACTGCAAGAGGGCCTCTTTTGACAAGTGATTCTCACCAGCATCCATCTGCCCCATCTAGAGAAGCCACACCCCTTTCCACCTCCAGGCCTCTGTTCACCATGTCCAGGAGCCAAGCCACACTCACTCCTGCCCTTCCTCCCATCCTCTCTACTCACACCATTGTGCCCATTGTTAGTGCTCAGGTCCCATCTGAGAAGCTACCACACCCAACACACACAGCAGGGAAAGGCCATTGAGAGTGTCATAAGACAGTCTTAAGTGTACTATTCGGGGTGGGCAAGTGTAACAAACTTTCCAGCAGACTTTTGTCAAGACTCTCATTTGGCTCAGTCCCCCTGCTGCTCACCATGAAAGTAAAATGAGTAGTTAGATATTTAAACGAGAAGAAGCCAAGTCAGTTGCTAGGCTTTAATTTCTAGTCCTGCATGCTAGTGGGTTTTGTTGTTGTTGTTTTGTTTTGTTTTGTTTTTTTCTCGCTTAAGATACTGAATATAGCAATATTTTTATCAAAATGCACAAGCCATTTTCTTATGCTTTTTTTTTTCAAATTTATTATTGCATGTGTGTGTGATGTAAGGGGGATGGGGCCATCGTGCAAGTGGGAGGTCAGAGGGCAGCTGTGTGGCCTTGGTCCTCTCTTCCCAACTCTTTGTGGGGATCTTCAAGCTTATGAGCAAGTGCTCTCCATGCCGCGTCGTCTTGGCAGCCCCCACGGACCGGACCGGATCCATTTTCATTCCCACACAGGCTTCTGAGCTAAGCAGAGTGACTGGCTGTGATACACTCTGAAAAATTCCTCTTTTTGCCTGTTTCTTCATATATAGCGTGAGAGTGACTTTATTTTCTCATCACAGCCTCATGCTTGTGTTATAGGTAATAAAACTGAGGCCCAGTTAATTAAAAGAAGTAAGCAACTAGGCTAACCTACAGTCAGTGGGTGTGGGGAAAGTGGACGTCCCGCTCATGGCCCATCTTGCATGAGCCCTGTGCAGACAGCATGAGAGATGTGCGGTTACCAGCATGAGGGACTGAGCTCAGGGTGCCCCGGCCTTTGCTTTGCCAGCCTCACCCTGAGCCCCCACCCCCTTTCCCTCCTTACCGAGCAGCCGAATACTCGGGACCGTCTGCGTGCTTCGTTGGAAAGTTGGAAGCCTGGAAAGTCGTCCGTGACTCATTTCCTGCGTCTGCATACCTTAGCAGAGCCCCGTATGGCGTGCTTCCTCTCTGCTGTTTCTCACACCACCACACCATGTGCTAACATAAGACTATTAAATGATTCAGCCTCATGCTCCTGACTGCAACTGCTTCCACCCATTGGGGTAACAGGAAGCATTTGGCTTGGAGAACTGCAGGAGACCTGCAGCCTGGCTCTAGAAGCCAACTCTTGCTAATTGAAAGAGCAAAAAGACAGCCAGAGTAAGCAGGGAAGCCAGGGAAACACCACAGACAAAGGAGAGGATTGTTTTATGGTAGGAAAAGCTCATGAAAATCAATGGAGATGAGCTAGCATATCGATACGCAAGAGAAAAAACATATAAAGAAGCAGCTGATAAAGTAACAACTAATAAAATATTGAGATTCCTATAGTCTAATTAGTAGTTGATTATATATATTAAAATAATAACACCCAAACCGGCCAAGTTAGCGCAGGATTGGATGTCGATGTACACGTGGAAGGCCCTGTGATGATGGTAAACCTGATTGGACTGTACTTCTCAAGAGTCTCGACTCATAGGCTCTGTGGTTTTTATAGGAATCCGCCTGGGGAAAATGGACAGAAATTTGGTCAAATACTCATAAACTGGGATGGTCAAATCAGCATTATTTATAATAGGAGAGAGCTGGAAACTTGATAAGTGACAGAAAAATGACATGGAATGTCACATAGTTTTAGGGGGCAGCATAATGTTGCACAGGGTATGTGAAAACTCGGGGAAATGTCAAGGCACAACCCACCACCTAAAATGTTGGGGGGAGACAGTCCTGCTTCATATAGTAGCACTGGGGAAATGCCAGGGCCTTTTCCACATGAGAGGGCAACCAAGGCAGGAAGGGCCTGGGGCTGAGGACTGAGTGCCGGCTGCTGCCACGCAGTAACCATGTGTCTGTGGCAGACTCACCCGACTCTCCAGTAACCCTACATTCATCTATGCGGAAATGCAAGATAACTTGGTAAAGACTCTAAGAAGTGCCCAGCATGCCCAGCACAGACCAGGGAGTGAGGCTGAGGCATTCAGGGTTCAGGGCACTTAGTACAGCAAGCCCAGATCAGATACAGTAGTGGCACAGAGTCACGGATAGCCAGCCTGCTCTTGGCTACCCTTGAAGTGTGATTCCAAAACTGAGGTCCTCACCCTGGTTCAAGTTTCAAGTATAAAGGAAGAGGTTGGAATGCTGTTTTTAGGTAGGTAAGATAGATAGCACAATGTAGATGGACCAGGGAAACATGGGCATGAACCATGAGGGAGTGGGGATGTTGGGCTCCGAGATCATGCCCACCTTAGAGCAGGGACTGGTCCGTCTAGAATAGGCAGTGATTGTCAAAGCAAATGGAGCCGCGTATGCCGCTTGAGGGCTCCTGCTGCCACCATCCACAGCCCCCTCGCTGCCTGTGGGCTTCTGAAGAGGCAGCCGCGAGCTTCCTCGATGCTCACTCTGAGCTCGAGGGTTCGTAGACCAGGGTGAGCTGCGGCTGTCACATCTCGTTCCTGTTGACTGAATATCAACGCATTTCTCATATTTGGATTTCCTGTCTCTGAAGAGCCAACCATTGAGGGGAAAGAGTTTTAGAGCTTGTTCTGGGTCATTCTTTCTCACATTGCCTAATCTCTCTAGAGCTTCAACTCTACATCTCTTAAAAAAAAATACAAAAAGGAGGCATCCAGCTCCACCTTTGAGAATTCATTAGAAAAGGAAAGTACCTGGAGAGAAATTAACATATAAAAGCGAGTTAGTAAATGATACCTTCTTTCCCTTTGTTCCAAAAGAGAAATTGCTTAGGCAAATATTGAAATATTCTTACGGCTCTGTGAATATATCCGGCAGAAGATACCAAAAAATATTTTGTTGATTACGAGTATTTCATAATTACAACCAAATCAAATATTGAGGATACAATGGTAGATGAGACAGAGTCCTTGCTGGTTACAGCTTTCCACAGACAATGAGAAAAATGTATATAATGAAGCGTTACATATGTAGTAAAGAATACATATTTAATGCTGTATGTATATCGCATAAAGCTTTTATAGGAAAATAAGATAATCCCAGGTGCTCACTTGCATATGACCTTGCAGTGGACACTGTGCCTCTGTAATAACTGGTGATTGTAACTGGGGCTAAGGGCATGTGAATGAATCACAGACTCTAAAGCATCAAACTCTAAAGGGACAGAATTGAGAAGGTAGATTCTGAGCTGAGAATGACCATGTGTCGATGTCTAAGAAAATGCATTCTATAAATTGTGACACCTCTGAAAGGGAAGTCAGCTGGCTTTCCTAGGCCAGCAAATTGCTGGTGACCCTGGAGAATTGTGTGAGACCGCGATTTAATTGCACAAGCTTTAAGGGCTCTGCAGTCCTTTATTCCATTAATTCAAGCTACAACTTTGTTCTCTCTGTCCCTTTTGAATATGCAATACTCATTGATTTCAAGGGGGAGCCACAGACACGGGGGAAGGGAAGGATGGGGCCAATTATCTGTTCAAAGCTGAGCATCGTTTAAAGTACTTGTTAAAGTGTTGGCTGCACATTAGTGAGTCAGCTCTGCGAGTTTTTCCAGAGGACTCTCCAGTCCGAAGGGGCATTTAAGAGGGCAGCCTCCTCGCCTGAACTCTCAGGGTCACGCCCTTGCCCTTGCTCCAGAGACTTGATTGTGGCCACTGGGAGGAAACAACCCCGCATTTCAGTCTCCGCATTACTCCCGAACTGCCTCAGATTTCACCGTGGCCCAAACATGATTGTCAACTGTAAATAACATGATAAATTTGCACAGCATTTGTTGGGCTGTAACTGCTGCTCCACACAGCAAGTCAAGTTGACGTAGCCTGGACCCCCAGAGACCTTTTGACTGAAAGAGTCTAAGTCTATCAGATGTACCCCAACACGGCCCAAAGACAGAAATGTTTGCAATATAACCTAGAACGTGAACTCGTAGGGAGAAGGTGAGAATGTGGTTTCAGCAAGCCTTCACCCCATGGCCTTTGTGTTACTGCACACGTGCGCGTGAGAAAGGCCTCCGACCAAGTCTTGTTTCTGTACTGATTTCCAGTCTGCACTTCCATGCTTATTAGAATTCATAAACGTACCATTAGAAAACGTCTCTGGGGTCAAGCCACAGGCAGACATCCTGATTTCCCACCCGCCATGTTACCAGCGACTTGGTGCTGGCATAAGGCTCCTGCCCTGGAAGCTTGGAACTCTTTCTCTGATGCAGAGAAATCACTTGCTCACACACTTGTCATTGTGACTTGATGTTCCCAACAGTCCTCCGTTTTCTCTTGCTTGGGTCTTTATAATGGATAGTAGGACCAGAGTCTGGACTGACTGCCATCAGTAATTATCACTAGGTGGTGCACACACACACAGAGAGAGAGAGAGAGACACAGACACAGGCACACAGAGACACACACACAGACACACACATAAACACACACACACACAAGTGAATCAAGCTTTTAATTTCTTCAGTATGAAGGAAGAGTGCTTCCATGCACAGCAACCCAGGATGTACCCTACGCCCTCCATACAGCAATGCCCCTGACGCCGTGAACTTGGAGTGCAGTACCAGGGAGCACTGTAAGCTTTGCAGTGGGTTCTAATCATGGCTTCAGTTGCAGCAACCTTGTGACCTACAGTGGTCAGCCATCCCAGGGATCCCAGGTCTCTCCCTCCACAGCAGAGTGTAGTATCCATTCTTCGTGTGGCTGTGAGCATTCACAAAGGAGAAATTCAGAGCGTCTCCTCATACGGCGTGGCTCCTGTACTCTGCTTTACTGTTTGTTTTTTCTCGGAGTTGACTTGTTTTGTGCAATTTCAGTGGCGGGGGTATTTAAGTCTATTACAGACTTTCCATGCAGTAGAAAGTCATATGTGATTAATACTTTAAAAGGAAAAAAAATCTTGCTTATTTTTCTCAAATGTCAGTTCATAAGAAACAAAGACCCTGAGAAATAGCTTGCCAGACCATTATAGCCAAATTCTGTCCTAATTCCGCTTATGGGGAGATTTTCTTCAGGACCTACTCTCATGTCAGGCCAGGGCTTCTTCACCTGAGATTCTCCATGTAAACTGGTAACAAAACACACAGTTCTACTGTTTATTAACATATATTCTCTGGTTGATTGACTTTTGTAAAATTTCATTTCTTGTAAAGAATTGGTATCAATAATCATGATCAATGTGTTTACACTCCTTGTCTAAAATGACTCTTGCCCTCCTCCGGAGTAGTCTGGCTTTTGTGACCTTCCTGCTTACCTGAGTCTCTTTTCTAATGTCTCCTGTGCCTTCTGAGGAACTAAAAAGATCAACAAAATAGTGATGTGGATGTCCCCTGTGAATATAGGGCTAAGAGATCTCAAGAAAAGCTTAAGTAATTTCAAAGCAATTACTTTCATAAATTTAAAGAAATCATCTGATCTTTAACTAATTGGTGAATATTTACACAACAGAAATATAGGGAGGTTAGAGATTTGAAGAACAAAGGTGATAAAACAGCCGGATGGCGTTCCACCTCAGCTGTGGAAATGGTGACATAGGAACCATTAGCCAGGAGACTTGTTATACAAGTTTCAGGTGAGGTAGAGGACTGTCAGCAGAACAGCTGGCTGGGGCGGGGCTCAGGAGGAGGCTGGTGTGTTAAGAAGCTTGCTGTTTCTGTAACAGAATATCTAAAGCACTCATAAGGAAGGGTTGTGTTGGCCCATAGGTCCAAAAACTTCAGTGAACAGTTGGTTAGCACCTGTAGGTTAGACCTGCAGTGAGCCAGCCCCATCATGTTGGGGCGTGTGTCAGAGAAGGCTGCTCTCTTCGTGGTAGCTAGACAGCATAAAGATACACAAAGGACTGGATCACAATAAATCTATCAAGGACACTTACCCAGGGGCATAACCATCTCTCATGAGGCCCCACCATTACCTATCAGTAACACAACACACTAGCAACCAAATTTCAAAATCTAGAATTGTAGGTAAATAAGCAATGGGAATTAATTCTGAGAGTCTCATACCTCTGGTCTGTGATGGGCATTTGAGAGTGTTTTCCACAGTATGAGGCTATAAAATCTTTCTGGATAAGTAGGAAACCTAAAACCCTATCCCAGCCATGATCTGTAGGTGTTTTCTGAACTTTTCTGAGCATCCAGGTGTTAGCAGGGTTTGGGATCAGTCTGAAGGCATCCGATTGACACAGGGAAGGGATCCTGTGTCATCTGTACCATGTGGAACAGTGCCATCCTGCCTTCTTTGTCATCTTAGAGAGTCTGTGGTACAGTCATTGAGGAAAAACAAAGACTGTTCTACATTACCTGAACTTCTATTTCATATACCAACCACGCCCCAGCGGGTGATGGTACGTACCTTTAATCCCAGCACTCGGGGTACAGAGGCAGGCAGGTCTCTGTGAGTTCAAGGCCAGCCTGTCCTACAGAATGAGTTCCTGGCCAACCTAGTCTACACAGTTAGTTCCAAGGCTACTTAGGGAGACCCTGTCTCAAAAAAGCAAGGCAAAGAAACAATTAAACTAGGTTTTTTTTTAATGGGCTTAATATATAATTAAATTTCCAGAAATAAAACTATTGTATAAATCATAAGAAATTCAGATGCTTTTTGTTTAGAATCTTCCTAGAGCTGGTCAAACTCCACCAATGGCTAGTCCTCTTATGCATTTAGTCACCATCTTAAAGACGTTTGTATCTTCTGCATTTGCACCTAAGAAATTATTGGCTACTCTGTGTCTACTTAAAATATAGACATGTGTAGCCATGGGTAAGAAGTACCCAGTGAGATGCACATTCACTTAAGTTCTTCCTTATGCATTAGTCATGCATATTAGTGTACTGTTGGCTTAATGAACAGTCTTTATGTAGTCTCTTGTATAAAACATGTTTTAAGGGCCATATTCAATCAGATAGTATTGAGAACCATTACTGTATCAAGGGACTGTGTAGCAGTGTGCAGACTGAACCAGATTCCAATCCCGAGCTAGGAATCCTCTGCCTTCTTGGATGAGAAGATGAAATGTTAGCAAGTACTTGGGCGACTTTGAAAGGGCTAAAGATAGTGTTCAGAATAGAATATGGCCACCGCGGTGTGCTGCGTAATAATAAATGCTGTGCCAAGTGACCTTGCCTGCGTGGGCTCTTTTTATAATATGGAGATCGGTGTATTTATTCCCCTGTGTCTGAGTGAGTGAGATGTCAGGTGTGTTGCATATTCGATAATAACCATAGCCATGCTTAAAAATAACAATAGGGAAACTCAACGAGATCTAAGCCATCCTCACTTAGCCCACAAGGTAAAGAGATGGAGCCTCACTGGATAGTAAGCTGTCAACCACCACATTAATATTGCCAGCCAGATAAGAGGTCTTCAGCATTTTCTAGAATAACATTTTCAACTGTATTTATCATGTATTTATTATATGTATTAAACACATAAAAGTTATAATGGAGATCATGGCCTTGGGATCTAACTTCCCTAGGATCCCTGTGCCTGTCTCTCATGTCTGTGGGCAAAGGAGGGTAATGGTAAGATTATTACTCAGAGAAGATGAACTATCTGTTAGCCAGAAACAGGTGTTTGCCTGTGTTACAGACTTGAGGCCTTAAGAGAAATATACGTGCGCTCTCTCTCTCTCTCTCTCTCTCTGTCTCTCTCTCTCTCTATCTCTCTGCCTCTCTCTGTCCCTCTCTGTCTCTCACTCTCTCTGTGTCTCTGTCTGTCTGTCTGTCTGTCTGTCTCTCTCTCTCTCTCTCTCTCTCTCTCTCTCTCTCTCTCTCTCTCTCTCTCTCTCTCTCTCTCTCTCTCACACACACACACACACACACACCATCATTCTGGACCTGGCCTGAGGCTCTTCCAAGAGACCATCAAGGGAGCTCATGGAAGGAAAATAGGAGGCCTAAGGTTAAGGTTCGTGGGACAGATTCGAGCTTTCCCTTACAGTGGCTATATGAGGCTAATCAGAATCAAGTACATCACTCTATGTTTAGCAGGGAGCCCCTGTGGTCAGTGACAGGAAGTCACATTGACACAGTGCTGTAGGAGACCTGAAGTAAAGCAGCCTGGGGGTGGGGGGAGGGACAAAGATGGAGAGAAGCCTCTTAGCACCAGGCTAAGAGGCCTGGTATTTCTGTCTCTGTGTTTCTGTAGCTGGTGCATATATGGAGAATTTCAAATGTAAATTATCTGTGGAGGAAAATGAGGACCTCAGAGTAGTCTAATAACAGAGACGGTTATTGAAACCACCTGGAGTGTCCTGTGTGCCGCAGAATCAAATACGGACTTGACAGTCGGAGTTGCTCACAGAACCTGGCATTACAGAGATTTAGTCGGCATTTCTGTGGCTGCACAAAAGGAGACCCCTCAAGAATGGAAGAAGGTTTCGATGATGCTGTTATTTAATCAGGAATGTCAAACACTAGCCATCATACTGCAGGCTTTTTAAAGCAGAGAAGCTAGGAAATCAGGGTTGGCTTACAAAGAGACAGGACAATGAATGACAAACGAAAGGAGGATAATTATTGATCTCCTAAAAGAAATGGGTGCAGGGTGTACTTAGGAAACATATTTTGTCTCTGAAGCTTCCATGTGAGTTAAAATGTATTAAAGGAAGCACACAGCCTTTTGTGTGCCAGTCAAATATGAGAGAAAAGGCACAAAAGGAAGCTCTAGAAATTAGCGCTTTTAAAAGGACAAGCAAGGAGGCCCAAGCTACAGTGAGTCAAATCGAGGGTCTTACCATGCCATGACCTCCCAGTCCCCAGGGTCACTGTGTTGGCGCTGGAGTCCAGCCTCAGTTCCTTCCTGTACTGCTGTTCTTGGCCAGACTTTGAGGCTAATGGGGATTGTCAGGGTTCAGCAGTGGGTTGCAGATGCACAGCGCCCACAATGCATTCAGAACGTACCCCATGACAGACCCAAGACTAGAGAACTCCACATCATGTGGTTTACTAGTTCTGAGCCAGGACAAAGTATTAGGTGAACAGCCTCATCTAAAATGGTATCATCTCAAAGTTGATACACTTTATAACTCCGTCACGTTTCCCAGGATTGTGGAATAGAAACAGCTGAGTGATTCGATGAAAAATTCTTGTTTTCAAAGCTTGGGGTGAGAGTGTTCCTGAATGTATGTTTTCCTGCATTCAAGATGGTGGAGTCCCCTAAAGAAACAGGAGAAGGCTTGCCCTGCTCGCCCAGAGCTGCGTTACCCACCCAGGGAGGCTGTTAGTAATAGCATAAGACTAGGGCCCAGAGCTCCCCTAAACCCCACTTTCACAGCATGCTTTTCTCACATTTACTTGCTTTCAGTGAAGACACTGTATAGATTTTCATGAACAGATTGGCACTAAGTTTGGGAAATGTTTGTATTTTAGTTCTGTTAAGTAGGATATGTATGTTTTCGTAAGACAGAATAATGAGAAGCTTGTACTTAGTCATCTAACAATTTTAAATTTTAATACTGTTGGCTGTTTCTAAAGAAAAATATCCAACCCAAAATAAATATTCCTTAAAATAAAATAAGGCAGCCCTTCAATACATTCAAGAAAACAGGATTGTTTTTCTCGGTCAGTGAGGATTATCACTAGCAAAAATATTCCACTGGTCCTGACATTTTTAAAAAAACAAAAAAACAAACAAACAAAAACCTGGTGCATTGTGGTATAGAAAAGACTTTAAATTTTAAAAACTAATATGCAAAACAAACTTTTCATAAAATAATGTGCAGAGAAAAGAGTCCTGTTTTTATGTAAGAAAGGTACATTTATTCTATAGAAGCAGAAGGCAGTGGGATGAAAGGAATTCAGAATTCCTACCACGAGGAAAACACACTTGGGAGGGGTGCATGGGGCTCCCTTTGCTCCTCAGGATAGCAGTGTTTGTCCAGCCACACAATGAACACGGGCTCCCATGAACCACACAGTTTACAAATGCCAAAAAGACGGGTTTTTTGTTTTGTTTGGTTGGTTTTGGGTTTTTGTTTGTTGGTTTGTTTGTGTCTTTTTTGACAAGGTCTCTCTATGTAGCATTGGCTGGCCCGGAACTCAGAGACCCACTTGCCTCAGCATCCCAAATTCTGGGACTAAAAGCAATGTACCACCACACCTAGCAGATTTTCATTTTTTTCCTTTTATATTTTTCTTTCTTTTTTTTTGTTTGTTTGTTTTGAGCAGAATTTTTATTCTTTACCAGGGAAGCAAAAAAAATACAGCAGGAAAGACTTTGTGTCTGCACTGTCAACATTCCTGGTGACACAACCAGAAATCACAGTAATGGAGTAACACGTTTGAGCTTTACATCCAGATGAGGCCACCGCTAGGGTTCTATTCGTCAGCTTCCCTAGATGGACACGTTCTAAGCCAGCGTCCTGTTTGATCCATGACATCACTTCTGCAGTAGTGGCTCCAGCAGCCTCCTGTACTGGATCAGGGGAGCTGGACCACCGAGGTTCATGCCAGGAGCTTTCTTTAGCAGGAGGATCCTGAGCAGATCGTGACTCAGCTGTAGTCTCTGGTCCCTCTGGGTGTTAGGGGGTGCTGTCCCCACCAGTGACAGGCTCGGGAGTTCCAGACTCTACTTGCCCATGAAGTGACCGGTCGTCCGTCCAGAGGTTGCCCCCAGGGTGCCCTTGAATCTTGCTTGCTCAGCTGCAGGGTTCCAGGAGATCCCAGTTGAAGGGGGCAACGGAAGTGAGCAAGGCCAAGAGCAGAGACCACGGAGCAGCTAAGAGCTTCCTGCCTGCCGGGTCATGGCTGCCAACCAGACTCTTCTCTGGCACTCTCAGGATGCTCTCATTTTTCTTTTGTTTTCTTTCTTTCTATATTTTTTTCTACAGAATTTTATTGTATATACCTTTAAGGTTTAAAATATTTCTGATGGTAGCAAAATTGTTCTGATGGGCTGATCTCATAATATAACTTACTTATATCATCATGTAACATTTGTATGCATATATGCATGTATGTATGTATATATAGTCTACATGTGTGTGTTTATGTATACTGTCTATATGTGTGTGTGTATACTGTCTACATGTGTGTGTATATATATACTTTCTACATGTGTGTGTATATATATACTCTCTACATGTGTGTGTATATATATACTCTCTACATGTGTGTGTGTATATACAGTCTACATGTGTGTGTATATATATACTTTCTACATGTGTGTGTATATATATACTCTCTACATGTGTGTGTGTATATATATACTCTCTACATGTGTGTGTGTATATACTGTCTATATGTGTGTGTATATATATACTTTCTACATGTGTGTGTATATATATACTCTCTACATGTGTGTGTATATATATACTCTCTACATGTGTGTGTGTATATACAGTCTACATGTGTCTGTATATATATACTTTCTACATGTGTGTGTATATATATACTCTCTACATGTGTGTGTGTATATACTCTCTACATGTGTGTGTGTATATACTGTCTACATGTGTGTGTATATATATACTTTCTACATGTGTGTGTATATATATACTCTCTACATGTGTGTGTATATATATACTCTCTACATGTGTGTGTGTATATACAGTCTACATGTGTGTGTATATATATACTTTCTACATGTGTGTGTATATATATACTCTCTACATGTGTGTGTGTATATATATACTCTCTACATGTGTGTGTGTATATACTGTCTACATGTGTGTGTATATATATACTTTCTACATGTATGTGTATATATATACTCTCTACATGTGTGTGTATATATATACTCTCTACATGTGTGTGTGTATATACAGTCTACATGTGTCTGTATATATATACTTTCTACATGTGTGTGTATATATATACTCTCTACATGTGTGTGTGTATATACTCTCTACATGTGTGTGTGTATATACTGTCTACATGTGTGTGTATATATATACTTTCTACATGTGTGTGTATATATATACTCTCTACATGTGTGTGTATATATATACTCTCTACATGTGTGTGTGTATATACAGTCTACATGTGTGTGTATATATATACTTTCTACATGTGTGTGTATATATATACTCTCTACATGTGTGTGTGTATATATATACTCTCTACATGTGTGTGTGTATATACTGTCTACATGTGTGTGTATATATACTGTCTACATGTATATGTGTATATATATATGTATATATACATATATATATACTGTCTACGTGTGTAAGGCATATATTTGTTTCATATAAAATTTTAATTACATTTCATTCTAAAATGACTAGTAATCACAACCACTTACTGAGAGCAAATCAGTCACAGATGCTTCCGGTAACTTCGCTTGTGTTTTCGTAACATTAAAACAAAGTGACAATCAGGAAGCATCATAGATGGGACAGGTCTGGGGACAGAGCAATCTTGCTGAGGTCCGACTAGGAAAGACCTTTCACATGACAGAAGAAACACTGAAACCATAGAGGCGGGCTGAACGCACACTGCCTGTGAATGTGCGGTGCTCCCAATACAAGAAGACAAACAGCAAATAAGAGGTGTGTTTGTGATGTGTCCTGCCGATTGTTTGCCCGCACTCAGATGTATCTGTGCATGGTGTGAGCATTGGGAATAATTTTAATGCTAGTTTCTATCTAAATCCTGCACAAGACTTTCCGTGCTGCAATTCAACATCGTCTGAGCACTTTGTTTTCTCACAGCCTTAGGGCACAGCTAGTATGATTCGGGGCATCCAAGTGATTTCAGACACAACCCACTCTGTGTGTGAGTAAGTCTAACTTTGGTGGGAGTTCCCAGAGGAGAAAAATGAGAATGATCTCCCTTCAGTCCGTGACTCCATGGACCATTTGGGAGACTGAGTGCTCTTGTATTCCTGGAGACTAAGTCCCCCAGATTTACACTTTCTGCTTCTCCAAATGTACCATTGTTACAATATCCCATTTGCTTAAAGAACATTAACTCAGCCGTCTCTTAGACATATGTATCTTTGCGTGAAAAAGGAAAGAAAACCAAATTCGCTTTCTTCATGATTAATGCATTTGTCAAATTCTTCCCAAGAAAAGAAAATTAATTTATTGTGTTTTTTTTTTCCGAGAATGCAAATTAAAGCTGTGAAAACCGTTATGGGAAAACTTAGCCGTCTTTTTCTTCTCTTCAGAAATTAAAGCGAACTGAGTTAATGTTAATGAAAAAAGCTACATTCAAACACAAATTTTAATAACTTGGGTAGAAAGGAAATCTTAGACTTCCTAAGACTTTCCTTTCATAAGATTCATGTAACTTGAACAGAGTGTCATTAAAATGTAATTTTCTATGGTAGACGCTGTATTAATTATTTTGTATGAAAATCTGAAAAGTTGTTAACAAATGTCTGATTCGGTGCTCTCTTGGTAGGAGAGTTGTCTATTGATTAGTTAATGATCCCCAGTCCAGTGTCCTAGGCTCAGTTTGGATGCCTGCTGTCTCTTCCTTTCCACTGTGTAGATATTCTGTTAAAAACAGAAGTGAGACAAATTGTTCTAAACTAGGAAACAATTTCGCCACATTCATATTGGCAAGACCAAATGTGATCATGCACTTGAAGAATGTTTGAAAACTTGCTTCATAGGGCTCAGTCTAAGTGTGTGTGTGTGTGTGTGTGTGTGTGTGTGTGTGTGTAGTGTGTATGTGTGTGTGTAGTGTGTATGTGTGTGTGTAGTGTGTATGTGTGTGTGTAGTGTGTATGTGTGTGTGTGTGTGTAGTGTGTATGTGTGTGTGTAGTGTGTATGTGTGTGTAGTGTGTATGTGTATGTGTGTAGTGTGTATGTAGTGTCTTTAGTAGGAGAATGATATTTTAGGATTACTTTATGAAGTTGACCTGTGACTTACTTCTTCCGTGTTTTGGCACGGTTTTCAGTCTCAACTGTGAGATGGTAAGACAAGGCCTATCCATGCATTGATGTTCCTGCACTCTGAACAAACGCATCTCTGAGTACTTGCACTAAAGAGGTTGAGAGAATCCATAGCAGTCTCTCTTCTCTGCTATCCCACCACAGCTATGTGTATCTCTGCTTCCACTCATTGGCACAAGGGGAAACGGCAGTGTTGATGTTGAACCGTAAACCATACGTCATGATTTAAGGTCATACTAAAAATGGAAAGTTAAAGAGGGAGATGCTGTTTGGCTTACCTTATTTCTTCACAGAAATTTAGATATTTACGCATAGCGTTGAGTAATCCCTTTATTGTTACACTTGCAGTGTTTGCTAATTAATTCCAGAGGTTGGGTTTCACATGTGTTTTCTTTCTGGGAGGTCGCCAAGAAAGAGAATCAAGTCCTTTGACACATCCTGTCTTATTCTAATGGCAGGCAAAAGGCTAATAAATTAATAAAACAGTAAAATTAAAACCAAATCATAGCCAACATCTTTTCGGCTCATGTACCTATGAACCAGACAGGTTGGGGGAGGGAGGAGCCCACCCCTGAGTGGGTCAAGGAGACCAGTCCTTCCCCATCCTGCTTCCTCCAGTTCCGGCCTTTGTCAGATCTAAGAGAAGCTGGTGGAGGAGACTGGAGGTTTGGGGGGATTAATCTGTGCCACATTTTTGTACCCACTTTTTAGTTTCGATCTTGGCTGTATCAACTCTCTCAAAATGTCAGCAGTGATTAGGCTACATCATGAGATAATTAATATGAACTTTTATCTCAAAGCTAATTTTGAGTAATACTGGAACAAAACATATGTCAATATGTTAAAGATGGGAAGTTGAGCAGATTGCTTTTATGTTTTTTTTTTAAAAAATGCATTTTTTCACTTTTCAGTTCACCTCCCTTTTCAAATGCCAATCCCGTATGATAAATGTTTGAAAAAGGTTAAGTAGCCTGTAAAAGAAACAGCATTTGACGCTGGGTGGTGTGGATCCGAAAATCCTTCTGTGGAACATAGCGAGTCCTTCGTGATAAGACAGTGATGGCTTTAGGTTACTCAGGAGGCATTCTCTCTAGGCCTGCACACTGGGAGTGTGACCGATTCACGTCTGAATGCTCTCTGGAACTTTCGGAGAGTCTTTCAGTCTTGTGGTTCATTGCTCATAATCCGTAATTTCTCTCAATCCAGTACTTGACTGGAGGGATAAAAACACGTGGTTTGCCCTTTCCCCCTCTAAGAAAGCAAACAGAAGGAAGATGTGATTACCTAGAGTGTGTGCTCTCAGGACCCTGCTTCCGTTTTGATTATGAGAGCGTTAAGTGGCCAGACGGAAAAGCAATCATTGATATAAGAGAATCACTTGTTAGCTGTTAAGAATCTCCCTTTCACGTTGTTTTGTGGGGAAATTATAAATAAAAATACTTCCACTCTTCCATTAAACTTCATTTTCTTAGATGCAGTGCCTCTAGAATATAATATTAAATTCTGTTTCTTTGTTAGAATCATTTTGCCCTCTGATTAAGGGAACGCATCCACCACTGTGCCAGCGTCAGAGGCAGCTGGGTGGTGAACTGGCCCTTTGCCCAGACCTGGGAGCAAGCCTAATTTGAAAACCCTTTACAGAGCACAACTGAGCCCAGGGCTCCCATCGACTGCTGATCATGAGCACTTTCCTTTACTGACCTAAAAGTGTTCTTCTAATCTGGTGCCAGCTGAAGCAATTACCAAAGTAGGAAGATGGCATCCAAGGTGAATCTTCCTCATAAAGAGGGCAGACCAGGCCGACTCTCCCACAGGTGACATTTGTGATCCCTCCTCTTCCCAGCCAGCGTTCTGTAAGGACACAGGCACAAAGATGCCAGCCTCCCCCCAACATTTAACTCATTCATTGATTCCATGTGAGGAACCTGTGATGGGCAAAGTGCCTCCCCTGGAGGGGTGTTTGCGAGTAACATCCTGTCCCCAGCAGGGACCCTGAACCCCAGGCCGGAGAACTCTCTTCACTCCTGGAGATTTGTAGGCATGAACACTGGGCAGTGTTTATCCCTCTGGATATCAGAAAGTTCCAGATCAAAGCCAGATCCTCTGTGATTTATAACTTGAGCCTTCTCCATCAGTGCTGACTCTGTGACATCTCTCAATTCGTAGTTGCCCACAGGCCACCTTATTGTCCTAAAAACGAAGCACAAGAAAATGATACTCTTTTTTCCATCGGAAGGGTCAGAGTTTATGGGAGATACACAGCTCAAAGCTGCTCCAGGGAGTGAAAGTTTCATTGTCCCTGCTCCGTGAGGCTGAAGGTCAGTCATCCTGTGGATGACTAGGAGAGCTCAGACCAGCAGGTCCTGAGAGCTTCTCAGGCATCCGAGCCAGGCTTACAAATCAACTTTTTGAGAAATGGATGGTTCAGCTATACTTCTCTCCAGCAAAGGTTTGTCAAGAACCAGCTATCTACAGACACATCAGTTTTTGTTAAAAGTGCCTTTGGCCTTTAATTTATTTGTGATAACGACAAAAGATTTATAATGACATTGATCGAAAAATCATGATTCCCTGTAACGATCTCCCTCCCATTTTCACCAAATGGCTGGAAGTGAGGGTTTGACCTGAGTTCAGTTAGAAGCTACAAGTCTGCTTTACTAATGCAATTTATTAAAAATAATATTTGACTCTATAGATAGCTGCGTGTGGTTTCATCTGTTTTAATGTGGCAGTCTTTTAAAAAGCTGCTGAGGTACCCCACAAATGCTGGCCAGTTATGGTGCTTGTCTTAGCTAGGGTTTCCACAGCTGTAAAGAGACACCATGACCAAGTCAACTTTTATAAATGACAACATTTAATTGGGGCTAGCTTCACTGCAGAAGAACCTGAGAGTTCTACATCTTATTCTGAAGTCAAATGGGAGAAGATGGGCTCCCATATGACTAAGGGGAGGGTCTCCAAGCCCACCACCATGGTGACACACTTCCTCCAACAAGGCCACACCTACTCCAACAAGGCCACATCTCCTAATAGTGCCACTCCTTCGGCTAAACATATACAAAACACCACAGGACGGTCACCCCCACACCACCTGGACTTTCAGCCTCAAGTTGAAGTCGTAGACGAATCTGTGAGCTGAACCAGTTCTACAGACAGCATTTGTATAGGCTCTAAGTTTTTGTACAAACCTCTGAGAGAGGGAACAGGAAAGGCGAGGCTGAGGGATTCAGCAGGGAAACAGAGCCCGCGTGGAATCGCATGGAATTGCCAGGGTTGGTTTATAAATCGGCTGGGGGCTCCAGGGACATTCAGCGAGAGCTGTTGCTAGGGCTTTGACACTAGGCCAGTGTGGCAGCTGTTTCTGGTTTCTGTCAATCTTGTACACATAGCCACAGTCACTAAAACCTGTTCAACTGTGATATGGACGGAGAGACTGAGTCAGAAGCTCCGTCCGCAGCCCTCCCTGCCTGGGTGAAGCCTGCCTGGTCCTTGGGGTCATCGGAAAGCACAGTGGCACTTGAAGATCATCACCCCCAGGTCACCCTCATTGACAGCCTGAACCACAGCCATGCTGATGCTGTGTCCTTCTTCCAGGCCCACCCCATTCCCACCCCCATACCCCTGCCCGCAATAGCATCCAGAAGCCGAAACTTGTAATCGCAGATCACCTCCCTAGCAGCCCCCAGCTCTGTGACCCTATTCTCTCCCCCTTTACTGTTTACCGTCTATTTATGTAACAGAAACACTGGGACATAAAAGTCTACCGTCCTTATATTCAGCTTACTCCCAATCAAATTGTAATGAATGTAAAGAATTAGATAACCAAACTAGAAGAGCAAGCAGCAACCCCCCCACCACCACCAAAGAGAGACCCAGAGGATTCCTTCACCGTTGATATCAGGCTCCGACCTAAGCTTGAGTCCAGAGCACATGTGGTAGTTCCAGCCTGGTCTTGACATACAGTCCTGGTTCTTAACTAATAAGACCAAGTGTTCACTTCTGGACAAATCTTTGAACCCACCAGTCCCCCAACTTCCAGGTGTCCCCTGACCTATTCTGTTGCCACCTGATAGCACATTTGAGCAGGTGAGGGCAACATCTGGAGCCTTTTGCCAGTGACCTCCTAAAGAAAGTGAGCTGGAGTCACACTTGTGAAGGGCCAGAAGTAACCCCAGAACCAACTCTAACTCTCCCCGCCCCCAAAAGAAATGCTGCCAGGGAGGCTCCAAGTTGTAAGTCAAGGAAAAAATTGGAAGCCACAAACTCAGCTGGTTAGTGTTGCCATGGGACGTGGGGGTTCCTTACTACAAACAGGATCAAATCCCATGGGTTATAATGACCATCGTGGGCTAGTCCTTAGGGAGCCTATGACCACCCCATCCCTGCCTCTCTGGTGTTCCAGTCCTCTGCACTGACAGACTTCTCATTACATCCTCCTTCTCCTCACCCTGCTGTGGCCTCCTCTCCTCCAACGCACAGCATCTCACTCCCCAGACCTGCCTCTGGCCCAGCCCAGGAGCGCAGGAAGCTGTACTTACCAGTGAAATTGAAAGATCTCCTGCCCAGTGTGATACAAGGGCCAGACCTTTTCCTGCCTGCAGGTGTCAGTCCTCAGCACAACTCTTTGGCTAATACAGAAATGGGGCTGCTTCTCTCCCCACTGTCCCGCCTTGACATCAACTAGTCTCACGTGCTCAGATTTTGACACTAAAGAATAAGAGGTGAGGTTGCTCCCCAAGTCTTCAGGCACCCACACCGATAACCCCTTCTACACTTGTGCCTCGCACCAGACAAGCCCCTGAGATGTCTCCAGGACATCACAACCACTGCATCTAGGCCACACAGCCGAGCTGATTCCATCCTATCATCTGTTCTGCACGGTGATGGGATGCAGAGACATTCAGGCCAGAAAGCTAGGAACCATCTCTGGATCCGCCCAGTTCTCTTCCTCACAGAAATCCCGACCCTGCACAGCCCATCTCCTTCTCCTGGTCCTCACCTGGACATCTCGTCTCATGCTCAGCACTGCTGTTCCCTCTCTGACTTAATAAAAATAGTCAGTCCTCTGCTCCTGTGTGTCCTCCATGCCTCTCAGTGACTTAAGGCATCTTTCCAACTGTCAAAGACCCGAGTGCAACAGTTAGCACGCCCAGGAGCTCTTGCATCCTTGCCCCAGCTGAGAACAACCCGCTACCGCACATTGCCTGCGCCATGCCCTCCATACGTGTCAGTCAACTTGATCGGTACGGTCACTCCTATCTGCATACATTAGTACAGTGGTGTGCACACCGTCCCGTGGGCAATGCCTGCTTTAATACAAGCTTTTGATCCATGGAAGCAGAGTGTTCTTTTGTGCCTTGTTGTTGTGTCTGTTGTTACCCTTGACATTAATTAATGCCTCTGACCACACTGATTTCACATCGCTACGAGTGTTTGCTTTGTTCTTTTCTTTTGGCTCAAAATCCTGCAGTTGATGCCTGTTTTGAAGCCATATATTTCTTCTTTTGGCCGCAAAGTGAACAGAGCTGGAGCCCCATGAGCAGGGGCGGTGTGTTCGGGTCCCTGCACCCCACCAGCTGTGTGAACTGAAAGAGTCACTTCCATACTTGCGCTTCTCGGGCCATCTGTTTAAACCGGAATAAAAATAGCTGCATGGCCCACTTCAACAGAATGGTCTTGAGGAGCGTCACAGAGACTGGGTGAGAAAGTGTGCTTATCTGAGAAACTGCGAGTTAATCATTGGCCCTGTGTGAAATAAGGCACATGAGTCTGAGCAATGCGTTCTCCGTGGGAGGCCGATGATCTGCCATCATCGGTTATCCTCGCTACTCTCATGCTTCCTACTGCAGGGGCACATTCACTAATGCAAGGCACACTCACTAATTCAGGGCACACTCATTGATGCATGGGCACACTCACTAATGCAGGACGCACTCACTGATGCATAGGCACACTCAGTAATGCACAGGCACACTCACTTTTGCACGGGCACACTAACTAATGCATGGGCACACTCACTAATGCACAGGCACTCACTAATGAATAGTCACACTCACTAATGCAGGGCACACTCACTAATGCATGGACATACTCAGTAATGCAGGGGCACACTCCCTAATGCATGGGCACACTCACTGATGCATGGGCACACTCACTAATGCAGAGCACACTTAGTAATGCCCTCACAAGCACTGTCACTGCTCTCAAGAGAGTCCAGCCATGAGAACCGAATTCGGTATCAGGTCACGGTTCGTGCAGTCTCAGTAGGTGCTGTCTGTGAGTCTTCCAGTCTGCCTTTCTGTGTTGCCCCCCTTATCTAGCATCCCAACTCAGAATCATACTTGGCTTTGAATGCATGAATGAATGAATGAATGAATGAATGAATGCTACCAAAAGACAGCATCACAATTATACAATTCCAGTGCTTTCTCTCTTCCTTGCTATTTGGCTTGATACTTTTCATATGAAGATGGTGGTGGTGGTGATGATGATGATGATGATGACTGACATTTATTTTGGAGACAATATCATTTTCTCCTTATCTTTCCCCCCTCCAAACCCCATATGCCCCTTCCTCACTACCTTTCAAATTATTCATATACTCCTTATTTAACTGTTGTTGCTTGCATGTATGTATATATATATAATCACTATATATAACCTGCCCAGTCTGTTTAATGTTACTTGTATGTATGTTTTTATGGCTGACTCTTCGATATTGGAGAACCAATGTGCTCTTTCCTGGGGAGGACCGTTTCTCCCACTCAGCATTCCTTACCTGCCTGTAGCTCTTTGTGGAGGGTTGAGGCACCTCAGTCTTTCCCACATCCACTTTGGTTTATCTAGGTTGTTCTTGTTCAGTTCATGTTCAGGCTGCCATATCAGTAAAGCCACCCAGGTGTGGCTTCTAACACAGACACAGTCTCACAGCAAACTCCCTGACCCCCCCCCCCAACAACCTCACTGCTCCCTCTTCCAAACCATTGCCTATCTTGGGTGCCGAAGTGTTTCGTAGATGTACCCATTGGGCCTGGGCTCCACAGCTCTCTTTTGATTGTCTGTGGTTTTCTTTTTTTTTTTTTGCAGCTTGAGGGCCAACTTTATTCGAGTTTAATAGAAAAATCCCAGGACAGGCAAGTTGTAAATCTTGGTAGCTGCATGGGGAAGAATGAAGAAAAGTATGGGGGAAAGCCATGTCCTTTGAGTTAAGTGGAGGTCAGACACGAAGCAGGAAACAGGCCTTTAGGAAAGAAGTAGAGAGGGGTTGGAGAGATAGCTCAGAGGTTAAGAGCTGTCTGTGGTTTTCTGTAGTGGCCTCCTTCTATTGCAAAGAGAAGGTTCCATGGTGAGAGGTGAGGACTACATGCCTATGGATATAAGGATAAATATTCAGGATGTAGTTAGGAATTGTGCTGGTTTAGTAAACTGTCTTGTAGTTTCTCCCCCAAGACCTGTGGCTTTACTCACCCAGATAATTGGGCAGGTTTCCAGTACCTGACCTGATTTCTCTTTTGTTGACCGTGCCTTAGGTACAATTAGAAATCTATCAGTTGCTGCCAAGATATTCTTACCACCGCTTCATCTTTAGGGCTGCGGTACTATGCTGGTGGTGTTGTGTTCAGAAGCATTATAGCTGTGTAGGACTCCTGGTTGCCTCCTCCTGTGAACACCATAGCCTTTGGACACCAGGAAAACTAGTCCTCAGAGAGAAGGCATTAATTCAGAAAACTGACATTTTTTAAATCGTAGGTCTAGGCACTTAGAACAGTCCTCTGAATACATTCTTCAGCATGGCTTGGTAAAAAGACAACATGTTCTTGATGAACAGTGACAAACATTCCATGGGTTGCCCCATATCTATCTATCTATCTCTCTCTCTCTCTCTCTCTCTCTCTCTCTCTCTCTCTCTCTCTCTCTCGTGTGTGTGTGTGTGTGTGTGTGTGTGTGTGTGTTTGAGACAGGGTTTCTCTGTGTAACCCTGGCTGTCCTGGAACTCACTCAAGGACACCATGATGTCCTTGAACACAGAAATCCACCTGCTTCTGCTGGGATTACAGGCATGTGTCACCACTGCCTGGAGATGGCTCAGCCGTTAAAGGCTCACAACCAAAAATATAAGAGTTGCCCCATCCCTTACATCGTACTGTCTCATTTGTCATTTCGGGACAAAAGCAGTCCTCATGGGTAGCAGCTGCTCAAGAAATACTTCTCAAGGAGTGACTTGCTCTTCAGATAACCTTTTTGATATTTAGGAGTTGGGAGTTTTTGAGGCATTTTTAGTTTGCTAATCAACTCTTTTTAATACTTTACAGCATACAAAACATCCTTGCACACATAGTTTCATTTGGTTGAGAAGTAACTAAAATACAATTTCTCTACACAATGAAAAGTCAAACATGGCTGTTGCTACAATATTGCCATTTTTCATTTTCTCCGGTAGTGATAACCACTTCCAACTTCAGGATGACTAGTCTTAAAAATGAAGGATTAGTATGTATTTAAGATTGTTATTTTGTCTGGGATCTTAGTCTAATTTGCTTTGAGACAGTCTTATTATGTAGACTAGACTGACCTAAATCTAAGTCTTCCTGCCTCGGCTCACAAAGCGCTGCGCAGAAGAAAGAAGTCTCAGCTGAGGTCCAGATTTACTTTCGAGCTTAGAAGTCAGGTGTGGTAAAGGTTGGGTTCTGAACATGTCACGGCTCTAAAAATAATAATTATATAAAAGAACCAAGCAAAAATTCCTACAGTATAATTGAATTTAGAACCGATGAGATATGGAGCTAGCCCCACTTGCTAAGCATCATGGGAATCCACTTTAAATCATGATTTGAGAGAACACATTCCAGCCAATGAGGGATCAGATCACACGAAGTCCAGGGTCTGCCCAGCAGAGTTACAGAATACCGGATGAAGCATCCACGGGATAGTACGTTTCCTGTAATTAAACACAGTGTCTATAAATGAGATTGCAGAATATTATCAAGTGTTAAAGGCCAAACGAAATTTTATAAACAGAATATAAAGATCACTTAAACACTTGCATCCGCGGTAATCAGTCATTTCTAGTAGGTGAAAGGAAACTTTTTTTTTTAAGTTCTCAGACAAGCATTACTGACCCGATTGTCATTCCAGTATCTGGAGCACTTGAAGTATTTCAGTCTTTATTCAACAATGTAACCTTTGGCATTTTGCCTAATAATGACTTCACTTGTGCTGGCCTTCCAAAAGATAAATTAAAATGGAAATGCATATTTTCTAGTTATGTATCCAGCCATGGCCGAACATTGGCAAGCCAGGCCATGCTGAATGTTCAATGGAGTCTGCACGACGGCAAGAGTGTGTGTGACATCAAAGTTTCCCAAAGTCACTTTCTTAGTCATGTGAAGGATCGCCCAGGCTCTGAGCACGACTACGCAGCTATATAGAATCAGAAGGAAAACATTTAAACATCCCAGCATGGTATTTCCATTTAAATCTGATTACAGTGAAATAAAACTGTAGCCATTAAAGGTTTAGAAGAACTACAAATACAAGCAGTAAAAGAAGACAGATAGTAAATGAGGTAGTAAAACATTTCAGCGGGGCACACGGTTTATAGCACTCGTTCTGTCTTCCTGAAGCAGACTGCAATTCACTACAGACCCTGCACCATTCTCTGAACTCCACTTAAACCTGCAATTAACCTTTCACGCCTAATGAAGCTGTTTTCCTGGAAAATTAAAATATATAGTAGCTCTCTCTTTTACACAGACCTGGGAGGGAAGCACTTCAAAATGAATGACTCTTTCAAGGCCCTTGTACAAATGCGATACGGAAGTGCGACATCTATGTGTGAGGCCGGAATGCTCCTTCCAAGGCAGTTCCACTAGATGTGCAATATTTTATTACTTTACTTATTAATCATTTTGCATAATTGCAAAGAAACACGCATCAGAAGCTTTATGATTAGATTGTTACTGCTTCCTGTTTACTCCTCAGTTCCACTGGGGAAAAGCAGGGTTTTACAAACAATAACTAAACTCCTGATGTGTCCCTTGTGCTTGGAGAAGATGCATTTGCCAGTTGAGGGTTGATTATCAGCTATTTATGCTCCATTCCCTCCCGGGCGTGTTTGCACGAGCTTACAGAGAGGTGAAGTTCTCAAATTTTAGGAAGCAAGTATAGTTCAGGCTACAGCTAAGTGTAAGCTTAGCACATGTTTCTACCCACTTAGAAAATATCCGTGGGGACTGGAGGGATGGCTCAGCAGTTAAGGGCACTGACTGCTCTTCCAGAGGTCCTGAGTTCAAATCCCAGCACCCACATGGTGGCTCACAACCATCCATAAAGATATCTGACGCCCTCTTTTGGTGTCTGAAGACAGCTACAGTGTACTTACATATAGTAAATAAATAAATAAATCTTTAAAAAAATAAATAAATAAAATATCCGTGGTAACTTTTGGCAACCAACACAAGTGACTACTGAGGGAAATTCTGATGAGGGCTTCCACTTCCTTCAAAGCTTATCTCTGCCTGGGTGACCCAGAGCAACACACTAGAAACACCAGGAGGTCATGGGAGGCGGGAAACAGAAGAAAGGCGTTCTTACATACGCGGATTCAACTTGGAATATAAATTATCTGTCAAACAGTGTCAGGTTTTTAAGAATTAGAAGTACAAAGAGCTAAGGCTTACATATTTAAACCCTAGTGTTTTTATTGGATCTATGGGTATATATTGATGTACACTCTGCTAGCCCTCAGTGTTGGTGTGTCACCATGACATGGTAAATGAAATTCCTTTAGACTGCCAGTCTAAAATAATGAATCGTTCCCACAGTTAATTGTATTGCCTTGATAACAAGGAACTATTGGAGGCCTAGAGAACACAAGAAGTGGATTTCATCGGATGATTCGTGTGACGATTTGAAAAAATGGTCCTCTGGGGAGGGGGCAGGGACACCTGATTTTAATGGAACTCTAGTGGCAATCAGCATGTGCCACTACACAGGATCTGATGACACACTTCCTTCCCTGGTCATTTCAGGAAAGGCTCCAACAGGAGGAGCTCCTGCCTCTCCACACTGGGTGACAGTGGGCACAACAGGGTACCTCTGTTTCTGGGTTACTTTGTTGGCCTTGTTTGCCCATCTTCCTCTCTTCACGGCCATCGTGGATGTGAAACCACAGTCTGCAGCGTGAAGACTAGTGAAAGCTATTTATTTCAAGGACTCACTGTTGGACAGGAGTCAGCATCTTCAGTCAGAACCTTGCCATCAGGCTGGGGAGGGCAGAGGCTTTCAGAGGACAAGTGAATGCTGTTGTGTCTGGGTTGCAGAGAGTTGAGTTATTGGAACTGTAAATAGGTTAACTACAAGTGTGGGGTCCTGTGCAGCTGGTTAGGGTGAACTTTTCCTTTTTCCAGTTGTCTTGTGTTGGAGCTGAAGACCAGACGTAGGTAGGCTGCCCTGCTATGCCATAAGCCCTAAGGGACTAGAAGGAGAGACATTGCTGGCTTTGTGAGCAGTCTGACGTGTTGCTCTCTGGCACCCGGGGCTACTCCTTGAAGCCCATAGACTGCTTTCTGAACCAGCAGCTGACGATGGCCTGGACTGTTTTAATTTAGCATCTGGATATTTTCTACATGTGCAGCCTGTGCCCTAGCATGCATTAGGGGACAAGGAAGAGATAACATCCCTCCCTTAAGAGCTACTAAATTGGCTTTTCTTTTTTTATCATTTAATAAAAGCAGATTCCTTTAAATAACAAAGAATGCCAAGGCCTAGAGCTAGAGATTAGGCCTCCCCAGAGACTACATGTGTTCCCTACAAAATTTGGGATGATAGGCCTGTTTCTATCTTCCTCACATTTGCAGGTAGGTAGGATGAAGACTTGGCATCTTCTGGGTTGTTCTGGTGATATAAAGTTTACCATACATCAGAGAGGAAGAAATGTACAATTAGAAATAAAATCCTTACATTTGACATTCAAGACAGAAACATAAACCATTTTTATGATTTTTGTACTGTTCATAATTATGAAATTATGAGCTCCTGATGGGCCACAAACCATGAAATCTGGTAAGGGATCCATGCTTAACTCTGAGTGAAAGTGTCATTTAACCTATGCAAAGCATAAAAGTGACCCTGGGTATCCTCTAACTACACGGGGTATCCAAGGACTCCCAAGGCTCCCAGCATGCTTGGTGCTATTCATATAGAGCCTAAACACAGCCCATTGTTCATTCATGTAGGAAAGCAGAAAAAAAGCTGTCAAGTTAAAAAGTAAGCATGGTTTTCAATTTTATTTGTATATTAACTAAATTGTGGTATATGGTTTTCTAGTTCATTGTGTTTCCAGGATTCAGAATCCTGGATAAACAGGGAATGCTGAGAGATACTGCTTTAAATTAGGCTTTGGACATCATATACCCCCACATACAAAGACACATAAATTAGCAGAGAATTTTCTATCCTGGCATCCAAAGGTTTTTACCCTTACCCCTGATACCACATCTGCTTTAAGGAACATTTGGAGCTTCATGTAAGAGCTCTGGCATGACTTCATATTTGCATATAGTAATGGTGTAAGTGGTCTCTGCCCACAGTAAAAGAGTCATATATTATTCCTTATATTTGGCTCTCTCTGTATGAGTTGTGCCAGGGGTGATCTAGCGGGAAGTTGTTAATTATGAGAGAAGTATGGCCAGGAGACCTGAGAAAAGTTGGGATCAGCTCTATCTGAACTTTCAGTGAGCACAACCAAAGGCTATGCTTCTTAAAAATTAAGTCAAAGCCCTTTACAACCACGAGTTAAAGAAATAAAGTATTGACCATGAGTAAACCCTACAGCACAGTTCATGGCACCGCAGGAGTTCACATGTGCTCGTCAACGGAGAAGAACACACTCATTTTAAGTGTGAGCCAGTATTATCTCGACAAGCTTCAGGATGATACTAAGATTCTGAAAGGTGGTTGCTGTGAGCTGTAATTTCTTCTCCTTTCAGCCATAGCTACTCCTACATCAGCACCTACTGCCACCAGATGTCCTTGAGTTCATTTCCCTTCCAAACAGAACCTGTCTCATCTGGCACTCACTACATTCCTTCTCTGACTCTGCTTCCATATGCAGAGAAGCCCATTCATCTCTCTCCATTGTTCAACATCTTAAGCTGGGGAGTCAGGTCCTCTGGCCATACTCCCATGCTCAGCTTTCAGATTTGCATATTCAGGTGGGTCAAAGACTACCAAAATCTACTTTGAGGGGACCCAGTGTGCCAAGGACCAGCCTCAGCTTGGAGAGGGATTGTGAGAGAAGAGGAGTCTGGGAGCAGTGAAACAAATGACTTAATCAAATCATAGGTTCATGCTGACAGCCTGTGTGCCCTAGAGAGCTCTCTGTAGATAGTTTTATGAGACAGCTCTCTGTAGAGACAGTTCCCTGCTAGAGGCAGTTCTCCCATGCTAGAAAAAAATTCTAAAAGCTCTCTGGATTGCACATAAGTTTTCTGACCAAAGTCAGAAAAGCTACTACAAAGAAATTCTTGGATTTTTTTTTCCGACCAAGTCAGAAATCCTCTTAGAAAAATTCTAAAAGTAATTCTTGCATTTTCCAATCAAAATCAGAAAGTCAGGAAAACATTCTAAAAGAGCCGTGTTAGCTCTCCAAGCAGTTCTTAGGATTTCCGGCCAAGGTCAGAAATCATGTTAGAAAAAAATTCTTAAAGAGTTGTGTTCGCTTTCCATGGATTTTCCAATCCAGAAATCTCCAGACAGCTCAGCTCTTGCTGAAAATAAAAATTCTAAAAAGGAACAGTCATGGCTCTCAGATAACTCATATCTTGCAGAACAAACGCCCACTCTTTTATTTACACATCAATTCAGCCTTTTATTCCAGGTTCCCTCTTGACCATCCCACAAATCATGACATTAGCTCCAGATTTTTAGACACAAGTACATTTTTGTTTAAAACATTGCAAATAAATTTAGATATCTGCCTGCCTTTGTAACACAATAAACTTAGCTGGGTGGGATCCTGTCCTGAGATTACCATTCTGACCAAGCCTGGACCTAAGTTCCCTTAGTCCCAGGTTGACCTTGAACTCAGGAATCTGCCTGCCTTTGTATCTTTCTGACAAGCTGGCTCATAGTGCTGTTTCCTCTGTTTTTCTAGGTATGTGAAGGCCCTCATATAACCCATATTGCATCTTTATATTTTACATAGTGAGAAACTGTATATGTTTGAACTCATGTTTTCAGAGATCTTTCCCACAGCCTTAAGGGCTGTCCTTAAGGTCTCAGTGTTTACCTTTTTTTCTGAGGCATTAGCCATACTCTCACCTCCCAGACTCATGCTGTCTCTGATTATCATGGAGTAACTGGCAGAGAGGACCTTCCTCAAAGAAGGATAATAAAGTAAAATATGCAAATAAACCTTATTCCTACAGCAACCATCAGCTCTCATGAAGGCCCAAGTTCTGCTGATTCTGTTCCAGGGGTAGGAACTGTGTCATTCTGTCCTTTACATGGCCAAGAAGGATTTAGCATCCACCTCTGATGAATGCCTTCTGAGATTAGAAGACCTTCCATAAGACCTCCTTTGTCCCATGGTCCTTAATTGACATTTTTTTCTCTGTTCAGAAAGCCTTGAGTTCTGTTCCTGCCAGATTGTATTTGGAACTTATGTCGAATAAATTGACCCAGGAGAAAAGGATGATTCAATATTATCTTGTGTGGGATAATATCCAAAATAAAGCTCTTCCTTGAGAAGCAACTCGTGATGATGCCCATGAGGATATAAGGACTGGATCAGCTCACTTCAAAGTCAATACTCTAAGACTCTGGGGTCTTTCTGTCAGGTCTTAAACAAGGCTATGCAGTCCAGCTCTGAGGCAAAGGATGGGAACTTTAGAGTTTCTTTTGCTTTACTCAAGAATTACAGGACTCTACAGAAACAAAGCACAGTGCTTGCCGGGGAGGGAGGAAGATAGCTTAGTCCTGCACAGAAAATTTTGGGTGCAAGAAAGCAATCTATTCAACAACGTGGCCGCTACGTCGTATGGACTGGTAGAAAGCCACAGGCCTCAAGAGATAATCTTGTATTAATGTTGTTTTTCCAGAAGCTTAACTGTGATCTAAGCTTCTTTTAAAATGCGTACCTAATGAGTTTTGTTTATAGAAACAGAAACAAAATAGCAACCTTGGAGCTTCCATCCGGAGCAAACCAAGTAGTGTGCACAGTAGGCTGTGGTGTTTCCCAGACTTTGGCTTGGTGGCCCAGTGTTTTACTCAGTTTCTTGTTCTTCTGTGTGTTGTTCACTGCTAGATCATCAATAAGGACCTAGGCATTTCATGCCAGATGTGTTAACATCACCCAAAGCCACCTCCATCCACCCCGGCTATGTCTCTGAGCGTCTAAATACCTTTCTTCTTTCTTTCCAGGCCTTGCTATCGCCAGTGCCCTGATAGACATCTCACAGCAGAAGCCTTCTGATAACAAAGACAAGACTTCTGGAGTCCGCAATCGGAAGCACCTCTCCACGCGCCAAGGAACTTGTGTCTGAGGATGGGAACCAACTCTGTACTGTGTGTCGGTTTACTTCGCAAATGGCTTCCGTTAAAGCTGCTCTGTGGCCTTGGGTCTCACAGAGGGTCGTGTCCTATGATCCAGGGCCAGGGACAGTTCCCTGTAAGTGGGCAATGTCCCAGGAGGCCAGAGACTGCCAGTGAGGGCTTTTTTTTTTTTTATTAAAGTAACAGTATTGAGGGTCACAAGTGATAAAGTCAGTTTTTGTGGCTCTCTTAGGCTGAGAGCTAACATAACTTAGTATGGAAAAAGATGTATATTGTTTCTTATGCAGATGGAAATATGTAATTCATATAAATCAACTGTTTATATCCCAAGACTTTTAAGAAAGACATTTTATAATGCTTGAATGGTGAGAAATGTACAGGGGTTTTTGTTTTTGTTTTTGGTTTTGGTTTTTTTGCCTTGTTAGCAAACGTAGGTCAGTGGCATCAGAGTAGAAAAAGAACAAGTCCTGGCAGCTGTGGTTGCAGTCTTGTCTCCTTATAAACATGAAAGCACGGCTGCAGGTCACCATTTAAATTCTCCACGTGATCGCACGGTCTCCAGAGTCAATTGGAGAATGTAACGATTTTTAACTAATGGGAATGTAGAGCAGAGAGTCGGGAAGTTTGTCAGAATTCTGATCATGGGAGACACTCCCAAAATGACAGGCATGGGAGAGGCTGCCTGGCAATCAGTGTCCCCTCCTTCCAGAAGCAGCCTCCAGTTTGATAACCTGGAGAGCCAAACCGGCCATTCTGTAGCGGAGTTTCTGGTCCACGCCATGATGCTTTGGTGCCCTGGGTCACCGTGCCAGGCCAGAGTTGTTCCTGTGAGTCGTCACAAGAATGTGTCAATTTCTTCCAGCTTTCCTCTGTTTGCCACTTCTTATTTACAAGTGTTACGAAATGTATTTCAAAAGGTAACACTTTCCAAGTTTCCTGCTTCCAACCTCTTCCTGTAGAATGCAAGCAGACAAGAGCCCCGTACAGCAAGCTGCGGCAAGATCCCTATTGCCAACACAGTCACTCGGCGGCGCTGTGAGGAGCCTATGTTCTAAAGACAGATTCATTGCTGGCCACATCCAAAACATCCCTAATGACACAAAGCCCTGGATAAGAGCAGAGAGGAAAAACGAAAGCGGTAGCTCTCGCATGGACCAGTGAGAGCTAACATCAACAGCAGTTTGCTGACGTTCACACAGTCTGGAGCGGCCGTGGCTGACTTCAGAGTGACTACTGGAGGTACAAGAACAATGCACGAGAGTCCGGAAGCTGCTGAAGTCTCTGTAGTTTCATTTAACACCAAAGCCATCCCACCTAATCAGTGTTTAAGTACAGTATACATACTTCTCATGTTCTTTGGAATTCAGGAAGGTGACGACGCTTTACAGTTAATGTCTAGTTACTGCATGCCATGGTTGTACAGTCGCAGAATATGACCCTATTGCAATATTGAATATTTATTTCAAATGCCATGTATACATAGCTTAATTTGATGAGGATAGAGTGTAATATGTAAGAGAAATGACCACAGACTATGTAGTTGCATCTTATAAAGCATAGTTAGGTTGCATCTAACCATGACTGTCTTATTTTGATAACTAGCCTTTTGGATATAGCTTATATTCCTTATGTTGGCATGATAGTTCTACTCTATTTTCCATGCACTCAAAATCAGATGAATTTGTAGAATAGTTTTAGTAATTTTCTCTACAGCCTGTGGGGTTTGGGTTGGGGAGGGGGCAGTGGTTGTTGATACTTCCCAGGACATTTTCTCTCAGAAAACTAACTGAGCTTAATTTATGAATGTCCCCTAAAAACAATCAAGTAATTTGATCAGCTTCTTTGGGGCACTTTACATGTTGATTTTCCCCATGAAATTGGCAGCGTTGGTCCCTGTAAAGAAATAGTTCTTTGAGACTGATGTAGTTGCATAGTTTGTTTGATTGCCAACAATGAAGGTCGACCAGACCTGTGGAGGGGCTATGCAGTCTCATGCACTGTGAATCCCCCAGGTTCTTAAAACTTTAAAAATTTTGAATTTTAGATAATTATGGAATTAATGCAATGTCACACTCTACTGTTAACTCTGTGGCCAATTATGCAATATATTCTCAGCTTATAAAGCTTTTTACTGGAAATAAAATTCTTTACCCCCCGGGGTGAAGTGAACCAAAAGCTCCTCATTCTCTGTGTCTTCCTCCTCCCACTGCACATCCTAAATGCAGATTATTATTTTTTTAAGAAGGTAGAAGTTCAAATGACTGGTTTTCTTGAAAACCTTTTTAATGGAATTTTGAACACTTAAGCATAGAATGACTTGGGAAGGAAACCTCAGCACGGAAGACTCACTGTGCCAAGCATGCGCACTTTCAGTCCGACTGGAATGGAGTTTTAAAACTAACTTGGGAACATTATTTGGACAACACGGAAAGTCGTGGTGAAAACACAATGTGCTTGTGTTTGTGAGTTGTTTTGGTAAATTTTAAAGAGAATTAAGATGCTTTGAAGGAGTAAAAAGCTAAGTTAGTGATAAGCATAGAAAAGTGACCTATACTGTAGTGTATTGTTAGTGTGCATTCGTGTGAGTGTGTGTGTGTGTGTGTGCACATGTATGTGAGTGTGAGTGTGAGAAAGTATTGTGTGGTGGAAAATTGTTACAATATAGTACCGCCCCGCCAGGTCTCTGCTCCATGTCCCAGATCTCTCTCCTGCCCAGCACCTATTCCTTCCAAGTAAATGGCAAAGCATGACTCTTAAACTTGAGTAGTTAACCAAATATATTTATGGTTATGAAACTCACAATTACATAAAGCCAATTTACAATGATAAGATCTTACCCCAATATTTCTAACCTCTCAGCACACCAGAAACACATCTGATGCTATGTGGATCTGGTCGTCTCCTCCTCCTCCGTTCCCTCATGCAGCTCCCAGGCTCCCTCTCTCTCTGCCCCTCCTTCTCTTAGCTTCTCCTCCTCTCTCCCCTCCAATCACTGGCTTCTCACCGCCTCAATGTGAATGGATAGGAAATATCTTGCATCAGTATTGTGAACATGCACGTGTGTGTGTGTGTGTGTGTGTGTGTGTGTGTGTGTGTGTGCACGCGCACATGCATGCACATGTATGTATAGAGCCAGAAGTTGACTTCAGGTGTCTTCCTCAATCTTCATTGACTTGACTTGGTCCAATCCGATTTGTGAGACAGGATCTGTCACAGCCTGGAGGCTGCTGGTTTAGGTAGATTAGCTGGCGAGCCCCAGGAATCTTCTAGTCTGTCTCTCCAGTGGGCTCTGGAGGACTGAACGTGGGTCTTCAAGCTTGCATGGCAGCAAACACTTGACCCACTAAGCCACCTCCAAGCCCTGTCTGTCCTGTTGTATTCAATAGGAAACATTAATTAGGACATCTGTACAATCAATCCTTTGTACTTTCCGACGTCTCATCTTCGTTCGGTGTTAATGAGTCAGAGGTGCCTATGTAGCGGCCATTGCCCCTCCCATGGGATCATTTAGAGTGTCTGCCATGGGGTGTGTGGTGCTGGGGAAGTTTTGAGGACCCTGCCCTAACGTAAAGGGAGGAACGCTTCCCACTGCAGAGCATTGACGTCCTCAGAGATGACTGATCTAATCACGGGGCAACCCGGTTCTTTCTTCCCACTTGATATATTTGCCGATCCGTCTCCTAATTTTATGCACCTTTTCACGTCAAGTATATTTGTTCAAAAAGACATCCTGTGCTTCTGGAGTTTGGAGATTTCTAACCCAGCCTGACACTTGGAGCAACTGGACTCTTGGTTCTAACCCTGTAGCTTAGTGGAGCCTTTCTCAGAGGACTCCTTGATGACATCTAAACAGAGTCACAGTGATGATGCTCAAGCACAGAGCTTGGAGGGACAGCACTCACCCACAGACAGGGCAAGGAGGGACAGAAGGCCCTGTGTCCTTCTGAGGGCTTTTTCTCAGCACCTGCACAGCTACTGAAGGGGGCTTTATGTTAAAAAGCTTCAGAAAGTGAGAACTGATTAGAGGCCACCTGGCTACATTGTTTCTTGCAAAACCCACTTACTGCTTCCTAAGAGTGAGCTCAGGACTTAATTGATCATAGACTCTCCAATGAGGGCAGATTCCTATCTTCAGACTCAAGGACAGGGTGGCCCCGCAGTTCTTCCCTGTGCAGAGGGACAGCCTGCCCTGGGCTGTGCTGCCGGCCAGCATCAGCAGTTCCACAGAGTTCTTTAAATAATTCATCTCTCTAATTCCAAATGCTTTGCATAATTTTTCAAGGAATTCAGGCCGGCTGGGTGCTCAGCAGTGGTTTCTAGTGGTACACAGTTAACATTTTAGTTTTTCCCAAATTCTTAAATTAAGAAATATGACTGTAACTACACATCTTATATGAGTGCAGGTGTAGGTGTGCAGGCCTGTGTTGATAGTTGATTGTGTAAAAATTTAAATCTGCCTTTAAAGCATATATTCTAGGATATGACCTACATCTAATCAGAACTTCAGTTGTTAAGATAAAAAAATTGGCTTCTCCATGCCCCATCACCAAACACGGGATTTTTTATGTGTTGGAGGTTGGGAGGTTTGGTTTGCTTTGTTTTGTTTGTTTTTCCAAAGTCTTCCTTATAACCCAGGCTGGCTTCAAACCTGCAATTCTCCGGCCTCCTGGGTGTTGAGATCACAGGTTATGCCAGTCGTTACTTCCGTTGCTATTATTATTATCATCATGTTGACCTTCCCAAGATCACGCGGCAAAGAACACTGCCCAGAATCTGAGAGGTCCCCTCCCCGTGGAAGGCGGTTATGAAATGTGTGTTGTTGATTTTCACATTCAAACCACATCATTCTCCGCTCCCCACTTCAGAGCCTCCCTGACCTTTCCCCAATGTGCTCTCTGAATCCAGTGCTGAACAGACTTTTTCTTAGAATGTGAGGTTGCTCTAGAGACTCTGAGCAGCCTGGATTGCGGTCCTCGGTGAGTGAGGGTCTGCGGCCATGGATATGTGGTTTGTGTTAACATTTCCTGAGATCGGGGCCTTGTTCGTGCTAAAGCAAGTGCTTCACACTGAGCTGTATCCCAGGTCTTAGGGCTCACTAAGTTGCCCTGGCTGAATTTGAACTGGGGACTCTCTTCCTCCCATCTCCCTCCTCCCTTGACCTCTGCCACCACCTCAGTACCCCAGCACCTGGGACAGTCTGGATAAAGCCCTCACATCCTCTGACAAACTTTGAGATTAGTCATCTGTGGCCATTTGGGCCCAAGCTTTGTTCACTGCAGGAAGCCCTGCTTCCCTCCAGCTACACAGAGGGATCAAACACCTGTGGAACTGAAGAGACGCTCAGTTCATAAAGTGCTTGCTGTGCAGGAGGACCCGAGCCCTAGCTTCAGCGCTGTATAAGAAGTTGTGTGTGTGTAGACAACTGAGATGGCTCAGCAGTTAGGAGTAGGCACAGCACTTGCCGAGAACCTGAGTTTAGTTCCCAGCCTACATCAGGCAGCTTGCAACAAGCCTGTAAATTCCAGCTTCGAGAGAGTTTTCCAACTTCTGTTCATGCATTCATGTGCACAGACCTTAGCAAGGTGGCATGCACCTGTACTCCTAGTAGTGGGGTCTCTGAAAGAGACCGATCCTTCAGGGATCTGGAACTCAATGGCCGGTCAGCAGAGTCTCATTGCTACTGATAAGAGAACTTGTCTCAAAAAGAAAGGAGGAGAGCGTTAGGTTGGTGAGCTGCCTCAGTGGGTAAGGACACTTGCCCACAAGCCTTGAAGCCTGAATTTGGTCCTGGGGACACACATGGTAGAGGGAGAGAACCATCTGTGGCCATAGCTCCCCATGAGTTTCTCTCTGACCTCCACACTCACATCATGGCAAAAACACATGCATCAATCAATCATCAATCAATCAGTGTATTTTTAAGGTGGACAGTCCTGAACACCTGAGGTTGACTTCTGGCCTCCACACAAATGCACAGGTGTTTACATGTACAAACATGTGCAGGTACCTGTGTGCCCATGCGAACACACACACACCAAATACCTGAAAAGTCCCCTCTTTATCCTATGGTCTACATCAGATCTTTTTTTAGCCAAGATCCTGACCAGTCTCTTGAGAGCTTGCCTCTGGCTCTGCTCAGTCAGAAGATTGCTTCTTCCTCCCTCCTTCCTCCTTCTTCCTCTCTCCTCCATTCTCCCTCCTCCCAAGGTTGCTTTCTGTGGTGTTTTCCAAAGAGCAACCCAGAAGAGGTGTTGGGAGAGACCAAAATGGCTGCCAAATCCAAGGAGAGGACCTAACCTAGCTTAGAATGGAAGGGAGCTCAGGAGAGGCACCTGATCTGCTGCCCAACCCTGCTAGCTCTCTTCAGCTTTCTAACGGTGATTTATGGCAGCACGTAGATTTGAGGGATTTGTCTCAAAACTGATTTTATGGAACAATCCCTAGAAATGTGTGTACTTGGAACTCAGCCCCACCCATAGCTTTGAGCGCACACACTTGGCTGCACCTTCTAAACATGAAGCCATGGTATTGTTTTGGGTACTTGTCTATAAACTGAGCTCTCCGCCCCTTTTTATCTTCACCTCCTGCTTCCCCGGGCTTAGACCTTTCATTGACAAGGTAATTGTCCCCATTCATATGCTGGGGGCAGTTCTAACTGAGACCCAATGTGGAAGCACATCCTCTGCTCACCAACGGGCTTGGCACGCCTGCTGCTTTGGGAAGAAGTGGTGTTTTCGCTCAGCCAAGACGGTGGTTTTAGCAGGCGCTGCTTTGAACTAGCTGCATGGGGTAAGTAGAGAGCCTGCTCTAGGAAACCCACCGGAGAAAGAATATTAGTGAAAATAAATTCTGGTAGCAATTGATTTCCTGGCATTCTAGAGCC
Source organism: Tokudaia tokunoshimensis (assembly GCA_036184795.1). Classification (NCBI taxonomy): domain Eukaryota; kingdom Metazoa; phylum Chordata; class Mammalia; order Rodentia; family Muridae; genus Tokudaia; species Tokudaia tokunoshimensis. Next base: position 176,682,828 of record BTHU01000001.1, read on the forward strand.
CCGGTGCTCAAGGGCATCTTAGATCATGTACGTTCTGGTGATGTGCTAAGTTACCTTAAAATTTGGACACAATCAAATTCTTCTATGAAGTCAAATGACAAGTCTCCATTTTTTTTAATGCCTTGGGTCGGTTGTCTAAGCTATTTCTAAGTAAATTATGATAAAAATGCTTACCTAAGAAGGGACAAGGGGACGTGTCGGGGAATATAGTTTGGATGAAAATGTCCTCATGTTCTTAAAAGAAAGAAAACATGCCTACCTGCTTCACTTTGTGACTTCTTTGTTACTGTCATTGATGCCATCAGAGGATCCCATGGTTACATATCTTCTATTACCATGGAAGAGTCCAAAAATTAAAGTCACCAGATCGTGAGCACTGTTTTCTGCTTCCCTCGAGCAGGGTGTGCGTGTGCGTGCGTGCATGTGTGCGTGCTGCTGCATGTGTGTATGTGTGTGTGTGTGTGTATGTGTGTGTGTGTGTGTGTATGTGTGTGTGTGTATGTGTGTGTGTATGTGTGTGTGTGTATGTGTGTGTGTATGTGTGTGTGTGTATGTGTGTGTGTGTGTGATATTGAAGGAGGTAACACACCGTTCACAGAGGTGCTAAATGACGGATACGCAGTTGATATTCATTGGAATGCGTTCCTGGTGACTCAGACTTGTGTTTCTCAAGATCTTGAAATATCCATCACGTTTGGTGGTAACTAAACATTACCCTCCTTAACTTTAAATGGTAGTTTTGTAGCAAATGCTAAGAACCGCTTGCGTTCCTTTCCCATCTGCACAGGTCATGTGACCCTCCATCCACTATGCAGTTTGTTCCTCTGGCTGCAGACCTTCGAGCTCACACCCCTATCAATCAGTGCTTTAAGAACAAATAAACAGGCTCCTGCAGCTTTGCTCCCTCGTGACGAGGTTGGCTTGTTTGAAATACGACGGCACTTAAGAGGGAAGGCCGGCTGGAAGGACACCTATAAAGACGCTAGCTCTGCCTAAAACAATATGGTCTCAACCTGAAATGAATTATCTCAAAATGCAAATGCATAATGGCATGCGGGATGCGGGATGCGTGGCTTGTCAGGTTCTGAGCGTCAAGACTCCAGATTCAGCCTAACCTTGCTCACCAGCCGTAGGATAACAGAGATCTCCCCAGCATCCATTCGCAGATAACCTGTCTGGAAGAGGGACCTCTGAATCTCCAGCATCCACTCCTTGCTAACTTCTCAAGTGACAGCTCCAGTCTGACCTTCCTGTGCCTGAGAACAACCCTTGCCATGACCTGACAAGGAACAGGCCTTTTTCTAAGAGCTAACGGCTTGCCCGTGGTCAGGCTGTCGGAGTCTGTAATGATGCCTAAACATTTCTGCTTTGTGTTTTTATGCAGATGCTACAATGTCTTCGCTTTCCTGTTCTGAGCAGTGTCTAGAATATGATTGTGAGGCAGCCTCAGTAGCTCTTGGGTAGAAATCTGTGGCTGAATCGCTTTGGTTTTGCACATTCTGAACTGAGAATTATTTTCTCCTGAAGAATGTCTAAAGGCTCATGTTATTCCTTTATTGGAACTACCTGGAACAACAACAACAAAATCCAATTTTTCTAGTGTTACAAAATATCTCAGCCATGATTACAGACCCAACACAGTGTCCATACAATTCACAGTAACATTTCTTTTGAAACAAATTACTCTTGATAGAGTCTTGAAAAAAAACATTTGACATAGGCTCTAAGACACTTGGAGAAGACTGTAGAGATGTCATGTTTATCATCGTAATGGATGATAGCGATTAGTATCTGAAAAGTTCGAGATCTGCTATCTGTTGGTATAAAGATTAATTCAACTGGCAAAATGCTCTCTCTTTATTCGCTGAAATTAAATGAAAATTTTCACGTTGGGCCTTAACCACATTAGTATAGATGTGGATGCTAGCCTTATGTGGGGTTTTGCCCTTTGCCAGACTCCTCCTCCTCACCACCATCACTGTGTAGATTCTTCCTGCCAGAGAGCATGCGCAGAATGGGCTTCTAGGGCCTTTGGAGCCTGCAGCGTTGGCTGCACACTTATAGTCACAGCATTTTAGCAGGGTGCTTCTCCAGTGCTGGTCCCACATGTAGTCAGCTTCTGAGAAAGGGGAGCTTCCTGCTACCTCACAGTGAGGACTGTTGACTGGACAACAAGGTGCCCTGTCACAATGGACTCAGAATGCCAGCTCTCAGGGAACTTAGGCAGGAGAATTATCACACGTTCTAGGCTAGTCTGGGCTACTATAGTGAGTTCCTGGACAATCCAGGATACTTAGTGAGACCCTATCTCAAAATAAAAATTAAAAAAACCCCTGCAGAGTGAGACCCTATCTTCATACATACATACATACATACAATCAAACATTTTTAACTGAAGATGGATTTTTTTTTGAAATTTAGCACTTCATGTCCAACTAAAAATGTATTTTTCTTGCCTGTTCAGAAGCTTCTGGAATCTTGCCGGGAGTTTCATAAGTGAAGTGTTTTACAAGAAACCGTTGGCGTTTGTGTCTGAACCAACAGCTTCCACAATTACTCCATCAATGGGGACATAGGTAAGACGCTTTTAAAAGCATCCACCAAAGTAAGGAAGCAAACATGCTCCTCTTGCTTCCGTTGGTAGTTACCCAGTAGATATTTTCCTTGGATAGACAATCTCCGGTGTTTCCTGAAGCCTGCATGGTTGGACCCCAGCAGCGTTTGCAGCTCCAGCGGCTCTGTGGAATGAGCCTGTGTGCAGGGCAGGCAGCCCCTCTGGAGCCTCCGAGTATTTGTTCTCTCTCTGTTCTAAAGGTAATTAAGGAGCATCGCTTGTTTCTCAATTAATGACTTCTCATTCAACAGGGGATCTTTGATGCTAATTTGTTTTAATCAGGGCAGGGGCTGCTCAAAAACTCCAAACAATTCACTGAAGAGGAACTAGGAATTTTTAATCAAGGGGAAGAGATTTAAATGCTATCCATCATGTGCCTTCAATCCTTCTTCATCTAACTGTGTTCTTTAGGCTTTATAAACCAATGTGAGGTTATCAAATGGCGTGCGTTATATCACGCAGCTGACTTCTTTCTTGGGTGTTTGTGGGCGCATGACGGGCCTTAATTTCTTCCGTATAAGAGCCTATTTATATTCAAACTTCATGTTTCTCTTAATAGAGGATCTATTTTAAAATAAATTTTAAAACAAAGAAACGTACTTACAAATGTATCTAATGCTCTTTTGTGGTATTCACCAAAATAGTGTATTTTTTCTACATTTTCTACAAAATAGTGTATTTTTTTCTACATAGTATATATTTCTACATTTACATAAAAGAACGGCAGAAGATTCACTGGAGATGAGATTTAAGGCGTTCCTTTCACCAAGGACTGCTCAGGATTCCACTAAAGTCAAATTGCATTACACGTACAGAAACGTTCAAGAGCTAGAGATTACGTCCCAGCGTGATCAGACGCCGGCTCTTATTAAAAAGGTGCCATCAGGTGACTTTGCATTCAGATAGTGAATATTCAACATGCTACAGTCACAGTCTTTCTGGTCTCACCGTCATGTCCTCCAATCAAAGTGACTTTACATATGTCAGTCATGTGAAAATGAGGTGGTCCCTCTCCCCCCTTTCCTTTTCCTGAATATAGAAAAATCTCAGCAAATATTCCAGAAGTCTGACCACTCAAAATCTTACAGTTTCATTTCCAAGTAAGTGGGGAAATAGGCTTTTGGTTTTTCATAAAACGGGCAGTTCTTAAATCATGGCATCTGTCAGAGTGAACGAGAGCATAGGATTGTTACAGCAAAGCCTGGGCCCTCTTGTAGTCTCTGATCTAGTGAGTCAGTGAGAATTGTCATGTTTGACACATTCTAAGATGATAGTGGAGGGTGGGGGATAGAGGGTCCCAAGTAGGGGACCCCTGTTAGGAGCTATGACTGAAACCTAGCACCAGATACTCTGTACCTCTTATAGACCACAGGGTAGAGTCTCCAGGCCCCACAAGGTTGTGGCCTCCAAAGTGGTTTTCTGGCCTTGGTGGGCAGGACCTAGAATGTAGACTTGGGTAACAAGGATGATATTAATGTTTGTGCTTTATATTTTTATGTGTTTATTTATTCTGATTTTTTTTTCTTTTTTTGGACACAGGGTCTCCTAGAACACAGGCTGGCCTTGACCTCCTGGTCCTCCTATCTCTGCCGCCTGAGTCCTGAGCATATAGGCATGAGCCATCTTATCTTACTATTGCCTGTATTTTAATTGATAAATACCCACTTGAAGGTCTCATCAGGAGTTATAAATGTTTGAAAATAAACTTTTACAAGGACATATGTCATGGTTCGCCCATGCTAATGAGGCTTGCCAGAAGCCAACTGTCCTTAAGTCAGCTGGTAGAGTAGTGTGGGGCTCTGTGGTTTTGATAAAGGCCCTGGTTAATTCTTTACTTAGGGCAACAGAAGTTTACCTTTCACTGTGCTGCCTGACCAGCCTGAAGCATCAACTATACACACCACTGGGGGCCCATTTACTTACATACACTTATGTGTAGCCAGCAGATGGTAGAGGCAGGACCACAAAAGGCTGTTCTCAAAATGGAAAAGAAACTACCTTGGAGAACTCTACCTGGGGACCCAGGTGTTTCCTTCATCTAGGTTACCTACATTGATCTTCCAAAAATGGAAGTTGATTCACAAAGCAGCTGATAGGCTTCCCTAGCCATTCCTGGTCATGTGACATAATGGTCTTGGGGACCATGAACTGGCCCTGGCAACTCTTGGCTGTGTAGTCACTCTACCGCCTGGGATGAGTTCAGTTAGGACTTGCTTATGTCCTGGCAGATGCTGTTGCCTTCTACCCTGTGGCCACTTTTGGGTGCTTTGTGGGTTATGCCTACTTCCACTCCCCCTCTTCCATCCTTTTAATCCTCTAACACTAGGCAGGAGAGGATAAAAGGATAGAGGGGAAAGGGGGGCATCGATATTGTTAGACTTCTTCCTGCTGATTAGGGGCATTGAGTTCCTCGGGACAAGTTTGATCTTCACCATCAGGATATCTAATTTCTTCTTGTTTCTTCTTTGTGCACGACTACTTAACAAACCACAAACAACGGCAACCAACCACCAACTGGCCAACCAGTCCCTTCTATCAGGGCCCTAGCATTTGTTGTATACACTTTGAAAAGTCCCCAGAATTCCAAACATCCCACAGTCTCAGAAACTATCTGCATCTGGATGGCAAATCAGTGTCAACTGCTGTGGATAATCCGAAGCAGCTCCACATCCCCACACATGGGTTTGAGATGAAAACACATTCTTATAATATTTCTGTGTTTTTAAAGAAACAAAAATTCTCACTACATACTGGCCTGCCTAAGCTTGCATGGCAACCAAGAGGCAGACATGAGATGCTTGCCAAACAGACCTTCACACTGTGGAAGGAAAATGTCATCAACTCTGACTACTGTCCTCTACGTAGACTTCTCAATGACGGGGACAGTTTCAATCAAAGTCACACCTTCCCATATCTAATAAATAACGTTTTTGTAACTTTTCCATTGCTATGAAGAGACACCATGACCAAAGCAGCTTATAATAGAAAGCATTTGACTGGGGGCTTGTTTATAGTTTCAGAGGGTGAGTCCATGATTGTCATGGCAGAGAGTATGGCAGGAGGCAGGCATGGTGCTGGAGCAGTAGCTTAGAACCTACTTCTCTCTGATCCACAAGTGGGAGGGAAGGAGGGAGGGAGGGAGAGAGTGCTAATTGGGAATGACATCTACTTATGAAACCTTCAAGCCTACCCAATGACACACCTCTTTGGACAAGCCAAACATTCTAATCCTCCCCAAGCAGTTCCACCAACTGGGTACCAAGCCTTCAAACATATGAGCCTGTTGGGGCCATTTTAAGTCTTCTTCACTAGTCCTGGGTTCCCCATAACAAGCGAACAAGCTCAATTCCTCAGCTCCAAGCAACCCTAAGACATCCAGATGCCCAGCCTACTTCATCACAGTGGTTATCATCAGTAACGTCAGATCCAATAATTGAGCCACAAAGGGCAAGTGATAAACTAGAAAGCAACTCCAGCAATTGCAAGTTCCACAGCGGGATGTGGTCGTGCTGTCCGTATCCTGCTTAGCTGGGACTTACACATCTCTAGACTCAGGGCTCAGTGCAGTGTAGAGGTTCACCGGGGTTGGGGCTGTTGCAGAGAACCACGTCTGCTTTACTACTCGGCCTACATCCCATTGTTAAGCACAGACGGTTCAGTTGGCTTATCTCATCTCTCAGCTTTAGAAGAGCAAAGCCCAGCGTATCGTGGGTGCCTCAGGAGACATTTGCACCACATCAAATCACACCACAGGGAGAGGAACTGGCTGCCTTCTGGAATCCTGGCAAAGCAACACAAACACTATATGAGTGTCTATTCTATAGGCAGATCCCCCAGTGCCAGAGAACACACTAGTCAGCTAGCGCCCCCCCCCCCCGTGTGTGTGTGTGTGTGTGTGTGTGTGTGTCACCTTCCACCATAATGTTTGCAGACACAGTCATATTGGCTTCTCACCGGAACTCGCCAAGTAGGCTAGGCTAGCTGGCCACTGAGTACCATACGTCTGCCTGTCTGGTATTCCCAGCTCTAGGATTACTGACACTTGTCACCAGGCCTGGCTTATCTCAGTGTAGGTTTCAGAGTGTAGGTGGCTCCATCTGCCTGGGTCTGTACCTGGTGACGATGGTATTGCGCTTGTCCGGCGTGGCTTCCCATAGCCGTAAAATCAGCTGAATAAAACCTGTCAGCTCGCTTCAGCTTCACCAGACTGGAATCCTCCTAAAGGTTTCAGTCTGTACTTTGGACCATCTCAGTGGCACTGAGGCAGGCCGCACAGCAGACTGATGGAGAGAAGCAGAGGCTCCGCGTTGCTGCCTTCCTTCCTAACGGAGAGATTTCATAAACACATCAAATGTATTTCCTTTGGAACTCCCCAAATCCTGGGTCCTTTCTTCATTTCTCAGTGAGGCTTAACTTCCAGCCATCAGGATAACATGGTTTAACTGTTTCACTGTGTTGTCTCAACCTCTAAAAGAAATACATTCTTTACTCAGAATAGAAAGGTAGATGTAGAAAATTCATGGGTTATTGGTCATCAAAGATTCTGAATCAGAGCCTAGTTATATGGGGTGTGGGGACAAGAATGCTAATGCCTTTAAAAGAAAACCTCATAAGTAGTTCAATGGCATTAATAAGCATGTAGACTTTAAATCTCCTATGGTAATTATGATATAAAATATTATAAATAACAAATTTTGACTTCTCATGAAATCGCACCTATGTTGAAGACAGAAAAATAAAATGCTAATGCCTTTTAAACTCTGGCTTTGAAAACTATTATTGACTATGTTTGTGTTGTCCAGCTCTTAGAAGCAATGCGGGTGGGGGCGGGGGAGGGGTGTTGTTCTTGCAGTTGTTACTATGAATCAGAATGTAACCATTTTCTCCATCTGGGATTCAGATAAAGGGTAAGTCACTACCAAGCAAGGCTTTAACCTTTTACAAATGTGCAAACACAGGTAACTGGCTGATGTGTTTGTATGGGGAACGCAGATGCATTGACCTAGATACATCGCTAAAATTAATTTACCGGTGGTGCACGGGGCCTCGCTAACACTCCGACAAGTGCTTATTGCTTTACTGGTGAGCACGGGCCCTGAGGGCCTGCTGTTTGATGGTGGTGACAGCTCTGTATGGTGTAGGCTCTGCCTAGAGCCAGTGTGCTGACTCAGAGAACAGGAGGGCAGCGGCGCTGGGAGGGGAGTTGTCAGACAAATTAGTAGCCATCCAGATTAAAAGTCAGAGAGCTGATCAATGCCGCAGGCGCCTTTTAACCACGTCCCATTGGGAAGTGACTTCTTCAAGATTTATTTAAGTGAAAATCAGCATAGTCCCTAAAGTCTAGATTGCGAAATGAGCCAAAATCTTACCTTCAGCCATTTGACATACTCTGAATTCTCTATCATCCACATGGAGGTGTCCCCACCCCCTTTTTTATCCTCCATACTTTCCCCTATCAGCCTGGAGAAGATTCCCTCCTGCTCCAGAGACCACACAAGGCGTTGCAATCTTTGCCTTTCAAATATGCTCAGAAATGGCAGATGTCTGGGTATTTCTAAGATATTGCATAATTAAGTCTGATGTGAGTGAGGGAATTCAAACAAACAGTTCTAGAAGAAAAATAGGTGTGTTCTGTTTGCCTGGGATTTTCTTTAGAACAGCTAAAGTCACACAGAGGAATTATTAATCATGTGGCTGATGGCAGCAGTACAGGGAGCCCAGGAGCCCCCTCCACTTTGCGAAGCTCCTTCAGACCTGTGGCGTGACTGGCATGAAGTAAGCTTGGTGCAAAGGGGGAGCATGTATGTCTCTAAGAGGAGGAACTGCACACCTGAGCAACTTGCCCCCATGAGAGCAATTGAATCCAAATCACTGTGGTAGGATTTAATCAATTCTCCTTAAAGAGACTTGGGTCTGTGGATTATAAAGATGATTAAGAACATTTGCAGGCTGCCACAAAGCCTGGGATGAGAAGTGTAGACCCATTTTTGTTATAAACACAGATCGGAGTCATGTGGCGCCATCTTGAGTTTCCATGTTCTTGGGTCTTCAACGATTGTAACAGGGGCACTTAGTAAGAGAAACAAAGGCAATTTATTTTTAAAGAGAAAGATACTCCTGAGAATGGGTGTAGACCGGTGCTGAGGAGAGGCACATGCTACATGTTCAAGACTATTGGGCCCCGACCCTTATTAGAAAAAGGGTCTCAAAACCCCTTACATCATTTGCCATGTACCCATCTTCCCTCCCACCCATTAGTCACAGCTTTTCATAGAGTGTTCTGCTTGTTACATGAAGTCGGGTGCATAAACTTCCTGGTTTTTGTTTTTTATTTTCTTTCCTGTATATGTTCTCCTTACTGCCTCTCCGGTAACCCACTGCTCCAGACACAGAGTTACACGACTGTGAAGTGGCTTCAGATGGGCATCTCCTCACTCTGAAGGTCTGGTGGGTCCTCAGATACTTCCGGCATCACACCTAAACTACAGCTGTCTGTCCCTTACTTCTGTTCTGTTTTTGTTTGATCATTTAGGGTGTATTTAGCTGTCAATGTTGGACATCCTGAGCAACAGGAACAATCATAAGGAATTCAGAGTTCACTTAACAACTGCACCAAAAGTTAAAAAAAAAATCATGGACTATTGAAATGTCTCGGTGGATAAAGATGGTTCCGCCAAGACTGACTCTTTGAGTTCAATCCCCAGGACACATAAAACGAAAGAAAGACCAACTCTTGCAAGTTACACTCTCACCCCCATACACATATACCATGGATATCTCTCTCACACACACACACACACACACACACACACACACAGGTGTAAGTTTTTTAAATTCTACCATAAGGCAGAGTCCCAGTACTATCGTACGTAACCCTCCTTCTCATCCTCACTGGACTAGCTTTGATTCTCTTCTTTGTTCTTGTTCACAAGATGGCTGCCACGGTGCTAGGTTTCACCTGTTCACATGACTTTGTACAAATAAATGAAGGAAGAGGCCATCTGGTTCTTTCTTTAGATCAGTGGTTTTCAAACTTCCTAATGCTGTGACCCTTTAATACAGTTCCCCATGTCGGAGTGAATCCCAACCATAAAATTATTTTCGTTGCTACTTCATACCTGTAATTTTAATATTGTTATGAACTGTAATGTAAGTATCCGATATGCAGATATGCATGGTCTTAGTCGACCCCTGTGAAAGGGTTGTTCGACCACTGAAGGGTCTCAACCTATAGGTTGAGAAGTGCTTTAGATGCTCTCATAAGACGAAGAATGCTTTCTGTTGTGGACTGGCCTGGTGCTGTTCTTGTGAACCAGTTCCCTAACGAATAAAGGAACCAATCACTAGGCAAGTAGGCAGGACTTCCGGGTGGACGGAGGAAGAGAGGAAGCAGAAGAGAGTTTGTCCCTTTTGGAACAGGGACAGCAGAGGGGTAAGATGGAGCTGCTAGAGTTTCCTGGTATCATGGCGGATCCACAAGGATTCGCCACCGGAGGAATCAGATTTTAATAAGGCTTACATGATTAGGTTTTAGTTGTTGCACCCAGAGATTGAGTTACCATTGTTTCTGAACTAAGTTCTTTTGAATTAGATATTTACTTTATTTACATTTCAAAAGTTATCCCCTTTCCACATTACCCCTCCGAAAACCCCATACCCCATTCCCCCTCCCCCTGCTCACTAACCCACCCACTCCTGGTTCCCTGTCCTGGCATTCCCCTAAACTGGGGCATCGAGCCTTCACAGACCCAAGGGCCTTTCCTCTCATTGTTGCCCGACAAGATCATCCTCTGCTACATATGCGGCTGGAGCCATGGGTCCCTCCATGTGTACTCTTTGGTTGGTGGTTTAGTCCCTGGGAGCTCTGGGAGTACTGGGTGGCTCATATCGTGGTTCCTCCTATGGGGCTGCAAACCCCTTCAGCTCCTTGGGTCCTTTCTCTAGCTCCTCCACTGGGGACCCTGTGCTTCGTTCAATGGCTGGCTGTGAGCATCCCCCTCTGTATCTGTCAGGCACTGGCAGAGCCTTTCAGGAAACAGCTATATCAGGGTCCTGTCAGAAAGCACTTGTTGGTCTTGCTGGGTTTGTAACTATATGGGATGGATCCCCAGCTGGGGCAGTCTCTGCATCTCCTCCCATGGGTATTTTGTTCCTCTTTCTAAGTTTGTGATGCATTTTCCTTCACTTCGCTCACCTGAGAAAGATACGGCGGCAAATCACGGGTTTGCCAGAAGTGCCTCACAAAGGCCATGGGGGATTTGAAGCACCAGAGTGACATGGTGGCCACTCACCAGGGAACCTGGCAAGCTGGGTAGAGATTGTGAAGTTCAGAGTCAGAATCTCCACAAGATAAAAACAGGTCAGCTCCAGTAGCCTGGGTAAATGTTGGTACTATGTGCAATCGTGGTGATCTTACAGCCTGGATGCTTACAGCTGCCTACAGAGACCTCCTGCTGAGCAGAGCCAATTCTTCCCTGCTGCACCGCTGTCCAAAATAAATACACTTGAGGCTCTGTGTAAGTCACTCCACAGTGGGCATGGTCCACATGACCCCAGCTTTCCTCTGTGTGTGTGTGTGTCTGTCTGTCTGTCTGTCTGTCCTTTCTTCATTCCTTTACCATCCCCACAGGGCAAGTTCTTAAGGGACCTGGATCCTTCCCTAAAGTCTCCAGAAGGAACTTGACCTCCCAAACAAGATGCTGACTACCCCTTGGTTCTCACTACACTGTGGCCTTCGAAGGTGTCAAAGAAGAATTCATATGGTATGAAAAAACATTCATTTGGTGGGTAGTCATGCGTTACAGTGGCCACTAGAATCTAATAACCTTCGATGGTAGTTCCTGACCAAGACATGAATTCAAAGTCCACGATGTTAGCCCTTGCTGATTTCATTGAAACTCACAGATGGGATTTTTCTCAAGGCCTCTTTGAATAGTTAAAATAAAATTCTCATTGCGTTATGACAAAAACTCGGACCCCAGGAAGCTTGGAGCGGAGAGTCTCTTCATGCTCGAGAGTCCTGGGTGGGAGTAGCGTCTTGCCTCGTGGCACAGAGGGTGGGAGGCAATGAGAACTTACCACCTTCAACCCCACCCCCGCCTTGCCTTCTTTCCTGGTGCTCCTAAGATAAACGGATAAAAACGAGATGTGGTTAGAAAACCAAATCTGTGGTTTCCGGGCTCCCTCTGTCTTGGGATGGATAAATTGTACTTTTCTCCTTCAAAGCCATTGACAGGACCATAAGGATGGAGAAAGGTCAAAGGCAGTACTCTGGGGAGATTGACCAAGCTTCTGGGAGGAATAAAGGGTCATCATTAGCAACCCTGGAGGGACAATGGATGGCTCCAGAGCAGACTGGGAGGGACTGGGAAGGTCTCACGCAGAGTAGTGACAGAAGCCAAGTGGGCAAAGGACACGGCTCCCACTGAGGCAGGCCTGACCCCGGCGAGCGAGCGGAGGAGCCACCCCGGCGTTGGCATGTTTATGCTGATGGGGGTTTTCAAGGAGCTCTATGGACTCTGTTCATCTCTGGCCATTGGGATGGAGATGGATGAGGGTCTGAAGCGAGGGAGACTAATGTGAAGAATAATTGTTTTCTCTGCTGGGAAGGAGGGGGAGGAAGCTGTCACAATCTTGCAAGCACAGCTTCTTCTCAGAAATGCACTTGCAGACCTCAAGTCTGCCCCTGAGCCATGTTCCTCTACACATCAGCCACTCCAGGCCACCTACCCACACCACTCATCCTCTGAGGTAAGCAGTGGCTCCTGAACACGTTTACCCCCGCCTCCAGGTCTCCTGAGAGCATGCTCAAGTCCCCGGACCTCAGATGCTTTAAAAGAGAGTTACCGTTCAGTTCCCAGCTCCCTGGGGAGTATGCACAAGGGCCTTACAGTGTCACCTGCTGTGGAGGGACTGAGAGGGACATGTGCCTGACATTGTCCTCTGCAGCAGCACATTGGGGTGCTCTGCAAAGTTTAAGATTCATTTCTAGCTGGGGAGATGGCTCCATTGTTAAAACAGAGGACCAGACTTTGGATTCTCCAGAACTCATATAATGCAGACTGGGTATAACATTCTGCCTGTGGTTTTAGCCTTGGGAAGTAGACATAGGCGAGCCCCCAGAAGCAAGCTGACTGGTGAGACTAGCCATATTGGCAAGCTCTGGCTTTAACTGAGAGACCTTGCTCACTGAATTATGTAGAAGGGTTATTAAGGGTGACTCCTGATGTCAACTTTGGGATGCATGAACACTTGCATGCATACACACACATACACACCACACATGCACACAGACATATACACGTGCACATACAGACACACACACACACACACACACACACACACACACAGAGAGAGAGAGAGAGAGAGAGGGAAACATGAAAACAAAATCATTTCATCCTTAAGAAACACTTTGGCTCTATGTCCCCAAAGACTGAGTGAAAATTCAAAAGGAAGCGGGATATAGGATATAGAAATATTTAATCCCAGAATGTGAGCTTATTAAGACCCAGGTCCTAGTGCAAGCTATAGTTCTGGTTGAAGTTTGGTCTGACAGTCTCCCTGCTGTGTTACCACTGTGACCACATGACCAGCAGAGACAACCCAATTTGGAGGAGGGGTTTGTTTTGGCCCAAGGTGTCAGGGACTTCAAGTCATTATGATAGGGGAAGGCATTGCTATAAAAGTATAAGGTACAGCGTCACTTCTTGGCATCCTGGCAAGAGACAGAGATCTAGTCACAAACCAGAGATGGATCTGGCCTTCCATCTGCCTCCAGTAACCTACTTCTGCCAGCTAGATCTTACCTCCCAGCTGCTCCACAATCTTCCTCAACAGCAAAAGATCAAGTGTTCAAACCATATCCACCTGTAGGGGAACGTCTCACATCTCACATAAACACCTGTCTTTATCCATAGAAAGAGGGGACAGCAGACAACTGCATGGGAGACAGAGGAGCTGTCTAACTCACCTGACTCCTTGGACCAGGACCAAGGCAGATGTGAACATGTATAGGGATATGATGTCATGTGTGCTCATTCACATGATGTGCACATGACATCGTGTGTGTGTGTGTGTGTGTGTGTGTGTGTGTGTATACTCACATGGAATCTTGTGTACTCATGCACATGATGCCTTGTGTGCTCACACACATGACATCATGTGCACTCACATACATGTTGGGGAGCTAAGGGTCTTGTCCCTAGAAGCAGCCTATAGATCATACGTCAATGTTTAGGTCAGAGGAAGACAACACAGTAGCCATTACCAGAAATCTGACATAGAGTTGACATGAAGCCTCTACCCATGTATGTGGAGGCACAACTACCATGTTCCCATCACTTTACCACACAAGAACACAGATGTGCTCTCAGAAGAAAGGAAGGGGTGGACATCGCTGAACAACAAGAAACTTTCCTGTATCTGAGTTTTCTTGACTTGCCTTGAGTTAGACTGCAGTCAGAATGAATGATGGAAGAAAAAAAATTGGTTTCCTTGGAGGAGAATTTTTTCCCCACACTTGGGCCATATGACTTGTACATTTTATAGCCAATATGCCAAGTTTATGTTGCCTGCCATGAGCTAAAAATAAAGCACGGCCTCTGGATGTCAGCTCTCTGTGGGGAGGAGTCTCCACTGGATGCCTCGTCCACTCTTGTCCACTCTTACTTTCTTCTCTATTCTTCCCACCAGAGACGGGCCTGGTAGGGGATGGGTCCTCAGGAATATTCTCATTTTACTCACAAACGCATTACATGTGGTTCACAATGCATATGGGCTTCCATCCAAGAAGGGTTAGCAACGACCCCGATTTTACTCAGAGTTCTAGCATTGCGAAGTGCTGTGTTTTCCCCAATCCATTCTCCACAAGTGTCTTCTGATGGTGACACTACATTCTCCATGCACAGAGGAGGAGACAGATCTGTTCTCTACCAGATGCTGCTCTGAGCTGCCCTGTCGAATGGGCAGAGTCCTGACTGCATGATCCAGTCAGATGGTAAGAAATACTGCCAGCTTGCCTGGGAACTATCTTAGCTCTGACTAGCTAGTGGCAGGTGGGTTACCAGACCTGCCCGACATTTGTTTGGGTCTCTGGCCTTAAAGCTTGGGTGGCCATCTCTTCAGCCCCCATATTTCACTTTTGACTTTATTTTCTTTTGTCTCTGTCTCTTTCTCTTAAAGCACAACCCATTTAATTGCTATGGTAAGGAAGTGGATGGAGTAGGGGTTCTAGGACCTTGACAGCCATATCTGAACCACTGTCTGTCTCTGTATTGTCTCTGGAACAGACAATAACACTGTCTGGTGTGACTTTTATTTTTTTCAAACCTTATTTTTAATGATGGTTCTTAAACACTTTAACCTCCCTGCTAGCCCACCACCAACCAGAGGTTGTGGGAAAGAAAGGACATGTAGGAAGTGGTCCTGTTTAGAAAGGTTCTTTGGAGCAACTCTTGTCTGTGTTGTCTGGAAATCAGTAGTTCAGTTCACAGGTCAGCAGTAGCAGCTCAATACACTCACAAACACTTCCCAGATACACCAGCAGTCCAGTCTGGTAGAGTCGGGGCAGCAAACACGAATCAGCAGGGGTGGCACGATCTAGCAGAGACAGCCAGAGACCTCGGCCTCTGCATGAATCAGCAGGAGGGGCCAGGAGGAATGCCAGGAGAAGTTCTCAGCTGTGCCTCTGTCAGCGAAGGGAAGATCAGTGACAACTCAAGGCCAACAAGCATTGCAAGGCTAGCTCTATTAGCGAGCCAAACTCAGCCTCTGTCACTGTCCATCAAGTCCTACTTATATCCCCTCAAACATCAAGTGTCCTCCATGGGTCTTGTCTCAGCATGTGTCTTGCTTCAGCACGTGTCTGTCTCAGCTGACATCACTCTGCCAATTAGCGGAGTCCTCGGAAGCGTCAAGAAAGTGCAGCACACCACCAGAAGATTTTTGGTGCATCTCTCTCTATGGAGTCCTGACAAATGCAGCTCAACTACACAATGTAAGGTGGGCCAGTTCATGAGTGTTGTTAGTGAAGAATCCTTCATCAGGTGTCCTTTCACATACTTGCTTTAGCCGAACATCTTTTCTCTTGTAACTTGATTCAGCTAAAGGTTCCTTCACAAGTCTGCCTTAGTCTTTCACCTGTGTCCACTTCAGGTAAACATTCCTTCATTTGGTTGCCCCAGCATAATACTACCCAAAGCAACCGACTTCCCAAAGAACTCTTAAGTTTCTACTTCAGTCTGGAATTACTCAGTAACCACAGTCACCAGCTCACAAGCTGGGAACATTCCATCAAGAGTCCATTTCAGCCTAACTCGAAAATGACTTTCCTTGCTACTCCAGGATTCCCAGTGGTGTAAAAAAAATTCCTTGAATAACAAGGGTCTACAATGGCCTCCCTGCTCCCTTTTTGCATGTTTGGAAACAAGAAATGTCAAGACCACATGGGCTTTGATTGAACCCATGGGAAGAAGACTCATCAGATTTCCAAGAACTGAGGCATCTTCTGGGTCATCAAGCTGACTCTCAAGGCTGATGGCATCAAGGCTGTCAAACGGCCTCACTCCTCGGGCAAGAGCAATGGCAACTCCCACAAAGGGATATGGTACTTTTATACCCATGGTACTGTCAGCCAATAAAGGAAATGGAAACTCCAAAGGAATGAGGTTATCCTTAAAGACCAGTGGCAGGAAGTGGAGAAAGATGGAACAGATACAGTCAGCAAACAAGCCCATGGCAAATGATTCTCTTCGAGTTCTAGTGTAAGAAGAGGCATACATAAGTATGCATCACGATGTAACTAAATGACGTAATGCATCACAGGCGATCAGGCCAGGGAGAGAAAAGGCAGAAGATGGTGGCGAAACTGGTGGTCAGGAAAGGATCTGATGAGATAGGACACAAGACAAGAATCAAAGAGATTAAGCAAGAGAGGGTGCCTCCCTTTAAGATAAATGGCATGGCCGATGAAAGTGTAACACAGGAGCTGTGACAGGGCGCACAGGACCTAAACAGAAAACAAGATAGTGGAGCTGGAAGTGATTGGGAATAAAGGGGTCAGCAGGGGGAGGGGTGGGCTCAGGGAAGGCAATGGAGGAGATAGAAGATAGGTAGATACATCGATAGATAGATAGATAGATAGATAGATAGATAGATAGATAGATAGATAGATAGATGATAGATATCAGAATTTAAAAATATTTTAAAATATAGTTTTAGTTTTATAGGAACAGGGAAAGATTGTGCAAAGGACTTGAGGTAGGCTATGCCTGCTTTCTGGAGGCTGTCATGTCTGAACCCTAACAAAATGGGGAAACAAGAGAGTCCCCATCAACAGAACTTCATAGCCTCAGTGACACCGTGCACTTTGGCTCTAAGTGAAAGGAGGAGCACAGGTTTTGAGCATAGCTTTGAAGCCTTCTGATGTCATCTGTGATAGTTGGGTTAAGATCAGATGCTGGTCTTATACTTCATTCTTGGTAGTCTCAGACCTGAAGGCTAGTTAACCTTGAGTCCTTCTACCCAGCCCACACTGTAGCAACATTCCTGTGATCTGAGCACTTGAGCCTGAAGTAGAAAAATCACAAGTTGAAGCAAGCTACATGGTAAGTTTTAGGGCAGCCTGGGCTACATAGTGAATCCATGTCTCGAGAAACCAAACCCCAAAGTCTACATTAAAAAAAACCACATGAAGCATGTGGTTTTACAAGCCTGGTGTAGTGTATCAGCAGAGAGTTCCTTTAACAGTGCTGAAACTAACTGAAACCAGCTTATTCTACATAACAGACAAAAAGGACTCCAGATTAGCACTCAGCGCTCTACTCAGAGTGGCTGAAAAGGACGCTCTTGCAATTTTCATTCCGTCTATTTTCGGTCTTCTTTGTGCAATTATCTGAAAGGTTACCACTTTATTGAAGGATGGCATACAAGACGGAAGAGTGTGTAGCTCGTAAGAGCAGAGCTCAGTGAAATAGCAGTCAGCAGGACATCTATTAAAACAAGCGTGCTTCTCCAGCTCTGGCCCGATCAAGAACCCTGGCACCCCAGCATCCCCAAGGTGCCCCTGCTAGGCTTCTTCCTGCTCCCCAAACATCTAACATTAGCAACTCTCTCGACTCCCACCTCTGAATTAACACAGCCTACTTGAGAACTGTGTGTAATCACTGGGGATATAGCTCAATTGGTGAAATGTTTGCCTTGCAAGCTAAGGACCTCAGTTTGATCCCCAAAACCCACATTTTTTCCTGTAAAAAGTGAGGCATGGTGGTGCACGATTATAAATTCCAATACTGGGAATTAGTTTCCAGGCTGATTTCTGAGGTTTACTGGCAGGTCTAATCAGTCAGTTCCAGGGTAATGAGAGACTTTATCTCAATAAGCAAAGTGGACAGCTCCTGAGGAATGACACCTGAGGTTGTCCTCTGACCTCCACATACATGTGTATATGCATACATGCACACACAGGAATGCATGTACACCACACACACATACACATGAGCACACACACATGCACAACTCAAGTCAATGGACTACTAGATGTATTCTTTTGTGTCTGGTTTGTTTGCTCAACTCTGTGTCTTGTAAGGTTCTCCCCCATCCTGTGAGGGATGGTTTTCTGTGTGTGCTGCTGTGTTATCAGAGGAGGGACCTAGTGGCACTTCTCCACTGGCCCCCTTGGTGCTTTTCTTCACCACAATGCCATGGGCATCCCTACACAGGTCTACTGGAAACATGAGTACATCTTGGAAGACAGAATTTTGAGGTATACCAGTTGGCTTTAGCTCTGCCCTACGTGTTTTAATAGAGTTGCTCTGGCTTACTGGGCTGAATAATACAGGATGCATAGAAGGCCAGAAACAAGAGCAGAAGATACGAGGATGTGAGTGAGAAGCTTACTGGATAACCATGGGGAGGAGGCTGGTTGAACCGGAAGTGGAACGGCCTGGATGCTAAATGGTGGGCAAGTGAGGCTGTACTGAAAGAGCCCTCCTGAGAGGCCTGTGGTTTTTCAGGCATTGCTTGAGACTGTGGAGCAATTGCTTTGATGCAGAAGGGTCAGAGAACATTGTCAGGTGGACTAAGAAGAACACTGGTGACTTTGCTTCCTTGGAGTTTGGTGGACGTGAAGACCATTCTTGACTTGACACATGATGCCTACACCCAGTACCATCTATGGAAAATAGGAACATCCCTCCTTAGTATCTGGACAGGCAGTGCTACAAAGTAAAAGCAAGGTGAGAGAGGAGTTGTTAAAGATTTCTTCCTAAAAGATGGCCAGGTTCTCTGCAGGGACCACCCATCAACATCATAAAGATTCGTTTGTAAGAGATTTTTCTTATGTCTGAAAGGAGCTGACAGCTGTGTCTATGTGCAGCTCTCTGTGTGCTAAGGATGTTTTTTAATGCGATCAATAATACTTCGTCTTCTAAAATGCCTGAGTTTATATATCAAGCTGTTTCTTTTCGACAAGCATCCTCCCTCCCCATCACACACTTAGCTGAATGTGGACGGCTGTCTTCAGTCACACCTGCAGATCTGTCCCCACGTTCCTACAAGAAGGCAGTTATCTGGGCAGCGAGTGTAAGAGTGAGGATCCTTGCCAGCTCCCTACAGCAACCGCATGCAGGCACTTGCATCATGTCTTCCCATTTTTTAATTGTATGAGGTCTCTCTCCACTCTGCAAGATTCCATTTCCTACTCCTTTTCCTCTTCTTTTCATCTGTATGTGCTTTTCATTTGTATATGCAATGTAAAAATGCATGTGGATATGTATGTGTGGGTGCTCATTCACATGTGTGTGCATGCCTGAGAATTTGTGTATGTGTGTGTGTGCGCGCGCGTGCGTGTGTGTAGGCTAAAAAGTGAGATCCAGTCTTTCTATTTTGTGAGGCAAGGTCTCAGTCAAACCTAGAGTTTGCCAGTGTGGCTTACTTCACAGGCTTGCTCCGGGAAATCTCTATTTCTACTTTCTAAGACAGGAGACGCAGGCAAGCTGCATACCCACCTGGCAACCTCTTGCTTGGATGGCAAATGCTTGAATCACTGAGCTATCTTCCAGCTCCGAGAGCCGCTCTGGGAGTTCTTCTGAACTGACCAGACCTCAGCCCGCACTTGATTTTGTTACTCTATTTCAACATTTCTCTTTTTTAAATGTTAATATGACTCCTTTAACCCGTAAGAGTGTTTCTATTTCACTGAATACAAAGTCTCTTTTTCTTCCCAGTAAACAGTGTTACACACACCTGCTTAACTAAATCAATAAACAAATGGATTATCAAGGATCCTTCAAATAAATAGCTCACACCACTTGACTGCCAACAGCAATAGCGTGTTTGGACTAAATCTAATCGCAATTAGAATAACTGATTCCTGTTGGACTCTTTTTTTATTCTCCCTGAAATAAATCAGAGTGGAGGCTCCCATAACCCATCAACTTTCCATGAGAGAAGCCCCTGTCCCAGCTCTAGTGAAATGGCAAACAGCCTTTTCTCTTTGAGCTCTGTGTGGCTTTCTCCCACCTTTTGGATGAAGGAATTTACATAGTCACATCATAGATGATGTGAGAGAGAAACTGGCCGGTAGTGTGGCCAGATCCGCGGGGTACCTCATACTCCATCCCACACAATGGGCTCAGTGTGGCAGGAGACGCTCTCACCCTCTGCTGCGCTCAGACTGGTAAAGATCAGTGAAGTGTGGAATTCGGTGGGACGTGAAATCCTAGATAAGAAAGATGTGCCAAAAGACAGGGACATACTCAGTAATTAAAGACAGTTATTAGAGGGCCCCCTCCTGATAAGCTCTACTGTTGGGAGTGGCCCTGCAGAAGGGCATTTTATCCAGGTCCGCACCTGCTGCACTGTTCTGCTCAGTCTTGCCTGGCATCCTGGATCTTCCCTAGGGGTCTTTGCAGAGGAGCTGTTGATCACTCTGCTCGGCTTGCTAACACCTCCTAGTTAGTCACACAGACCTCTTCTTGGCCATGACATCTCAGTCACTCCCCAGCCCCTCCTTCTTCCCAACCTGGATGGATTTAGGATCACCTAGGAGGTTAGTGAGGTGTCCCTCTGGCTGTATCTGTGAGAGCATTTCCAGAAAGGATTGACTAAGGCAGAAAGATCTATCGTCAATGTGGGTGGCAACCTCTGATAGGCTGTGTCTCACATATGTGGACTCAAAGGGGAGAAAGGAGAAATCCCGTGGACAGCCCACAGTGGCTTCTCTCTGATTCCTGGCCCAGCATGATGTAGACTGTTCTGCTCAACCATGCTTTCTCTACCATGATGGAGCGAGATCTGAACGAAGTCCTTTCCTTCTAATTGTCAGGTACGCTGGTCACGGGAATGTAAGAGTGAGTATTATACACACTGCTGAATCTCCATGTGACAGATGTCTAATGGCCGCTCTAAGGAGTCTGGGCATATCCACTCTACTAACATTCCTACAAATGTTGTGTCCCACCTGTCCTGTCCTCTGGCCAACTATCTGGAAATACATTTCTCTTTTTGTTTGCTTAAGTTCTCCGCAACGATTATTATTTCCCGTAATTATATGCTTCCATTTTATGCAATTCTGACAATAAGACACAATTAATTATTTTAAAGGGCCTTTTCTCTGGGTTCCACCAAAATCTCAGACTCTGTAACTATCAACACAATCAGGGTATCACCCCAAATCCTATTGTAGCTGACCCACCAGTCCATGCCCACTTCTTTCACAGCAGCCACCAATATCTTTTCTGTATTTGTACCTCAGCCCTTTCAAGGATATCACAGAAGAGGATCATAGAGCCCCAGATCTCCTGAAGTCACTGCAGACCGTGACTTCAGGAGTCCTCGAGTTAGGCAGCAACACTTCCTTCTTCTCCCAGTTCACTTATCCATTCCTTATCGAAATTCTTGGGTTTTTTTTTTTTTTCTAGTTTTGGTGAATGTGAAGGAAGACACTGGGACCACCCATGACTGAGTAGGATCTCTGGATCGACAAGTTCTGCTACACTCTGCCGCAGTAATCCTATGAGTTCATGTTTCTGCTGGTGATGTGGGCTCTGCGTCTTGCCTGCACACGGCAGGCCGGTTCACCACTTTGCTTGATAGTCATTCTAACCGGTGCAGGGTGGCATCTCACCTTGGTTACGGGGGCTGGGTATACAACTGGACAATGGTCAAGCCATATGTGACACAAACTACCCTCCACCTCTCTACCTTGAGGCCCTCTGTGAGGGTTAGCTTCTTCTTTCTGACAGTCAGAGTCAGAAAAAGTTAACTCACACAACTGATTGGTACCATACAGTGTGCCCACGCCAAATGCCTACAGCCAGAGCACCCTGAAGCCTCCTTTGAGTTTCTCTGTGATGTTTCCCCACTCCTCAGCCTCTTCTGAGTCCCTGCTGAGTACGAGGTTGGTGGCAGGTGGAAGCCCTTGGTTAGCTGCATCTGCACAAATGGGCCCTTCTTGCTCTCTCTTGACTGCTTTATCTTCTGAGATTGTGCATTTCCTGCTCCATGGAGTCTGTGCTTTACATCCTTGGGCCTGGATAGCACCTGGAATGCTATGTGCTCTGGTGTGATGTTTGTTGACTGACCACAGAACTCCTGCCCTTGTTTTTCTCTTACTCTCAGTTAACCATTTTGTTTTTGTTTTTTAGTCTCAGGCATGGAAGGCCTGAACCTCTGGGAAACATCCAAGCTCCCGGGCATACTGCTTCCTCTCCAGTCCAGCCCCAACTACCTCCTGGTTTCCTGGTTCCTCGCCTGTCTGAGCAGCCTATCCAGCCCTGCGTGGAGAGAGGCTTCAATGTCTTTGGAATAGCTCAGGGGATTCTGGGTAAAGTTCTAGTTCTTTCAAAGGGAAAGACTAGAATGTAGTGTGGAGGAATGTAGGCCACCGAGAGGGAGAGAGAGAGAGAGAGAGAGAGAGAGAGAGAGAGAGAGAGAGAGAGAGAGAGAGAGAACAGGAAACTGTTTGGCAGCCAGAACCCTTCTTCTTGAGATTCCCCAAGTGCCTAGGGAGAACTGTGGCTCATTAAGACCAAATGTCTCTCTGTCTTAAATTGCTCTGGTCAGAAATGTAGCTCAGGCTGTGCCTCTCCTGGTGGAAGGAATTCCTGTGAAGGTTTTGTTAGAAGATGTCCTGCCTGCGTCATTGCTCAAAGGCTTTCAAAATGCCCTTCTGGAAGCCAGCTTTCAGAAAGTGAGCCTGGACTAGAGAAAGCAGCTCAGACCTAGGAGGGCTCTAGACTCTAAGACTCCAAACTCCAGAAGATGGGTTTAGGGGTGAGCAACAGAAGCAAGCCCAGAGACGGCATTTGGGTGACCTTGTACACAATAAACCAAATGCTAAGGAGACCATTGCGGAGCATAATCTTGGTACCTGCACCTGGAATCAGGGTTTTGGGGGCTCGTTCATTAGTGTGTGAAGCTTATTTTCAGCCATGTCTGATGGTTGTTCAATCAGAAGACATTTGGTTCACCCCAGAACACCTACTTACCATCCTTGAGGATTTGAAGGTGACACTTTAAGCAGCTTTGAACCTTTTGCAGTATGATCAATCTGCCCTGTCTGTTGTAAAATCGCCCAGTATTTGGTGCTACTGCTGCCTTCCCAAGTGTTGGGTGTGTAGTGGGGGACCCTGAGCGGGTGGATCATGGGCACAGATACCCCACATCTCAGCAGTCAGGAAGGCAGCAAATCTCCCTACATCACCCTCCAGCTTACCCAAACTGGGTAGGAATTGCAAATGGTGGCACCCACAAACAAGGGCACCCATCATCCCAAGGATACACCCGAACATGTTTGGTTTGTGTTCCAACTGAGAGGGAGAGAATAGGGCTGAAATAGGTTTAAACTGGCTACATTCTTTGCCTGAGTCTTTTGGTTGTGTTTAGGAGGAAGAGTTGGGTAAAGTTTGGCTGATTTCTACCTGGTTAGTTTGCTCTTCCATTTAAACCTCCTTTGGTAATTAGATAGGATGCGCTCTGAGATGGTTGAGTGTCAAGGAATGAATGAATGAGTGAGTGAATGAATGAATGACAGATATTGAGTTCTCGAAATGCTCAGGCAAGCATCTCACACTGTTTTTCACCTGCCCAGCATTGTCTGGTGGGTGGCTCTTTTGATGCTGAGAGGTCAGTATGATGCCAACTGAGGGTTCCCAGGAACTGTAAACACCTTCCACTTGGGTGGAACTGGCAACACGCCATAGCAGATCACTGTAGAACTAAGTAGCATCTTTACCTCACACCGTTCACCTAGGTAGGCAAAGGCCTCACCTAGAGGGGCTGCTGGGCAGCTCCTATCTCCGACAGTATAGTACCAGGGAACATAGAAGACTATGAACCATCTTTCCCTCTTGGGTTCCCCAGGGCCTCTCAAATGATATTCTGATCCCGACACCTTCTGTCCACATTGCCTCGGTAATGACCACCTCTTAGTCCCAGAGCCTCAGCTGAGGTTCCCTGACTCAGCACTTTTCCCCACCAGCATTATTTTCCCCCTGATTTAAAAATTCCCCATGGACAGCAATCAGACGTTGAGCTCTGCACACTTGGCAAATGGTCTTTTTTTCTTTCTTTTTAAAAGGAAAGAAGAAAAAGAACCAGCCTGTTTATTTCTGGCAGCTGTCCCCACACCACTCCAGCCCTTTTTATGAATTCTAATAAATGCAGTTCTTTTTCTCTTAACTTTGATTTTTTTTTCCTTGAAGCAGACCCTGCCTCTTGGATCTCTGCTCTCATGAGTCTACAGCTGGCTTTGCAATTCAAGCTCTGACAGTCCCCGTTCTCAGGAACTGTCCCCTGTTCCATCACCCTTCCGGACTCAGCTTACAGTCCCAACATGTCCTGAACCATTTGGGTGATGAATGGAAAAGGGAGAGAGAAAGAAGCGGTGAGTTGTCTGCACTCCCCGGCTCGGAGACACGCTGTAATGTCTCAAGCAGTCACACCTTGTAGAGTGGTGCTCATCTTTCATTCCAGGCAGAGGCAGACAGATCTCTGTGAATTCAAGGCTAGCCTGGTCTACCAAGGACAGCTGGAGCTACCTAGTGAAACTATCTCGAAAAAACAAACCAACAAACAAAAAAAACACCCCCTTATTCCATAGTCAAGGGGCTGTAGGCTCAACAGGTATCCACCCCCACCCCAAGTCTGCTGGAACCTACCTCAGCAGGGGCTCCCTCCATCACTGTGATATCAATACAGGAAAGATGAAATTCATGGAAGAAAGGTGGCCCCAGGTGAGTCTTTCATCTGCTACAGGAAGTAATTGGATGAGGTCACTTCCTTTGCTCTTACAGGAAGTAGCTGGATGTGGTCACTTCCTTCACTCGGCCATCTGTCACAGGAAGTAGCTGGATGAGGTCACTTCATTCGGCCATCTGTCACAGGAAGTAGCTGGATGAGGTCAGTTCCTTCATTCAGCCATCTGTCACAGGAAGTAGCTGGATGAGATCACTTCTTTCCCTCTCCCATATCTCTTTCCAGCATTGGAGATGGATCATGGGTGAGGAGGTTTTTTCAGGTTTGCCAAACAAACAAACAAACAAACAAACAAACAAAAAATGGGGACAGTAAGAAAGGAACAAATAGGAGTAACGGCTTGGATCATGTGCCTCGGGGCAGAGGAGTCACTAGAGGAAACGGTGTAATCCAGGTTGGGACAGAGCAGTGAAGAAAGACTCTAAAGCCGACTGTCTTTACAGTAAGTAGAGGCTCAGAAACAGAAACCAGAAGCCACTGGAATGCAGCCTCTGTTTTGGACTGCCTAAGCACAAGAGGCAGGAAAACTTTGAAAAGGGACTTAGCGACTGCCTTCAGGTTTCAAAGGGGCATTGCACACAGGGCTAGCCTCAGAGCCGGAGCGGAACCAGAAATCACAGGTCATGGAATACACTCAGGCTTTTACTTAAAAAAACAAAAACAAAACAAAAAACCCCAACCTAATTGTATATGTATGTGTGAATGCATGCACACACGTTTGTGCACCACATACATGCCTGATGCGCACAGAGGACAGAAGAGGGTCTTAGATGCCCTGTAACTGAAGTAACAGATGGTTATGAGCTGCCATGTGGGTGCTGGGAGCCAAACGCAGGTCCTCTGCAGATCAACAAGTGCCCTGCCATCTCTCCAGCCCTTAAACTTACTTCATAAGAAACAGTTATGAATCCACCTGGGTCAAAACTCAAAAGGAGATATGAAAAGGTGCGCTGGCAAACTCTCTCTCTCTGGTCCCGGTCCCAACTTAGCTGTGCACTCATGTGCACCTTCCTGCTGAGGGCTGAATTCTGGAAGTTGCTCACAGAAATACAAACAAATCCACACAGGCAGTACTTTTCTTTTCTTTTCTTTCCTTTTTTCCTTTTATGCAAAACCCATCAGACTTTATGCACTGTTTCTCACACTATGTAGTTTAATTCTTTCTTCTTAAAATACATCCTGGAAGGCTCTTGCGTGTCAACACAGATTCTTTAGCTGATGTTAGCGCGGATGTGCCGGTCTTTACTTATGGACCAGTTGGATTCCACAACTACTCCCAGTCTCTCGTGACTACAAGCCAAGCTTGACTGTACCTACACAACTTTGTAAATGTTGTGTGGTGGTGGTGGTGGTGGATTCTGAAGGATACAGACTCTAATGTGTGGTTACCAAATCATCATTAGACATAGATGTGGGCATGTCACTTGCCCATGGGCTGTGTGTTCATAGATTGTGCCCTTTTGTACATATACATGAGTGTCCTGGTGTGTATTCTGCACCAGGTTCCCCACTGATTTCAGAGTTTAGGCTTTTTCTGACTATTGGGCGAGAGGGGGTGTCCCTTTTCTCTGATGCAGCGTGGCACTAAGGCCACTTGAGGTTTTTTTTCTGGATCTCTCTGATCGAGTTTCTGCCTGCTTTCCAGCTGAGAGGCTGTTCTTTCCTCCTCTGTCTCTGGAAGATGCTTTGGTTTGGAGAAGGTCGTCTGTCTCTAATCAGAACAGGAGGGAGAAGAGAGCAGCCGGTCGGTCAACGCAGGTGTCAGGTGGGACGCAATGGGGATTCAGATAGAGGCTGGGGCAGGGCAGGCGGGCAGGTGCTGTCAGCAATGAGAACCTTGTTATGAGTTCTGTCCACGTGCCAGGCCCCATTCAGACCGTCCTCCTGCCAACAACTTCCCCAGAACTGCCTGGGTAGAATTATCCACGACCCTTGCCAGGGCTCATGTCTGTGGCTCTTGTAATCGGCTTTATGTTGGTCAGTAGACAGAAGGTATGGAGAGCGAGTGCTGGCAGAGGTGCTGGGTGCTGTGAGTAGTAAATGCATTGCAGCGGGTTGCAGCAATTGACATGGTCACGTTCCTTGTTTAGTCTGAGCCTCAGTTTTTCTTCTGGGTAGTGGAAGGATAATGCTAAGTTGGCATCTGATAGAATCATGAGGCAGTTTTGTAATGACATGATGCCCGGGCCCAGCCTCAAATTTCGTAGGGGTATGCTTATGTTCCATGCATCCATCAGTGGAGACCTAATGTCGACAGTGATGATGTCTGTCTGTCCATCCCTTCTGTCCTAGACACTCCAACAGTATTTCAATCTTCTAGAGACTCATTTCTTCCAAGGCAAAGAGACGTGATTCACCAGCCCGTGGCACACATCAAGAGACTTTTGTGGAATATGGAAGGGGAGTTACCTCCTTAACTCTTGTTTCCTTATTTCCAGGGGTTGTGAGCACACACTGGGGGTAGCAAACAGTTGTCCAGCCTCTAAGCTGTGTGGATTGGACCCACTGAATACACAAAACTAATCTTGCCCAAATTAATTACCCAAGCTGTTAGCCACTTGTACTCTTTCCCTACTGGGATGACGGGTCAGGCTCTTGCAACTTCGGACCTTATGAATAATTGTTTCCTCTCTGATGCTGAGCTTGTGGTTTTTTGATGAAAAGAAAATCCATGAATTTTTTTTCCCACATGAGTTGAAACTGCTGTTCACATGGGGAGACTTCTCAGCGCTCACTTTAATAACTCCGGCTTTTCTGACCTTTCCTCTCTGTTCCCCTATTTATGCCACACAGATTGGTAGAAAAACCCATAGTGTGTATCCAGGAGATGCTTTCAAAGCGGGCAGACAGGCTAGTGGGCTCACTGACTGCGTTTTCTATCCCTTTGGCTTTTTAAATGCTCCTAAGTAAATAGCCCAGCACCATTGATCATTAGGAAGCCATGGGTGGAGAGTCAATGCTTCAGCCCAATTACTGGGGCAGGTCCAGCAGGCTTTACCCCGTGGGGCAGAGCCCACAGCACTCCAAGTATAATCGGAACTCTGGCAGCCTGAAATTTGTTTTAGGCTTAATTGGCCCGAGGCTGGTACATGGTCCCCAGCTCTTCCTCTACAGCTATGCACACTGTATTTTCAGTCCTGGAGCGGATGAGCTGCTTCCTCCACAAAGTCTCATTCCATTAAGAGGAAGCCTGGATGCTTGCCACATGAAAGGCACACAGCAGTGACCACCTACCTGCCACAGACCTAGAGCTTGCCGTGTGAGGGTGTGATGTCATGCCCGAGTACCTGAGATTAAAAAAAAAAAATACCACCCTCCTTATTTAATTCTCCACGCTAAGCAAATCCTTGCCCCTTGCAAGTGGGCTCAGTAGTGAAATACATGTTCACAACAGCTCTTAACCCTCCTGCCTCTAGTTTAATCTTGTGGTTGAGTAAATTACAGTGTTGTCTTCACCCACTGTCCTGTTAGTGACTACAGGGCACCCAAGGGGACTCAGAGGATTGGCAGCAGTCATTTCCTCTGATTTCATACCACAGTGTCAGTGCAAAGCACCCCCTTGACCTCAGGAAGCACGGGGGTCTCACCACCAAGAAATAGGTACTTGTGCACGGACGCACAAGCGCACACACTCTCACACTCTCTACCTTCAGCCACTCGGCCCTTGATGAAGTTGGAAAATAGAACCGAACATCCCCCTGCCTTGACCTTTCCAGGAACACGTTGTTTTCCACCCCTAAGCGACCTAGGAGCTGTCAGCCAATCCATGCAAAGCGACATCACATGGGGAGACTTCAAATACTCCAGGGCTATAAGAGGAGTACGCCAGGGACCAGGAGGGAGACAAGATGTGTATTTTATGACATCACAGTCTGGCTCTGTCCCCAGAATACCATGTGACCTAGAGTTGGAATTTAAGCTCGTCTAGTCTGGGTATGTGCATGACGAGAATGGGGGAGAGTTATTACTCATCTGTTCATTTCCCCTGGAACCAAGCGATCCCAACCACCTTTGGAGCTTCCATGGTAAACAGCTCTTTCTGCTGAAAAAGTTTCCTCAGAGCTGGTGTACCCGGAAGCAGGAGTGCAGCTCTCCTTCCACACCTGTCACCGTTTGTCACATTTCTAAGGAAGATCTCTGTAGATCATGAGCCAATTTGTTGAGGGCAGCTATCCATCAAGGCAGAACCTGAGTATTCATCTTGAGGCCTGGCAGCTGCTGCCTACTCAGAACAGATGATGCCCTCAAGGAGTGACAGTGACAGGGAGTCCTCGGAGAGAGCGCCGTAGCACCCTGTGGCGTGTAATGAGTGCAGGCAGGGAGAAACTCCAAAGGGAGTCGGCCTGTGTGAGATCATTGTAAACCTCACGCCGGGGCTGCATATGTCTTGCCCGAGTCTAACACTCAAGAAGGACGTGGTCTCCAGAGATTCTGGCTCCATTTGACAGCATCTGAAATGTCAGCATTAAAATTCATATCCAGTGCTGAAAATGTATGGAATGCTCAGGAGAGGAGGTTCTGTGTGACCACGCCAACTTTGAGGAATTATACATTATTTGTGCGGCAGACAATCAGAGCGCTGGCGGAGGAGTCCGTGGCGAGCTTCACAGGGAGTCTTTCTTCTGGGAACCTGAGATGGAAATCCAGCATGAGGCATCGAACAGGCAGCTAGCACCTAATGGGACAACAGTGTGTCGGGGGCTTCGGGAGTAACTTGACAACTGACCGGGTGTGAGAAATGAGGGAAGCTAAGCATCACTGTAGACATGGGAGCTCACTGGGGAGAGGACTGCGCTCCAGGCGCAGGCATGGAGCAGGGGTGGAAGGGCAGCTTTCTGCACCTGCGACACTGCACCTCAACACTGTCTCACAGAAACACCTACCTGTTTCTTTAGCTCTTTCCCTCCCCCCACCCATCACCACAGGGCTCTGCCCTGCCCTGCCACAGAGGGGCTGTGTGCCTCGCTGTCACATCCCCTGACTCTCCTCCCACGGACTTCAGAGGACTGGAACTAGCTGACCTTCAAAGATCCTGAGAACTCAACTGGGGAAATCACTCTTCTCAAGCGTGCCTGTGAGGGGTGATGTAGATGGGTCAGACTGGAGGGTACCAGCGAGGGATGATCTAGATTTTAAGGTTGGAAGGCCCACTTTAACTTCACGAGGCACAAAGGCCCAAGACAGCTGAGCACCTTCATTCAAATCTCTGCTTCCCATCTGTGGACACAGGGACAACCTGTCTCTTACTCCTGGCATTATGACTTCCCTGCTATGAGATACCTTCCAACTACAAGCCAGAAGGAACAAACCCCTTCTCTCTTAAGTTGCTTCTGCCGGAGAATTTT
Organism: Tokudaia tokunoshimensis; assembly: GCA_036184795.1. Taxonomy (NCBI): domain Eukaryota; kingdom Metazoa; phylum Chordata; class Mammalia; order Rodentia; family Muridae; genus Tokudaia; species Tokudaia tokunoshimensis. The sequence continues at coordinate 176,713,041 of BTHU01000001.1, forward strand.
ATCACAGTGGCATAGTCAGTAACCCATACAAGCACATGTGTCAATAGCAATATATATGAAAACAGAATTAAACAACGTGTTAAAGAATTCTTCATCACAGGCTTACGAGGTCAAATTGATTCAAGGTCTGAAAATCAATCTGTTCAATTTACTTTTTCCTTTTCTTCTGAAGAAGTTGCATATGGAGAAACCCCATTGTAAACTGAAAATGTGTTCTCAGAAATGCATTTAAAACACCTGACACCATAGCTTATCAACACTGTAACTTGCATGTCTGAGTAGAACCTGAGGCTCTCTCCTGCTGCCCAACATCAGAAGAATGTCACATTGAATATTTTATACAGTAGAATACTATCCCTTGCCAAAAGAAGAAGAGAAAGAGAAGGAGGAGGAGAAGAAGGAAGAAGAGGAGGAGGAATAAAAAGGAGGAGGAGGAGGAAGAAGAAGAAGGAGGAGGAGAAGGAGGAGGAAGAGGAGGAGGAAAAAGAGGAAGAGGAGGAGGAGGAGGAAGAGGAGGAGGAGGAGGAGAAAAGAAATCTATTCTGGAGGTGGAGAGATGGTTCAGCAGTTAGCACTTACTGGGTCCTTCCAAAGTACCCAGACTTGATCCCCAGACACCAGGTCTGATGGCTCACGACTCCAGGTTCAGGGGATCTGACAACTTCTGGTCTCCTGGGGCACCTGTGCTCCTGTGCACATGAGCTTGCACACATATATGCATAATTAAAAACTAAAGTATATCATTTTTTTTTAAAAGAGGGAAATTCTGAAACATGACTGTATCCGTGACTCTTTCATATGTTAAGATAAATCAGTCAGTTAGTATTGCCTGGCTCCCTTGTGCTATGAGTGTAATTGCTAAGTTGTGGGTGTTAGAGGGGTGGGTGCCTCCAGGGTTACTGTCTTTCGAGAAAGTTCAGTGTGAGCGGAGGAGTGAGCGGTGGTGGTGACAGCTTCAGTATTATGAGTATACTTAATGCTCCTGCACTGTTCGCTTAAAGTGGTGAACATGAACGCCTTTACACTAATTTCAGCGTCGTTTAAAAACAGAACACAAAGAAACTTTTGAAACTGCTAAGTACTTTCATTATCTTGATTATGGCGAGATCAACTCCCAGGGTGTATACAAGTGTGAAAACACCAATTTGTGTACTTTAAACATGCATTTTTTACTACACACAAATTATACTTTGATAAAACTGTTTAAATTGTTTAATAAAAAGAATGTTTGTTTTGTGTGTGTGTGTGTGTGTGTGTGTGTGTGTGTGTGTGTGTGATTTATCTTACTGTGTAGCCATGGCTAACCTAGAATTCACGATGTAGACTAGGTTGGCCTCAGAGTCACAAGGGTCTGCCTACCTCTGCCTCCTGAAGGCTGGAATTAAAGGTATGCAGCACCACACCCAACCCAAAAAAGAATATTTAAATGAATAATATAAATATAGGAATTTTGTGGTGTCCACATGTATTTTTTCGTGGGTTTGAGTAAGTTGAAGTTTATCTGAAAAAGGTAAGTAAGTTGGGCACAGACTTTCCTACTTGGCCATCTTTCTGCAAGCCACCTCTTCCCCACCAAAGCAAGATGGAAGCATATTTCTATAAAAGGGGAGACTTCATCCATTCTCTCTCTCTCTCTCTCTCTCTCTCTCTCTCTCTCTCTCTCTCTCTCTCTCCCTCCCTCCCTCCCTCCCTTCCCCCTCCCCCCCACCCCATGAAAGTGGTGTTTGAGACAAGGTATGCAAGGCTGACCTCAAACTTGGAATCCTCCAGCCTCAGACTCCTGAGTGCTATAGGTATGTGCTAGCACACACCTGGCAATGTCCTCTCTTACAACTAGGAAGCCCTCCAGGACATATATGTGCCAATCACATTAAATGATCTCCACAGACAGGTCTCATTCTAGAGGGAACCAGTTTGGAAATCCATGACATAGAGCACACAAAAGAAATGGGCAGAGAGCCCGTTCCAGGCACGTAGGACCGTTGTGCTGATTGAATTCTGAGAGCTGTATAGGCATCAGGACCAAGAGGGATGGGCTTCTCAGGACCATGAGCTGACACAGGCAGTGCACAGTAGGTAACAGCTGGTTTCCTGGGGCTGCATGATGTATTACCAGGTATTAACTCTCTTAAAATTTTTGCCTAGAACATGAAGTTAACAGCTCTGGGGCCAAACTAGCTGAAATTGAGTTGTTAGTAGAGCTACTCGCTTTCTGAATGCTGTGTGATGTGACTCCGCTGCCCAAATGTCTGGTGGCTTCTAACAATCCTTAGAATCCTTGCTTATGGATTGTAACTGATTTCTGATGCCGTATTCATATTGCCATTTTATTCTGTGTGTATCTATGCTCCCCACACGGCTTTATAAGGACATCAGCCATTAGATCAGGCTTGTTAATCCAGGATGACCTCATCTTAACTTAGCCAATTATATTCACAAACACCCAGTTCTCCAATGAAGTCACATTCTGAAATTCTGGGTAGACACAAATTTGGGAGAGGGCAAACACTCCAATCCAGCCCAGACTCTGTCAAGGTTATGGGAGAATAAAGTAAAAATTCTGGGAATTTAACAGTACTGGGTCACATAGATTCGTAAACATTTGGCCAAATCTTGGCAATTATTTTAAAGGCAATGCATTGCCTTGCTAGTCCACGTTTCTGACAGGGGGAAATGAGGTAGCTCAGAGCTTCTAGAAGTTGTATGGGGTCCACATGGTGGACTGGTTCAAAGAAGGGCAATCCTGCAAAACCAGTCTGTGCCGTTATAATGTTTCTTTTTATGTGTTCAGAGGCAGAGTTCACAGACAGTAGCAGGAATATGGCAGAATTATGAGGAAGACTACTGGTTGGGTAACTTGTCCTCTGTATAGAATCAAAACGATGCAGAATTGAAGGTAAATCTGAGTAAGTGAGAGTGGTGAGGACATGGGTCAGAGGCACTGGCGGGCAGCAGGAGGGGCACTGGCGGCAGCAGGAACACCCAACCGTCCTAGAGGCTGAGAGTGGGGAAGGACAGAATCAAATTAGGTTGTAAAAGTTGAATCCTATCTAGTGCCAGTCTTGTGCAACAACCCAGCAAACACTTTCCTAGGAGGTTCAGGACAGCCTTCCCCTGTGTTCCAGACCAGGGATCCCCACAGCACTGACCTAGGATTCTGTAGGCAGTTTCCTATAAGGAGCGGTGCCCAGAGAAACTGAGCATGAGGGTGTCAGTTTGAAAACCGATTCCTTAATGAAAATACCTTGGCTTTTCAGGTGGGGACTTGGAAGCTCTAACATGTGTAGGAAGGAGGCTCTTTCAAACCTGGTCTTGAACTAGTCAACAGCAAGGAGAAGTGACATAGCTGTTTTGAATTGACCGTCTGGAGAAAGGACATAAATGTCCAGACATCCATCAGTCTGTGCTAAAGGGGCCAATGAGTCACTGAGAGGGAGTCATAGGGTTCACTGAGGATGAAACCCAGGCTGGGCTGTCTCAGTTCAGCTGGGGAGCTAGAATAAAATGCCTCAGACTGGATGTGAAGTTCAGTCTTTACTGTCAACTTGACTGGATTTAGAATCACCAAGATGAGCAGGTCTGGAATTCTTCAGAAAAAAAATTAACTAAGAAGACTTACAACACCAGCAAGGATGGGGTCCTGAATACAATTCTTCCTCAGCTCAGTTGATCTTTGCCAGGTATTCTGTCAAAGCTACAAAAGAAAGTAATCAATAATACTTTGGGCAATCTACAAACAGAAATGTAATGCTCATCATTTTGGAGACCCTGAAGTCCAAGGAGGTGCCAATAGAATCTGAGTCTGGTTGGCTCACTCTGCCTCAGGGACAGCAGCTTCCGGCTGCACCCTCATTCCACATAAGGGGTGCAACGCTCCCTTCAGCTCCTTTCATAGCTGCTAATGCTGTTCATGAGAATGGAGCCCTCGGACTTAATGGCTTTCTCAAAGCTGCACCTCTGAAGGCATGCTCAGATCTTAGCAGGCAGTTCAGGTATCCTTGAGGAACAGAAAGAGTAGGTATCTCTTATGTTAGGCAGGAGAAATGCCAAGAAATTTGAAGGAGAACACTTGGTCTAAAGACTGTTTTAACTTTCATGCAAAAAAAATGTTTTTTTTCATGTCTAAGGCTCAAGTCAAGAACATCCGGATCCTAAAAGACCCTTTCTCCTCTCCTTCCCCCATCTGTGCTCCCTCTGTTCTCTTTTTACTTAGTTCCACAGGACAAGTTCCGGTCTTCAGTGCATCGTCCAAAAGCAGGTGACACCCATAGCCTCCAGTAGCAAATGTCCGATCTATCGAGGACTGTGTTCTGGAACGGAACTTCGTGCCTGCACTTCCCACCACAGATGGAATCTCCTACAGACCAAGAGGAGAATGGAAATTACCAACAAGCAAGTTAATGGCTAAGCTGTGTGCTATCCCCGCCTCCCGCAGAGGGTGCCAGGGCTCAGCAAAGTTCACAGATGGAGCCCACTTAAGGAAAATGGCACTTCCTAAAATCCAGTATGGCAGCCACGTTAATTGTCAACCTGGAGAGGAAAACAGAGAGGCCGTTACACGCAGAAGGGCGCTGTGGAGGCCTGCCTGTAAAGGAAGGCTGCTCCCCAGTCCCGCTCCACTCGGCTACAGACGCACAGGGAGGATAAACGTGCTCCCTGGACTGGACATTAAGCCGAAAGCCCTTCAGCCTGATGCACCATGTGTCCTCCTCTAAGCCACAGCAAATAGTCCTGTTGCAGCACAAAGGCTCATTCATCTGCTCTCCTACCTGTCTATTTAGACACCTAGGGGAGATAATGAAGGGAGACTGAACTTGGTGTATGCACTCCTGATAGGTGCGGTATCTGCTACTTACCACTCATGGACTGCATTGTTGCTAACCGTACAGTGCTTTTCTCCCAATGAGACAGAGATTAATTACAGGATTTATGGAAAGAATTCCATTCATGAATTTGGGTCCTTGCATTGGAAGAGGCAGGGATAAATCAGGAGTGTCTCCACCGCAATGCCCGTCAGGGGAGGGTGCCAACAGATGGGCTTTAAATGGATGTATTTCCGAGGATTGTTTCTTCTTTCATGGATGGGAAAGCAAACCCACCAGGCTTTTTAAGGAGCACGTGTAAATGCAGAACTATTATGCCTGGTGTCTGTATTTCAAAGTTGCAGCAGGCTTGGCTCAGAGATCGGAAGAGAAGTTGAAGCACAGATCTCATCTCGTAGAAGTCACTCTGGCAAATTACTCTCGGAGGTTGGCTCATCAGTCAAAGCGACAACTGTTATCCTAAAGCTGACACAGTACAGCCATGAGCCCCAGACCCTTTGAACTCACTCCAGCCCATTAGGTTCTCCCAGTGAGTTCCAGTGACCTTGCAAGGGAGAAAAGAGGCTAGAAAAACAGCTATACTGGCCTTGTAAAAAAGATGGGATGCTGGGCTTCAGAGTGGCAGGTCTTCCCAGGAGGACTCTCTTCTCTGATAGGCAGGCATTCATCAAAGAAACACACAGCTCTGGAAATTGCTGATATTTGAAGTTAGATCATCTTGATCTGCCAGAGAATGAAGGGGAAGATTGGCTGAGTGAAAATCCTTGACCTGTGTGGGGTCTTAGCGCCAAAGGTCACACAAGCCAAGTCCAGACCTCTGGTCCTTGGAAGGTTGATCCAGCTGCCATCTGAGTAGGAAGGATCCAGAAATAAGAACAGGTAGGCAGAAGGTGGACAGGGAGTGGGTGAGAGGAAAGAAACAGCTGATGTTTAGTTGGCTTTCTTGTCAAGTTCTGTGTTCTGTACCAGCACCCGGAACATTGCCTGGACATCTTTACATCTCACCCAAGAATCCCTCAGGAGAATGAGAAGTCTTGAACTTCAGGATTACACTGAGGGCACAGGTTTACTCGACTGCAATCTGAGGTAGAGCTGGGATGAGACTATCTGAAGTTTTACTGCTCCATAAACTTCAGGTCTTTGGACCTCACTTCCAGAAGCAAGCAGAGATTCCAAAAAACAAAAAAACAAAAACAAACAAACAAACAAAAAAAACAAACCAGGCTTTGTTTCTGGAATGCAAGCAGAATGAGGATCTCGGAATCCAAGTCCTGAACACGGCATCTTGTTCTTGGTTTTGAGCTTAGTCTTCTCTGAAAGCTCGCTGGTCATTCTTTGCTGGTCAGAACGAGCCCTTGGGAGAGATCTTAAGCTGCCTCCCTGTCTTCTACGGAGAATGAGCTCTTGTGCATTCTATTTCTGACAGCGCAATCAAAATCAATCAAAGGCAGAATGTCCTCTTTGATTATAGAAGGTTTTTCTTGAAGGAGAGCCATCAAATGGGAGGATCGCTTGAACAGCATTGTGTTTGGTTAACACACACAGGCCTCTCGTGTGGAGCAGTTTCTCAGCTCTCTAGTCACTGAAGCCATACTACTAGTTTGAAATTAGCCACACCGGGAATATTTATACCACAGCAATTGGAAAATCCCATAGATCATGGCTTTTAGCATTATGTGCCAGCCCAACTGACTGTGAACAGACATGTTAGGATGTTCAGGGAGTGTGACTGATTTGGGGGTGTAAGGGCATGTAAGAGAGGAGGGACTTTAGAATGCAGTGACAGCATCACTGGAAGCACAGAATAAGGTGCAACCAACTGTCCTCATGGGATACATGATATACTGTGACCTATACTGTATATCAGAGACTTCTGGGTCAACTGTCCTTATAGGATACCATCCTAGGAGAACCAATATGACCTACACTGTACATCAGAGCCTTCTGGGCCAACTGTTCTAATGGAAGGCTTGCTAGGAGGACCAATGTGACCTATACTGTACATCAGAGTCTCCTGGTCATTCATGGACAGCTTACAGCTTTCAACGCTCCTCTGACACCGCCTATATGAATCTTCTCACTTACCCTATTGATTGGCAACATCAGTCAGCCTTACCCCATTGGTTGGTGTAGCGACTATTCCTGGTTGTCAACTTGACTATATCTGGAATGAACTACAATCCAGAATTGGAAGACTCACCTGTGTTCCCAATCTGGAAGCTGAGAGATACAAGTTTCTGACCTGGATCTTGGCGTGGAGATCTTGAGGCATAGTGGCTATGAATTCCAGAAGATTAAGACAGGGAGGTCTCTGAGTTCAAGGTCATCTGGAATTAAAGGCACGGTGGCACATACCTTTAATCTGGGCCACACCTTGTGCTGGAGACCTATATAGGACATTGAAGAAGGAAGATTTACTCTCTATCTCTTCTTCGCCCAATTGCCTTGTGGGACTGTTAGATCCTTGGACTTCCATCCACAGCTGCTGCTGACCATTGTCAGGGAGTTGGACTAAAGACTGTGAATCATCAACAAATTCCTTTACTATATTGAGATTATCCTTATGTTCTGTGACTCTAGAGAACCCTGACTAATACAGTTGGTCATAACATCAACCAGCAAGCATTTCTAGAATACTTTGTGTTTATGGTTCTGCCTGGCACTGATAGGCATGCAAAGAAGACTTCCCCCAAATAAGCTAGGATAGACGTGGAGGAGGAGTAGAGCCAAACTTTGAACAAATCCATGAACAGCAAAGTAAAAAGCTGGGGGCGAACCTGGAGTCCACAGCCTGGGTCTTTTGGAGTTAGATTCCTGCTCATCTGTGATGAGACCTGTGTATCTCTATCTTTCCTGCCTTTACAGCTTTGTTGTACCCTAGCATCTCACTCACAGCCGAGTCTCCCCAAGCTGGCCCGGGAGCTCCACAGGACAAATCTATGATCCGCTTATCTTTGTAGCCACTCTGTACATCACAGTTATTTTTTAATAGAAATCTGACATCAATAAAGTTTGACAGGTGGAAGACTGAGTGAATGGATAGATGGATGGAAGAATAGATGGATGTAAGGAAGGATGGATGGAAAAATGGATGCAAGGATGGACGCATGGATGGATGGATTTATAGATAGGTGGATATGTGGATGGGTGGAAGGAAAGAAGGAAGGATGGATGGATCAGTGAATGCGTAGATAGGTGTGTGAGTGGGTGAGTAGGTGGATGGATGGATGGAAGGATCGATGGAAGGAAAGGAAGGTAGGAAGGAAGGAAGGAAGGAAGATAGATGGAAGGATCGATGGAAGGAAGGAAGGACAGATGGGTAGTTGGGTGGGTGAATGACTGAATGGATAGAAGGAAGGATGGAAGGATGGATGGACAAATGGATGGGTGGGTCGGGAGGTGGGTAGATGGATGGTTGGAAGGAAGGAAGGATGAGTGGATGGGTGGATAGGTGGGTGGGTCAGTAGGTGGATGATGAATGGATGAATGTATGTATGGATGGATATGTGGATGGATGAATGGGTGGGTGGATGGATAGATGATGTAAGTATGGATAGATGGATGGAAGGAAGGAAGGAAGGGAGGAAGGATGGATGGATGGACAGTGGCCTACACCTGAAATACATCCAGTATCAAGTGAGGAAAGAGGCAGGTACCCAGGTCAGTTGCTCAGCATAGACAAAACTCTGAAAACACCATAACAGGAGTGTGATCCAGGAGCTGTGAGAAGTCAGATCACTTGAAGCTGGAGGCATGTGTTGAGGAAACACCGGGGAGTAAGGTTGAAGGGGAAAGTGAAGTGCAGATAAGCTGAAACCTGGCTGAGTAGGTCAGAGATTTTCTAATTATGTTCTGCCAAAGAACCCCAGGGCTCTGTAGAAGCACTTCAGGAGTTCTGTAAATAATTTAAATTTAATTTCCCAAATTACATATTTTAAACAGTAATATGATTACACCAGCACACACAAATTTGGTTTACAGTAAATTTTAACACATTGCCAACCCCCAGTGAGTTAACTGGTGCTACCAGACCAATTCTCTCAATAAGACTCGGGCTTCTGTTGAGCAGAAGACGGTTCTGAGATTGCAGCACCAACTGCTAAGCAGTTTTACCAGGGTGAGTCTGGTCTTTTTAACTTTGTGCAACCTAAATCAAATACCATCATTCCATGCTAGGGATGATGGAAAACTGTCATTTTCTTCCACAAACCCAGATTTCCGAGTTCAGTGTCCATCAGAATAGCCTCTTTAGTCTCATCAGTCTCATCGTCTGACTTCATTATATCCATGAGTGTTCAATCATTGGAACTCAAGAAATAAACTTGCATTGATATTTCAAAGTGCCTAAGCAGAAACATATATCTTAAAACCTCAGAAGTCTTACAAGGTTAAAGACAAAGGGCAGCTAAGAAAATCCGATTTCCCTGTAAAGGCCTAAAGCAGCCATTTTCTAAAGAGTAGTAAAACTAAAACTTCTATGGGGTAAATAATTTCTTTTGGGGGGGAAGACATCCAGGTTGGGTTCCTAGACCTAGAGAAAGAGCTCAATTCAGAACCCAGGGGGATAGGTGGGTCTTACTTCTCCCTATAGTCTCCAAACATAAAGAACAGACAGGGAGGGACCAGACAGGCCTAGTAACCTGTCCAAAGGGCTCCTTGGTTTGCTAGTTTCTGAAAACTCTTGACTCCAGATCATGGATTTCTGGCTATAAATGGTTGTCTGGAACCAGGCTTAGAAGGACAGTCTTTTAACAGATTCACCCATCTCCTGATAGAGCACCTTGAAAACCAGACATTCCATGCTTTCACATCTTTGACATCAGAGAGAAGTCATTCAGCCAACATACCTGGGACAGTCCTGATTATACATCAGCCTTACTTTTGACACTTCCCAAACTTTATTTTTATGTGTATGAGTGTTTTGCTTGCATGTATGCCTACAGCCCCCCATCCTGAGACAAGCTTTCCTGGAATTTGGGTTATAGACAGTTGTGAGCATATGTGGATGCTAGAATAAAAACTTACCCTCTGCAAGAACAAGTGCTCTTAACTGCTGAGCCATCTCTCCTGTCCCAATCCTTACTCTTTAAAATGATTGTCTGTGAAATCCAAATATTACTTCAGATTTATAGTTGTAGACCCTGGAAGGTGTTATGCTTTGCATATGAGATTCCCCTTGAAAGCCAACATTCACGACTTGGTCCTTAACCACATGGTCAGAGATGAGGCTTTGAGAAGTGATTGAATGACGAGGACTTGGATCTAATCAATGGATTAATCCATTGATCAGTTCATAAGATGATGGCATTGTTAGTTAGGAGACAGGCCCACCTGAAGGAAGTAGATAACTGAGGTATACCCACCTACTCTCTGTCTCCTGTCTGTCAGATGAGCAGCTTTGATCCAATACATGTTCCTCACCATGAGCCTGCCTCATCACACGCAGCCCAGAGGCAATGAAGCCACGGGACCATGAAGAGAAAACCCGGTGCAAAATAAATCCTTCCTCTCTGGAGTTGTTTTCATAGGCATTTTTGACAGTGATAAAAATGACTCAGTTTGGGAACTCAGTCATAGGCATTTTTTTTTTTTGGTCAGATCTGATATCTAAAGTTTTGTGATTTTTTTTTAAATAAAATCTGATTCTGGTGCATGTTTAACTCATATTCAGGAGCTTGAAGAACCAAAGGCGATAGGAGTTATCGGTGATGGTGTCTGGTAGCACGTTAAGAACCAGACGTGATGGGAGTTATAATGGTCTCTGTGATACTGTCTTGTAGCATGAAGTGTGTGTAGGGCTGAACGGAAACATTTGTGATTTAGAAGGTGCTGTATCCATGTGGGCTCGCAGGTTTTCTGAGTAGGCAAATGGTCCTGAGGCCCTTTAAAGAGATGGACTTGGGTTGGCTGCTTTGCTTCGGTTCAACGGTCTGCCTGCTTTCCCCTGGGAAGTCACTCTTAGCTAGTTGTTACTATGTTACCAGTGCGGTTCTGCAGCTTAGATACATTCAAGAGACCATAGTCTCTCAGAGAAGGGAAACCCGCCTGGTGGCCAGTCAGAGTCACTCTGAGTAGCAAAACATAGGACAGGATTGAAGGGTCTCCTGACCTCCAACATCTCACTTTCAGACCGGAACCACAGCCAGAATTACGTCGGCACAGGAAGTCACTGGGCTCACGAAGGGCTGACATGTTTGAGGAAGCGCTTAGCTGCTAAAGGCAGCACTACATTCCCAGGTATCAGAGAGCTCTTAAAGTCCTTCACCCAGCTCTGCCAAGGATGCTCTGTAACATGGGCTGGAATGGTTGACTTAATGGAGGAAACAATAAGTATCTCTCCCTCCTGCCCTCTTGTCTGGGGGATAAACTGTTGGCATTGCCTCCCCCCACCCCCCACCCCCCCTGCTCACAGCCCAGTCTCTGAACGAGCACTAGCAGATTGTTTCATACACAGAGATAACTGGCTCTGATGGTCGATGTTTGGTTTCACTTCAATTGCTGGGTTGCTCTAACTCTAACATCTGAGTTCCTTAGCGGCAGGATGGTGGTTTTGCTTCCCCAGGGCAGAGCTCTCTCCCTGACTCTCTCAGTCCCACGTTCCTGAGAAGACTTGCTGTTGTTGAGTCCTGGTGACGGGATTTTACTGAATACTCTCTCTGCGAGGGCTTGTGTACATTTTACCACGTTATGCTGTCCAGCATGGCAGCCGCCAGCTACGTGTGGCGACTGCATAGCGCATGGCTGTACTTAATTGAAATGTGCCCTGAATAGACATGAGAATACTGAGATTAAAGACTTCTCTTTTTAGTCTTTTGGCTTGTAAAATATAATTGAATCTCACCCATTTTCCATGTGTCTTTTAAAATACCATTACTAGAACACTTAATAGTATAAGTGTGGCTAACATTTGTGGTTCTTAATGCATTCCTTTAGTGTAATAGTGTTCAAAATAATCACAAATGCCATTACTGTTGACTCTCAGGTGAGGGTGGTCATGCTTACAGAGGTTAACACAAGAATCAAATGTCACATGGTTGTAACTAGAGGAACAGTCATTTGACCCCAGGTCTGACTGGCTCTAGACTTTACAAATACATGGCAACAATGTTTTACTGTCATTCAAATTTACAACTTGCTAAGTGTACTTTAATTCTAAACAAGGGATTAGAGCCCACCTATGGCTTAGAGGAGAGAATGTATATATGTCTCAAACCAGATCATAAAAGCTCATCCCTCCTTGGACCCTCGATATTCAAGTTCAACCCTAGGCATCAGCCTGCACTCTCTCCTCAGTCTACCCACCTGTCAGGTTTGTTTGGCACCTCAAGGAGTAAAGTGTAGAGTTGTTACTCTGTTCCAGTTTGCTGATTGATGAGAAGATGTGAGGAAACCTGGTCTGATACATTCTGAAGGTCAGATAGAGGTCAGAATGACAGTCACCTTGTGCAGACAGAACGACCAGAGCCAGGGACGCTGGCACTTGTGAATTCCTCCAGGACCTTCCACCTTGTCTTCCCTATTTATCAGCCTTTAATAAAAGGCATTTCCCTCTCCCTGGAGGCTGGAGGAGCAATATTATATATCTGTGGTTTGGGATCTGACAGGAAATTAGTAATTTACTCAAGGAGGTTGGGCAGGTGGAAGGAGAGAACAGAGTCCTCATGTAGAATTTGTGAGCATCTTTCAAAGTGTTTTTTCAGAATATCTTTATTTCTAGAAACGGCCAGAAAAAAAAAACAGTATCTGAAGATGAAGCTTTTATTTCTAGTGTTGAAACGCGGTGGGGTTGTATAAGCATCATAGAGGAAATTAGGTTTCTCTTTTTCCCTGCAAGAACAAATGTTTATAAGTGCGGTGCTGGCGGGGTCCCCTGGTAAAGAACATAAATAAACAATTTTCCTTTGTTTTCCACCCATAGCAAAAAAACGAATGAAACCAGAGAGAGTGTGCATCAGAGGTACTAAGCCCGAGAACGGGAAGTAGCCCACAGGAGAGGATGAAAAAATACAATAACAAAATTCCTCTTTCCCTTTTGACTTAAATCCCAATTAAAACCTCCCTGCCTTTACAGGGCAGCTGACAACAGGTTCCATATCACTGACCCCGCTGCCAGAATAACAATGTAAGACTTCTAAACTGGCATTGGTGTTAATCAGAGCCCCTGAGGGATGGAGCTGTTCCGATTGCCAGGGGCTCCGATCCGGTGTGCTCATCCATTTATCTTGCTTTCCCCCTGACGTGCTTGCTGTCAGCTGCCGAGCTAAACACTGAGGCATTCTGAGGTGGTTAACTTAAGCTGAAGCAGAGGAAATAGCTGGCAGAGGCCTCCTCACCAACTCAATCTACCCAGGAGCCCCTGCAACTACAATAATATCTTCTCTCAAATTCTCCTCTGGTGTTTGATGGCCTCAAGAAGTTTTTTTTTATTTCCAATTTAGTTTAATCTCTCTCTCTCTCTCTCTCTCTCTCTCTCTCTCTCTCTCTCTCTCTCTCACCTTTTAAACTTTTGCAAATTGAGTTTTTATTTCCCTTGTTCATTATTCAAAATTCCATTGGAGGCAAAGTTTGTAAAAAACAAAAAAATAAAACTTGGGTGTTCTTTTCCCCCTGCTGTTTAACCCTGTGTTGCCTGGCACTTTATTCTCTACTGTTTCAGCTTGCAGAGAAAGCAGGTTCAAGGATGTCTTAGGTCTACTCTCCCCAAAGTTACCCCTTAAATTCTACAGGGGAAGAGGGAGCACATGGAACAGGTCCTTGCCTCATTCCCCTTGTTTATCAGAGCATAGCAGTGGTAGAGATATGCCCAGGCTAAACTCACAGCTGTCCAGTTGAAAATTAATGTGAACCACATATGACATTGCAATTTGTTCATAACTACATAAAAAAGTAAAAATAAATCAGCGAGATTGTTTTACTAATATGTTTTATATAAGAAAATACTTTCCAAATAATATCACTTCGAGGCAGAATAAACATGAATAATTAATAAGATATTTTACCACCACAGTGCTCAGTAACCCCGTGCTGGGGGCCTACCTACCGTATTGAATATTGTAGTCTGAGCTAGTCATGCCTATTATCTGACCAGGAACAGATGTGCAAAGGATCGGGAATGATTGTGCTGACTTCATGTGGGATTTATATGCGGTGTTCCCAGTGTTTCTGTACTAAATTGCTAGAGGGATGGATTGGATGATGGCAGTTTGAGAACAGAGTCGCCAAGAAAGGTTCTCAGAGGTGCCAGGACATGGATGATGTTATGGATTAGCCAAGGTCACTGGGAATTATAAACCGGGCTGGCAGCATCAGAACTTCTAGCAGCAGGGAAACTGAGGCAGGACTTCATCTTGCACAAGAGCAGCTCAGAATGATAGCTAGCTTGTAAGGCACGGCCTGGGGGCAGCCTGTCCACAGAAGGAGGGGATGGGCCAGTGTCACGAAGGACCTTAGAGACACCTGTGACAGCCCAGCACAGGATGACAAATGGGCCCTAGTACAGGTTCTATTGCTCAGTGTTTTGGCTGGTTTTTAGCTTGACACAAGCTAAGGTTGTTAGGGACAGAGGGAACCTCAACTGACAAAAATGCCTCCTTCAGATTGGCCTATAGTCTGTGGGGGTGAATTCCTGTTTCGGGGAAATATTAACAAAATAGAGCTGGCACGTTCCTAAGCTTGTGCCTCCAACTCTCTGCCCTGGCAGCCTGGCCGGCCATGCACTGGTGCACAATGGCAGACCTGTTTTTATCTCACGGAGACTCTCTGGCCCAGAACTCCCGAAACGTCTCCACCCAGCTTACTAGGTTCCCTCTGGTGGATCGCTACCAAGTCAGCCCCATGCTTCAAATCCCCCACGCCCTTTGTGGTGCCTCACCCACACTTTGCCGCCGCCATACCTTTCTCCTGAGAACCCAGCCACGTCACTGCAAGAAGGAAAACGCAATACAAACTTAGTTCAGAAACAACGGTAACTAACTCAATCTCTGGGCGTGACAGCTAAAATCCTAACTTGTAAGTTTTATTAAATCTAAATCCTCTGGTAGAGAATCCTGACAGATCTGCCATCGAAACCAGGAAACATTCGTAATTATATCTTGTCCTCACGCTATCCCCGTCCAAAAGAACCTAACTCTCTCCTGCTTCCTCATTTCCTCTGTCCAACCTGGAAATCGCTCCTACTCGCCCAGTGATTGGCTCCTTATTCATTAGGGGATTGGTTCACAAGAACAGCACCAGGCCCATCCTTCAGATTGGCCATTAATGGATTTCTCCATTAATGATTGATGTGGGAAGACCAGGCCCGTTGTGGGTGCTGCTAGCCATGGTGGACATTGGTCCTGGGAGGTATAAGAAACATAGCTAGACATGAGCCTGAAAGCAAGCAGGTGAGCAGTATCCTTCCATGCCTTCTGCTTCAGCCCCCCCCCCCGTAGGTTCCTGCCTTGAGTTTCTGCCCTGACTTTCCTCAATGATGGACCGTGATGTGGAAGTGTAAGCCCAAGACACCTGTTCCTCAATTGCTCTTGGTGATGGTCTTTATCAAAGCAACAGAGAAGTGTGCTAGGACAGCCATCATCCCGGACTTGAATCCTTCCTCTGCCTATGGGAGGCTGTGAGATTGGGTTTAACTTCCCTTGGTGGCTTTGATTCTAGAACATGGGAACAAGCATGGTACTCACCCCGCCCCCCAGGAGTATAGACAGGACCAGAAGGATGGAATTGCTCCTCCAGTGCTAACATCTTCACACTGTAGCTCCTCCGTGGTGCCCAGAACTCTGTTGTACGTTGGTTTCCATTGTGGGTTGGTCCAGCATGTGCTTCTATGCGGGTCAGACATTTTGGAGTCTTTGGAAGAGGCAGCCAGGGCACAGGCATCTATGTCGGATAGTCAGGTGAGCTGATATGATACATGGCTTTATTCTGCTCAGACAAGTGTGTTTTATCCCTCTCTGAGCACACAGTTCTGCCCCTTCTTTTGTCAGGCAGAAATCAGTAAGCTAGAGAGATACATTCTCCTTAGAAGGAGGAGAGGGTTCAAACCACGTACGGATGTGCATACAGGTATCTAAGATAGAGCTGACCCTGTGGAGCCTAGAGTAACTCTCACAGTACCTATGTTTCTTATTTCTTTATATTTAGGTTTTCATTAGTGAATCTCTGTTACAATCTCAAGTCAGTCTCATGCCTTCATATGCCGTTCCCCTGAAGGAGGAGAGTGGGCAGAGCCCCCCTCATGCATGGGCTACTTTCTTTAGTCCCTCCCACTCCCCAGCCCCTCCCACTCCCCTGTCACTGTCTTCCCCATTGTTCCTTAAGCTTTTGCCAAATGCCAACCGCCTGTGTGCATTTTCTCTCTGTGTGTCACAGGTGTTCCAGGCGGGTATTATGCCTGTTACAGATTTCTGTGCAAGAGCGATCTAGCATGGACCGCAGTTCTCCATTATACCTCTGAGTTATGCTCACCCAGAGAGAAATGAGCTTTGAGAAGACACAATTCTGCTAAGGAATTGACTGCCTGCCCGTGTTTGTCTGCTCTGGGCACTATAACTTTGACTGCAAAGTCAGACAGGGTTGCTCAGTCCCGATACTTATCTGTAAGAGCAAGTTAAAACATTCTTTCACTGGAGGCTGTACAAAGACAGCCCAACACATTAATTGAAAACCGTGGATACGGCCAGGAGGAAAGAGCATACACATCCCATCACAGACAGGTGTGATGTTTTATACAACAGCCATCCTTAATATTTCTTCCTCCTCTTCTCCTTCCTCTCTCCATTCTTTAGTGTCGTTGGCTTTTCCCATTGCCGCAGGAAATAAAAGACCGCTACAGCAGCATCTAAAAGGGGTTTACTGTGGTCATGGTGCAGATGTGGTAAAGGCTAGACCCTGAAGCAGCCGGTTGCCAAGTAACTACAGCTAGAAGAGGGGGATGAGTATCCATGCTTATGAATCTTCTTTTTCTGTATTTTTTTTTCTGGAGTGAGCATAGACTTATTGAGGGGAAGTGAAGAATTCCTGAGAGTGGAGAGGGTCTCTTACGGGAGAAATACTGCAGCTTCCTCCTTTGAGTGCAGTTCAGGACCCAAGCTCAGGAAATGGTGCTGCCTGATTTTACAGTTGGAATCTCAGCTTCATTAAGACAACCCCTTTCAGGCCTAGCAGAAGGTAAGCTGACATAGACAACCTCTCGCTGGCCTGCCTGGAGCTGTGCTCCCTGGTGATCCAGATGCTGCTGAGTTGACAATGCTCCACCACAGACCCCTCCTCCTCTCCCTCCTCCTGTCCTTCCCCCCCTCCTCTCCCTCCTCTTCCTCTTGTCCTTCCCCTTCCTCCTCTCCCTCCTCCTGTCCTTCCCCTCCTCCTCTCCCTCCTCTTGTCCTTCCCCCTCCTCCTCTCCCTCCTCTTCCTCTTGTCCTCCCTCCTCCTCCTTCTTTCATAACTCTGTGCAAGTAGTATTTTAAATTTATCATTCACTGCTTATTAATTTATTGTGCATGCAAGAGCAGAAGAACACCCTGGTGTTTGTGTGGCGGTCATAGGATAATTTTGAAGAGTCAGTCCTTCTCATCAATGTGATTCCAGGGATGAAACTCAGGCCCTCAGGCTTGGCAGCAAGCACCTTGAGCTGCTAAGCCATCTTGCTAGCCCCTTCTTCTCCATGTCTTCATCAGTAGCATGGCTATTCCTGGTAATAGGTTGAGGCTCTAATTAATTCTAGCTAATTTTTTAAAATAACTAGCGCATCTTTCAATAGAAGACACTAAGATGAAAAGAGATACCATGGTCCAAAAAAATGACAGTTTTTTGCATCTCCAAGTTCTAGGCCTCTCTGTGGGTGTTATTCTCTTCTCATGGTCCCACCTGGAACTCATTTTGTGTGATCATCTTAGGAATGTCGAGGCAGCCTGTGCTTTTGAATCTGTTCAAAATTGGGTAGGCTTGTGAATTCTGCCATACAGAAACTTTACCTTCTTCCAAACACACATTCTACCACCTGCTTTGCTTACACTATTCCTGTGGGTTCCTGAATTCTTTACCTATCCTAGTTCTGTGATTACTAGGACATGCTAAGCTACCTCCAGAGTCTAAAGCAAGAAACATTTTTTTTTTTTGGACAAAACTATGAAGACATGTGAAGGCTGCTTGGCACGGTTCCTGTTAGATATGGAAGCTCAGAGGAGTCCTCTACACTAGCATTGCATGGCCACGCCCACAGCACAGTGCTCAGAGTAAATGGTCTCACCCTTGTCACCTGTCAAGTTCCCATTGTTCTGACACTGAATGGGCCGGGGTGACAGAAAAGGGAGCGGAACAGAGTGTTCCTCAGCCTGAGCGCAGTCTACAGTCAGGTCCCACAAGACCTCGTTTCCGAAGGCAGAGCTTCAGAGCTAGCAGCACAGATGAGGCCTCCTGAGAGAGAAGCAAGAGAAGCATCAGTAGTCAGCAAAGCTTCTTGAGAACCGTGAGGGAAGGGTTAGACATGTGATGGGCAGCCTAGGGTAAACATGGCAGAGAAGAAGAGGCCACCAGAAGAAAGTGACAAGCAAAGACAGAGACTGACTGAGCAGGTTGTGTCAACAGAGAGAAACCACGCCACCCCTTGGAGCAGATGGGTCCACGCCCGTTAGACTGCACACCCAGTCTGGGGGGTCAGAAAGCCACGTGTGGATAAAATGGGGTGACATGCACCTGTAATCTCAGCAACACTCCGGTGGATGCAGGGAGCGCTCAGGTTCATTCTCAGCTACACTAAGATAGCGTTCAGGGACAGCCTTGGCTACATGAGTTCCTGTCTTCTCCTCAAAGGGAAGGGCAAAAACTAAGAATTTTACATAGCGTATTATGTTGCAAGATATTTCCTATCCATTCACATTGAGGCAGTGAGAGACCAGTGATTGGAGGGGAGAGAGGAGGAGGAGCTAAGAGAAGTGAGGGGAGGAGAGACAGAGAGAGACAGAGACAGACAGACAGACAGACAGAGAGAGAGAGAGAGAGAGAGCGCCTCGGTGGACCACTCAAGCAGAGCAAAGGGGGAGACTCAGATATCCAGATGGCTTCAGACATATTTCTGATATTTTGGAGAGGTTAGAAATATTGGGATAAGACTTTATCATTGTAAATTGGCATTATGTAATTGGGAGTTTTATATACATAAAGATTTTTGGTTAACTATTTAAGTTTAAGAGTCATGCTTTACCAGGTATTTGGGTGCAGAGTGAGACCCTCCAGGACTTGGTGAAGAGATCTGGCGGGGCGGTACATCTTTTAATTATTATCCGCAACAATATTAAATTAAAGTAAATCTAATCTATGACAATGGACTACACCAAGCGTTGAGATCCTTGGTCATAAGGGTCACATTGCAAGATCCTGTGTCTACTGAATGCCTTGTCTAATGGTTCAAGAGCATCCCTAAGACCACAGAACGTTCTAGTGGGCAGCCTCGGATGCACGTGCCATGCTGAGAACTGGAGACTTTCTGAGAGAATCTAGGGGAGGCATTTAAAGTGTTTAAGCAGGTTACAGGAGGGTAAAGCAGCTCGGCTTTCTTGATGGGCACATGTTCAAGATTTTATTTAACTCATTAATTAATGAAGGGACCAGTAAGATATTACAACCTGTTCAGTAATTGACTTTTTAATATTAAAGTGAAATTCATAGAACATAAAGTTAGCCATTTTGAAGCCATTAGTTTGATACCCTGTGGCAGAGAAAGAATTTAAAAAAAAACCTTAGGTCCATTGTCCGTGTGAGAGGTATGGGAGTCGTCAAGGAGAGCTGGAGGTCTTCTGTAGGTCACCAGGCTTGCAGGATCAAGCTGGTTCCAGGGATGGGGGAAGAAGAGAAACTGCATTTCTGGGGAGAGTCCACCACACACAGGGACCTCCTGAGTGGTAGGGGGTAACTGCCTGGGTCACGCAGCTCTCAGCTTGGCACTGGTGGTAAGAATGGCTTCCAGCAAGTGTTAGACGTGGAGTTTGAGATGGGATCCGTGGGGGATGTTGCACGGACAGGTTGACAGCAAGGACACACAGACAATGCAGAGAGCGTGAGAAACTGCCCGTGGATCTGCAGGAGGTGCAGAGGTGGGAGGAGGGGAGCTCGTTTCCTTTTGCAATTTTTTCCAGAGCCCATTCTGCATGCCAGGTACCAAGGCCAGGACAACAGTGATCAAAACCTGAGTGTCTCCCAGGGAGCTGCTTATGCACCAGGGTAGAAAGAAGACAGAACACAGGCCTCGGGAAAATGGCCAGTATCACCAAGCGCTCCAGGGTACAGTGATGAAAAGTGTGATGGGTGAGGGTTTGGCAGACGGTGGGCAAGCAGGTCCAGGACTTGGAGTGATGACGATTCAGAAGATGAGGCAGATCCAGGCGAGGTGCAAGGAGGCAGTGGGAGCAGCAGGCACCATTGTCCTTGCAGAAGCCTCATGGAGAAGAGAAAGAATTGAGAAGGGATCTGGGGAGATCACAGACCCGAGCAGGGGCTACAGAGAGACTGTATTCCATTTAGGGCAAATGGTGTGGGGTGGGGCTGCAAGGGAGAGGACAGTCACGTGTGGGAGCAAAGTTCCCCTAAGCTGTGCAGGGATGAAGGTGACCTGTGGGGCTCAGATGCTCTTCACCACACACACACACACACACCACACACACACACACACACACACACACACACACACACACACACACACACACACACTTAGGATAAAACTTCAGAGAACAAAAAGATGTCTCACCCATTCTCAAAGGCAACCTTTAGTGCCAATTCTTTTGAAAATGCATAGTTTTAAGTTATGTGTACGTGTGTATGCATGTGGACATGTGTGTGGGAGTACAGGTGTTCTGGGGGTCAGAGGCCTCAGTTTCTCCTGGAGTTGGTGTTATAGGTGGTTGTGAGCCATCTGACTTGGGTGCTGGGAACTGTCCTCAGGTCATCTGGAGGAGCAGATGCTCTTAACTGCCGAGCAACCTTTTCAGTCCCTGGTGCTGATTCATGATGCATCCTTCCAGGAATGTTCTATGCATATGAAGGGGTGTGTGTGTGTGTGTGTGTGTGTGTGTGTGTGTGTGTGTGGTATGTGTGTGGTGTGGTATGTGTTTGTGTGTGTGTGTGTGGGGGGTGTGGTTTATATGTATATATGGTGTGTGGAGGGGTGGTTTATATGTATATAAGGTGTGTATGGTGTGCTGTGTGTGGTGTGGTGGTGGTGGTGGTGGTGGTGGGGTGTGTGTGTGTGTGTGTGTGTGTGTGTCTGTGTGTGTGTGCTATGTATGTGATTGCAGACCATCTCCCATCTTTATTTACATAGTTGGGAACAACCACAGTTCTGTACATTTCTTGTTTTTGTTTTACACACAAGCTTTGGAGAGATCATTTCCGTGCAAAGAGAAGAATCTAATTATTTTTAATGGGTATAATTTTTAAATGTGCTATAAGCTTTTAACAGCTTCAATTCACAGGTACTTAAGTTGTTTCTGCTTTTTCTTTTTCTGTTTCTTTTTTTTTTAAACATGTGAGATTGTAGAGAATATCTTATTCTTTCCCCCTTTGTAATTATAGTACAAAATACACAATGTAAAACAGACCATTTAGATCATATTTTAAATGCATTCTAGTAGCATTTAATACATCCAAATGATCGTGCAATCATTCTGACCTATTTCCAGAACTTTCTACCATGCAAAAACTCCATTAAGTAAGCTCACCATCTCCCTCTTAGCCACTTTTCTCTCTATGAATCCTACCTGTTCTAGGTCTCTCATATCTACAACATGATATAGAGTTTCTCCTACTGTAAGTGCATTATTGCACTTAGCAAAGTGTTCTTTAAGTTCTTCTCTGTTATAGCATGGCTTAGATTTTCCTTTATGTTTTTTATATTTATCTACTCGTGTGTGTGTGTGTGTGTGTGTGTGTATCTGTTCAAACACACACACACACACACACACACACACATATGTGTGCAGGGCATACATACCATGATGCTTGTATGTCTGTGTGTGGCAGAAGAAAGCTGCTAGTGTCAGTCTGCCCCTTCTACTGCTTGGTTATGGGCAGCGAGCTGAGGTCACCAGCTTGGTAACAGCACCCTCACCTGCTGAGCCATCTCACTAACCCATCTCCCTCCTCTTCATTGCTGAATGTACCCAACTACATTTGCATCTTGCCTCATCATTCACATGCCCATGAATGTTTGGTTGCTCCTATCTCTTAGCTGGCATGAATGTTGCTGCCATAGACATCTATGCACATAATTTATTTTAGCCCCTACTTTCAATCTTCTTAACCTAGACCCAGAAATAGAATTGTTGGTTCGTATGAGGATTCCAGATTTATTTGTTTGAGGGTCCCCCATGCTGTGTCCCACAGTAAGTCAGCATTTTACATTCCTGCCAAAGGGCAGATCCTTCATCTACACCCTACTTTCCCTTCTTCCTGTAAGGGCTATTGCCCTCCAGGTGGGAACAAAGTAGCTTCTTACTGTGATTCCACTGGGACACAAAATGTCTTCTTCCATGACTGGGACACAAAGTATCGTCTTCCATGACCCAGGGACACCTGTAAATCTTTTTTAGGCAAGTACACCATGTCCCTGGTATGTTTTAAAAATTAGGTCATTTGCATACTAGCTTTTCTTTCTTTGTACTTATATTCCTATCTTTGGACTTTCCAAATTAAACCTGGTCTGGTTTCAACTTGCTGGGCTGTACCATTGGTACGCTTTGTGGAATTCTGTGTAGGTTGATTACACGGTGTAAGTTCTTGCTTCTTTTGCTCACTTAGCCTTTTGGAGACATACTTGCGTATGTCAACAGTTTCTTTGGTTACTGGCAGAATTCCTTGCAAAGATACGATGTGCTTTGCTGTATATCTTAACATCTTTTTTTTTCTTTATCCCAAGACACAGACTTGCTGTGTTGTGTTGCTCAGGACTTGGTTTGTGGCCTCAAGGGACTCCTCTCTCAGCTCATGTAGCTAAGAGTACAGATACCACCAGGTCCAGCTCCGACATTTATTTGTAGTCCTGCGTTACTTTAAACAAAGCAGTCATAAACATTTATTTATATCTTAATGTAAATACATACTTCCATCTTTTTGTGTTGTCAACTAATGAATAGTGGCATATCCGTATGGCTTGAATTTGTGTTTTGCTGATGAGTGATGATGCTGAACACCTTTTCATAAGCCTCTTTGCTACCTTGGTGTTTCCTCTGACGGAAGAGCTGAGCTCGGCCTTGTTATTGAGTTGTGTTCTTTGTTATAAGCAACCTACATTTCTCGCTAACATTTCCTAGTGCTGGAGTTCCATCTTTGTTTTTATAGTAGCGTTTAAAACTTCCAATTTCATAAGACTTTGTCCTTTGCTTCCTTTTCAGTGTTTTGGAGTCTGTAGCCTGTCGAAGAAATCTGTGTAAAAGTCAACGACGCTAAGGTTTTTCTCCTGTCTTTTCTTCTAAAACGTGTGCAAGTTACTTTAGTGCTCACCTTTAGCTCTGTGCACTGCTCTGGGAGTTTTATATCATATTAGGTAAGGGAGAGAGTCTTTATGTTCTCAGGTGACAGTGAAGTTATTTCAGTTCCTTAGTAAAGACCGAATTGCTTTGATGCTTCTGTCAGGATCAAGTAGAACCAAGTAGGTCTATTCCTGGAGTGTGGCCTGTCCCACCGACTCTGTATCTGCCTTATAGTCTCATCACACTGTGATCATTACTTCAGTCTTCTAAGTCTTATAAATACATAGTAGTTATTTCATAGCTTGTATTGTAGAGTGGCTTTGTGATGTATCACTAGAGGACTATGCTTCTATTTTATTTATTCATTCCTTCACAATTCGATACATAAAGCACTTTGGTCATAGTCATCCAGTTAGCTTCTCTTCACAACAAATCCTCCTCCACTACTATGTCTTCTTTTGTGACCGGATTGTGTCTATTTGGGGTCGCTTGCCTGAGCAGTAATAACTACCCTTTATAAACTCTGAAATAATTTCATTGGTCTTTATTCTTTTTCAAAGTTGTTTTGATCATTCTAGGTCCTTTGCTTTTCTGTGTAAGGTTTAGAAACAATGTATTCATTCGAGGCAACAAAACAACTAAGGATTTAGAAAATGTGAGACGAGAGGCTGATTTAGCTTCTCTCCCTAGTTTTTGTATGCTGTTTTTGGTGGCTACAGAATTCATGCTGAGAACTCTCGAGACACTAAACAAGGCTCTGGCTGCCTTTG
This sequence comes from Tokudaia tokunoshimensis, assembly GCA_036184795.1. Taxonomy (NCBI): domain Eukaryota; kingdom Metazoa; phylum Chordata; class Mammalia; order Rodentia; family Muridae; genus Tokudaia; species Tokudaia tokunoshimensis. Next base: position 176,737,086 of record BTHU01000001.1, read on the forward strand.
CTTCTGAACTCGTAACAAGGAACCTACATTGCAACCTTTGTTGCTCTGTGCTACAACCCCCTTCTGTTGGTGTTATGTTTTGAATGGGAAATATCCTCCACAGGCTCAGGTATTTGAATATTTGGCCTCCAGAACCTAGCAATCTTTGGGAAGGTTTTGTAATCTTTAGGAGGCACAGTTTTGCTGGTGGAAGTACCATATAGGTGGGGGTGGGGTGGGTTGAGGGTTGGGGTAGGGTAGGGGGTGGGGAGGGAATTTTGAGGTTTTCTAGGGCAACATAGTTTTCTTCTAGTTCTCTGCTTCTTGCGTGAAGTGAATTATGACCTCTCTGCCTCCCGTGTCGGGTGAAATGTGACCTCTCTGCCCACTACGTATGAATGGCTCCTCTGTTCTCTGGATGTCAGGCTGACTTGGTGCCTTGCTGCCATACCATTCCCGCCATGATGGACTGTATCTCTCTGAAACTCAGAGCCAAAGCAAACTGTTTCCTCCTTAAGTTGTTTTTGTCACAGTGTTTTTTTTTTTAATTTTTTAATTTTTTAATTTTTTTGGTTTTTTGAGACAGGGTTTCTCTGTGTAGCCCTGGCTGTCCTGGAACTCACTTTGTAGACCAGGCTGGCCTCGAACTCAGAAATCCTCCTGCCTTTGCCTCCCAAGTGCTGGGATTAAAGGCGTGCGCCACCACTGCCCGTGTCACAGTGTTTTATCACAGCAGCAAATAAGTTGGTCCAGCTAATGTGATGGTTAATCTTGCTTAACAACTTGACTGGACCTGGAATCAAGTACCGTAAGCCACGGGGCCGGGGATGGGATTTTCTTGATCAAATTATTTGAAGTTGGAAGACACATCCTAACTGTGGCTGGCACCTTCTGCTTGCAGCTTTGCCTTTTGACTTTTTTGCCTTTGTTGAAATGATAAGTCCATCTACTCTGTGCACACTGTGTTGTGAATTCATCTCCAGATGCAGTGGCCTCTCTTTACTGACATCAGAATCCAGGTTTGTTTTGCTGTTCAAGGTGGACACTGTTTCTCCTGTAATCTTCCAGACCTGCTGCACCTGACAGGGTCTGCTGAGGCATCCAGTCTTCCCTGCCTCTGTAATGTGAACAATAGCCACATTATGTATGCAAATCTAAAAATAAATGCTATTTTAATATATTCAAGTCTACCTATTCTGTTCTCTTAGAACCTTGAATAATATACCTGGTTTTATGATTTTTTTCTTAAGTCACTGCTTTAACAACTTGATTATGACAGTATCCTGTCTATATTGGTGTATTACACACAATACACACAATAAGTATTTGCTTATATATTGAACCTGACATTCCCTGAGCTTCTTGAATTTGTGAATTTATAGTTTTCATTACATTTGGGGGAAGGTAACTATCATTGCTTCAAATATTTTGTGTGTTTCTTACCTTGGAGATCTTGATGTCCTGCACGGCCACCGTTTTCTATGCTGTTTTTGTTTTAGTCTTTGCTCCCCTTGGGGTGCTTCTTTGTGGAGATTTCCTGTTGTTCCTTCATGAAATTAGCCATTGTTTATGCTGTGTAGTCTGTTGTTAATTCTGACCAGCATGTCTTCATGTTTACTGTAGCCATCATCTCAAGAAGCTTGGCTTCGGTCTTCCCACAATCCATAGCTCTCTTGGTTGTGGGATGCAGTTCCATCCTCTTTAATGTCCTTGGTATTCAGATGTGTCCCCTTTAGTCTCTGTCTGCTGTTCTTTCTTCTCCCTGTAGGTGATTTCCTATTGCTACTTAGCATTTATTTTATTGGAGGCTAGACACTGTTCTTTCCTTTGTTTAGTACTGGATAGTATGTGCTCCTTCCACAGCTTTCTTCTTGTCTAAGACAATGTCTAGCTATAATTCTGAGCTGGAAGACCCAATGTAAGAAAACCAGGTGATGTTTCAAGTGATTCTCAGTGGCAACCTATCTGATATATTACAGATACCCAGTAAGTATTTGGTAAATGGATGACTAAACAAAAATTCAGAGGCCCCTTTGTTTTAGCTGCCCACTGTGTAACAATTTACTCCCAAATGTAATCATTTTTTTAAAATGGTGATTTATTATATTTCATAGTTGTGTGGCTTCACTGAATTCACCTGTAAGTTCTTTTGCTTGTCCTACTAAGGTCATGCAGATGGTTGCCATGAGACGTGTCATTTGGAGTCCAACTGGAATGCTGGGTCTCCCCACCTCCTCATGTGATCATAGGGTCTTTCTATGCACTGTGTCTTCAAAGGCTATCTCTAGGATGGCAGGTCACACCCTACACTTACTCCTCAGACTTTCTCAGACACTCAGATTCCAGGCAGAAGGAATTTGCAGAGGTTAGTCCTCTAAGGCCTGCAAATGGGTCAGCATTATTTCCGCAGTCTTCTGTGGATCATGAGAACTCGGCATCCACCCTGACTCAGGAGAGGGGACTCAGAACCTCCTCCATGTCTTAAATGCACCAAGTCTATGAAGAGGTGCTGATGTGCTTTTCCTCTGAAGGACTTTGTTTCTAGAAATCCAGTGGTGAGGCCAGGAGGGCCTCTGCTCTCAGGTATCATCCTTACCCATTCTATAACTGTCCAGAGACAAGGCTTCCTATTTGGAGACACCAGCTCAATGTTCCAAATCAGTGAGATGTATTTAAAATTTTACGTGGAATTCTACAACCCCTTGTTTATACAACAGAATTCATATGTGTGTGTGTGTATCTCTCTCTTTTTAAATCCTACTTTGCTCCAAACCACCACATTTAGAACTCCTGGTATGAGGCCAACCTTTCCTTTCTTTCCTCTCCCTTGATCTCTCTCTTCTCCTTCCTCTTCTTTTTCTTTTTCCCCTCCTTATCTCTGTCTCTGCCTCTGCTTTGTACCTATGTGTGTCTCTGTCTCTAAGTCTCTGCTCAAGTCTCTGTCTCTCAGTCTCTCTCTCTTTCTCCCCTCCCTTTAACTGGGCTCACAAACTTTCCTTAAATCTAGAATCACTCTTGATTTTTCAAAAAATATCCTTTTCCTCTTCTTGACTAATGCATGCTTCTTAAATTCTAACAAAACGTGGATAGTTAGCCATTCTCCTAAGAACAAAACAAAGCTATAAATATAACTGTTTTAGGACCAGAAAAGTGCTTAGGGAAAGTGCTTCTTTAGTCCTTCATCCAATGTTAATTTGGTAAAAGTATCCTCCGCCTGTGTCTAACTCTATGACAACAGAGGGGGGCAGGGCTGTTGAAAGCCACTGAGCTCTGTTTTCACATCCCTCCCACCATCATGGTTAAGAACTTGAGACCCATTTGTCAGAGCTGATGCTAAGCAGAAACCTGATGGCCTCCAGGAGTTCTGGGTCTTCAGTTTCATTTCCTCATCCTGCCCTAGAAGATCATGGTTTCCTTAGACCTGGTTGTTTTATGATGACCCCCAGTCTCTGCCTTTCTCTCTCTGGGGTCACCAGAAGTTCAGTTGAGCTGAGTGGGAAAAAAAATTACACATTTCTAAATTTCTGTTTTCACTGTGAAGAAAGACCTGGGCTTTCACACAGTCCCTGTCTCCAGCAGACTCCATGGGTCAGCCACAGAAATGCATGTTTCTGTTCTGTGAAAAGCAAAAAGAACGCACCTATTCTCATGTAAAGACCCACACACACATCAGTCAAACTCTTTTCCCTGGGGAGAAGATAATGAATGAATTGGATTTGTTTAAATACAAGTTGCAAGCACCCTCATATAGAGCTGTCATAATTCCTCAAAGTCAGCATGAAAATGCGACAATAGCATCAATGAGAAAGAGTTAGGAAAGGGAACCCGTCCTACCTGAGGTCTCCCCTGCCTTCAGTTTGATACCTTCAGCACTTGGGCCTCCCCTGTGTCCTCGGTAAACACGGGAAGCCCCTTTCCAGCCACATCCCCACTTTCTGACTTCCTTCCTTTGATCTAACACATTCATAGGACGCCTGATACTTTCTGCTTGATAAGACTTTGAGCTATTTTTTAAACTGAGCACTTACGCTGATAAGAGTCATATTTTTCCCATCTGTATTTTCAACATATTGCCAGAAGGGCCGGGCAGGAGATCCATTTTTGAACAAAACAGAATACTAAATCGAGGCAATGGATCATAAGCTTAAGCAAGGAGGCTCTGCCTTCACCATCCAATAAAAAAGGTCAGTAGACAGAGAGATGGAATGGCAAGAGAAAGTTTTAATAACGCTGCCATCACAAAGCTCAGTCGAGCTTTTCTTCCTCCTCCTGGCCCTGCAAAGATAAAGTCTTCATCAGAGCACAGGAAATATGCCCAGGCCCACCGCCACGGCTGTGGTTCTGGGGAATGGATCACAGCAGCCCTGACTCTGATCTCCTAGAAATCCATCAAACTTGTCTCTCCAGGGCCTGGGCTTGAGTCATTACCCCAGGAGGAATGGTGAGGTGTCCATGTGTTAGCCTTTTATGTGCCTAAAAAATAGGCATTACTTCATCTTCTTCAGCAAGCCAAACGTTCCGCCAGCTCTAGGACCTTTCCTTCATCATCTCCCTTGCCATGGTTGAGGCAGTGGAGTGGGACCGAATGGCCTATAAGAAGTCCTCACTCCTTGATTGATGGCCTATGAAGAAGTGTCTCAGGAATAAAGTCAGGGGTGAGAGAAGCCGCAGTTCATCACTTGTCACATGAAAGCCTTTGCAATGACACACACAGGAATCCAGACAGAATCGAATGGGCAAGTTCACCCAGGTAGGGCAGACCAGTGGATTGGTGCCATCCCCACCTTGGCCTTTTGGATTATCCCTATAGTTTGGATGTTCCTCAAAGGCTTATGTGTTAGAAGCATCGTCTTCGTCCTCACTTGGGCCCTATTGGAAATGGTAGAAAGATTTAGGGGCGGGGCTTGTGAGAGGTTTAAGGTGGTCACTGGGGATGTGCTCTTGAAGGAGACCATGGAACAGCAGTCTCTTCCTCACCCCTTTCCTTCATGACTGGACCATCACATGAACAACTTTCTTCCATATCCTCCTGGCCAAGATATGCTAACTTAGCACAGGCGCTAGGCTATGGGGCCAACTGCCACGGACTTAATGCTCCCAAACTGTGAGCTTTGAGAAACCTCCCTCTTTAGAAGTTAACTATTTGGGGAATTCTGTTAAATAACAGAAAGCTGACTAATATGTTTTTCATTATCATTCGCATTACAAAGTTTACATTGTGAAACCTGCCGCCCATTTTCTCAGAAGTTAGCATAATGATTAACTGATTAAAAAATTAATTCGGCCACTGTGCAAAATGATGTTAGTTGTGAATTACCTCTTATAGTTCAGATGCTGCTGTTGGAGAAATTGGTGCATCAAATAAGTAAATTATTATTTTTTTTTTGACCTGCAATAGTTCAGAGTATTATAGTGGCTCAAATTCATGAGTTTACACAGTCATTCAGCAGCACACAATACAGGGAAATTAGCTCCTGTCTTCAGCATAACTGACCTTTCTGATACTCCTAAATTTTTTCAGATTTTCTCCACTCTGTTCTATTGGTTCTCAGCTTTATGCAATATTTTATTTAATATGTCATGCATGATACTGGTCTTCAGTCCAAATTGCAATTTGACTTTATAGCCAGTTCTCTGAATAACTGGACATGATGTCTGTGTTGGAGTTTACCTCCATACCTCATTCTTGGGAGGAAATGGCACAATTCGCCCTTATGGAGACATCTATAACAGTACCTCCCCTTCCATTAGGAAATTCTTTACTTCTCTCCTCGGAGGACTTTGCTGCAATATGACAGCTATTTCCCTCAAACCAGTCTGTCAGCACTAACTTACACGTTAGCATACATCTCAAACATTACCAGCAATCTGGGACTTCTGAAGCAATTGCTTGTGAGGATTTTAGCTCCTCCTTTACAAGGTCTACGTCTTTCCTGGCTTTCTGGTGCTTGGAGGATAGATAGTGCAGCTCGATCATGGGTTATAGGCCAGCTTTATTAAGGATGGTCACACCGAAGCCAGTGAAGAAAAATGTAGAGACTTCTGCACTTACCATCCTTTGAAGCTTGAGCATCCAGTGCAAGATATTCCACAAAGATTGATTGTAAGGATGAGACTACAATTTACAGTGTATTAATAATCATTCTAGAGGTCAAAGGAACCAGAAAGTAGTCTGATTTTCTAGAAAGTTCTTCAAGGTGCCATTCAACATTTTTAACACGTGACTTTAGTAAACCTTCCAATTGCTGTGTGCATGTGCATGTGTCTGTGTGTGTTGGTGTGTGCCCGTGCCTGCACGTGCACTAGAGTCCTCCTCTATCACTTTCCACCTTATTTTTTGCTGCAGAGTCTCTCACTGAACTTGGGTCGGCCATTTTTGGTTATGCTGGTTGACCAACAAGCTCCAAGATCTGGTCCCAATCCCTGGCACTAAGCTAAAGACTTCCATTGTCATGCAAATCTTCAGTGTGGGTCCTGGGGATTTGAACTCAGGTCCTCATGCTTGTATTACATGCATATCATGGAGTCATCTCCCCATCCTGGTCTTCTAATTTTGTTTTGTTTTGTTTTTCTCCTATCATTTTTCCAGTCATTGATTAACTTCTCTGTACTACCAGGGTTTGCTGCATAGCCCCTATGCCCCAGATGCCATTCTGCATACTAAACAAATGTTCTCTTTTATTTGAGTCCAGCCACCCTTGAGGTCTGAGGGGTTTCACTTCATGGATCGTCTCAGATGATGGCAGGCCATAGGATGCATTCTTAACTAGTCTTTCTTCCATTATAACTCATTTGTAGCAATTTTCTCTGGTCCTCCTTGTTATTTCTCTTGTATCTCAAGTCCTCAATGAGATTACCTTCTTGAAGGCTGGGGTTGCTTTTCTTCCAGGCTCTGCAGCTCAGAGAAGGTAGGTATCCTGTGTGAGCAGGCAGTCACTGCCCTTTCACCTCTGACCCTGGTCATCTTCCCCTGATGGTCCTCTAAGCATAGAGGGGCCCATACTTATCCCCCCACTCTCTGCAGTATCCTTTCTGGGTTTAATGTCTGGAATCCTCTGGTCTAAGCCTTCTGCATTCTGACAACTTTCACTTCCTGAAACCAAACAGCTCAAAAACTCAACCAAGATGCTGCCACCTAGTTTTTATTTATTTATTTTATTTTCTAAGTTTTTTTATTTACATTCCAAATGATTTCCCCTTTCCCGTTTCCTCCCTCCCCAAAAGTCCCATAAGCCCCCTTCCCTCCCTCTGTTCCCCATTCAACCCCCTCTCGCTTCTCTGTCCTGGCATTCCCCTACATCCAGTCTTTCCAGGACTAGGGGTCTCTCCTTCCATCTTCTTGGAAATCTATTGATATGCAAATTGTGTCTAGGGTATTCTGAGATTCTGGGTTAATATCCCCTTATCAGTGACTGCATACCATGTGTGTTCTTTTGTGATTGGGTTACCTCACTAAGGATGATATTTTCCAGTGCTGACCATTTGCCTAGGAATTTTGTGAGTTCATTGTTTTTAATTGCAGAGTAGTATTCCATTGTGTAAATATACCACATCTTCTGAATCCATTCCTCCGTTGAAGGACATCTGGGTTCTTTCCAGCTTCTGGCTATTATAAATAAGGCTGCTATGAACATAGTGGAGCATGTGTCCTTATTGCATGCAGGTAAAGCCTCTGGGTATATGCCCAGGAGTGGTATAGTAGGGCCACCTAGTTTTCTTCTGAGATAGTTCCTTGACCACTTTTGTATGAAAGACCACCAATCCCCCCAACCCCACCACACACTTTTTTTTTCAATGCTAAGCACTGAGCACATGTACTTAGTAGTCGGCCACACCTACCTCCTGTATGATCGGTCAGTTAACAGAGTTTTCTTCACATGTTGACTGTGGCATTTGAATGGCCAGCGCCTGGTTCACAGGGATGCTCCTACATTCATCCCTTAGTGGAAAGGCGTGCTTTTTAGAACAGCTTTGCCCTTGTGGGTTCTTCCTAAAGGACATTCAGAGGAGGTTATTGGTTGCCAGCCTCAGAGATACATTTGCAGCTGACATTGAAATAGCCAGGGTCCAGACACCGGCTCTGGAAACTGCTATCCTGTCCAATACAGTCCTGGCCCACTGGATCTGGCTTCTCTCTATCTCAGTGAATTTTTAAGTTTCTCTTTTATAAGCTTTGCATGCTGCCTGGCCCCTCAGTATGTGAACGAAAATGAAACCCAACCACAAGTTTTATTAGTCTTATTAAGGACTGCTACACCAAAGGAACTGAAGACAAAATTTAAATTCCTATGCTGGGTGTCTTTAAAATAAACCTCAGCATTCTCTACAAACATATTCCAAAACTGTTCCCCCACCTGCAAAATGAGCATTTTGTCGTTGAGGAGAAGTGTAGGGTGCAGCCGAGTTGCTGGCTGACTGGCAAGTAGTTGGTGCCATGTTATTTATTGCAGAAAGGCACATGATGGTGCTGTAAAAAAAAAAAACTCAGGGGATGCTATCAGTCTGTAATATCAATCTGAATAAGGTGAGGCTTTTAATTCCAATCCTTGGTATATCTCTTGGCAACACTAATAATAAGCCTTGGAACCATTAACTTGGAACTTTGTCTCAGATCCATCCTTCTGGTCGACCCTCAAACTTCATGCTTCAGAGAGAGGTATGGGTAGGTGGTAGTTCTGGAATTACATTAACTGTTTTCAGTTTGCACTGATTTATATCTGACACAAAGAAATTGGGGGGGGTGGAAAGTGCCTAAGTTAAAAGTGGCTGTCTTAGTCAGGGTTTGTATTCCTGCACAAAACATCATGACCAAGAAGCAATTTGGTGAGGAAAGGATTTATTTAGCTCACACTTCAACACAGCTGTTCATCACCAAAGGAAGTTAGGACAGGAACTCAAACAGGACAGGAACTTGGAGGCAGGATCTGATGCAGAGGCCATGGAGGGATGTTACTTAATGGCTTGCTCAGCTTGCTTTCTTTTTTTATTTTATTTTATTTTATTTTATTTTTTTTATTTACATTCCAAATCACTTCCCCTTTCCCGTTTCCTCCCTCCCCGAAAGTCCCATAAGCCCCCTTCCCTCCCTCTTTTCTCCATTCAACCCCCTCTCGTTTCTCTGTCCTGGCGTTCCCCTACATCCAGTCTTTCCAGGACCAGGGGTCTCTCCTTCCATCTTCTTAGAAATCTATTGATATGCGGATTGTGTCTAGGGTATTCCGAGATTCTGGGTCAATATCCCCTTATCAGTGACTGCATACCATGTGTGTTCTTTTGTGATTGGGTTACCTCACTAAGGATGATATTTTCAAGTTCTGACCATTTGCCTAGGAATTTCGTGAATTCATTGTTTTTAATTGCAGAGTAGTATTCCATTGTGTAAATATACCACATCTTCTGAATCCATTCCTCCGTTGAGGGACATCTGGGTTCTTTCCAGCTTCTGGCTATTATAAATAGGGCTGCTATGAACATAGTGGAGCATGTGTCCTTATTGCATGCAGGTAAAGCCTCTGGATATATGCCCAGGAGTGGTATAGTCGGATCCTCCGGGAGTGTCATGCCCAGTTTTCTGAGGAACCGCCAGACTGCTTTCCAGAGTGGTTGTACCAGCCTGCAATTCCACCAGCAGTGGAGGAGTGTTCTTCTTTCTCCACATCCTCGCCAACAACTGCTGTCTCCTGTGTTTTTGATCTTAGCCATCCTGACTGGTGTGAGATGGAATCTCAGGGTTGTTTTGATTTGCATTTCCCTAATGACTAAGGATGATGAACATCTCTTTAGGTGCTTCTCAGCCATTAGATATTCTTCAGGTGAGAACTCTTTGTGTAGCTCTGTACCCCATTTTTTAATAGGGTTACTTGCCTCTTGAGTTCTTTGTATATCTTGGATATTAGCCCTCTGTCGGATGTAAGGTTGGTAAAGATCATTTCCCAGTTAGTTGGTTGCCGCTTTGTCTTTTTGACGGTGTCTTTTGCCTTGCAAAAACTTTGTAATTTAATGAGGTCCCATTTGTCTATTCTTGATCTTAGAGCATAAGCTATTGGAGTTCTGTTCAGGAAATTCTCCCCTGTGCCTATATGTTCAAGGTTCTTCCCTAGTTTCCCTTCTATTAGTTTCAGTGTGTCTGGTTTTATGTGGAGATCTTTGATCCACTTAGAATTGAGCTTAGTGCAAGGAGATAAGGATGGGTCAATTTGCATTCTTCTGCATGTTGACCTCCAGCTGAGCCAGCACCATTTGTTGAAAAGGCTATCTTTTTTCCACTGGATGGTTTTAGCTCCTTTGTCAAAGATCAAGTGACCATAGGAGTGTGGATTCATTTCTGGGTCTTCAATTCTGTTCCATTGATCTACATGTCTGTTACTGTACCAATACCATGCAGTTTTTAACACTATTGCTCTGTAGTACAGCTTGAGGTCCGGGATACTGATTCCCCCAGAGGTTCTTTTACTCTTGAGAATATTTTTAGCTATTCTGGGTTTTCTGTTATTCCAGATGAATTTTTGAATTGCTCTTTCTAACTCTATGAAGAATTGAGTTGGGATTTTGATGGGGATTGCATTGAATCTGTGTATTACTTTTGGTAAAATGCCCATTTTTACTATATTAATCCTGCCAATCCATGAGCATGGCAGATTTTTCCATCTTCTGAGGTCTTCTTCAATTTCTTTCTTCAGAGACTTGAAGTTCTTGTCATACAGATCTTTCACTTGTTTGGTTAGCGTCACGCCAAGATACTTAATATGGTTTGTGGCTATTGTAAAGGGTATTATTTCTCTTACTTCTTTCTCAGCCTGCTTATCCTTTGAGTATAGGAAGGCTTCTGACTTGCTTGAGTTGATTTTATATCCGGCCACTTTGCTGAAGTCGTTTATCAGCTGTAGGAGTTCTCTGGTGGAGTTCTTTGGGTCGCTTATGTATACTATCATATCGTCTGCAAATAGTGATAGTTTGACTTCTTCCTTTCCAATTTGACCTCTTTTTGTTGTCTAATTGCTCTAGCTAGAACTTCAAGTACTATATTGAAAAGATATGGAGAGAGAGGGCAGCCTTGTCTAGTCCCTGATTTTAGTGGGATTGCTTCAAGTTTCTCTCCATTTAGATTGATGCTGGCTACTGGTTTGCTGTAAATTGCTTTTACTATGTTTAGATATGGGCCTTGAATTCCTGATCTTTCCAAGACCTTTAGCATGAAAGGATGCTGAATTTTGTCAAATGCTTTCTCAGCATCTAATGAGATGACCATGTGGTTTTTTCTTTGAGATTGTTTATGTAGTGGATTACATTGATGGATTTCCTTATATTGAACCATCCCTGCATCCCTGGGATGAAGCCTACTTGATCGTGGTGAATGATCGTTTTGATGTGTTCTTGGATTCGGTTGGCAAGAATTTTATTGAGTATTTTTGCATCGATATTCATAAGAGAGATTGGCCTGAGATTCTCTTTCTTTGTCGGATCTTTGTGTGCTTTTGGTATTAGTGTAATTGTGGCTTCATAGAACGAGTTGGGTAGTGTTCCTTCTGTTTCTATTTTGTGGAACAGTTTGAAGAGTATTGGTGTTAGGTCTTCTTTGAAGGTCTGATAGAATTCTGCACTAAAACCATCTGGACCTGTGCTTTTTTTGGTTGGAAGACTTCCAATGACAACTTCTATTTCTTCAGGGGTTATAGGACGGTTTAGATGGTCTATTTGATCCTGATTTAATTTTGGTACTTGGTATCTGTCAAGGAAATTGTCCATTTCCTCAAGATTTTCTAGTTGTGTTGAATACAGGTTTTTGTAGTAGGATCCGATGATTTTTTGAATTTCCTCAGTTTCTGTTGTTATCTCTCCCTTTTCGTTTCTGATTTTATTAATTTGGATACTATCTCTGTGCCCTCTGGTTAGTCTGGCTAAGGGCTTATCTATCTTGTTGATTTTCTCAAAGAACCAACTCCTCGTTTTGTTGATTCTTTGTATGGTTTTATTTGTTTCTACTTGATTGATTTCAGCCCTGAGTTTGATGATTTCCTGCCTTCTACTCCTCTTTGGTGTATTTGCTTCTTTATGTTCCAGGGCTTTCAGGTGTGCCATTAAGCTGTTAGTGTATGCTGTCTCCCGTTTCTTTTTGGCGGCACTCAGGGCTATGAATTTTCCTCTTAGCACTGCTTTCATTGTGTCCCATAAGTTAGGGTATGTTGTGCCTTCATTTTCATTAACTTTCAAAAAGTCTTTGATTTCTTTCTTTATTTCCACCTTGACCAAGTTATCATTGAGTAGAGCATTGTTCAGCCTCCATGTGTACGTGGGTTTTCTTTTGTTTTTGTTGCCATTGAAGACCACCCTTATTCCATAGTGATCTGATAGGAGGCATGGGATTATTTCTATCTTCTTGTATCTGTTGAGGTCTGATTTGTGACCAATTATATGGTCAATTTTGGAGAAGGTACCATGAGGAGCTGAGAAGAAGGTGTATTCTTTAGCTCTAGGATGAAATGTTCTATATATATCAGTTAGTTCCATTTGGTCCAAGGCTTCAATTAGATTCACTGTGTCCCTGTTTAGTTTCTGCTTTCCTGAACGATCCATTTCAGAGAGCGGGGTGTTGAAGTCACCCACTATTATTGTGTGCGGTGCGATGTGTGCTTTGAGTTTTAGTAAAGTTTCTTTTACGAATGAGGGTGCCCTTGCATTTGGAGCATAGATATTCAGGATTGAGAGTTCTTGATGGTGGATTTTTCCCTTGATCAGTATGTAGTGTCCTTCTGTGTCTTTTTTGATGACTTTAGGTTGAAAATCAATTTTATCCGATATTAGGATGGCTACTCCACCTCGTTTCTTGGGGCCATTTGCTTGTAAAATTGTTTTCCAGCCTTTTACTCTGAGGTAGTGTTTGTCTTTGACACTGAGGTGCGTTTCCTGCATGCAGCAAAATGCTGGGTCCTGTTTACGTATCCAGTCTGCTAGTCTATGTCTTTTAATTGGGGAATTGAGACCATTGATATTAAGAGAGATTAAGGCATAGTGATTATTGCCATCTGCCATTCTTGACGCTATCTTTATGTTTGAGTGGTTATCTACTTTTGGGTTTGATTCAAGAAGGTTATTATCTCATTTTTTCCAGGGTGTTGTTTCTCTCCCTGTATTGGAGGTTTCCACCTATTATCCGTTGCAGGGCTGGATTTGTGGAAAGATATTGTGAAAATTTGGTTTTATCATGGAATATCTTCGTCTCTCCATCTATGGTGATTGAGAGTTTTGCTGGGTATAGTAGTCTAGGCTGGCATTTGTGCTGTCTTAGTGTCTGCATGAGATCTGCCCAGGATCTTCTGGCTTTCATAGTCTCTGGTGAGAAGTCTGATGTGATTCGGATAGGTCTTCCTTTGTATGTTACTTGGCCCTTTTCTCTTACTGCTTTTAGTATTTTTTCTTTGTTTAGAACATTCGGTGTTTTGATTATTATGTGACGGGAGGTATTTCTGTTCTGGTCCAGTCTGTTTGGAGTTCTGTAGGCTTCTTGTATGTTCATCGGCATCTCTCTCTTTAAGTTAGGGAAGTTTTCCTCCATAATTTTGTTGAAGATGTTTACTGGCCCTTTAAGTTGCAAATCTTCACTCTCATCTATACCTATAATCCTTAGGTTTGGTCTTCTCATTGTGTCCTGGATTTCCTGGATGTTTTGGGTTACACGTTTTTTGCATTTTGCATTTTCTTTGACTGTTGAGTCGATGCTTTCTATGGAGTCTTCAGCACCTGAGATTCTTTCTTCCATCTCTTGTATTCTATTGTTTATGTTTGCATCTATGACTCCTGATTTCTTCCCAAGGTTTTCTATCTCCAAAGTTGTCTCCCTTTTTGATTTCTTAGTTGTTTCTACTTCCTTTTTTAGTTCCTGGATGGATTTGCTGAGATCCTTCACTTGTTTGTTTGTATTTTCCTGTATTTCTTTAAGGTATTTTTGCATTGCCTCTTTCAGGATTTCTTCCTGATGACCCATGTTCTCCTGCATTTCTCTGAGTGATTTTTGTGTTTCCTCCTCATGGGATTCCATCTGTTGATCCATCGTCTCCTGCATTTCTTTAAGCAGTTTTCGTGTTTCCTTTGTAAGGGCATCTAACCGTTGATTCATTTCTTTAAGCAATTTTTGTGTTGCCTCCTTATGGGCATCCATCTGTTGACCCATATTCTTCTGCATTTCTTTATGCAAATTTTGTGATTCCTTTGTGAGTGCATCTACCCGTTGATTCATCTCGTTAAGCGATTTTTGTGTTGTCTCCTTGTGCGCCTCCATCTTTTGATCCATGTTCTCCCGCATTTCTCTAAGCGATTTTTGTGTTTCCTTTGTAAGGGCTTCTAACCGTTGATTCATGGTCTCCTGTAACTCTTTATGAGATTTATTTGTGTCCTTCTTGTGATCCTCTAATAGCATCATGAGAAGTGATTTTAAATCCAGATCTTGTCTTTCGGGTGTGGTGGGGTATCCAGGACTTGCTGCTGTTGGAGAGTTGGGTTCGGATGGTCCCACATTACTTTGCTTACTGTTAGTAACATTCCTACGTTTGCCTTTTGCCATCTGGATACCTCTGGTGTTAGTTGGTCCTGCTGCCACTGGCTGTTGGTTGGACCTCCTGTGAGCCTGCAAAGCTATTTCTGCCCCCCCTGGATTACCAGGATTCCCCTGGCACCGATTTCTGGGGCCTGCCTGCTCCTGAGTGACTTTGGAGCCCTAATGTGCTTTGCCCCAAGTGATCTTATATTGGGGAGGCCTTGCACATCTAAAGGCTCAGCCTAGTGGATTCCTGGAGCAGAGGTCGCCAAAGGGAGGCTGGCAGGCTCCTGCCCTGTGCAGGGGTGTGTGATCTCTCCTGGGGGGGGGAGGGGGCGTCCCTCTGCCAGGCAGAAGTCCCACAGCAGATCTGGCGCGCTGGTCACTGCAGATCAGCCCAGCACCTGGGAGCAGGTTACACACAAGCTGCCTGAGACCGAAGCGATATTATGCCTGTCTGTCTCTGAGCCTGGCGGTCCCAACTACCTGGTCACTGGAGCAAGGATGGCGGAGGGCACGCTCCGTGGCGCCGCTCACCCTGTGGTCACGATGGCCCGCCGATCTGGCACCCAGACGACCACAGCGCCAACCCGCCCTCGGGCACAGACGGAAGCCCCAACAGGCCGTGTCCCAAGTGATGTTATATTGGGGGGAGAGCCTGGGTACCCGTCTCTCCAGCGCAGTCCGCGGGAACAGAGGTCGCGGAAGGAAAGCTGGCAGGCTCCCTCCCAGCGCGGGGTCCCTCCACCAGGCAGAAGGTCCCACCGCAGAGCTGGCGCGCTGGTCACTGCAGATCAGCCCAGCACCTGGGAGCAGGTTACACACAAGCTGCCTGAGACCGAAGCGATATTATGCCTGTCAGTCTCTGAGCCTGGCGGTCCCAACTACCTGGTCACTGGAGCAAAGATGGCGGAGGGCAGTCTCCGTGGCGCCGCTCACCCTGTGGTCACGATGGCCCGCCGATCTGGCACCCAGACGACCACAGCGCCAACCCGCCCTCGGGCACAGACGGAAGCCCCAACAGGCCGTGTCCCAAGTGATGTTATATTGGGGGGAGAGCCTGGGTACCCGTCTCTCCAGCGCAGTCCGCGGGAACAGCTCAGCTTGCTTTCTTATAGAACCCAGGACTACCAGCCCAGAGATGGCACCACCCACAATGGGCTGGGCCCTCCCCACTTGATCACTAGTTGAGAAAATGTCTTACAGCTGGATCTTATGGAAGCAGTTCTTCAAGGGAGGCTCCTTTCTCTGTGATAGCTCCAGGTTTGTGTCAAGTTGACACATAACCAGCCAGTACAGTAGCTTTGTTGGATATTTAACCTGCTCGGTTTTGAGAGAAGCCTCTGCAAGACTGTTTGAACTGCACAGTCTGATTATTCAGAGGTTTCCCCCCTTCTCCATTGTGTGTTATATACGTGTGTGTAAGCAAGTATGGGTATGAGCAGGCATGCACGTGGTGCTTGTGTGTGTGTGTGTGTAGGCAGAGGTTGACGTTGGACATCTTCTCCCCAGCTCTCTCGTCTGGATCTTCAGTGACAGTATCTCTCACTGAGTTCAGGGCTCACCACTTGACTGGACAAACTGGAAAGCAAGCGGCAGGGATCTGCCTATATTTCTACCGCTGCCCTGTGGCACTAAGGTTACAGAGATGTACAACCACAGCTGGCTTTTGCGTGGGCTTGTCATTTTACTGGCTGAGCCATCTTTCTTGCTCCCTCAAGCAGCTTTCTGTGCCGTTTTGGAGGATGGGGAGGGAGATTCTTACATCTCCTGCTTCTTTGTGACTGTTCACTGTCTTGTTCCCAGGGGAAGTAGAAACATACATCCTCTAACCCAGTGTAACAGCTTTATTGGAACCTGAGAACACCCAGGGACAATGACCAAGCACCTTCCCATCAGGAAGTAGTCATCAACCAACCTCAATGCCAAAGCAGAACTAATGTGATCCCGCACACCTGCCCATCTCAAAAAGTCTCTCTACACAGTAACTGTTCTCATTATCTGAGAGCACCGGACTAATCCTCATTATAACTTTAACACGGTATTATTGCCGGCACTAGGATGAATAAAAATAATTTGCCTTCAGTGATACAAAATATTCTTTAAAGACTAATTTGACCTTGAGAAGAGGCCTGCTCTCACAGGCAATTTAGACAGCAGATTTGAAAAATCACCTCTGCGAATCCTAACAGGCACTCTCTTTGGGAAAAGCCAGGGAGAGCCGAGAAATGATGTGTAGACCGTCTTCAATCATGTTTTCTCATAAGACATATCCGATCCTGAAATGATGGAGCGCGTGGGAGATGATCAGGTTCAGCGGGGTAGAGGAGGGGTGCAAAAGAATAAAAAAAAAAACCAGAGAAGTCTCCCTTTCCTGATTAAGGTGAAGGCCTTCTCCTACCATGCTACCACTTGGCATTAAAATTCTTTTATAGAAGAAATTTAAATGAAAATGAAAGAAAACAATTACCTCTCTGACTCCTACGGGCATATCACTTTTGATTGACAACATCGCTCCACTCCAGACAATGACTGATCAGCCGGGGTCATAATCTTGAGGAGACAGAGCAAGCAGCTTGGAAGAGTGAATGTTTAAACTCACTGTGAGGTCCTGGGAAGGGGGTATGTGGACCTGGGCCTCACTGTGACTCTCAGCAGTTTAGGGCTTTTGATGACAGGTGGGCAACAGGAGAGATGACATCAATGTGGTGTACTGTGTGCGGCAGTTATCAACTCAGCCTGGGGACAGCTGTGATGACACTGTGTCTTCATTTTTTCATCTTGAAAATGGATGCTCTTTACATGAGTTGGATCCTCATGTCAAAGCACTGAGAACAGGACCTGGCCCTCCACCATTTGGGATCTGTAATTTGCATCTCTAGGTCAGAGACACTGGGAGTTTGGAAGCAGGGTCTTGGAAGACTTCTAAGGCAAGGAGTCCAAAAGCACATATACTGTTGAGCTTTGGAACTACCTGTTTGTTTTTTCAAAAATTGAAGTCTGGATTGTAATTTTGAGGCCTACGTGTTGACAACCCAGGAAGTTTAACTGGTGCTGTTTCTAAGTCCCCCGGATACCATGACATATCAGAATTCAATGTGAATGCTGTACCCAAGCAATCAAAACCTTTCCCCCTTCATTCCAGCTCTCTATCCAAACAGGAGGAGGCAGGGCTTGTTCTCTTTGTCTAGAAAGAGATGGGGATTCATGGCACAATTTCCAAGTCTCCGTCACATTCATTTTCTCCTGTCTGAGCAATCCCAGGATCTAACTTACCGTCAGCCTTTGCATGTCTTTAATGGGCTACTCTCTTTTCCTTTGCTTCGTTGTAAGCAATCCTCACTCTGAAACCCACACATGTGCTAAGTGAATGGTTAATAACCCTCAAGAAAGTAACTGTGAAGTAATTAAATACAACCTGCATCTGTCTCATCTACATCTTGCCTGCCACCTTTGGGATACAGATATCTTTTGGTGGAGACACAAGTCTAAGAATCTGGTGGGAGAGTTGGTTTTTAAGGGTGAGGGATTCCACTGTCAAGAGCTGGGTAAAACCACAGCCCAACCGCATCACAGCCTGCTACTCCTCACTCCATCCATGACTCTGTTCTCTACAGAGGGACCAGGACTCCAGAAGGACAGACTGGGAGGGCCCGTTTCCCATCAGAGACAAGAGTGAGGGTCTCTGACAGATGCCATGGAACCATTAGTCTTCCAAATGAGAACTCAATTTACCAACCATGTGTTCCTCAAGCAATCAATGCCCTCCTCTTGTCAACCAGAGCTGCGATTAGAGGCAAGTAATATGTACGTTCCATTCATAATTATCTCCTCTTAATGCAGTCTCCCTGATGATGACGTATGCTGTAACAGTTGACTCCTCAAGGGGGGATTGTTAACATATTGTGAAAATTTGCACAGAATCACTCTTTCCCAAGCTGACTTTTGCTGTTAAAATTAGAAAGACCAACATGAGTCTGAACAGCACGAATAGGAAGAGTGGATGATCAATTCTTATGCCTGGGGGTGCAATCTCCTCCCTGGAGCTGGGGTTTCTTGCTTTCACATCTTATAGCTTCTTGTGCTTATTATAATAAAGACAATAAAGTGGAATGAAAGGGGTCTGGGCTGAGAGGAAATAATGGAATAATCTAGCATGAAATGATTCTGATTTTAATATTTTTCTACTTGTATTAACCGGTTGATCTGGTTATTAGAAACTTAGAATGCATTTAGTTTTCAAGTGTTTTTTGAAGTGAAATCTTTGATTCTAGTATCTGTGGGTTTGCTGTTCACTCAGAAGAGAAAAAAAAATGGGTTGAAAAATTAAAAGGAAAACCAAGACAGTAACCATTTTTCAAAATGTGCCACTAAAAGTAAGCAGAGATCTACTGAACTGACAAAGACCAAGCCAGCTTGTTCAGATCTGAACTTGGTGACAGTGTCTCTCGGAATACCAATTGGGATGCTTATTTTAACAGTCATAGATAGATAAAGAATACTTTCCTGTCCCCTTAGGAAAGTAAGATTTCCATTCTATTCCCACCTTCTTTGAGACTCACTGTGGGTTTGTCTTGGCGTAAATGTTCCCTGGGCAGTTAGTTAGTTCCCAGGGAACTTCAAAGGCAAACAGAAGTCATAGGTAGTTGTACCTCTAACTCCTCATTCAGAAATATTCTGTAACCCACTGATCCTAGAATTAATGCAAAAAGGCTACTCCTTTTCCTTCTCCATGGCCAGTATGAGGACTCCATGACCCCAAGTCAACTTTTGCTTCCTCAGATGAACCTTCCCTATTGGTACTACCTAATGGTAGCAGGCTTCTTTGCCCAAGGGGAGTCATCAGGATGACACCTGCAGGCCAGAAGTCTGACTTCACAAACTCCCCAAGGCTATTTTGAAATGTCAACCTTTTCCTGCCTTTGACTCAAGCAGAGATCTGTTAAGTATCAGCAAAGAGTGATCTGTCCCACATGCCTCAAAGGGACTCCTTAAACCCTGAGCATTTCCCTGTGACCCAGCACTGATGAAAATAGGAATATTATAGGAAGAGAGAATAATCCTTTTATGAAATATATATCCGCATATATGAAGTTAATATGCAATACGGAAAATTATATCAGAACACCCAGACAGAAACCATTCCTCCTACACCAAGGGGTGAAAGAGACACGTCTGAGGACTGCATCAACCCTGCTTCCATGCTGTTTGGAAGCATCGAATCCTTTTTCCTTTTCAATACCTGCTCTTACTATGGGTATTTTGCAAATACAACATGAGGTTTTGCTTAACACCCACGTCTCCATTAATATTTATTTTCAGAGTCTGGTTTCAATGCCTGAAGCTCTTTGTGTCAAAGGATCCCAGGATCCCAGTGACAGCCACTCTCTTAGGATGGATTTTTTTTTTGTGTGTGTGTGTTGTACATCAGAGGGAATTATTTTAAAATGCATATAGTAGCTCAAGGAAACACACTTTCCAAGTTAGGATAACCTAGTTATAAACATTTGTTTCTGTGTTTCATCGACAGTCACAGGGGTTCAGGATTTAAGGGAATTAAAGAAGCGAAGGTCTGGAACATTCTTAAGCAAGCCCTGCTCAGCTTTACACTGAGATTGGAGCGTAAGCCAACCTTGCTTAAGCACATCTCCCAGGTGGGATATCGATCAGTAGCTGCAGTCATGGTTTTACTTGATGTCCTGACTATTCCGATGGATTAAATGTATTTCAAACAGATAAGAAAGAAGACGGGTTTTTAAATATGCAGAGCAGAGCAGGAAGTCCATATGGCAAGGAATAAAGACACAGACACTTCTGAAAACTTAAAAGGCTGTCATCCGCTGAGCCTGCCCATAATAGCCACTCTGAAACATAATTGCCATCCATGTGTCCTTGATGAAATGTACATCGCACTGCCCAGGAAATTGGCTCAAACTGCAACAAGAAAGATTTAGATTTGCTGAGTCAGTACTTCCTGCTGGGTAGCTCTGGGATAGACGTGTGAGAGGCTGGGGTATACTCTGCACTGGACTTCTGTCTTCTCTTTGGCCTTGAACTCTGAGCTTAAAGTAGAGGAGTCCATCCTGTCTCCAGCATCCTTGGACATGTGAGATTCTGCATTTTAAGGAGTTTGGCTTCCTACCTCATTTGCCCTTTATGAATTCCCACGGGGTTCTGATGGAGTCATCGGGTGATCAAGGCATAGGCAGCCCAGATACCTCATGCCACACACTATTCAGAGAGAAGGAAGTAGTCACAGAGATCTTCCCATGAAGAGATCCCACCCATGGACTGGACACTATCAAAACAGGGAGGTAGGCAGGGAGCAAAGAATGGCCAGTGTTGGGTGAGGGACATATTTAACTCAAATCTCCCATATCTGATTGCAAGGCTGGGGCTCAGGAGATAGAGCAGAAGAGGGGGCCCAAGGAACCCTTACACATGGGCATCTGCCAGGCTGCTCCCACGGGCTCTCTCAGTAACCGGAGCACCAGGGGAACCCACACAATGTGCCAGCAGGTAAAACCTTTCCTTCTTTGATGCTTCTAGAATGTTTCGGAACTGTTTCAGCCAACAATACTCTTGCGGCCACAGCCAGTTCTGAACACCATTCACACTGCCATGAAAATCGCTGAGATCTCTCTTAGGCGCATGGGCAGAGAGAGTATTGGCAACATTGAGGGCTCTCTTAGGCGCATGGGCAGAGAGAGTATTGGCAACATTGAGGGCTCTCTTAGGCGCATGGGCAGACAGAACGTTGGTATCATTGAGGGGTCTCTCAGGTGCATGGGCAGATAGAACATCGGTGGCTACCTATGTCTCTGCAACGTCCCTGTCTAGGTGACTTCTGACTGTATATCACGTTCATTTCCCCCTGAGAGCACTGGCGCTGCACTTGAAAATTTTGGAGGTCAAAAGAGAGGTCATGCAGCAGAAAGGGTAGACAATCATTGGCCCTTGGAGGGTGGAGCCATCACAGATGTTCACGCACACACATTGACAGAGGTAGCCATGTAGCTTCTTGTATTGGATGTTTCCATGACCTTATTGGTGCTTCCAGCATGAGGAAAGGGCCTGGGTTGACCTCTTTCCCGACCCATGCTCTGAAGACTGATGGGACCTGGCAGCCTTCGGCTAGCCAGTCACCCAGATTTACAATGTGACCTCTTGTCTACCTGGGCCCCTGCTCAGAGCCCAGGTGTGCTTTGGGAATCATGGGAAGTGCCTCTGAGCTGTTTCACCCCCACTCCTGCTTCAGAGGGCACAGATGAAAGAGAATTATGAACAACCCTTTCTGTGCATTCTGGGTTGTTTTGCCTATTTGGGGTAATAATTCTCATTATACTTTGTGGTCCTTTTTAATAAAAATGACATTCCCCTTATCTTTAAAGGTTGAAATCTCGGGCTAATGTATGACCCGCACTCTCCTTGGAGAGTTGTAAAAATTAGATTATATAACCTCACATTTCCTGCTAATGAACATGGTGATGCTTCGGCCCAATGAGAGCAAGACAAGCGATGGGAATTTATGCTTTAATAATCCCGCTTAGATTGGTGTGCATGACTGCAGGCAGCAGGCCCGCATGGGCCCTGCAGGCCCGGCAGCTCTCCTGGCCAGCAGGGCAGTATTTTTTATGGCAGTAAATCTCTCTCCTGGGTGAGGGATTCTTACAGTGTACCAGGAGATAGTGGCTTGCTGTGTGAAACTGCTCTGAGAATAGGCTTTTCTGTCATCTAGAAGGATGCCACCTGGTGCTGTTTGCTTGGGGTCTTAACATGGAGGTGATTCTCTGGCACCGGCTTATCCCAGGCATGGTGCTGGTTACCCAAAGCATAGTTTTCCTCCATTTATTCCACTCGATCTCCCTATAAAGTATGCACCATGTCTCCATTATTTCTGTGGTCTCTTGGAGGGTGCAGACCAAGTCTTCATTTCGGTATTCCCAGTGGTTGATGTGGTTCTCTTTCTGTCACTTGTTTGTCAGTGACAAACTGGGGTCTCAATCCATGTACCAGTTTCTTTGAGCCATGTGTCCAAACATCTGTTCAGACATTATTTTAGAAGGTGCTTTGGGATGGTATTCTTTGGATGGAATTAACTTTGAGCAAAGTATGTTACCATCCTCAGTGTGGGTGACTCACATCCAATCTAGTAAGGCCAAGAAGGCATTAACCAGGGAAAAACTATGACTTCATCAAATAAGAAGGAATCCTACCAGTATGCTGTGTTCTATGAAAAAGAAAGAGAAGCCAGGGATATGTTTGGTGGAGGTGTAGTCTGGTGAGGGGGGAGGGGTGCCTCTGCAGTCCCATGCTGAGGCATCCCTTTCCCCTGAGGTACCAACTATAAGATGTATATAGTATGTATAGGGCATGGGGAGAGGAATCAAGGCGAAAGCAGAGACAGAGAAAGGGGGGAGGGAGGGAGGGAGGGAGGGAGGGAGAGAGAAAGAGAGAGAGAGAGAGAGAGAGGAAGAAGAAGAAGGAGGAGGAGGAAGAAGAAGAAGATGATGATGATGAAGAAGAAGAAGAAGAAGAAGAAGAAGAAGAAGAAGAAGAAGAAGAAGAAGAAGAAGAAGAAGAGAGAAAGAGAGAATGTGTAGAGAAGTAGAGGCTGGCCATGAACTTGTGGAGAGAGAGGGAGGAGGGGAATGGAGAGGGAAGAGACAGAGGGGGAGGAGGATAAGAGAGAGCAAAAGAGCGGGAAGAGAAGGAAGCAAACAGCTATAGCGAGTCAGGCATGCCTGGCTGTTGCGAGGTAACTGTGGGCGGAGCTTAGAAGAAATGCTAACACAGTAGATGGCCTTTGACCTAGAACTACGAGTGCTCGTGTCCAAGAAAGAACATAATGCTCCCCAGCCCTCAGCCCACGCCTAAGTGAGGATTGGAGTGTGGAAATGGCAGTGATACCAGAAGATGGGTTGGTTCACTCTGCTGGTCCCCTGCCGTTATTACTCACCGCAACCGCAGCAGCTAAGGGCGCACTACCTCCAAACGCATTTCCAGAGTGACTCCAGAGTGTGAATAGATGATGTGGGATACTTGGTGTCTGAGAGCAGGAAAGACTGTGAAAAGTGGTGCCCAGTATGCAAATCTGTGCATGGGAGATTTGAGAGAGCAGAGATCTAGGGCGGTGCCTAGGGAGGGCTGGTTTAACTGGTCCTCTATCCCAGCATCCACTTGCTAGGGATAACTAAGGAGCGCCGCTGGCTTTCCCACCGGCTCATGCCCCAACAGCTCCATAGCTCTCCTCTGACCTTACCCACGCCTGCACTGCACGGTAAACATACTCCAAGTCTCATTCCATCCCTCGTCTTCCATGCGGCTCTTCCTGTTGGAACGCTGTGCTCCCGAGAAGAGAGGCCAGCGGTGACAGATGGCGCCTGCTTGGAGCACCTGCAGAGTGCAAAGCTCTCTCTTTGATACTGCTGATCTGAACAGCACGTTTCCATTCCATTAATTGCACAGGAGATGTCTGGAATGTGTGACTGGTGGCATCCCCTACCCTCTGCAGTCTCTGCCCAGCCTACTTGGCAAGTCCCCTGCCTGGGTCTTGGTCTGATACAAGTCTGTGGTCAGAAGGTTGAATGTGAGTCGGTGGCTCCAGGCATCCCGGGCATATCTGGACTCAGAAGCTGCTGCAAGCCCTGCCAACCCACCCCATAGGTTTCCCATCCCTAACCCACCACACTAGCCTGTGTGTATTCTATTCCCAGAAGATTCTGGACCCGCACAAGAGCTGGCTTTATTTACTTGAAGAGGTTAAGCCCTTGAATCGTATCCAGTGGAAAGAAGACCTAGATCTCTCTTCCCACAGTTCACCCTGCCCCGTACCTAGGTGTTACTAATACCTCAGGGGTGAGGTGTGTAGCCTGCCCCTCCCACTGCAGCCCCAGCCCAAGTCTCTCAGTCTGTCCCACTCTCTGCCATGTTCTTGCATTCCCCATCCATCCATGCTCGCCTCCAGCCAGAGCAAAGAGCTTTTATGTGACACACCAGTGTGTTATCCTTCACACTTGGTAGCTGAGAGCCTCCATGGGTCTGTGCGTTGAGATTCTTGTTTAACAAAGCTTACCCATGGAGTCAGTTGTGGCCCTGTCGCTCTAGGTGACCTCAGCTGAAGCAACCAAGCTCTTTGTCCATCTCCCACCCCATCAAGCCAGCAGAGTTCAAGTGTATAGCCACAACAGAAGTGCAGGAGGACCCTGACGGCCGAGATCAGAACTCGCCCCACACCTGGGTCAATGGCTACAGGTCACATGGCCACCCCTGAGTCAGAAGTACAGAAGCAGATGACATCCCCAGGGAGGAAGTAGATGCAAAGTCATTTTGCAAAGGACTCATGCTCAGAGACACATGGAATTTGGGAGCCCTTTAAAAGGTAATCTACTCTACCAAATCTCATCCCTTCCCTGGGACTGCATTCTTAGCCTTCAAAGTTCAGAATGGGCAAGTGTCTGCTGCCTGTCCTCCAAAGGCAGAATTTCACATTTCTCTCTGCTCCAGCCTACCTTAAGAGGCCACTGACTGTGCCAAGCTCACTTGCAACCTTCTAGCTGGCCTGGAATGGTCCCTGAATTAGAAAAGTCTCAACTCAGACAAAACAGATAATAAGAACTGACAGAGAGGACTGAACTCTGACTTCCACTTCTGTGAATGATATATGCACACATATAAACCCATGTGCACACATACAAACCCATGTACACACATACAAACACATGTGCACACATATAAACACATGTGCACACATAAAACACATGTGCACACATACAAACACATGTGCACACACAAACACATGTGCACACATACAAACCCATGTGCACATACAAACACATATGCACACATACAAATACATGTACATACAAACACACACATGCACACACACTTAAACATATGCATACATGCATAGACACATACTCACATATGCATACTCACATGCATACAGACACACACACACATACACACACAAACAAAAGGATGTCAGTACAGCTCAGTTCAGTTCTTGCATTTGCCCCTTTTTAGTTGTGGGAAAATTACTTTCTCTGTACTTATCTGTTTTCTCAGCTTGATTGGATAGAAAT
This sequence comes from Tokudaia tokunoshimensis, assembly GCA_036184795.1. Taxonomy (NCBI): domain Eukaryota; kingdom Metazoa; phylum Chordata; class Mammalia; order Rodentia; family Muridae; genus Tokudaia; species Tokudaia tokunoshimensis. The sequence goes on from BTHU01000001.1 coordinate 176,762,679, forward strand.
GGTACCGAGGTATCAGGGCAATTGCACAGGATAACATCTATACATTGTTTGAGACTCATGATGCACAGAGCAGGGACACAGGGTAGCTGTGTCTCAGACACAGGAGAGGGGAGTTACTGAGATAAGTCTGTGAGGAGAGAGGGCATTTCACCAAGGAATCCTTAAATCTAACCATGCACCACATTCAATTGAAGTGTATTTCAACTGCTTACAATACAGGATTTGCTATTTGACAAAACACAGACCTGTCCAATAGAACTTCTTCCAGTAGGAGGGGTTGGATGTCTTCTTAGGTGAATCCTGTGTAATCAGACTCTGCCTCCTGACGTGTTTCCTCTAGGACACTGTACTTAAACCAGGGAAGGAAACCTTTTGCAGTCTAGCTAGTCATCTGTTGGTGGGTGTTCCCTGGGGATTGTGTGGTCCTACTAAGACCTAATGGCTATCCACCCTACTCATATACCTCAGGTCATACAGGTCCCAAGCAGTCTGAGCAGCAGATCCTGACAGTGATATAAGCTCTATCCCAGAGGTTGGAGACTGGGGGTTTATTTAGCCCACCTGAGGGCTCTTGCAATCTGCCAGAGTGCACTGGTCATTTCTTGCTTCTTATACACACTGCTTGCTATCTTTGGGCCTTTGTATACACTGTTCTCTCTTTCTGAAGTGTTCTACCCCTAGATTTAATTGTTGTTATGGTCTCAGCTTAAATGCCACCTTCTCAGGGAAACCTAAAGTAGCTCTTGGCTAGGACTACAAAAAAGACAAAACAAAACAAAACAAAACAAAAAAACCCACCAGTTTCACCTCACCTTGAACCTGGTTTCCCAGGGATTCTGAGGCAATCTAAATAACACCAAAGACATCAACAAAGAAGCAAGCCAGACTTCTGTTCTGACAAGCAAAGTGAAAACTAAAACAGACTTTAAGGTATCATTAAAATGTAAAGCCTTTCAAATATTTCTCACGCTATCAAAGAACTCAGGTAAAATTAGCTCCCACAGAGAGGTTGAGTCTCCAGGTCAGAGTGGTCATGGGAGGACTTGGAGGGCAGGATTAACTGATGTGAACTTATCTGGGTTGTACTGACCCAGATCTGGAATAATTCCCAGGAAGTTTGCTCTTGGCTTTACAAAACAGAACACTCTCTGCTTTAGAAGCATCAAGACCCAAGCTGTGCTGCCTTTAATGTGGAAGTAGTCAAAACCCAAAAGTCCAGAAATGCCCAGCGAGTCCTTAGAACTCACACTGGTGCCTCCTAGTCCTCTCTATTGGGTCTACCAACTCCACATGTATGGCCTCAGAAACTTTGTAACAAAAGACGTTTGGGGGATTTTACCAACCAAGATGATTTTTTTTTCACTACTTTTTTTATATTACATAATTTTTTGCCTTACCCCACTAATTTCTCTTCTTTGATTTCTTTGAATTTATTTTATTCAGCTGTTCTCCTCTTTATAATTATTTTTATTCACAGACAATTCGATACAGGTATGTGACTTCTTGGTTCATTTCCATAGACACCCCATTAACCTCTCTCATCCCACCCGTTCCTGTTAAACAACTTCTTTCCAGCAAACCTCTCTAGTTTCATGGGTGTGTGTGTGTGTGTGTGTGTGTGTGTGTGTGTGTGTGTGTGTGTGCTGCACATGTGTGTTCCTGAGATTAATTCAAGTTGCTTGTGTGTTTCCCATCAATCATTGATTGTCAATGACTTCCAGGGGTTGGATCTTCAAGAGACCCTCTTCTGTCCATGGTGAAATGCTGATGGGCTCATCTTGTGTGGGTAACCGTGGCTGCTGTGAGTTTGAGTCTCGGGCACTTACATTCTTTCCACCGACTCTCTGACATTCCCTGACCTTGGAAGGATTGATAGATATCCCTTTAGGGATGAATACTCACAGTGGACTTTCAGAAGAGAATGAAATGATCCCTGTGAAGTTTGAAAATAATTATTTAAAAAGGGATGCACCATGACCACCCAGTGAGAACCTCATTTGGAATTGTTTTTAAGATTCTTCTACGTGGATGCACATAGCTACAGATCTCTCCCTGACACTTCAATACTTGTTTCAATAGTTGAAGAAGAGGGCTGTTCATCCTAATCCCTTGAGGGCATCTGGGTTGCCCTTTTAAATGTTTCCAGTTTTCTTTCTCTCCTGTGATCAAGGCTGATGGACATGCCATTTTCTGTGTGTCTTAGCTGTTCTTGTACAAGGTTTCTCTGTGGAACTGATTTAGTTATTTTTCTTATGGTTGTGAAAAAGTATCCTGCAGAAGCAACTGTGGAAGGAAAGGGAGGGCTTGGTTTCGCTCACAGGTTTGGGGGAAGCCAAATGTGAAGCAGCTGGTCACATTACATCAACAGTCAGGAAGGCAGAGAGATCCATGCTGACCCTCAAATCTTCTCCTTTTGATTCAGTTAGGGACCCCAGCCCAATGGTGCCTCTCACAGTCAATCTGAGTCTTTCCACCTCAATTAATCCAACTAGAAACTCCTTCCCAGATGATTTTATTCCCATCTGTTAAGTTGAAAACCAATGTTAACCATCACATCTGTAGTGTTCAACAGGAAGCTACATAAATAATCTAAAATTTTCTAGTAATCGCGTAAAAGGTATAAATATGAAGCCAATTTTATAAAACTTAATGACCTAATGCATTTATGTACATTATGACATCAACATGTAACCAATATGAAAGTTATTAATGAATTGTTTTGCATCATCTTTTCCCAGCGTGATATCTTTGAAATCTCTCACATTTCAGTGGTTCGTTTGCTGGTCACTGCTAAATTTGGATTGCATTGCCTTAAAGTAGACAGACAGGAGCAAACTTGCTGATTCATAACATGTGTGCATGTTGAGTTTTACTAGATAGTACCAAATTATTTTCCAAAAGTTGCATTATCTCCATTGGTTGTTTTTTGTTTTTGTTTTTATTTTATTTAGGCATGTGTTGTCATTACATGAGTGTGTGCCTGCTATGTGTGGAGAGTGTATGTGGCAAGTATGTGGACATCTGAGTGGGAGTATATACCGTGGCATGCATATGGAAATCAGAGAACAACTTTATGGGGGTCATGCCTCTCCTTCTACTTCTATGTAGATTCTGGGGATCCAACACAGGTCTCCTGGCTTGCCCATCAGGCACCTTTACCCACTAATTCCTCTTGTATTCCTAATGCACTAAATCTATGTTGAGGCTTGGGGTTCTCAGAGCTGCTTGGATCTGCCTGTCTGGTGGCTGTGAAAGCATTTCACTGGGACTTAGTTATTATGTTTCTGATTATTAATGAAGACTGTCTCGTGTCTTTATGGGCTACAGCTGTAGTTGGTAGTTTCTCCTCATAGCTGGGCTCTTTTAATTATCTATTTGAAGAAGTTCTTCTCATAGTCTGTAAACCACTTCTCCCTCAATTATATCTAATGTAATTATCTTCCATTCTGTGGCTTCCCTTTTTACTTTATAAAATTTGAAATCTTCTCATTCTTAACAGTTTCGTCATGCGTTGTAATGACGCACCCTTGACACTGCCCGATTCAGTGGGTTTAACGTACTCTCCGAGCCGTGGAGCAATCATCAGAGTCCCGTGTTGAACATTTCCAACCCTCTGGAAGGCAGCACATAAGCAATTGCTCCTCATTCCCTCAGTGATCACTCTTAGCTGCCACTGTGAAAGTACACTATCAGAGAGACTGCCCATCACCTTTCAGGGCGCCAGTCCTCCTGTGTCTGACTGGTGTCAGTTTCTTGCTCCAATGCAACATTTTTCCATCTCCTGGGTCTCATGTTTCTGCCTGTTGCTCCTCTACAAACTATATGCATATTGTCTCACACAATTGCATTTAAAATCTGTCCAAGAGAGGAAAAAAAGATACAGTTGTACTATCTTCTATAGTCTTTGGAAGTTGATTCCAAAGCTCTCTATAGATAGTGTGTAGATACACAGATGACTGTACTCAAGTCCCTTACATAAAATGACAAGTTATTTAGAAGACCTATGCATAGCCTTCCATTTTAAATGATCTCCAGATTACTAGCGCTGTATGAATATTATGTGAATAATTTTATGCTGTATTTTAGTTAATCGTGACGAAATAAAAAGCTTTATATGTTCAGTGTGGACGTGATGTTTTCTCAAATCTTTTTTATCCAAATACAGAATGTTCTGTGGATGCAGGATGCCAAACGCATCTAAAGCCTGACTTGTCTGTCATTTAGAAGGATGTGACTAACAGGCAGTATTTTCCACTTGCCGTGTGGCTTTTATGACAGTCACCTCCTGTGATGGCTAATCCCCATTGTCAACTTGACTGGGCCTAGTGTCACACCCTGAATCTGCACACCTTGTCTCACAGGCTGGAGGCTTGCCCTACTTGGGGGAATGGAAGAAAGAAGGAAGCAAGCTGACTGCAGAACTATAAGTCTCTTTGCTTTCTAGCAGCAGGCGCTGTGTGGGCAGCAGGGGCTGTGTGGTCAGCTGCCTCCCATGCCTCCCCACTGACTTTCCCTTCAAACCATCAACCACAAGAAACCCCTGTCCCTCAAGCTGTTTTTGTCAGGTATTTTGTTTCGGGGGAGGGGGGAAGCAACAAACACACTTTTTAAAAAAGCTTTTACTGTAAAATACTTTATATTTCTATAGATTGTAGCCTCAACAACACACTTATATAGATATTGGGTTGTTTTTGTTGTTGCTGCTGGTTGGTTGTTTATTTTTGTTTTGTGTGGTTTTTACAGTGAATTTCAATTCAGTCAAGAGGAGAAAGGAGAAAATATATGACATTAACCTACTTTCTTGCTTTGTATAAAAGTATTAGTACTCTTTTTTTCCCCCCACATAGATTCAAATTACCATCCGGGACCTTGGGCCTTTTAGCCTAAAGAATTACTTATAACGTTGTAAGTCAGCTTATCTAGCAACAGATATTATTTTGTTTTTTGTTTATCTGGAATGCCTTTGGTGCTTTCATTTTCATAAGCTAATTTTACTAGATATAAAATACCGGGTAGATAATTCTTTTTTAATGTGTCAGCAGCATTTTGGGTACATCACACCACCGACTTCTGACGGCCACTGTTCCTGCTGAGAAGCCAGCAGTTCACCCTGGGGGGGGGGTGTTCCTTTGTATCAATCACAGTGATGACTGTCATCTTTCTGCTTGCAGGGTTCCTCTCTCCCTTTTTGGCTCGGCTGGCACCTTCCCTGTGACACGTCTCTGTTTACACTCAGCATACATGGCATTGACACCTTCCTGGATGTGTGTATTTATGTCTTTCATCAGACTTGTTATTTTTCTGCCCCTACGTAATCTCTGTTAGACTTTTCCTGTTGGAGTCTCCCAATCATGGCTGTGGGCCCCACTGTGGTCAGCACTGCTCTGGGGTGGAGGATATTGATGGTATGCATAGCTTTACACGCTGACTGACCCAAGCAAATTCACGTTCCCTAGCAGACAGTTCCTGAATGGTTGTTTTGCATTTCACTTTCTTCTCTGAGCAGTTGAACCCAGGTTCTCCAGTGAATCTTGCTTCCTTGTCTTTCACCTCAGCCTTAGCTTCCTCAGTGGGAGTTTCTGCACAGGCTCCACATGAAGTCAGTCCTACCAGAGAGGAATGGAGGTACGTATTTTTTGTGGCCTGTTGCACCTCCCAGGCAAAACCAAAAGAATACCACTGTGAAGCTAAGACACTGCCTCTCTGCGAGGCAGTCTTGCGGAGCTGAGCGCTAAGTGGCTGACGGAGAGAGTAGACTTGAGCCATGTGGGTTTGTCACCCTGACAGAGAACCACCACTGATGCAGGAGGATGACAAGGACCTCCTTATCAGCATCTTGAGCAGCATGGAGCCTGGAGCCTGTCCTCGTAGTCACTGTTCTATCACTGTGGAGACACTTCATGGCGAAGATGGCTTGTAGAGCTTATTGGGGGCTTGTTTTCCATTTCAGAGGGTAAAGCCGTGTCAGCGGTGGGTAGGCATGGTGCTGAGGCAGTAGCTGAAAGCCCACATGTGATCAAAGTTGGAGGCAGAGAGAGAAAGACTGGGCCTGGCATGGGCTTTTGCAACCTCAAACCCCAGTGACACACCTCTTCCATCAAGGCCACACCTCCTAATCCTTCCCAAAAGAGTTCTAGCCACTGGGAACCAAGCGTTTAAACATATAAGTCCATGGGGGTCATCCTCGTTCAAACTACCACTAAACCTCAATCCCTTGAGTTGGAGTATACTAGGTCATTACCCATGGTTAATGATTTCTGAGTTTATCATATTATGAGGAGAATATAGTTTTATGATAATGAGTATTTGGAGATTGCTGAGACTTGTCTATGGTTAGAACAAACATATACAGTCACACTCAAACAGGAAGATACATGTGAAACCACATTGATATGAAGATGAGGTGTAAGTTGATGCTGCCTCAGAAACCAGTGTCTCTTATCCTGTTTGGTCGAACACATGATGGAATTCTTAAGTTATTTATTTGGAAGTGGGGTGAACATACATTTGTCAGGGTCAGGGTTTCCCACATTAGCTTTCTTCAAATAAAACTCTCTTTGGAATTTAACTTTGGGCATGATCATGAAGATCATTCTGGAAGCGGATGTTTACATTTAAGCATACATATTTCTTCCTCTGAGTCCTCCTGAATCTTGGTCCTTCCCTGTGGATGGACCCCTTGCTTTCTGCCTGGAGTCCATGCTTAGAAATTGTTTTAGTGAAGGTTTGTCACTGAAAAAACTAAATTTTGGTCTGTCTGAGGACACCTTATTCTTGTTCTCACAATGTATTTTCACTTTTGTAGAATTCCATGCTGATAGCATTTTTTCTCCCAGCATGCTGCGAATCCACGACTCCATTTTCCTCTTTCCAGATCCATTCTTGAGGTCGACAAACTGGCTACTATTTTTTTTTCCAGAGTGGTCTGTCTTTTCTCTGGGTGGTTCTTTTCATTTTTAGTTAATTTCTCAATTTATGAAGTTTCAAATGTGGAATAGTGTATGGAATCTCAATGTACCCTGGTGTTAATAATATGTGTTATTAGGCCAATTGACAAAGATGCTCGAATTTAAAAAAAGAAGGGAGGTGGGCAGGTGAGATGGCTCAGCTGATAAGAGTGCTTGAGGCCAAGTCTAAGGACCTGAGTTCTATTCTTGAAACCCACATAATGAAAGAAATGACACACAAAAGTTATCCTCTGACCTCCAAACTATGTTGTAGCATGTGCACATGCATCCACATATGTTTTCTTTCCATTTAGTGTATTAATGTTTTACACGTGTGCGTTGCTCTTTATGTCATATGCAGCCATATGGATCAAGTCCTTTTACCCACTCAGTTGTTAATTTTGCAATATGCTTTTCTTCTACATCTCTATGGAGAACACAATTTCTTCATCTTAGCACTGCTGACGTCATTCTTTATTGACCAGGACAGCCCTGTGATTGGACCATTTCTTTACTCCCCTCTCTAGCTGTATCCTCTTGGTCATCCAAAATGTCTCTTTGATAGTGCTGGTATTTAATCTTATCTTTTATTTCTATAATTTTGTGTTCTTTCTGTGGTAATTTTGGGATTTTAGTCATAGTTGATATTTCTTTCTACCCATTTTTCTAAGGGAGCCTTAAAGTCCCTCATTTTTCATTTATCCTGGAACTTGCACCAGACGATTCTTCATGGGATGGATCCTTAAGAGAAGATTCACTAATGCCTGGGCTCCCTGCTAATCTAGGGGCACTTGCACTTGATCACAAGAATGCAGACTGTGCCCCAAGCAAAGACCATAATGTCAGAACGGTTTCTCCAGGATTCTCTTCATCCTTCAGTTCTGGGGCTCAAGGGCAGCACATTGTTTTGGTAACCCATTGGCGGTGAAGGTGTGGCAGACTCATTTCTAATTTTCCGTGTACTGAGAACCTAGCTTCGAGGAGCCTGGTTTCATTAGGTAGGGTCTGTTCTTGGATTCGCTCCTCCTGAGCAGACCTGTGCTTTGTCTCTGGTGCTGCGCATGCCTAGGAAACTGGTAGCTTGATGTCCTTGGTTCTGCAAGTCGTCCCAGATGAAAACTGCTCCATTTCTGCTTCTTGAGTTCACATCTTCACCTCATTCTGCGGCCTCAGTGTTCTTTATTTTCTTGGGGGCTCCTCAGAGCACTTCAGAGGGTGCTCACAGTGTTTTGCCAGCATTTTAAGCTATTTTCAGTGGGGAAATTGGTCGATGTGCCTAGTCTTTTATTTTGCTGGCAGTAGATATTGAGTTCCATTTTTTTTCCCTTTCCCTAGTTACAAACCAATTAGTTTACTGGGCACGCCATTTAAAGCTACCTTTTCATCCTGACTACATGGCCAGCCTGGGTTTCTTAGGTCACTATTTTATAGGAGTAACAGATGGAAGAATAAAGCAGAAACACTCTTAGATTGCAATTTTCACAGACCTTCCCTTCGCCTTTGACTTTCTGGGAGGAACCAATTATAGGTCAATATGTGTGACCTGAAAGCAGTCTGTTGGTTATTGAGTTTTGCACTGCGATGTCCCCAAGGGAATCTCTGTCTCAGCATCAATGGCCACTGTTCTGACGAATTCATAATGTTCAGCATTGAGGAATCAGTTTCCGACACACCCGCATCCTTCCCACACATCTTTAAATTGTTGTATGCTGCCTCGCAGTGAGCCTGGAGTGTGCCCACCTGCAATGAAAAGGAGAAAAACATGCTAGGAAGACTGTTTGCTGTTACAGTGGTAATGATAAGGCTAATGACTGTGATAATGGCAGGTGTTTACTCTGGACCATTGGCCATGCTTACAATTTACCTGGATCCATCAATCCAGATGATCTCACCTAATTAATCTCCTGAAAATTGGCCCTGGTATTTAATTATTGCTGATATCGAAACTCATTAATAACTCATTCAAAAATAATAAACCGCTTCAGCACCTCACCTCATTTGGTCCTCCTGGCATTAATTTTGGCAACTAGTTCTTGTCAGTGGGCTGTTGGCGTTGTAGGCCCTCCAATGGCATGTTTTTAATTGAGGTAGAAGGTTCATTTTCGCCCTGTAAAAATTTCTTATGATATTACATATATGCTGTAGGGCAGAAAACATTCAGATACAGAACCCTGTCTGCCTTAAGACATGCATTAAGGAAATTTTGACTCAGTACTAAGTCTTGTGGTCACCTCTAAGTAGAAATAGAATCACTTCCGCATTAATGTTTACAACTTTGCCATGGAGTCCCTCCATTCTGGTACATCAATGACTTTTTAAAATATTTTTAAAGCAATCTAAAAGCCTACCAAAAGTTTGGCAAATTCTATGCTCTTTGCCCAGAAAACTTGACTCATCACACCAGATATTCTTATTTTTGGTGTATTTATTGCACGTAAAGTCATTCTCATTTCCAAAACACAAGCAGCAAGGCCAGAAGCTAGCATCTCTGCATTTGCATCACTTCAAGCCTCAGACTTTATAAAGTTTCCCAAATGATCCCAGTTTAGGACCATGTTGTATTTATGTCATCTGGAATATTGTCTGTCCCCCAAGTCTCACCTCAACTCTCATGATCATGATTTCTTCTGAAGATTCGGTGTGCTAGTTTCCTTTCTGTTGCTGTGACAAAAACACGCCGGTCAAGAATAACCTGAGGAGAAAGGAGTTTAGTTGACTTATGCTTCCAGGTCGCCATCCATCACTGAGGCCAAATCAGGTCAGGAACTCAAGTGGGAGCTTGATACAGAAACCGTTGAGGAGCTTTGATGGTAGCTTAGATTCATATTCAGCCAGCTTCCTTTACAGCCCAGGGAATGATGTTGCCATCAGTGGACCGTGCCTTCCTTCATCAATCTACAACCAAGATAATCTCTTGCACGTATGCACATAGCCCTGTCTGATTTGGGTAGACCTTCACCTGAGGTCTCTTTCTCAGGTGACTCTAGGCTGTGTCAAGTTGATAGTTAAAGCTAACTCAGCCAAGAGAGCAGATCATTTGTAAAACTTGGAGCATTTGTCGTTTGTCTGATGTTCTGATTTTAAGTTAGCAAGTCTAGCAAGAATGTCACAGAAGTGAGGAGAGTCCTTTCTGGACCTCCTAAGTGGGGGTCACACAATGTTACCCACCTTGTTGTTTCTCATGACATTGATGTCAATCACTAGCTTCCCTGCTATAAAATTACTCTCCTTACCCTTGTCTGACAATTATTAAGTATTAACCTGAGGTGACAGACTTTGAGATTGGTAAATAACCTATTCCTCATCAACCTTTCAATTCGTTATTTCATTCCTCTTAATATTAGTCCATGGTTTCCTGTTTGTTTTTTTCACTATAAATTTATTTTCTCACTCAAATTTTCCCCAGTACCCTTCCATCTGATGCATTGCCATGATAGATTTGAGTATACCCTCCCCTTTATCATAACAAAATACCATAGATGCATCTCTTTCTCAGCCCTAGAATCAGCCCTTCATCAAGGTCTCTAGTTTCTCTGCATCAGGAAAGGCATTTCACAACCAAGGTCAAAACCAGCAGGTGTGTTCATTGCTGTTGGGATACAACTGTCATCTGGTCTTCTCATGGACAGAGATGTATTTTCCTTGTCTGTCTCTACTATATCTGATCTGTGAATAGACACAAATTTATAAACAGTTTGATGTTCTTTTGTTGTATGAACTAATTGTTCAACATTGAATATTTAAAATGCATAGAAAAGCAGAGAAATCGGAGCAAAGTCACCCATGGTGCCATTAGGGGAACAAACCACTGTTGATATTGTCCCATTCCTGGGGTTTGAGAGCCATGCTGGGTCTTCCCCTGAGAGGTGATGTCCGTGACTGCATGTACCTAGGAGACCATTTGCTACACACTTAGTGCTTGACAGAACCCAGCTTTTAATATTTGCTCACACCATGTAAAATGAAGTCAATGTCCATTGTAGCATAGTTTGCAGATGCTGAATTCTTTTGCCCTTGAAGCAAGCTTTTCTACGACCTCAGCCAGAGAGGGACTCACCCCACCACAGGAAGCCTCACACTGGAGTCCGGGCCATGGGCCATCTCAGCTTCTCTCTCTCTCTCTGTTTGGAAACATGTTTCCCGGAGATTGTTGCCAATTTCCACCCTGTTATTCTTGCTTCTATGTTGGCACAACCTTGTGTTCAAGTCATTTATCAGATTTCTCTCCCAGACGGGGAAGACTCTAGACGAACGTAATGAGGTAAAGGCCAGATGACACCAGTTCTGCCAAGAATAAGAAGACAACCCTATTTGTGAAGAACACAGACAGTGGTGTTTTGCCAGCTCCTCTCGGTTTTCAGACCGATCTCTGCAAATCGGGGGAAATCGTCATTCAGATGGCATTTGAGGGGCGAAGATACCCGGTCCCGGTTGTGTTAGTAAGTACCTTGACAGGGAGTTCAGGAAGACCTGCAAACGCACACTGATATATGCAATCATTTAATGAGTAAAGAAGTCACTGCTAAAATCACTCCTGGTCAAATGCCCTCCGGGCAAGGTGTTGGATCAGTCACAGGATGTGTTTTATCATTTTTATGCTATATTTTCTATGCATTTCCATACACCTCGGCTACCTTGGGTGGGACCTCCAAACCATGGACTCTTCATCCATTCTTCTGTTTGAGCAATCTGTGTCACCTTACAGGAGCAGTAAACTCAAGCCAGGGTGGGCTTTTAAATGTGGCGAGCTGGCCCAGATGTGTTGTAAATTAGCAGAGTCCCATCTGTCCAGGTCACTCTGTATAGCTGAAGCAGAGTTACTTCTGATTCCATCCCAAAGATGGACCGTAGTCTCCCCTGTGCCACTGCAGGCAGAGAGGAAGACCACAAGTGGTTTAGAATTTCACAACCTAACACACTCCCCTGGCAGTGTGGTACGCTGAATTAGATCCATATGTAAAATGAAAATAGAACTGTGTCTTCCTCCTGGGCAGTTCTGAGGTGTCAAATGGCTAATTTTCAGAAGGCTGTACCAGTGCTTGGCACCTGTGTGGTGCTTAGCAAGGGGAAGCTGAGATGTTGATGGGAATCCAGTGAGTCTCCTGTCCTGTAGACACAGCCACGATGCCCTGAATACAGGGCTGGACATAGCTGGGTGTTCACTGCTCTCACACAGTACTTGATGTGGAGCAGTTGTGAGCATCTTCCTCAGCCGCCTTCAGAAACTGGTGGGATGTAACTGCTTCCTAAAAGAATAAGTTGTCCAGCTACAGGTAACTCTAAAGTAAATACCGATTTCTTATCTCTCAACCCCCTAGCTTGTCTCCTGATCCATACTGATCCTTTCGCACCAAACGCTGGGCCGGCAGGCGATGTTTACCTTGATCTCTCCCCTCACCTGATTGGATTCTGGAAGCATCTCTGGGTCTTCACTTTCGTCTATACCCCTTTCCTCCCTTACCCTGAGTCTCTGGTTTTTAGCCATTTTATCAAATGATAGAGAAGGGGGTGTTGAGTAGGAGACTAAGAAACTCCACTTAACCCTTCACTTTAGCAAACACTCCGCGGCTCTGGGACAGACCCCTGAAAGCTGATGTTCTAGACAACTAGTGCTGCTCAGGCTCTTGCTCGACACAGCCATCCCTGGAAGGGTTTTTAAGGTTAGCTCTCTATACTCTTCCCCTTCCTAAACTGCTCGCTCACTGCCTACTGCCTGCCTCAGAAAGCATACATCTTGGCATTGTTATTGGTTATGTAGTTAAGTTGCTTAAAAATCTCCTCTGCAACTCAGTTTCCACATCTGTAAAAATGGGTCGTGATGAGGTCGACTCCGACTGGGCGGATAAAACACTCAGCTCTGTGCCTGTAAGAAAAGAAACCTTCAGTTATTATATGTTCTTCATACACATCAATCACCCTTTTCTTATTGGATCATTAAACTAATCTGTAAGTTTTGCAGTCTCATGTTTAATATGGGACCTGACACATGTTTTGTTTGCTCAGCGAGAGCCTTGGCTCACATGGAAGTCTGTAGACTTGTGACTTGGGCTTTCTAGACAAGTATTTCTCTTATGAGTTTTGCGACTCATCTGTGTCAGAATACTCATGGGTAAATGCAAATGCTTAGGCCCCAGTCAGAACTGTGGAACTGACATTTACAGGTCAGGGAGGGCACCAAGCTGCGTTTTAACACAATTCTCTAGAGTATCTTCTGAGTCGTGCAGAGGACTCTCAGGCTGTACGTGCTCCCCTCCCCCTCTCAGATGCTATCGGGAGTCCAGGGTTCCTACCCAGCCTTGACATGGTGTTTCTTCAGTGCCAGTCTCTCAATTCATTTTTATCCACGTTCAATTTTATTTCAAGAGCCTCATCCTGCCCCCATACAATCATGCTGCCATACAGCTATGCCAGAAATATAGACTTTGGCCCCAAACCACCCCTCGGCCCCCAACAGGATTTTTAGAGGACCAGGTCACATGACTAAAGAGCTCACTGTGAACACAAAGCGTTCACTCTCCTGGCCGAGGCTTGTTTGGATTCCGTGGTAGCGGCTAATTAATTGTTTGACGTTCTTTTGTGTTTTTACCCAATACCAGGCCACACTTAAGCTGTGGAACGGGCCATCCATCCGGTGCGCATCATAATTACTGTTTGGCCATTTCACACCAGCAAAAATTTATTAAAACTTCACGACTCATTAATAGTAAACGATCATAATCGCTTAATAGAAAAGGAAACTGTGCTAATGACGGCGGCTTTGATGAACGTGTTTGACCTTAAGTCATGAAGTCGAGTGAAATTAATATCGCCAAGTGTTGAACATAAGGTTATTTACAGTGCACATCGTTTCAATCATCGTAAAAGCAAATAAATGTGTTTTGAGTTTGACTAGATCTGAAAGCCTTTTAAGTCTTCATAACAGATTAAGGGAGCGTTAATGAACTCCCACACAATGGCAATTAGGTGACAGGGTGCCTGTCGAAGGAAATGGCTCTGTTCTACGGAATGCCGGAGCCAAGTCAGTCATTTGCTGCATAAATGCGCCGCGAGGGCAGATGTCATCACAGAAGAATTTGGGATGTGGTGGCAGCGATTTGGTAATCTTACAAAGTCAGAGAGGGCAAGATGAGGGTTTGTGACACTTAAGTACCTAGAAAAAGGTTAATCCTTTTTATTTTGTGCATCAGTGTGTTCATATGTATGCGTGCACACATGTATGTGTGTACATATACACTCACGTGAGGGCTGCTGGGGGCCGGTGTGTGTGTGTGTGTGTGTGTGTGTGTGTGTGTGTGTATACACATTCACTCGGTGACTGACCTGTAAGCTCCAGCGATCCACCTTTCCTTTACCAAGCACTGAAATAAATGCATGCCGCCGTACCCAGCATCTAAAGGGTGAGTTCTGAGGCTCAAACTCGGGTCCTTGGGCTTGCAAAGAAGGCGCTTTGCTGATCGAGTCCTCTCCCCAGGCTTGAATCCCGTTTATTAAAAACTATCTTTATCCTTTGGGGTGCCATGGGCTCTGCTGTATGCATCCAAAACACATCTGAGAGAGCGCACTTCCTAGTGTGAGTGAGGCCTACTGCACCCAAGAAGTCTGAATTCTCCTAGACCAGGACACGGAGAAGTACATTCTCCCTCTGTTTCCACAAAGGCCAGGAGGGAGGGTCTATCACATGGTAGATCCCCATCTCCTCAAAATTCCTCAACAGAGAAAGGCAAGAGCATGAAGGAAACCAAACTCAACTAATCTTGCAAGAATGAGTGTTCACTCATACTACTGGTGTGTGTCCTGGTGTCCTTTAGATAACTGGTAGACTGAAATTCAGAAAGCCTGAGAGACTTTGTGCCTGAGTCTGTGTATTAAGGACACACAGACTCGCCCTCCCTTTCTTTGACGGGAGGTGATGTTCTGAGAATTGCTTAGGAGGGAGATCTTGTGCTTTTAAGACAGGAAGACGGGAGCACCTGAGAGACTAGCTATGCACACAGTGAGGACCTCAAACTGAGAGTTCGTTGTAAGGTGAGGTGACCTGAAAGGCTTTTTGGATGGGAGCTGACCAGATATGTAAGCGGCGGCAGCAGGAAGACTTGGATGGTGCACAGGGTACATTTAGAAAGCAGTGAATAGAAGGGTATGTGTGGAGGAAGAAAGGTGGCTTCGATCGGAAATGGGGCCTGTGTGGCCTGGTCCCTGGAGTGGGGAGGATGAGGGTGTGGTTCATCCAGGTACATGGGGGAACCACAGAACAGAGGGAAGACCACGCCCCACTGGCCAATGTTAGGTTGGCCTGCAAGGAGAAAAGCCAGCCAGAGGGCATGTTATAATTTGAGGCTATGGACTAAGGGATCCTAGGCACCCAAACCTAACAAAAGAACTGTGGGTCCCTTCCTCTACACCCTACGCGACCTCCTTCACGTCCTCCTCGCTGCGCAGGAGCCATCCAGGGACTGGTGCTTTAGCCTGGGAGCTGCCCTAGCTCACCCTCGCCTCTAGGTGTGCAGTCCAGCAAGCTCTGCTTCTGTGTGTGTCCACTGGCCCCACCTGTTCTGTGAGCATCTCAGATGCCCTTTCTGCATGGACCATGACCGTAGCCTGATTCTTCACGCTGCCTCTTATAGGCCGTGCTCTGCCTCTAACCCCAGTATCTTCACACAGTCATGCTGGCTGGACTGCTTCCTTCATCACATCAAGCCCATTCCCACCTTGGCCTTGCTCTGCCCTGGCCTAAGTTGTTCCTTTCCTGCTTCAAGGGCTTCTCAAACAAACAAAAACAAACTACCAACAACAAAAAGAACCTACTTGGACTTTAAATGTGAGAACATTTTCAAAGAGACGTCCTCTGGTCCACCCAGGTGACAACCAGAGCCCAGGTCCACCCCCTGCAGCACCCGCGTGTTTCAGTGATAGATGCCATGTGTGTCTGTGGCGCTGGTTCTATGACAGAATCTGATTACCTGTGTCAGCTCACCTCATCCTCAGAGCCAACCAGATAAGGCACCAGTGACATAAGTGCGGTCACCCTTCGTATTTCACAGATGTTATCTTTTGACAAATGACACGTATCATTGTCACATTCTCTTGCTTCGTTGTCATCAGGGATGCTCCTCCCATTGCTGTGTAGGTTCAATGAGAAAACAGACCTGTCTCTGTTATTCTCAACTGTACCCAGCACCCATTAGGATGCCCGGAATAGGGCAAGTGTTAACGTTTGCCGGGAAGGCTGGAGGATAGTGGGGAGGGAGGTACAAGGATGCCTGTGTGGGCAAAGGGTTCAAGGAGATGGCTGGGTTTTCCCCAGAGGCTGGAAGCTGAGTGAGACAGTGCAGTGGGGGGAGGGGGTGCTGCGTTTTGTGGGTTTAGGGTGGCAGCTGAAACTGGGAGCTGGGGTAGGAGAGTTCTCGAGAAGGGACAGATCAGCAGAGGGCAGAGAACAGAGTCTGACTGTTCTGGTGAAGTACTCGGGCAAATCCGAGTAAATCCCTTTAAAAGATCACCAACAAATTGAGTATCAAAAGGACAAGGTCTCACTCTCAGTAAAGCAAATTAAGAAAAGAACAGGCCACTCGCATACTCTGGTTTCCATAGACCCAGAGATTATGGACTTAATTCCACAGGCTTCCTCAAGGATCTAATCCTTTTGTGGACTGGACAAATGGCTTGACTTACTAGAGACAAGATGACCCAAGGTACAGCTTCTAAGACCAGCCAGGCTCCCAGGAGCCTGAGGCTCCTTTTTGCTGGTGAGACTTTGCCAAGTTCCTTCACATGAGTCTGTTTCCTCATCAGCAAAACTGAGACAGGTGCATCTGCCCCCAGGGGGCTACAGAGGTTTATTGTGGTACCTGAATTTGTGTAAGCCATTAGTGGAAGAGGGCACCCTGGAGAAATAATCTTTGGCTCCAATTGGGAAAAGATGGAAGCCAATCAGGGACCAAAATGGAAGTGGGTTCCACAGTGGGAGCTGTGGACAGACCTGTAGGATCTAGACAGCAGCTGGTCAATAGGACTTGATGTGTGTGTGTGAGATTTGCTGGAGAAGTGAAGCTAGATGTTGTTGTGGGAAATATTTAAAAAAAGTGAGCCTCACGTTCCCACGCTTGTGCCTCTGCCCTGGCGGCCTGGCCAGCCATGCACTGGCGGGCAATGGCCGACCTGTTTTTATCTCGTTATAGAGATTCTAACTCTGAACTCCACAATCTCTCCACCCAGCTTGCTAGGTTGCCACGTTGCCACCACGCCAAACCATGCTTCAAATCCCCCATAGCCTTCGTGGAGCACCTCAGGCAAACCCACACTGCCCTCCGTACCTTTCTCTCAAATACAACAGAAACTTAGTTCAGAAACAACTCAGTCTTTGGGCACAACAGTTAAAGTCTAATCTTGTAAACCTTATTCACATCTGATCCCTCTAGTAGCGGATCCTTGCGGATCCGCCATGATACTGGGAAACTCTAGCAGCTACATCTTACCCCTCTGCTGTCCAGGTTCCAAAGAGAACCTCACTCTCGGCTACTTCCTCGCTTCTTCCGTCTAACCCGGAAGTCCTGCCTACTTGCTCAGTGATTGGCTCCTTTATTCATTAGGGGATTGGTTCACAAGAACAGCACCAGGCCAGTCCACAACAGGATGGGAGGACTCCTTGTGCAGACAATGATACCATTGAGAGTTAGCGGTACACTGAGTTGCTCCAGCCCCCACACCCTGGTTTAGGACATTTTAGTGCCCGCTGAGGAAACCACCAGCCCAGCCCTTTATTGCTTTTGTCCAACTGTCAGGCTAGTGAGCAAACAGCTATCACCTAAAGCCATTGCTGGCAGCCCTGTGACAAGGACAATCTCTTAAATTATAGTAGAGAGTATTGCAAAGGACACTTAATATTCTCTAAAAACTGCTTTTAAAACTCCCCTAATATATCCAAGTATGTAGATGTGTTCGGCAGAAGCGGATATCGCATTGTGCATTAAAATACCTTGCAATTTCGGAGTTGGAAGAGGTCACAAAATCAAGTCAGGAAATCAAAGGAGGTCCCAGTGTTGAAGGGAGGGCTGAGAGAAGCTGGGCTGAAGGAACCGTCTGCTGTTGACCAACAACAAAGGTGTGTAGGACCTTCCTCTGAATATGCAGAATGAGGATGGTCACGAACATCACCCTGGCTGGTAGGAGGAGTCAGAAACAGCTTGGGTGTGAAGATGTTGGGCAAAATGAATCCCTTTCCCTTAGGAGACCTCACCTGAGAGAGAAGGGATCAACAAATCAGCTGTCAGGCTTTGCTGCTTTCCTCTTAGAATACTGGGCAGTCACCGAATGCCATGGATCCTCTTTCAAGGGAAGGAAAACAGGGCTGAGGTGAGGGCTGTGTGCATATTGTATCTGTTACCTTTTACTTACCTGGTTTATATTTTCTTCTCAGTTTTTGGATTTTTTGGGGGGGGGAGAAATGGGGGGAACTCTCTAGCTTGAGTCAGATCCTCCTACAACTGCAGATAATTTTCCATCACTATTGATATAGTATGGTTCCTACATGCCTCCCAAAGACCTACATGTTGAAGGACTGACTGACCCAGACACTGGTGCTATAGGGAGGAGGTGCAAACTTTGACAGATGGGGGCCTAGTGAGGAGGCTGAAGTCTTTGGAAGTGTGCCCTTGCAGGGATTGAGGGATCCAGTCCTTGCCTCCTTGTCTGTTTATGTCCCATTATGAGGTAGATGGTTTTGCCAAGATTTGCTCCAGTGATGAACTTCCAAAACCATAAGCCCAATCAATCAATCAATCAACCAACAATTCATCAGTCAATCTCTCTTTCTCTCTTACACTCTTATATGTGTGTATGTATGTGTGCATGTATGTATGGATGTATGCATGATTGCATATACATATGGTTGTATGGGTATATGATTGTATGTATGTATGGCTGTGTGTAGGTATGTATGAATGTATGTATGTATATATTATGATTGTATGGTTGTGTGTATGTTTGTATGTATGCTTGTATGATTGTGTGTCTGTCTGTCTGTACATATGTATGTATGTATGTATGGATGGATGGTGGTATAGGTGTATGCTTGCATGGTTGTATGGTTGTGTGTATGTATGGGTATATGTGTGTATGGTTATATGGCTGTATGTATGTATGTATGTATGGTTGTATGAGTATAGGTGTGTATGTATGTGTATATGGTTGTATTGCGTATATGTGCATGCATGTATGTATGTATGTGTGGTATATGTGTATATGGTTGTATGGGTATATATATGTATGTATGGGTGTATGGTTGCATTGTGTAAGTGTGTATGTATGTATGTATGGTGTATTGTGTATGGTTGTATGTATATATGTGTATATGTATGAAAGGTTGTATGGGTGTATAGTTGTATGTATGTATGTGTGTATGTATGTAGGTATGTATGTATGAATGGGTCTGTAGGTATGTGTGTGTATAGTTTTATGTGTGTGTATGCATGTATGGATGGATGTTTTTATGTGTATATGGGTGTGGATGTAGATAATGCAGATGTTGAAGATATAGACATTTGAACACACACATGTAGAGGTCAAGTCAAATTTGGGTGTCATTCCTCAGACTTCAGATACCTTATCTTTTTAAACTTTGATTTATTTTATTTTTTGAGACAGAGTCTCTCACTGGGACCTGGGGCTGACAATTTGGCTAGGCTGGCTGTCCAGCTAGCCTCTGGGATCTGCACTATGGTGTCCCCTCTCCCTAGCATTGGGATTGAAGTGTATAATGCCAGCCTTGGCATTTCAATGTGGGTTCTGGGGTTTAATTCCCATCCTCATGAGCCATCTCCTCAGTTCCAACCTTTCCTCTAAAACCTTTTGAGAGATTTAAAGACTCTTGTACATGTACAATAATGGAGCCGGCTCATATTTACTCTCCAGTTCACTCATCACATCTATTTGTTGTGTGTGTGCCGGGGGTATACACACCACATTGCATGTGTGGAGACCAGAGGACTTTCTTCTCTTTAAGATGGCTTCTCCCAGGGATTTGCTATAGTAACGGGAAGCTGAGGTGCAGGCTGATCTCAGTCTGCACACTTTGGACCTTCCAGTTCTGAGGCAACGAGGCGGAGAGAACTGCACTGATCATGTGGTGGGGCTTCTTGGAGGAGAGAATGCTGCCCCTTCCAGAGTTGTCCAAGTGTGGAGCAGGGTTGGCTAGGGCCAGGCAGGGACAAGACTTCCCTAAGGCATCACCTTGAGAAGGATCAGAAACACAAGCCGTGACTGCCTCACCTCTCCCGTGTGTCACTAAGTCAGTGAAGGTTCAAGAGGCAAGAGGTGTATGGGGATGGCTGTAAGGACACCTGAGACGGCCCTCAATACCTCAGAGCTGAGCCTTGTACTTGCACAGTTACAGGGCAATGGGCCAGCTGTGCTTCTTTGGGTCCAGTTTGTGGACAAAGTGGCTCTTTAAAAACACTTTAGCTGGCTTTTGTCGCTTGGTTTAAATGTGTACATTGCAGCCACTTTAATTGGTTCCATGTCTGGGATGAAGCACCGGAATGGAAGCGTGGCTCTCTCTCTCTCTCTCTCTCTCTCTCTCTCTCTCTCTCTCTCTCTCTCTCTCTCTCTCGGGGGAGCAGTCCTGGCACTCTGATGACTTGTCATATTTCTTTTTTAATCTGCTATTCTTCTCCTCCAGGCGAGGGAGGTGATCTAATTATCTTCTGAGACAAGCTCACGCCACAGTCTACCAACTTGGGCTGCTCTCGAGCCATAGCTCCAAGTGTGGGTGGAGAAGAATGCGGTATGAGTGTGTAGAGATAGAGATACTCTGTGTTCTCATGACCTTTTCTGCTCAGTAGCCAGGAAACCATCTCCCCACTAGACCTGGGTCCACAGCTACTATCGTTTACCTGGATGCCGGCCTTGGACAAAGGTTAAAAAAAAAAAATCCATCCCTCCTTGGTGGCGTGGCTTTGCACCAACTCTGCCTTCTCTGAGAGGCAGTTGCAAATTGAAAATCGATTCTATCTGAAAGCTGTGGTTGCAGTGACAGCTGCCATGATCTCGGGCGTGCAGTCTGTCCATCCTGTGCATGGTGCATGCGAACTCTTGAGAGCTAGCAGCTGCTGTTCAGGAGCCCCTTGGGAACATATCCTCAGGGCTGGTTATAGCCTGACAAGAGCTGACCCAGCCTCTCTAGGACTGGGAAAGCCCTGCCTGGAGCTGGGTGAGGGATTTTTATAACTCTGCCATGCACGCAGCACACACCAGGTGCCTGGAGGTGTTTCTTCCCAAAATTGAGGCAATTAATCTTGCAGGAGGTGCTGTAGGGATGCTGCCGCTTGCTTCCCGGAATGTGTGGCTACAGGAGGGAACTTTAGCCTCCAGAGAGCTCCGAGGCAGAGAGGACCATCACCTCTTCTTTCTGTAAAGTAGGACTTGGAAGCTGAGACAACGGCAGGCGTGATATAGCCCGGGTTTCCTCTGCATCTTATTCTCCAGAGCAAAAGTAGTAAAAATATGTGGACATAGTAAAAACTGCTTAGGTAATGCCTCTCTCTCACTTATTGAGACCTATCACTGCGTCTACCGCCTATTTATGATCTATCAGTAGCTCTTTTCTATTTCTATGTACTTATCGATATTTTATCTCTGTTATATTCTATCATCTACCCATTGGTCATGGATTCATATCTGTATCCTGTAGCTATAATGTACTTACAATCTCCCACCTGCTTATCAGCTAATTTTCTGTCATCTGTCATCACTTTTTACGTTTATCGGTATATAAACATTATTTATTACATTTATGAGTATAAAAATAAGAGCAGCATTTCCATTACCCCACCCTTTTGCTTTTGACATGATCGTTATAAAAGCTTACATTTTCAGTCTGTTTTCAGCTATCTCTCTCTCTCTGTTTTTTTTTGTTTTGTTTTCTTTTGTTTTTTTCAAGACAGGGTTTCTCTGTATAGCCCTGGCTGTTCTGGAACTCACTCTGTAGACCCGGCTGCCTCGAACTCAGAAATCTGCCTGTCTCTGCCTCCCAAGTGCTGGGATTAAAGTCATGAGCCACCACTGCCCGACTACAGCTACCTCTCAAAAACAGCTGAAGAAGATAATGAGCTGCTGGGGAAGTCGACATCCTCCTCCTCAGTAGTATAGGCACAGGGAAGCTGGTCAAAGTCTGGTAAACACCTCCCCCCATTCATGCTCACGCAAGCAACCCTAAGTAAATCCAGCAGATCATAAAAATATCAACAAAATAAGAAGGTAGGAGAGGGGCTGACTGGAAAGAGGACGTTCGGGGGCAGGGGGATCCGACAACAGGGGCCATGGAGTGAATCTGATCAAAATATTTTGGACACGTGTATGGAATTGTCAAAAACTTTTTAAAAATAATAAATGTAACAGAACGGGTGTGTACTGTTCCCTTTTCTGATCTTTTCAGGTTATTTGACCTGCTAAATCATCCTGTGGTAGGATGATAGGAAACTCTTACGCATGGATTTGGGCACACTGCAGAAGAATTTGAGATGGATTCTTTGCAGTGGGATTGTGGCTCCCAGGGGTGTGATTTTAAATTAGGACACTTGCAGAGGGGAGTTTCTGAGGTGCAGTGTGGCTGAACTGCCCAGTGGTTAAGAACACAGCAGGGTCATGAAGAACAGAGCTTGGATCCCAGCAGCCATGCGGCAAGTATGGTGTCCGGGCAGAGGCCTGCGACTCCAGCTTCAAGGGATATGACAGGCTCCTCTGGCCCCCGTGTGCACAGGAACACATTTTTTCGCATGCCTTTAATCCTAGCACTTGGGAGGCAGAGGCAAGTGGATTTCTGAGTTTGAGGCCAGTCTGGTCTACAAAGTGAGTTCCAGGACAGCCAGGGCTACACAGAGAAACCCTGTCTCAAGAAACAAAAACAAACAAACAAAAAATCTTTTTTTTTGTCAATAAGATACCATTTCTATATTTTTGTACCCATCCGAGCAATCGGAGACCAAAGTTCACTTTACTTTTCACGTGTGTCGACTCCCTCCTCTGCCAGTCTGCACAGGAGGAATCTCTGCGAGCGGAAACCCCTCTGTGCTTTGGCGTTGCGCGCTGTGGTTTATGGGACTTTTACAGTTCCTCCCGCTCCCATCCTTCACCTCGCTGTGTTTTCGTTTATGCTTTATTTATATCACCAAACACAGGCAGTCTTGTATCTTGTTCCTGTCACAATTTTTATTTGCTTTCTTGGCATTTCTCTCAGGGTTTTATTAGACATTTCTTGTTCCAGCTCCTAAAATTTCTATCACCAGTGTCTTGGGGACTTGGCTGCATTCAGAAGATGATTAGAATATGAATGGATGGCACAGGTGGGGGACCCTGAAGGTCCCAAGGTGTATGCCACACTGCAGGCTGCTCTTGCCTTCTTTCTTTCTTTCTTTCTTTCTTTCTTTCTTTCTTTCTTTCTTTCTTTCTTTCTTTAATATAATCTTCATTTACATTTCAAGTGGTAAAACCTTTCCCAGTTTACCCCCCTTCCCAATACCCCCCAACCCCTCCTCCCACCCCTGCCTCCAAATATATGCCCCTCCACCCAACCCACTTCCTCCCCCCCCCCAATTTCCCCTTGTTGGGGCATCTATTGAGCCTTCACCTGACCAAGGACCTCTCCTCCCACTGATGCCCGACAAGGCATTCCTCTGCTACATTTTTGGCTGGAACCATGTGTACCCCTTGGTTGATGGTTTAGTCCCTGGGAGTCCTGGGGTGTCTGGGTGGCCAACATCATTGTTCTTCCCATGGGACTGTAAACCCATTCAGCTCCTCCAGACCACCCTCCAACTCCTCCCTTGGGGACCCTACTCCCAGACCAATGGTTGGCTGCTAACATCTACCTCTGTATGTGTAAGGCTCTGGCAGGGCCCCTCTGAAGACAAGCATGGCGTGCTCCTTTCGGTATGCACTTCTTGTTGTCTATAGTAGTGTTGGAGTTTGGTGACTGTTTATAGGGTGAATCCCCAGGTAGGGCAGTCTCTGGGTGGCCTTTACTTCAGTCCCTGCTCCACGATTTGCCTCCATTATTGCTCCTGTAAATGTATTGTTCCCTTTCTCAGAGGAACCCAAGCACCCCCACTTCAGTCCTCTTTCTTCTTGACCTTCCTGTGGTCTGTGAATTGTAACTTGTTTATTTTGAGCTTTTGGGCTAACATCCACTTATCAGTGAGTGCATACCATGTGTGTGCGTTCTTTTGTGATTGGGTTACCTCGCTCAGGATGACACTTTCTACACATAAAACCAGACACACTGAAGCTTATAGAGGAGAAAGTGGGGAGGAATCTTGAAAACATAGGCACAGGGGAAAAGTTCCTGAACAGAACACCAATGGCTTATTCCCTAAGAACAAGAATCAACAAATGGGACCTCATGAAATTGCAAAGCTTCTGTAAGGCAAAGGACATGGTCAGTAGAACAAAACCAACAAATTGGGAAAAGATTTTTACCAATCCTACATTTAATAGAGGGCTAATATCCAAGGTATACAAAGAACTCAAGAAGTTAGGCTTAAAAGAGTCAAATAACTCTATTAAAAAATGAGGTACAGAGCTAAAAGGGAATTCTCAACTGAGGAAACTCGAATGGCTCTAAGGCACCTAAAGAAATGTTCAGCATCCTTAGTTATCAGGGAAATGCAAATCAAAACAACACTGAGATTCTACCTCACACCAGTCAGAATGGCTAAGATGAAAAACTCAGGGGATAGCAGATGCTGGAGAGGATGTGGGGAAAGAGGAACATTTCTCCATTGTTGGTGGGATTGCAAGCTGGTAAAACCACTCTGGAAATCAGTTTGGCGATTCCTCAGAAAATTAGACCTGAGGACCCAGCTATACCACTCCTGGGCATATACCCAGAAGATGCTCCTACATGTAATAAGGGCACATGCTACACTATGTTCATAGCAGCCTTATTCATAATAGCCAGAAGCTGGAAAGAACCCAGATGTCCTTCAACAGAGGAATGGATACAGAAACTGTGGTATATATACACAATGGAGTAGTATTCAGCTATTAAAAACAATGAATTCATGAAATTCTTAGGGAAATGGATGGATCTTGCCTTGTTTCTGCTGGTGGCAATGCCCTACCTCTGCCCACCCCCTGGAGTCCCAGCCCTACCTGAGCTAGCCCTGAGCAGCCTGACCTGAGTCATGTTTACTGTGTCATTCTCCAGGAGAATCCAGGACCTGATATCTATTTGATATCAGACCCAAGAAGCAAGGGAGGAGGGAAGGCAGTCTGGATAAACAAATCACGAGAAAAACACCAAAAAACTGAGGATGTCATGGGCCACGGGGGGTGGGGGGGTGGGGGGAAGCCTTTGCTGGTGTTTTGCTAGATGGACAAGATGAGGCTCTCAGATGGCCTTCTGGGTATTTATCTTTATGCCTACAGAGCAGCAGCGGTAAGCAAGGCTTCGTGTTTTGCTATGAACAGAGACTCATAACCATCAAAGTGCTGAGAATATGTGGCTGCTGAATGCTTAGCCTTAATCACACACACACACACACACACACACACACACACACACACACACACACAGAGAGAGAGAGAGAGAGAGAGAGAGAGAGAGAGAGAGAGAGAGAGAGAGGGAGAGACAGAGACAGAGACAGACAGAGACAGACAGACAGACAGACACTCAAGCAACTTCACAGAAGAGAAGGCATGGAGAATAGAGGAGCGGGGAGGGGTGGGGTGCTGTGGGATGTGGCTCTGGACAGGACACAGAGGTCGCATTGTTGAGTTCAAGGCAGCAGCGAGAACCTTCACCGGACCTGCCAAGACTGGGTTTGTCAGCTTCCTCAGGAAGACCTATCCCTCCCTAAGGGTTTATAGGTAACTGATGGTTGCTGAGAAAGACAGACATTTTGTTCAATAGTGTAGCTACCAGCAAAACATCCAGGCTTCTGTAAATAACCACTTAACCACTCTTGCTCCTGTAAACAAAGCTAATTAAACTCATTGAGTAACCAAAAGATAAAGGGAAAAAAAGACATGAGAGTAGATGGAGGGGGGGCGGCAGGGCAGGAGGAGTTGGGGGGAGGCAGGGGCACATTAACGGAGAAGGGGATCAGCAGGAGAAGGGGGCCTGACGGGGTAACAGGAGCACACATACATTATTTACGTGTATGAAACTGACATGGTGAAATCTATAATAACTAGTGCATGTTAATAAACGTAAAGTGGTCCCAAACAAAACACCATCCATGCCTCTGTCTCACACAGATGTCAGGCCTCTCTGCTCCTCAGATTATAATCGTGTGAATCCTGAGGCATACAACGGTGGAAAACGTCATTACGGCACTTGTGCCTAAAGATTCTGCTTTACTGAGTCCTGGAAGAGAAAAGGACACGTGACAGTCGCCCACCAGGGATATGGGAGAATAGTGGGACAGCCGTCCCCAGGTCCCAATACAAAGAAATCTGGGACCATCGTGACTTTCTTGGCCAGGCACTGAATTATAAAAATACTACCTGCAAGTCTGTATGAGTTACTCGTGCAGATGAGGGTAACTAGAGAATCCCAGTAATGTGATAGTGGAATTGACCTTAGTGGACAGAAAATAAATGTCAGCTGTGGCTCCTACACTAAACCAAACCTATTCCTTTTACAACTCTCAAGTGAGACATCAGATTGGGTCTAGATAGCAGTTTTCAGCTAGTGGTAGGGTAGATCACCTAAGTGAACATTTGCGAGCGTTTAGAAATATTTGAAGACGGGTTGTCTGGGGATGCTATGGAACAATGACGATGTTCAGGGCCTGACCCATCTTCTCTTGCCTAGTAACTATGTTGTCAGCCATGCCAACAGTGTCCAGGTCGGAAGCAATGACACAAGCCTTATGTCAGCCACATTGCATCCTTCATGGCCGGCCACCCCAGATACCAGCTTGTCCATCATGAAGACCTCTGTAACCTTTTAGGTTTCAATATCCCTGGTGTGGTGCTGCATACACCTCTGATTCTAGCACTGGAGAGACAGAGGTAAGCAGATCTCTCTGAGTGAAGGTCAGCCTGGTCTACATAGCAAGCTCCAGTCTAGCCAGTGATGTACAGGGAGACTCTATTTCAAAAAAGAATTTTTTATAATGTCAGTTTTAAAAATTAGTGTAAAAGCAAAAGGTCTCAAAGCACCTGTGTTATGGTTTGAAGGTGACGTGTTCCTCATAGGTTCATTCGTGCCTTTGAACTTGGGGTCCCCAGTTGGGGGCATTATTTCAGAAGGTTCTGGAACCTTTAGGCGGTAGGACTTAGCTGAAGGGCAGAGGTTGCTGGATGGTGGAACTTGAGGGTTACAGTCTGGCTGCACTTGCTGCCTGAGTTTTCTGATTCTTGGTCTATAGGGATGTAAGGAGTCACAGGCCATGTTCTACCGCCGTGTTTTCCTCAATGAGGGCTGTGCCTTCTCAAATATGGGCTAAAACAAATCCTTACATTGCTTCTGTCAGGAATTCTGTTGCCAAAACAAGTACAGTAATATAAGCCATTTTTATATAAAAGAAAAGAATGTTTATTAGGATATTCTGGGGTGGAGGGGGCCAGAGGGACTACATACACTGTTGGGTTTGACCAAGAGGCAGACAGAAAATTCAAACATCACAGAACCTCTGTCAGAGTTCAAATAGAGAGCCGTGTCCTTCTATGCTTAGGTGATCCTCTGAAGCATGAAGCGAGGTCCGAACAGTGTGAAGAAGTGTGGGCAACCTGGAGAGATGTACAGCTGT
Source organism: Tokudaia tokunoshimensis (assembly GCA_036184795.1). NCBI lineage: Eukaryota > Metazoa > Chordata > Mammalia > Rodentia > Muridae > Tokudaia > Tokudaia tokunoshimensis. Next base: position 176,790,376 of record BTHU01000001.1, read on the forward strand.
CTTCAGGAGATCTGACGCTCAGCGAGGCAAGCGCCCCTTCCTCTGTGTGGAAAACCCTGGAAATGCAAGGTAGCGTGGATGCCCAAGGAACATGACCCTCTCCTAACCTGAGACTTCTTAACCAAGCCCACTCTTCTCACCCTGTGTCTGAATATATTCCCTGAATCAGAAGCTCTCTTCTGCATGAAACAGAACAGCAGCAGCTGAGACCTACCCTCAGGTTAGGAGGAAAAAATGCAACCCCACTGGAAAGTACAAGAGAAAACCCTGCACCCTAAATCCCACACAGCTTCTCAGCAGGAGCAGGATTAAACAGAGAAAATAATTTCAATATCAAGGGATAATGTGCACAAGACAGGAAACTCTTTCAAGCAGGCTGTGTGATGAGCAGTGTTTCGTGTCCCCTGGGTGACGGAGAAGAGAGAAAAGACAGATAATTAGGAAAGCTGCAAGGCTCTGGATTTTCAACTCTCTGAGGACATCAGCTCTTTCTGAATCCAGAAAATCACAGCAGAAGTGTTGGACTGCAGTAAGGCCGCAGCCAGAGAAGGCAGGGTGTTTGTGAGTCGCTTTTACAGTCTTTCTCTCCCTCTCCTTCTCCCTCTTTTTCCCGTCCCTCAGAAATGTTATTAGTTACACCTGAACAGTAAAAACCCAAATAAAACACAAACTTAGATCAAACACACTTCTCATGACTGGAAGATGATGCTGACGCTGGACCACACACCAAACAGCCCTTCCTGGGTGAGGAGGAGATGGAGAGAGAGATTGCCTTTACCTGTCCCTGCAACAGTCACCATAGAAACTGATCTAGTTTCTGGGGACAACTTTTTACTACTGTAAAAAAACAACCAACCAAAAACCACCAACAAAACAAAACCATCTGGGTTTCCTATAGTAGGGCATCCATTAAGTTTCCTGTTCTTCATCCCAGTTCACTTGAACCTTGGGGCCTGTGTTACATGTGGTGGACATTTGTGTTCCTTGTACACATTCAAAGTTTTGCTATTTATATGGGCCCTGATAAAGATTGTCTGTGAGATCGGGAGCGACAGCAGAGGGAAAGCGGTCTGAAAAATGCGTGAACATGATGATTGTGCGTGTGATGATATAATCATGAGACCCATGAACTATGATGATGTAATCACAAGGCCCATGAGCTATGATGATGTCATCATGAGACTCTCAGCTATGATGATGTCATCGTGAGACCCATGAGCTATGATGATGTCATCACGAGGCCCATGAGCTATGATGATGTCATCATGAGACCCATGAGCTATGATGATGTCATCACGAGGCCCATGAGCGATGATGATGTCATCATGAGGCCCATGAGCTATGATGTCATCATGAGACCCATTATTTTATATGCTAACTAAAACCATTTTAAAAGGAGTCCTGTTTTTGCTGTCCTCAGCCAAAGGAGCTCTAGAGTCCCTTCTTCCATAGCACCTAAGCTGGCTCAGACCACTGTGACCTCCCCACTGGCACACCTGTACAACCAAACTCATGGCCATTCGAGGCTCACACTGAGGACAGCTTTGCTGTGTCCAGACAGGGATGGAGGCATGTATCTTGGAGACCATGTCCATAGTCTGTGTATTATAAAGAGGGCATCAAACCTAAGGATTTCACCAATCAGAAAGACTTAATGGAGATTAAAATCTCTGTAGGCTCACTGGTCTGGCAGATGTTAATCTGTTGGGATTAGCTGGGACAGTCAGTCCCTCTGGGAATAGGTGTTTAAGTCTCAGTTCTTGGCAGGAGACATAGGTATCTGATCACCTTCCTAGATCCAGGGCACTCTCAATATCGTAATAGCCTACTGAAAATGTCATTCAAGGCCAGCACGGCAATGTGGCTGGACAGCTCTTTCATCCATGGGGCAGAATGAAGCCCTTTGGTGTGATTTTCAGGCAACTGGCATTGTAAAAGTACCTACTATGGGCTGTACCTACAAAGGAAGGCAATGAGCTGGGGGCAGTTGTTCAGAGCGAAACTGTCAGTCTCTGGTTAGGCTCCTGGCATCTTCTGTAAAATGAAAGTGGGCCGGGTAAGAAAGTTCCAGACTGTGAAGCGAGGAAACCCAGAGAATCCCTTCTACTGATGCTGGTGCTGAGCTTGGCAGCTGCCCTTGAGTAAAAACGAACTCCTCCTCGTGGCAATGGGACAAGACGCTGATACCAGCACCTGCCAGAGGCAGACAGCCCAAGTCACAGCTGCGTTGGTCAAATGAGCTTGGAGACAGACCTCAGGGGCTTCTGGGGCCTCGATGACTATCAGCAGGCTGCTGTACTCTGCAAGCAGTTTATTGGAACTGGGTTCATATGCCTTCCCCACCCCTCTGGGCTGGGTCTCAGGACTCATCAGAAGTGCAGGTGGCGTATCTAGATGATCAGCCATGCTGAGCTGCCTCTGGGACTATCAGAGGTTATCAAAGGGATCCCCCATGAGGGTACAGGAGGCAGGGTACCAAAGTGAAAAGGGGGGAATCTCAAAAGAGGGGTAGGGGAGTGCATGTCTGACTTGAGGCTTTCATCGCCTCGCCCCCCAAGACATGTCTTCTTCCACAAAATGGGTTTCTGATAGAATGTGGATGGATTTTAGCAGCACCGAGCCTAGACTGACGGGTGAATAGATGGGAGGGGGCTCCGTGATGTTCGCTGGCGTCAGAGGAAAGGGAGCCACCGAGGCCTCGGTAAGCAACAGGAAGATTAACAGAACCAACCGCATCTTAAGACCTCTCTCCTTGGAAAATCAGCATCCTGCAGGTACATGCCAGGGCACAGGCAGTTGCAACCCCATAGGAGTAAGGTCTCTGCAGTAAGACTACTAGAAATTCTGAGGTAACAGTTCTTCACAAAGTATCCCAGACAACAGACTTAAACTCGCTCAATAAGAAAAGCCATGTCAAGCTCAAGACCTGTCAGATAAGAGACGTGAGAGTCCTTGCTCGGCATAAGAGAGAAGAAATACAGCTTCTAGGGTTGTCCAGACACATCCCCTAGCGTTTTAACATTAGTTTCTAAAAGCAAAGCCCAGACACTAAGTCTAGTGCCCTCTCTGTAGAGGACCTCCTGCTATTTCAGGACATTGGTTTTTTTTTTTTTCTTTTTTTAGAAGAATGTCCCTATCAATAAGAAACATCGGCAGAGGGAGGAGGGACCCACTGTGACTCCTAATTGCACCTTGATTTTGCTTTGTTTCTCCAAGCCCTGTGAGCTCAGGGTAGCTGGGCCTCCTGGTGTCATGGGTGCCCAGACGACAGCAATTCATTTCCATCTGTTGCCACTGTCTATGGCCTTTCCTACAAAGATGGGTCTCTCATGGTCTCATTTGCTTAGGCAAAGAGCACAGCCAGGAGGACAGGGAGCAGGGGTGTGGATCAGCATCCGGAAGGCAGAACATGAGCTAATTTAAGCAACCCCCCCCCCCCGCTCCACACTTTGTTTCAAATAAGCTCTGCGTGTCTGACTATATGAATAAAAGCTTACATTCCAAACGATAGGTCCTCCGAGTCCACTATTTTGTAAGTAATAACTGAAGTGTGTTTATGTTGGAACCTAAGGAAATAATTTGCTAATTATTTACCCCCCCACTGCTTTTACATCTCTTTTTTTACACTCACTGATTCAAACATGCTTCCGTCCTTTCTCATTTCTCCAACTCAATAGACGGGGTGTTGGGGGGGGCATCTGATCTAGAGACAAGGAGGCTCATGGGAAATGTGGTGCAGCTGAGAATGACCAAGCCTTGGCGTACAGGCAAAGACATCCCTGTACAACACACCCATTATACTCAGGGCTCTGGAGGATCCTTGTGTTGGGATGAACTTGAAGCTGTAACTACTAAGACATTTCTGTTTAGCTACAAGATATGGAATTGCCTTAAAAATAACATGAAACCCACCCTCCAGTGACATCTAGACACAATTTGCTTTACTTGTTGAAAAACAACCTATGCCATCTTCAATGTCTACTTTTTTTATTTGAGGCTTGAAAAACAAAGTCAGATGTGGAAAAATAAACAGCCAGCATTCCGAACTCTATCTGTTGTGCACTTCTCCTCTCATGTGCTCTTAAAAAGACTCTCAAACACCATCTGCTCAAGGACATTCAAGGTCAAAGAGAATGAATGTGCTTCTGCTCAATGTAGTTCCGTCACCTTTTTCTCTCCCCGACGTAGGCTGGATTCCAAGTCACTGTGTGGACGCAACTGTACATTAGCAAAATCAACTTCGCAAAGGACTTTCTGTAAGGAACCCAACCTCAGCAGACAAAACCTGTGTTTGTGACCCGCTAAAGCTGAGGAGCAGGAAGTAGGGAATAACTTCCGCTCATGGGCGGGGCTCCAAGAGGAAGTCGAGTGCATGAAAGACTGCCATGCTTCCCTGTTCTAGTCTTGAGACAAGTGCTTTGTCGAGCACACAACATCAACCTAAGGCAAATGGAAGGCCTCTATGTGCTCGCCTTGGATTTGTAAGCCATCTCTGAATGTTGTGCCTAAAAGGGGCCCTTCCCTCTGTTTTATTTCATCAGCAACTTATTTTCAAATTGAGGATTTGGTAACTCTCATATGCTTTTATTACTGAAAGAAAACACAATTTTTACTGGTGACAGAGCTTTTCAAAGTTTAATTTGTATGTTGCCTATCTATGAGCTCTTGCTGAAGCTGCCCTTGTTAGCACAGGGCTCCTGTTTCCTCTCTGGTCCTCTGAAGCTAATTAACAGCAGCAGTATACTGCAGGGGTAATTGATAGCCTCATGGTAGATCACATCCAATCAGACCCTTATGCAATTAGTCCAGTGGAGATATATGCATATACCTTAATTAAAATAAAAATATGATAAGTAAGAGATATGTTCCCATTTATGACTGGCATTCTGTTTCGACACATCGAATATGTTTATTCAATGTATGAGTCTTCATGGAACTTCCCACTGATCAAGTACACTTGGATGTTGGATGCATTCCCCTCGAAAACATTGTGAAGAGAAAAAAAGGTTGCTACTTAATATTTTACATTGTTATTCATTAACATTTCAATATAAATGCACTTCAGACACCAAAGAGTCCCTCCCCGGGTTATTATCCCAAGGCAAATCTCAGAGAACAGTGCAGGTATCAGAAGACTGTGTACACCAGGGCTCCCTGCCCTGTGGGAGGGTGAGAAGCCCAATCGTATTTCCAGGGCTCAATGGACGGAAGATTCTCCTCTTCTTTATTCACTTTGCACGTAATATGGTTGCCAATATGCAACCATTAACAGATTCTGAACCTGACCATGGAAAGCAGTCTTTAGATATACGCTTAAGGGTCAGCCCAGGCAAGGAGGAGGACTCCAGGAGATGGTATGTGGCTAATAAGCCATATGTCTCTTCTCAAGTGTCCCCTCCTGTTTTGTGTATTTATGCCTAATCAGTTCACCTGTCCAGACCCCATGCTGGCCTTCTAGATCCATAACCTACCATTCCTTTTGTGTGGGACAGTCTGTAGTGAAGGTCACAGAGGAATATACAAGAGATGCTTGATGACCTTGAATCCAGACTGTTCTAAGTTGTGGTCAGGAGCAGAGATGATTCCATGTGCCCTGGCAGGGCTCAACTTTGAAAGAGAGGGAAGCATTTCTCCATCCCATCCCCTGTGGCCACCCAGTCCCAGTCAAAGCTGTCTCTGCCAGACAACATGAAAACCAATGTACTGGGGCTGTATCAACTGCCAGTGGCACTGTCCATCATGGCACCCTTTACAAGTATCTAACATTCCTTACTTACAGGCAGCCTTGATTTCAAGACAGATAAGACATGGGCTGGCTGCTCTATTTCCTCCTGCCTGTCCACAGAAATGTGATGCGGCTTTCTGCTAAAGCCCTGGGCTTCTTGGGGCCTGCTTTTGAGAGCTGTATCTATAAAGTTGATGCTGGAGCTAGTGTTACTGATGAAGAAGAAGGGCTGCGTGTACTAAACTGTCATTAAAACATGGTCTCAGCATTGGTGCTTTCAAAATGCAGAAAGCTAATAGCTGGAGAGTTAATAGTTGGTAACGCTTGTTCTACATGTGACCTCATAAGTGTAAGAAGCAGTAAGAGTTGATCTTCAGCTACATTCAGCTTCTCACTCAAGCAACGCTGAGGAGAGAGCCACTGAACAATCCGGGTTCTGTGCAAGGGCCACACCCACCCTCCTCTCCTGGTTCTCTAAATGACAGGTCCTACATTTGGATGTGACCAGGGATTTTGTTTTGTTTTGTTGGGGATCACAGGACGGTCTGTAGTACATAAACACTCCGTGGCGAGCATACAGAGATAGGTGAACATTAGTACAAGATAGAGTCTGCAAAGTCCACTCTTGAGGCCAACCTCCACTTGTCATCCATCCACACCAGGCTGCAGTCATGTCTTTAGAATTCAACACTATTAAATAAGATGTGGAAGAATTTTTATCAATAGCATCTCCTGCTCCTAGCCAGTAGAGAGAACAGGGTTCAAGCTGTTCAAACTATCATCTTCATTGCCATGATCACCACCACCACCACCACCACCACCACCATCATCACCATCAAAAACATATAAGCTCAGCTTGCTTTACAGTCCAGGTTACAAATGGTCCCCTTAAACCACACCATGCCCCAGAACCTTCTGAATTTGGGATTAGCCCTGTAGCAGTTCTTCAATAGAAGCCCATGAGGGCCACAAGAAGCTTTCTTAAAAATAACAAAAGAGTTCCAGCTGGGTGAAACTGCTTCTCAACTGAGCTTTTAAAACTGGATTTTCAGATATACAAGAGGACAGGGAGAGAATACTTGGTTTTCTTTTGTCTTCCATACTGTTTTCCTGGATGCAGCTATGATGCTTCTGCCAGCAATATAGACAATAGGGCAGCCAGAGTGGTGGGCACCATCGCGGGCAGTGAGCTCAGACCACAGCTGGGAGGGGCAGCCATCGATTTTGTGGTTATGTGGCTGGAGGCACCAGCGAGACCATCCTTTCCGTAATCATTCTGTAAGAAAGAATGTTTTCATTATCACCCACAGCACGTGCCCACTACGTCATGCTGGATTTTACCCATGTTCTCTGCCCCTACTTCCCTCTCCCTAATGGCCAGCTCCCTCTCAAACATCTGGCCTGAGAGTCAACCACTGAGATTGAACTGGCTACATTTTAGTTTTATAAGACAGGACACCATGGACTTTGGGTAAGATGTGGATCCTTCGGATCAACTGCTGGCCAATGCTTGCTGCTTGATCCTTCATACATTCTTTCTTATGGGAAATGTTTAAACCCAGGAGTCACTGCCTTTATGTCTTTTTCTAGACTCCTTACATCTATGACCTCCCAACTTCCTTCTGACTCTTCCCCACTGGGCAAGCAAGGCTGGGAGAACTGTCTGGGGAAGTGTAGCCCAGATGGATGGATCAGAATGAATATCAGAGACAGGTTGCCAGAGCCTTTTTCTGAATCCCTAACCAACTCACAAGAGGTTTCATAGACTCTCAGAGTTTCCTAGCATGGAACAATGGGCTTAGAGCTGAGGCTGACTTTCTGGTAAAGATCACGGTTATGCATTTAGTTCTAACTTTGCAGCGAATCTTAACTCTGCACTTTCCTCCAAAGGCAGGTCAATACGGAGACTGATGAGAACTTTTCTGCATCCAAGACTTTATTGGTCTTCAAATATTATATATTATATACCCGTTTCCAAAGCTTATGTCCCTATAAAGAAACACAAAAAGAAATGCCACTTACATCAGAAAGACAGAGATGTGTGCTGCCCGACACATTGGACTTCAGCTTCTGTGCCTGAAGGGAGACAAAAGAGGAAAAAAAAAGCACTCAGATATAATAGGGAAGAGTAATTAATTATGATCCATTAATCAACAGTCTAGGGCAGGGCCAGATGATAAATATATGAGCCACAACGGTGAGTCCCATCCGTGTAATTTACAACATTCAAGTGGCTGCCTAATGACGAGGTAGCAGGTAAGGTTAATTTTAATTATATATTTTATTTAACCAACTGTATTACCATTTGAACATGGAATCAATATAAGAAATTAATGAGATATTTGGCATTCTTTCTTCCCAGGTCTTCAAAATACACTCCCTGACCCTGCAGGTCTCTGTTCAGGGATGCCCTAATTCAGAGCTCAGCGGCCACCTGTCACTGGTAGCTGGCTGAGGGATGGCGCAGGCAGGGCTGGGACACTGAAGGAAGAGCTTTGAAGTGGTGACTCTTTTATCTTCCTGGGTGTTAATTTGGAGAAAGTGCTACTTAAAAACATCATGACACACACAACTGCATATTAGTAATATAGAGACCCCTGGAAACCCTTTCCTTTGCTGATTTGGCCGACTCCCTGCTCCGGTCAACAAATAGCAAGGAGCTCTTAATGTTTCCTAACATTAAGGGTGTGGGGATAGGGAAACTGAAAGAATTCAGTCCCTGGGCTCATGGGGCTTCTTGTTTCCTGGCAAATAATTTCATGTTTGGAGTCAGAGCCTCTCAGATGGATACCCTCCAGGAAGCATATAGCCCTACAGACCCTGTGGTGGTTTGAGTAAGAATGGCCCCCATAGTCTCATGTCTTTGAATGTTTGGTTCCTAGATGGTGAACTGTTTAGGAAGGGATTAGGTGGTGTGGCCTTGTTGGAGGAGGTGTGTCAGTGGAGGTGGGCTTTGAGGTTTCAAAAGCCCACATCAGAACACTCTCTGACTCTCTCTCTCTGTCTCTGTCTCTCTCTGTCTCTGTTTCTCTCTGTCTCTCTCTGTCTCTGTCTCTCTGTCTCTGTCTGTCTGTCTGTCTGTCTCTCTGTCTCGGTCTGTCTGTCTGTCTGTCTGTCTCTCTCTCTCTCTGAAGATCAGGATGTGAAGTTTTCAGTAACTGCTCCAGTGCCTTACCTGCCTGCTTTGGTCATGTTAACTCTTCAGAGCAATAGAACAGTAACTAAGAGACCCCAAAATTCAAAATCTGACTCTGAGGTGGTTGCAAGAAGCTGATCAGTGAAGGCCTAAAGCTCTTTTCTTCTTAGTTGGACCAACTCCGCCATGGGGATTCTGCTTGAGGATTCAGTGGAAGGGGCATTTCCATTACTCAGACATTTGCAATAAACAGATCTTGAAAGCTACCCAGTCAGTACAACACGGACAATTTAAGACCAGAGAAGTTAAATGGCTGATGTGCTTATAAACTAGGATGTAACCAAGGCTCCGCAGTGCTATGAAAATACACTCTTTCCTGGGTCACAGTCTTTCTTCAGTCTCGGCCCTTCCCAAAATCCACATAAGGAACGCTTCCCATGACACCCACCCTCAACCCTAACACAGCAGCCTTCGACCCCAATGGGAAGCTTGTTTGTCAGAAAGGCAAGCCCTGGGAAATAGTTATCACCTTTGAGTTGAGGAGGCACCGGGGCAACCAGCAATGAGGGCATGACATTAGCAGGCTGCCTGCATACTACGAGCCGCCGTGACTCACGGGAGACACACGAGGCTAAAACGACAGCAGGCTCACCCGAGGAGTAATTTGTTGACCATAATGCTACTGGGAAGGCATCATAATCTTTACCTACATTTGCATATGCCGGCAGTGAATATGAAGTAGAAACCTTTAAGCAGGCTTCAAGAACAAGACACTGTGAAGCATCCCCGGGCTGTTCAAAGGTCACTAAATGTTATGTATAAGAAGATCAGAGGGGAAATTGGGAGCGGAATTACGCTTACTCAGAAGCCTACTTTTAATCTATAATAATAGGAAGCCTGATCCGCTGCTCTGCTACCTATGGAGAGTAATGTGGTAGAACACCAAGTTTTATTCCTAGTCAAGTCTGGAATTGTGCCCAGACACCCAAATGGCCCTGAAACATTCCATTCTGCTTTTGCTTCATTAGACCATAAGATACAAAGACAAAATCCCCACTGAGGGACTATGCATAACTAATCCACTCACTGACTGGTTTGGGGATGGAGAAGGACCTCTGGGGCTGGGCCTTAAGCTTTTTCTATAGTGTGGTTATAGCAAAACAGCACCCGAGGGGACCGCTGCAGCCCTCCCCAAGAGTTCACAGCAGGGTGCCATCCTCTCCCTGTCACCTGACAAGCACCAGTGAGCCCGGGATTTGCTCAGTGTACTTGTAATCTATGGTTCTGTCACTGTATCCCTGTCACCGTGGAACCCGGGACAGCCTGAGGAAACTGGTTAAATAATTACAATGGGACTTCCAGCGGCTAATCAGAAAGGGCTGCTGTCTTCCCAGGTGTCCTCATAGATTTCCATGCACATGGGTAGACTTCTATTCCCCATCACTGAGGACCCACACTAAATAAAATGTTTCTAAACTCTCCAACAGGTCAACATGCCCATACCTAAACTGCCAGCTCATGTCTTTACTCAGAGAATGGAGGAAGTGATTGTTTATTGGCTCTGGAAAACACACTCAGAGCATCCTCAATGCAGTACCACGTAGGGGCTCCTGTTCCTAAAACAGCATCCTATGTACCTCTCTAACAGCCTGTAGCCTGGAGGACCATCCAGGCGGGCATACCTACACACAATGCTGAATCGAAGGGAGAATATGCTGCCCAACTTAGAGAGGCTTCCCATGGTAGCCTTACCAGGGCCCACACTAAGAGGCTTGGCCTTCCGCAGGCCAAGGCAGGTCTATAAGCCCCACCTTCAGAAAACACTTAGCAAGCTTCCTGTAGAGAGAACTGGTACTGAGGATGTCACCAGGAGTGTGAGCAACGTAAACACAGAAGTATTGCTGGATCTACCCAATCCCAGTAGGGGACACACTGTAAGGTGTGTGGCCCTGATAAGAGGATGAAGGCAGCTGGTTCTTGAGCAATAAAATTGAAGGATTTCACACAGATGAGAGATGTTTTAAATCCCTCACTGATAAGATACAGGCCAAAGGGTCCATGAAGATCCTGGAATTAGCTACAGACCAAGTGCTGTCTAGTACCCATGTCACCTGTGATCGACAGGCAGAACGGGGCTCACAGGTGTGAACAGTGGCTGGCTGCAAGCTTAGGAATCATGTATTCAGCACGAGTCCCAATGACCTATGAGGAACAGAAACATACTACTGCAGACCCAGAGCCTCCTTAAGAAAATATGGGCCTTAAAGTCCATTCTACAAGCCCCAGTGTACTGACTGGTTTTGTGTGTTGACTTGACACAGGCTGGAGTTATCACAGAGAAAGGAGCCTCCCTTGAGGAAATGCCTCCATGAGATCCAGCTGTGGGGTATTTTCTCAATTAGTGATCAAGGGGGGAGGGCCCCTTGTGGGTGGTGCCATCCCTGGGCTGGTAGTCTTGGGATCTATAAGAGAGCAGGCTGAGCAAGCCAGGGGAAGCAAGTCAGTAAGGAACATCCCTCCATGGCCTCTGCATCAGCTCCTGCTTCCTGACCTGCTTGAGTTCCAGTCCTGACTTCCTTTGGTGATGAACAACAATGTGGAAGTGTAAGCTGAATAAACCCTTTCCTCCCCAACTTGCTTCTTGGTCATGATGTTTGTGCAGGAATATTAACCCTGACTAAGACACCCAGAAACCTGTTATTTTACCCTGAATGTTTTAAAAAGACATCATTAAACAATGTCTTGCTAGTCAGTTGTGATAAATTCAAATGTAAAATGTCAGGGCAATCCCCGTTTCAACAACTGTTGAGTGATTGCCGAGTATTTACACACACACACACACACACACACACACACACACACACCCCACATGCACATATACACACACATATCCAACACACAGACTCACATACACACACCACACAAACATGCACACACCACACACACACAGACACACCACTCAGACACACTACACACAGATACACACACAGACACACACCCAAACTCACATATACACACACATCCAACACTCATACAGGCTTGCATACAAACACATACCACACATACAACACACACACACAGACAGACACACACAGACACACACAGACACACCACACACACAGACATACACACTACACACAGAGATACACACACAGACACCCTCCCACACTCACATATACACACATCCAACACTCATACAGACACACAGACACAACACACACACATACACAGATACACCCCACACACACAGACACTCCTCCCACACACTCACATATACACATGCACACCACACACAGAGACACACACACACACATCCAACACACACACATCCAACGCTCACATAGACTCACATATACACACACACTACACAAACATGCACATACCATACACACACACACACACACACACACACACACACACACACACACACACCCCTCCTGAGACTTGACAGAGTAAACTAAAAGCTCAAAAGTGGAAAAGCAGCTGCCATCAGCAAAAGGTAAACTTGTAAAGCCAAGGTTCATAAAGATAAGCTGGCATGGGTGTGAGGGTCTGCTGTGGTCCCCTGCTACCTGATAACCATGGGACACACAGTCACCCGACTTGGGGCTCAGGCACCGACATGGTCATTGACCTAGCACTCACTGGTTTTAAAATAGGATATCTCTAAAGAAAGAAAGAAAAGGAAAGTCTATTCTGTTTTTGTAACAGTTAATTTGAACAATTATTACAGTAGGCTGAAAAATGAATTACTTACTGTCCTTTATGAAAGCATGCTTCCTATCAGTTAATTCCTGGTCCTGTGGTTTGGGTGAAGACTCCTGACTCGGCTTTGTGTGAAATGTCAAGATGCAGTACCTTGCGGCTTTCATCGCAAGGGTTAAGAGAGGCAAGCGGATACTGCGAGAGCCACATTCTAGAAAACCACAGCCCAGAAACTTGCCCTTTAGAGTCTCTATAAGCTTTGTCCCTCTAGCAGCTGTTACAAAATTGTCCCTGGTGGTAATCAACAAGTCCAGGCTTGTCACATAATAGGATTTCCAGGGTTCCGCCAGACCTCACCAGACCCTGGCACCAGAGGGTTAATAAATGCATTAGATGCTGTTAACCTCTGGTACCTGGAGTCAGAGCGGCCTCTCTGCCTTTTACCCGGCTGTCAGCATTTGCAAAGCCAGTCTCAGTGCCAACAACACTCTAATGCAGAGTGCACTGGCACACGTGTAATTTATAGCTGGCAGCGGAGTCCCCACCTGCTTCTGCCCACAGTAGGCTCTGCAGGACCTTGGGGACAGCTCGGGCTTGTGAGCAGCCTACCTGGCCTGTTTACGGAATTGGAGACTTAAAATCATGCCCATGCAGAGCCTGGCCTTTTCTGCCCCAGGACTCCATCTCTGCAGAGAAGCCAGTGTGGAGAAGCCAGTGTTTAATCTCGGGTTTTTAGGCAGCTGTCAGTCAGCAGGGCATGGAACCTTTCTCTGTTCTCCTCCATGCAGGAGAAAGCCGTCAGTCAGTCAGTCCGTTCTCTGCTCTGACTCCAGGAAAGAAAACCAGAAGAAGTTCCCAATCCAATAGCTTCCAATCTGCCCAGGCTACAGCCAAAGAGTCATAATTAATGTGCTCTGGTTCCTTTCTCCCTGGCTTTACTGATTAGAGAGATTTGCTATATTAGGGACCTGTTGGCTTAATGACAGAATACAAGCAATAAACAGAGAAGCACACAGGCTGTAAAACACAATCAACTCTGCTCTCCCTAAGTACCTGGCTGTATCTATTACACTTGTCAATACCAGCTCATTAGCATAGGAGCCTCTTCTGCAACATCAATGGGACTCTGGCTGGGGGATGAGGTCTTTCTGAAGTAGGGGAGACCTGAAAGTCCAAGTTTAAATATACATGTTTGACTTTCTCCTGTGAAGCCAAATGGACAGAGAAGGGTGTGTGCCTAATCCCAAGAGAAACTAAGCAGGCTAACTTGCTACACAGGCCCCATTTCTCAGATGGTACTCGAAGCACAGACTCACCTGACAATGTGCATTTACGGTTAGTACTTGTTACATAACGAGTCTACTGTGTACTTGATTTGCATCTGCCCAAGTAACTTCTGCACGTAAAAAGAAAACAGAGGAAAGCAACAGCCTGGGGGAGCGTCCCGGCTAGGCTTTGAGCTACGGGGCTCTCACACCTCTCACACCCTGCAGCTCTTGGACTCTGCAGTTTTCGGATTTTTGCTTCTGACTTTTGAGAGAACCGGAGAGGTTTTGATTGCCAATCTGGTCACAAGCAGTTGGCCAGCCTTTCTGACATCTGTCTCACTGTCTATTTTAAAACTCACCTTCCCTACGAACTTGGTAACAACTGCACACAGCCACTGGCCTGAATAATTTGCAGTAATGTCGGCTTTGCAAAACAAGTGAACACATAAATAAGGCCTGCTCAGAGCCTCTGGGGTTGGCCGTTTGTCTTCTGGAGCCCGTGCTTAACAGGGAAGGGACCCGTTTCCTTCCAGCTCAGTTCTGTCAGGAAGAAGGAAGAGGTTGAGAAGTGAGGCCGGTGGACTAGGAGCCTCCTTTTAAAGGGTTAACTATGGTCGTGTTTATCATTTCTACCATGGAGACTGCACAGCTCCATGGTAGTCCTCTTGTCCCGGAACACATTTCAGTGTTGCCTGAGCCTTAGCCGAAGGCTCTCATTGTGAGAAGCGCTTAGAAGGCCTGGGAAGTGGTTCTCACTCAGTACTGGTTCCCAAAGACCTAGCACAGACTCCTGAAGACCCAGGGCAGCAGGCTTTATCAGCTGCACAAGCCAAGCCTGGTGATAAGGCTGGGTGAGGAACATGAATGGAGGTGACTCCTTACCTGGAGCAGGCCTGACTCAGACACAGTATATATACTGTGTTTAGATGAGGCTGGAGGGTTGTCTCAGCCGTTAAGAGAATGTACTGTTCTCACTGAGGGCCTGAGCTGTGTTCCCAGAACCCATACACGATGGCCTGAAACGCAACCCTGGAAAATCCTCCAGGCCCCAGCACTTAGGTTTTAACAGAGTTGGATACACCTGTCATAGATGAGCTTCCCCTTTCTCTTCTCTGGTCAAGGATGAGACTTTGTGCTTTAGGTGAACTCTGACTTAGGCTGGCATCAGAACCTAAAGACCCTCCAGACGTCGGACCTTGTTTCTGGTCAGCTTTAAGGCTGTGGTACACTGTACAAGTCCAACTTCCTTTTAGTTCACCCGGACTCCATATTGGAAGCCTTGTCGTTAGAATGAATCTCGCCATAGTTCAGAAGTTGGTCCTGCTGCTGGCTAGATTGGTAAAGTACGGTAAACAGCACACAGGCTGGGAAATGCACGTGTGCATACGTATGCATGTGAGCATGCACGTGTGTACTGTGCGTGCGCATGTGCTTGACATTAGGTTAGCTGCTTTCCATCTTATTTCTTGCAACAGAGTCTCTCGCTGCACTTGAAAATCATCAGTTCAGTGGGACTGGCTGGTCAGAAAGCTCTGGGAATGGGCCAGTCTCCCCTCCCCCTCCTCCATCCCCCATTACTGAGGTTAAAGAGACAGGCCACTGGCTTTTAAATGAGTGTTAGGGATCCAGGCCTTCATAGTGGGTATCAAGTACATTACCTACTGAGCCATCTCTCCAGTCCTATGAAGTTCTTAGAAAGTTGCTAGTGACACTGCCTCTCTTCTCTGGACAGAGACAAGACACTGTCATTGGAATTGAGTAATAGAAAATGCAAACTCTGAGGCTAACTCAGCTTCCATGAACATTATATGAAAAGAAGTGCTTCACGATCATCCTGAAGATTTTAAAAACGGATGGCATGAAAGAAACACGAGAGAGACATATATCCAGGAAGACATGTCAACACTCCCCATTAGCTGAGCCATCCCTTGGGCCTCTCCATCAGTCTCCTACACATGAAAGGATGCTCAAAGCCCACGGTTGTAATTCAATGCTAATGGCATGATGGCGAGACGCAGCATGTAGACCTCGGTCTGAAGCTCCACGGGAGGCCTTAGCAGGGCTTTCTTCTTGGTTTTAAAGTTCCACACGATCATCTTATGTCTGTTTTGCTTTTCCCCATGTTAGGGCAACCATGGGTTGCAAAACAGACCACAGAACTTTGTGTTTTCATTCACTGTTAGCTCACTTGATTAGTAAAATATTCAGACAAAAAAGCAATTATGAGCGGCGGTTTAGGTAATTACGCTCAATTAACAATGATGCTAAACAAACAATGTGTGAAAGATATTTTGGTGCAAGGGGGAAAGGGGTGTCTGCCTGGGGAGGGAAGCCCCATGCAGCGCAAACATTTCCAACAATTGTAGAAGGCAAGAAGGAGGGATGGTTCTCAAACTAAACATCTATTTTCTAAACATATGCAGCTGGAAATGCAAATCCGTAAGAGCAATGGAAAGATTCATAGCTATCCCCGATGGAAAGTGCATGCCGCCTGTCTCGCCGGACATACATCCTCATCGAATCGCAGGATATTTATTAAGCCTCTCATTCTCTGGTGCATTTATGTGCAGCGGAGTGCAGACCCATAACGGTCTTATGACTTACGGTGCTAAGTAGGGTTTGATATAAAAAAAATTAATTAAAAAATATCTACTGTCTCAAGACCAAAGAGGCAGACACTTCACTTACACCCTCTGTTTAGAAGAAGATGCATGCTTAGTGCTGCAAAATTAATGATAGATGAATAAGATAAATCCGATTTTTTAATTTTTTTAAAATTATTGCACTTCAGCAGAGAAAAAATATTCCAGAAAATACAGGAAAACAAAGTAGCCTAAAATGATGACGGCTGTGATTGTTCCTATCGCTAAGAACCTCCACCAAGAGTCTACCTGCAATTACCTGTTGTGGGTGGGTTGGACACGGGGGTTCAGAGAGGTTGTTTCTACAGCCTGGACTGGCCACATAGAAATCTGAACACACTTTCTTGGACCTCAACACCCTTGAATATTGGCTCCAGGTCAGACCCCTGCCTGTCGGTTCAAACAATCCTTCTGTGAAACCTTAGAAGTGCATCTTTCCTGCTGACAGATCAAGACAATTACTTCAGGTGCAATAATGATTGGGGTCCCACAGCCAACAGGGACAGAGCTAACTCAGGTAGGGACAGAGCATAAAGGGGGACCTCCCAATCCTGAATCCAAATACCAGGAACAGTGCTTGCAAACATGGCCACTTGGAGAAGCCAAAGATCAGGAGAGATCGAGCGGCTTTTGCTCTCTTAAGGGCCTATGGAGTAACTGCCTTGCATCAAATCTGAGGTCCCTGCTATTGAGAGGCAGACAGAACAACATCCATTTGGGGGGGGGACTCCTTTATATCTGTCAGCGCCCAATTTCCAGGTTACCCTCTAGATAGTGTCCTCCGTAAAATGGCTCCTGTAGGGCCTGAATTAAGAGAGGCAATGGAGAGGGAACACAGAGGTTCAGAGCAGATTTCTCCATAGCGAGTCCCACGGTTCCAGCTCTGTGCAGCCTATTATTCAGGGAGGTGCAGTTGGTTAGAAGTCCAAAGGATAAAAGGTCAGTAGGGAATTCAAGAAATTGGATTTATTTATAGTATGTGACCTAAGTGTGCTCAGAGGTATTCTCGTAGGTTACTCGGAACAAGAGAGCATATTTATAGTCACGATAAGGCAGACGTCCTATTGCTTTTTATTAAGCATGGTTATTACACAGCAATTGGGTTAAGCAATTGTCCAAAGCTGAATTACTGTCCTTCTGATGGGCTTGGCCACATTGCCCTGTGGACCACAGGACCAGGTAGACTAATGGTTCTTTCCTGAATGTAACATGGGGGTCTTCCAGATCCCACCTCGGTTTTTGAGATGAGTGGTTTTAAACAATGCTAAGGAGAAGACACAGTAAACATGTGAACATAAAATTGGCTCAACCCGAGGCCACGTCTACAGCGAGCAGACCTGCTTCTAAAGTTCAACTTCACTTTCCAGATGAATCTTGGTGTCCCATCGGCATGGACTCCTCCTAGCTCATGGTTAACAGGGGGCTGCTCAGGAAGAGAAAACAGCCACAGAAAACCTCACTGGAGCTGGGAGATTCGGATCTGTTTAATTATCCCAACCCTCCTAGGCAGTGAGGCTCTCCATGCCCACAGGAGAGATGACAAATCTGAATCAATGAGATCAAAAGACTCTTCATTTTGGTCTGTGGGACACTCTGATTTCACTGTAGAGGCCCCTTTAGGATCATCTTCCCAAGGATGACCCCAACACACAACCGCCTTTGTCTTACAAAAGCACCTTGGAGAGCGAACATCTCCCTATTGCTTGCATGATCCTTTGCCAGTCCTCAGCACATTCGTTGCTTAAGAGAAATTTGCTTAAAATGTATTACAGAGGGGCTGGAGAGATGGCTCAGCAGTTAAGAGCACTGACTGCTCTTCCAAAGGTCCTGAGTTCAACTCCCAGCAACCACATGGTGGCTCACAATCATCCATAGTGAGATCTGACGCACACCATCTTCTGGTGTGCCTGAAGACAGTAACGATGTACTCATATACATAGAATAAATTTTTTTTTAATAAAAGTTACAGAGACAGGAGGGATTGCTCAGTGGTTACAAGAATACTCACTACCCTTTCAGAGGATCTGGATTGGATTCTAAAACCTGCATGAAGGCTCATAACTATCTATAAACTCCAGTACCAGGAGATCAAACCCCTATAGGCATAGCAAGCACATGGTACACAGGCATACAGGCAGGCAAAACACCCAAGACGCATTTCAGTCTTCAGGAAAATGAATGGAAGTGTTGCCCCAAGTCTCCACAGGATCACTAAGCACAGCTATCTAACCCCATTGTAAACCCAAACAGTAATAATCTACTACCCCAGATACCTTCTGGTAAGTACCATTTCTATGAAACACTGACAGGGATCTGAAGCAGAAGTAGTCAGCCCAAGGGCCCTGCTACTGAACTTCTGCCTGGTGTGTCCCACAAGACCCTGTTTGTGAACCTGGCCTAGAGTTGCATACGGTATTAATGCTGGTTGTTCAATGACCTACCCATGCCATATTTTAAAAATATAGCAGCAGCATACACTACAGTTTCAGTGACAAAATGAGATACTGCCTTGCCCTCCATGCTATAGTGCTAACATTTTTATAACTCATAATGATAACATATAATTAAATTATTATAATGTAAGGCTCCCACATTTGCCACTCACTTTACAGAACAGTGAAGAACAAGCTATTTGTGAGTGTTAATAAGAGACTCTGCGATCAAGGAGAAGTCTGTGAAAAGGGAAATACTTCTGAAGAGAAGCAATTTATTACCTGCTCAGCTGAGGCTCTCTGGCCTGGCTGGTTCTCCTCCCCCTGTGCTCACTCAACAAATAGATTTATTCTATTTGCAGGAGATTAGGGATAAAAGAGGGGAGAGAAAGAGAGAAACTGTAACCCAGAGTTACTGCACTCTGTGTGCGTAATTGGGAAGGCATCTAGGTGAGAAAAATAGGTCTTTGTTGAAAGGGGAAGGGGACATCTGGGTTCATTAAAGGTGTGCAGTAGATTCTGATAAAAGCTATTTTTCTAAGTCATTAAATTGGTTTTAAGGAACTTTACATCCTCCTTCATTTGAACAATTATTAAACTATAAAACAGAATCGCACAATTGCAAAAACTGTAATCTGAAATTTTACAGCCAGCTATAAAATGCTGTATTATTAACTATACTGAAGACGCTAAAACCCATTACAACTTTTTAAATGAATTACAAAAACCCTTTACTGCTGACGAAATAATCTTAAATTACAACATTATGTATTCTAACAATATGCTGAACCTAAGCTTGCTACAATACAAACATGCCAATCACAAAGAAATCGTTACCTGAATTAAGTTTTTACAAGCCCACAGTCTGATAACAGCTGCTGCCTGGAGGCAGCCCAGCACCTGATCTGCAAGCAGGGGCACCTTGTCTTCTACACAGGTGTGGCTTCCAATGTCCCTTCCAGGAACCAGAGCCTCAGAGGTTAAAGGCTCCGCAAGTGACACTTACTAGGACCGCAGGGACTCAGGCAAGGATTGTGATGCCCTTAATATTGTCCCATAACAGAGGTCCATCCATCCTTCCTTCTTTCTTCTCCCTCCCCAACTCCTCCTTCCTTTGATTCCAACTGCTTAGTTACTGGGACTTTTGCACGAGCGCTGTTTATCATGTAGGGGGTACGAATCTTTCCCTACCAGGAAGCCTGGCCTCAAGTTTCAGTTCCCATTTGAGGGAGTTTGTTACAGCCTGCTTGCTTCCTTGGCCATTTGGGCTTTACACACACAAATCAAACACCATTTAGGGTCTCTGGTTTGTTCGGCAGCCTTAAATAGAGTATCACCCGGTTTTTGAGTTCTGAATTCAAGCGCTCTCTTGGTCCAAGGACTTTGAAAACACTCTATAAAGCAGCTATGTCAGAAAGCATTTTTATGATAACCTCTTTCCTCCCAGGGCTAACTGGGTTGATTCTGGGACTCCGCTTCCTCTGAGCTCTTCTGCTGACACCTGGAAAGAGGAAGATCAAGTGCAACCATCCTGGCAGCCTCCTTGCTGTGAGGACCTGGGCGCATCATGTAGGCCCTGGAACCACTTGTCAACTTGGTCTACAGGGATGCCACAAGTCCTCTTGGGAGTCAAGACATCAAGACATTGTCAAACCCCTTTCCTCCTCAAGCTGTCTCAGCAGCACCAGGGTTACAACATGAGAACTGGAGGAGAGACCTCCAATCCCTATCATTGCCCGAACCCCACATTTGGAAATTATGATTTTCCCAAAACAGCACTTGCCCACAAGTAGGACCTGCCATTGGCACCACAGGTGATACCAACCTTAGACTTCAGCGCTTTTCTTACCATTCAGGGATGTGCAGGGGTCCACGGCCCTCTGGGACCCTACTGTACTTTCTTCCAAGACCATGGGCCAGGCGCCTATGATCCTAGGATCACGTCATAGCTCCCAGATCAGGGGAATGAGCTCACTCTGGGCACATGAGCATCATGGGAAATGTTGGATATACCCAAGACTTAAACACACACACACACACACACACACACACACACACACACAAAGAAAAACAGGACAAAAATGACACTGAGCTGTAGAAGGCAGGCTGCCTTCCACAGAAATAACAGAACACCTTCAAAGATGGAAACCTCGTATGAAGGTTAATATTGTCAACTTCTCAGATTTACATAGGGGACAGATCTCTGGGTATACCTGTGAGGGCTCATCTGTATTGGGTTAAGATCCCGGGCATGTCTGTGAAGGGTCCTTTAGATCAGGTTAACTGAGGTGGAAAGAGCCACTTTAATTGTGGGCAACACCATCCTGTGGGCTGGGACCGGATAAAGAGAGTGTGAGGCAAGCACTAACATTCACCCTGGCTGCTGTGTGACCAGCTGCCTTGGGTTCCTGCTACCATACCCCCCTCTCCAGGATGGACTGTGTCCCCCCATCAGTAAACAAACCCTCCCTCCTGAACTAGCTTCTTGTCAGGTGTTTTTGTCATAGCAAAGAGGAACATAAGACACTGATGTCACCAATACTGCATGTCCCAAGGTTACTGCCTTAAAGACAAGGCCTTAGTGTCCAGGAATCAAGAACTTTATGAAGGACACAACACAGGCAGCTCTTTCCCACAGTGTCTTAGTTAGGGTTTTTACTGCTATGATCAGACACCATGACCAAGGGCATTATTTAATTGGGGCTGGCTTACAGGTTCAGAGGTTCAGTCCATTATCATCAAGGAGGAAACATGGCAGCATCCAGGCAGGCATGGTGCAGGAGGAGCTGAGAGTTCTACATCTTCATCTGAAGGCTGCTAACAGAATACTCACTTCCAGGCAGCTAGGATAAGAGTCTTAAAGCCCATACCCACAGTGACACACCTACTCCAACAGGGTCACACCTTCTAATAATGCCATGCCCTTGGCCTAGCATATACAAACCATCATATGCAACTTTAAGATGTCCTTAACCCCAACTCTTCTGAAACTCTCATTCTCCAGTCCATCCTATTTAGATCTGGGAGCATTCCAATCATCCACTGTACCCTACGTTGAAAGTTGCCTCTGAAATGTCCTCTACAGGGTACTTACCATGTGCTGCAGGGTCACAAAAATTACTTGGAAGAAAGTACAATGAGGTCCCAGAGGGTCATGGACCCCTGCACATCCCTGAATGGTAAGAAAGCCCTCAAACCTAAGGTTGGCTCTGCAATGCCAACGGCAGGTCCTACTTGGGTGCAAGTGCTGTTTTGGCAAAATCATAATTTCCAAATGTGGGGTTTGGGCAGTGATAGGGATTGGAGGTCTTTCCTCCAGTTCTCACATTGTGACCCTGGTACTGCGGAGACAGCTTGAGAAAGAAAGGAGTTTGGCAAGTGACCACACTGATGAGTTCTGAGGCGTGACCCCAAGGTGAGACGTATGCCTTTCTTATGAGGACACAGCGAGAAGGCAGCCATCTCAGAAGGAAGTCTTCACTGGGAACTCAATCACCTCTGCCTGAATTGGGAACCTGATGTTTGTTGCTTATGCCCTTTTGGCAGCATTTTGTACACTATCTCACACAGTCTAGGATCAGCAGCAGCCACAGCCCCCACGTTCATTATTGCTTACACCACAAAGGGGATCCCTACCACACAGGCTGGGGGATGGGGTAGGGTAAGGAGATTTTGAGACAGTCTTCTTGTTGGGTAGTGATTCTGAGCAAAGGTTAGTTTTATCCTACAAGGGGATATTCGGCAAGCCTGGGGATACTTTAGGTTGTTATAATGGGGAAAAGGGTGCTTCTGAAATGATACTAAATATCATACAATGCCAGGACATCCCTAACAATTATTCAGACCAAAATACCTAGAGTAACTAACCCAGGAGAACTGACTCATTCACAGCCATGAGGTTCTTAAATAATTTTGAATAAAATTTTTCACGTTACTAAATATCATACAATGCCAGGACATCCCTAACAATTATTCAGACCAAAATACCTAGAGTAACTAACCCAGGAGAACTGACTAACTCACAGCCATGAGGTTCTTAAATAATTTTGAATAAAATTCTTCACGTTACCCTAGGGATGTGCAGCTCACGTCCAGCAAAGAATTCCAGGAGAAATGCTGATGTCCTGTGAAGTATAGGACTCGAAGCTATGACACGGTCTCATCTTTTCCTGTCAATTATTGAGTTTATCCAAACAAAGCTGCACAGGCCACCAAAATTAGAATGCCCCCAGGAATCAGCAGTGCCTGACCCTCTGGAGCAGTTCATTTTAGTAAGGGTGGGAAGAAGGCAGTCAAGGACTTCTGTGTTGACAGTGTTACACATTGACAAGTGTTGACAGTTCCCTGAAACCACTTATAACCAGTGGGAACTCTCACAGTTTAAACTCTGAGGTTATCACAGCTCTGAGTAAGTCATAAAGACAGAATACAGCATATCCTATTAATAAATACTACAGGAGGATCTCCCATCATCTTGTCCACCTCACAAATAAAGAAACTGAGGCAGAGAGGATAAGAAATCCGCCCTGGTTTTCATGGATAGAAGACACTGAAGGGAGCCCAGGCTCATTTTCAACTCCAGTTCTCTATACGAAGTTTGGCAAGTCTGTAGCTCTGCTTTAGAACAATCCACTGATGCAGTATTTTTGCCTAAGAAAGGATTTGATTGGCTTTGTTCCTCTAGATCTTCACAATTTCTTGACAGTGCTTTTGCTCATTAGCCCCATGGACGATATCTGAGCGTGTGGTGATGAGATACTTCAAGATGAATGCTGGTCACCAGAAAAGCCAACCTTGGGTTCTTGGGGTGGAGCTTTGAGCAGAGGGAGGTCAAACTGATCTGACTTCCAGTGAATATCTGGGGAGGTCTGAAGACTATATTCAGTCATAAGGAGGGTGGGGTCAGTGACTCAGTTCCTATGCCTACTTAATGGAACAACAAAGGAAACATCAGCCACTGGAATGCATGGGGCTTCCTGACTGATAAGTACATTTATGTGACAAAATAATAAAATGCACTTAGTCTACAGGGGAGGGAATCCATAGAAATCCCCTATAGAAGCCCTCTCTGATCTTATTCACACCTCCATGTCCTGATTTGTATCCTTTACAACAAAGCTACTGAGTATTACAATCTGCTGAGTTCCAGGAGTCATTCTAGTGACCAGGACTTGGAACATCCTGCAAATGCCTGAATCTGTAACTGGCTGGTCAGACTGCATGTGGAGGAGAGCCCAGAAATGCAGCTGGCATCTAACAAGAGTCCAGCCTTCATGGGGCCTCTGGTCTGCCACGAGCTCCTGGCGGTAGCATTGAGATTGAGCTGTGTTATGGTATACCAGTTGGCATCAGAACAGTCACCATTACTTTTCTTTATGCTAGTTTACGAGCCATACTGACACTTCAATCTGCCAGATGTTCAACAAGAATTTAGGGACTGATTTAATCTATAGTGATGAATAATGCTGGCGGAAAGTGAAATGTTTAAAGTCCTCTGATTTAGGTGGTACAGAACATGCATGCTGAATGCATAGAAGAGGAGAGGTTGAGTTAGTGTATCCCCTAATAGTGTTGCATGCACTCTGCCTTATTAACACCAGACTGTAATAGGATGGAATATCTGTGCAACTGTTCTTGGCTCCACTCTAGTTTTAATGTATTTGTGTGTACATGTATGTACATGCATGTAAGGGGCATGTGAGTGGGTTGTACATATAAGTGGAAGTGAACAGTCACATGTATGTATGCTCATGTGGAGGACAGATGTCAATCTTGTGTGTTGTTCCTCAAGCTGCCGTCTGTTTTCTTTTTGAGATAAGGTCCTTACTGGTCTGAGGGATCAAGTAGATTAGGATGGTTGACCAGTAGGCCCCAGAGTTTTGCCTAGTTCTGCCTTCCCCAGAGCTGGGATTATAAGCATGCACCACTACATTAAACTCTTGATTGTACATATGCTGTTAAGAGTTGTGGTGGATGACTATTTATAAATGAAATTATAAAGATAATAAATCATAATCCCAGACTATGACCAGTGATGTATAGATATGAGAACAGCTCCAATCCTGGGCTGTGAATCTGAGAGACAGGGTTGGTTCTTGGTTACTATCTTTTCTGCAACTAAGAGCACTTGGTGCTAACGATGATGTCACCTGTTCCCATGTCAACATCGAGGCCCTTGGCAGACAGACATGCCGGATGGGATTTGGCTCACACAGTAGTTCTAGGGAGCAGACTGTCAGGATAGAGCTCCCAAGATAATTATCTAGGTAGCAAGATGGAATCCGGAGCAGTTCTAATCCCTCAAGAAAGACCTGGGTCTTTCTGCTTTGGATTTCTATTCCTTCTTGGCCCGGAGGACAAAGAACATCCCACCCCTTAGGAGGCACTGTCAGCTGACATTTAGCTCAAAACCTAACAAAGTAAGCGATCAAAACCTAAAAGAGCTTCAACATTCTTTTCTATTGTTGCTCCCCGTTATCTTTGGGACAGATTATCCTCTACAGTTTCAGCATCCCCAAGACATCTCTAAGGCATGGCATCTACCCTGATGAGAGTATAGCCACTTTCCAAGCGCCAGGGGTTTGCTTGACCCTGTGTACACTTGGACCATTCCTTAGTCAAAAGAAACTCAAAATGCGGGTTGTGTTTGACAGCAGAAATTCAGAGGTTAAGGAACACGTTTCATGACACAAAATAATAGAGAGGCAGGTAGCCACCATTCTTGCTCAAATATGCCCAACTCCACAGGTCCGACTCCTCCCAGCAAAATAACTCCTAGGATGTCCAGAATGCTTAAAGGGGAGGCATGAAGAGTGCCTGGGGCCAACTCCAGGGTGAACTCAGAGGTTTCAATGTCCTGCCCCCAGACAGACCTAGGGTGGAAAAGAGCCTCCTTCCTCTCTGCCCTTGGATTGTCTTCTCACCAGGCGTCTCCCAACAAAACCCTACCACCCAGGCCTGTCTCACGAGTGTCTCTTCACTGATGGAAGATTAACGGGACGCCAGAGCACCCCATTGCTCTGCAAGCATAAATTGCAAGAAAAAACATTTAGAATATTGATTAAGTGCTTCATGCTCGAAGATTTAAATTTACCTCCTGTATTTCCAGGATTAGCTGACATAATGGGGTCAGTCTGCCGGCACAAATGATTTACAGAACACCCATTGGCAGCTTTCCTTTGAAAACTCGACACTTAAAAATTTGCACTTGGTCACAACCAGCAGAGCCCTGGGTATTTCACAGTTTTAGATAATCACCTTCCTGCCGGGAAGTTTCAAAATCAGTTCTGGACTGGTTGGGCCTGATCTGGAACAAATGGACTTTGTTTGGATACCATGAGGTACTGCAGCAGAGGAGGGAGGGGAGCCTTCTAATTATAGTTAATATTTAATATTCTCAAGCATAACATGGAAGAAGTAAATTGACTGTCTTTCCTCCATGCCTCCAAGTCATCTTACCCTAGAAGACTTCCTATCAGAGTTCAACCTGAAGTACAAGTTTGGTTCTGTCTTTGGGCTAGAAAGAAGAGAGACTAGGCTATGCAGAGAGAACAGTCTATGCTGGGAGACCAGGTTATGCATGGAGACCAGGCTATGCAAGGAAATCAGGAGGTGTGGACCTAGGTTCAGATCCTGTGCTGTCACAGCCCCACTCGGTGCTCCTCCTTCTTCTTGGGCGCAGAGATGAGTGTCCCTGCAGAGACCCACTTAGGGCTGATGAGCTCTGACAATGACAGACAACCGAGGGGTGCACCTGTTTCAGGGTGCAGCGGTAGCAGGGGAGCTGATTCTGCACTGCTGATCGGGGCAGGAATCATCCCTACATCCTTACCCTGCGGACAGACACATCTGTCACAGCCCGGCAGCTGCTCTGCTAACTCCTTCTCGAATGCTCTCTCAAGGACGAGGGGAGGGGACCCAAGCCTTGGCTGAACACTTGATGGCCTTCCATGTCTCACACCCAGATGTGAAAGTTAACTTGTGAAAGTTAACTTGGTGGCTTGCACACTGCCGTCCTGCTGGATCTGAACGAACTACCTACTCTTCGATCTGCTCTATCACTATCTCAAGCCCAGAGCCCGGTTGGAAGGCTGTCTCCAGTAGAGTCAGTTTGCTACATCAGAGGACTCAACCAACCCTAGGAGAAAATTAAAACAAAACAAACCTTGTTTCCTGGAGAGATAGCTTCAGTGTGTAAAGCACACACTGTGCAAACACTGAGGGCCTGAGTCTGATCACAGGACACGTGTGTAAATGGCACACACTCGTAACCCAGTGCTAGGGATGTAGAAACAGGCAAATCTCTACTGTGGCTCACTGACAACCAGCCGAACTTATCTGAGCGAGACAGTTACTCATATCTGAAATCCCAGCGCTTGGAAGGCTGAGGTTAGAGGATCAACACAAACTTAAGTTCGTCCTAGAGTACAGTGTGAGACTTTTACCCCCACAAAATGTAAAGGGTATGGATTCTAGTAATCCTGGGAGCCTCTCCCCTACAGATCCCCAAAGCAACACCACTGCAGTTAGACATGGATCGTAGAGGTTTCCAGACACTGCACCAAGGGGTCTTCACTAGGGGCCCTGGTGCTAAACAGTGCAGTGATCCCAGACAGAAGACTTTCCAACATCTGCTTCCACTCCCATGGTTATTTACTTTAAAGAAGCTGGAAGCCGGGCAGTGGTGGCGCATGCCTTTAATCCTAGCACTTGGGAGGCAGAGACAGGCAGATTTCTGAGTTCCAGGCCAGCCTTGTCTGCAGAGTGAGTCCCAGGACAGCCAGGTCTATACAGAGAAACCTTGTCTCGAAAAAAACGAAGAAGGACAAAGAGGAGGGGGGAAGGAGGAGGGAGGAAGAGAGGAGGGAGGAAGAGGAGGGAGGAGGAAGAGAGGAGGAGGAGGAAGAAGAAGAAGAAGAAGAAGAGGAAGAGGAAGAGGAAGAGGAAGAAGAAGAAGAAGAAGAAGAAGAAGAAGAAGAAGAAGAAGAAGAAGAAGAAGAAGAAGAAGAAGAAGAAGAAGTAGAAGTAGTAGTAGTAGAAGAAGAAGAAGCCGCCGTCGCAGCAAGTCCTCTCCTTTGGTTTAAAGACTCCGAGTGTTTCCAGCTGCCAGGCCGCTCAAATGCACAGATGATGAAGTAATAGGTAGAGTTATTAAGGTTTCCTTGCTTCTTGTGCGACCATTTCACACAAGTCAGACAGAAACTAACAATAGCACAACTTGCTTACGTCATGCTTGTTACTAATATGCATGCCAATTAATCCTGACGTGGGAGCTTGGCAGGTTACCCCAAACCCGGTATTTTATCACCTCAGGGGGCCAGCACTTGGACGTTTCCTTGACATTGCATACTAATCAATCAACTTTTTTTTTTAAACAGAGCTTTCCATAGCAGCCACCCATGAGTCCATGATCATCAGACCTGAAGCCACCCACTGCCCAGGAGGATTTGCTGTTGCTTTATCAACAATTACACTTCTAGGCAGACTTTTGAAAAAAAAATATGTATATTCTTATTACTTTCCTTCGGGGGGGGAGTCTCAAATGTTAAGACAGATTCTCCAGTCTCCAAGAGTCTTCTCATGTTATTGTATATTTAAAAATATTACAAGAGGACGCTTCTCAAGAGATGTGAACTTTAAGGCTGCCAAAGTCTCTGACTGTCTCCAGATCTGTTACCAATGGATCCCAAGTTGGTTTAAGTCAGTTCTATTCTGAGTCATGTCACAGGCAGTCAGGGACAGACATCATTCGGGGATATTTCTAGGACCCCCCCCTCCCTGGCAAATGGTAATTCATCTACGGCCAGGCAGGCACAAAGGAAAGGCAGATGCAGAGAATGAACCTCCTGGGAGCCCTGTGCTGAGCAGAGCCCTAAATCAGCCAGAGGGACCATGTTCTCAGGGTGAAGGCCGTCCACTTGTCACTGCCAAACCCCCAATCTGTGGCCTCAAATTGTCTTTCAGCCATCCTTCATGTAGGTCACCCTAAAGAGGTCATCCAGCTACAAAACTCTTACTGGCAAGCTCTCCCTGTGTCCTGGACTTGAGGCCAGAAGCCGCCCTAGTAGTGTTGACTTTGGATTCGCCACGTCACTCCCGGTGTTGACCTTCAGCAGGAGCGATGACAGCATCCCCTTCCTCTTGCCTGTCCTCTGCTTCCTCCCACTCTGTAGGACCAGACCGTCCAAGACACGGATTCAGGCTAAGTCACTATCTCCTCAGTTCTCTCAGGTGTGAAGGGAGAGGATGCCTGCCATGTCTGCCCCACGGGGGTGCTCTGAGGAGAGAGGGGACAGATATTTGGGATTGTGGAATACACTACTCTCCACCTGCCAGCTCTGTCTCCCACCAGTGCACACCCCAGATCCCCATCCCAGAGCAAAGCCGGAGAGCACCATTCGTCTCTGTAACAGCTCGGTCATGTGACAGACTAAGGATCAGTGACACAGAGAGAGCCATTTCTGCATGTAGTCCTGCCTCTCTGAGCTCTAGCACCTAGGAAATGCTCATGCTCGTGGGACAAGAAAGACAAGAATTAGCACATCTCCTAAGACCACAGTGCTGATACTTTCATCCGTGTCTCAGGTGTAAAGACGGGTTCAGTGAAACCCCTGAGACATCCTCTCCCGGATGCCAGGTGCTTCCAAACTCCACTGCGTATCACAAGGAAGAGATGCGTCCATCCACAGTCCCAGTCAATCTGATCTCCTCAGTCCTTTCAGCGGGGGGTCAACAGAGGCAGCCCTGAGATGAACATCACGCTATAATTTTAGCTTTGTCCTTCTATTTACAAAGCGGAGCTCCTATGCTAACACAGGGAGCGGAAAGGCATGGTTTCTGGGGAATGGAGCTCCTGTATGCCTCAGCGTTGCCAGGGCAACTGTGCAGCGGTACACAGAGTCCTCCTGGCAGGGAGGGTTGGCTGGGCATATCTGTGTTGGAGGTGAGATGTGTATCTCAGGAACCTAAGGCAGGAGCCGGGATGGGATGTGGAAGAACTGGAAAGCCATGGACACACTTCATGGCTAACAGAGGAGGAAACCGGAATGCCATGGCTTCCATATTCACCGGAGACGTCACCTGGTTACCTCACCTGACTTCCAAACTGCGGGCAAGCAGCATCTGGACCATTAGGCTTCCTTCACTGAGAAGTGAAGTTTTGTTTTAGTTTTTGAATGCTTGTGCCTAGGCAGTTTTTAAGTCGGAGGGAACTTAATAAGGGCCTTAGGCGGCATGTGAGTCGTCACCCTTTGTGCATCTAAATGTGTGCAGGAGGTACAGATGCAGGTTTTGCTGAAGCCCAAGCCCCCCGCTTCCTGATCAGAAAGCACTTCTGGCTTCATCACCTTCCTCAGCTTATGATGGATGGCTGCTGTGTTTACTGACATTGGCATCTGAGGGTGGGAGACACAGAGAGCAAAGGCTGACTGTGTGCATCTGTAGCAGGCTGGGTGCCTGCAGCAGGCTGACTGTGTGCATCTGTAGCAGGCTGACTGTATCTGCAGCAGGCTGACTATGTGCATGTGGAGCAGGCTGACTGTGTGCATCTGCAGCAGGCTGACTATGTACATGTGGAGCAGGCTGACTGTGTGCATCTGCAGCAGGCTGACTGTGTGCATCTGCAGCAGGCTGACTGTGTGTCTGCAGCAGGCTGACTATGTGCATGTGGAGCAGGCTGACTGTGTGCATCTGCAGCAGGTTGACTGTGTACATCTGCAGCAGGCTGACTGTGTGTATCTGCAGCAGGCTGACTGCGTGCATGTGGAGCAGGCTGACTGTGTGCATCTGTAGCAGACTGACTGCATGCATCTGCAGCAGGCCGACTGTGTGCATGTGGAGCAGGCTGACTATGTGCATCTGCAGCAGGCTGACTGTGTGCACCTGCAGCAGGCAGGCTGACTGTGTGCATGTGGAGCAGGCTGACTATGTGTATCTGCAACAGGCTGACTGTGTACATCTGCAGCAGGCTGACTATGTGCATGTGGAGTAGGCTGACTGTGTGCATCTGCAGCAGGCTGACTGTGTATCTGTAGCAGGCTGACTGCTTGCATGTGGAGCAGGCTGACTGTGTGCATCTGTAGCAGACTGACTGCATGCATCTGCAGCAGGCCGACTGTGTGCATGTGGAGCAGGCTGACTATGTGCATCTGCAGCAGGCTGACTGTGTGCACCTGCAGCAGGCAGGCCGACTGTGTGCATGTGGAGCAGGCTGACTATGTGCATCTGCAGCAGGCTGACTGTGTGCATCTGCAGCAGGCTGACTGTGTGCATGTGGAGCAGGCTGACTGTGTGCATATAGAGCAGGCTGATTGTGTGCATCTGCAGCAGGCCAACTGTGTGCATGTGAAACAGGCCGACTGTGTGCATCTGCAGCAGGCTGACTGTGTGCATCTGCAGCAGAAAGGAGAAGCAATAGAGCCAGTGACAGAGAAGAGACTGACCTTGTCACTTCTGACTTTAGATCACCTCCACCATGTCAGGAGACTCAACAAATCACATCTCTTCTTTTAGACTCAGGGCCCTGCGCAAAAGGGGGCAGTAGATGCCGCTGCCCACTCTCCCCGTGGCCTCCCGGCTCTGACACTCTACAATGGGGATCTGGAGAGGGCAAGGGCTCAAAAGTGGTTCCAAAATCCAAAGGACACTGGGCTTGGGCTTCCTCCTCCCTCTGGTGTATGTCAGAAATTGAGTGTTGGAGTGGGGACCCAGAAGGATTAGGAGACAGAGACTGAGCTCAGGTGAAGGCCACCGAGTGTCAGGCAGTGTCATCCAAATTAGATGGGAAAACGGCTCGACATTTTCTAGGGAGGACGGCACTTGCAAATGAAGAAAGCATTCATACAAAAGCTCCTTCTAAGAGCTCTTGGGCAGCCAACCCTTGCCAGCCCCAAGGAAAAGGAGAGGCACTCTTGTGGTAAGACTGAGGTCCTGTTACAACACTTGGAAGTAACACACTGGGCTCCACCATGAGCTCTAGATAAACTAGGCATGCTGGCACATGTCTGCAACCCCACACTCCAGAAGCAGACAATGAAGACAAGAAGTTCAAGGTCAACCTTAGCTACATAGCAAGTTCAAGGTCAGAGAAGATACTCAAGACCCTGAAACAATCAGAACAACAGCAAATAGCCCTAAACATCCCTTTCCCCAAGTGGCAGAAGCCAGAAGCTGCCGTGGGGCTACCTTTTCCCTCAGCATACAGGAACAGCCATGGACAGGATTCCCAGGACGGCCTCTGTGATCCACCAGCTCTTCAGACTTGAATAGAAGCATCATGTTCCTGAAGTCTATATCCTCAGATGCAAGAGCTAGACCACTATGTTACAGTAACTAACCTTCTCCATGAACTATCAGGAGAGTACCCAAAGAGTCAAAGTGCATGGGAATCCCTGCAAACTCTAAAGAACTAATGTCTTGTTGACAGTTGAATACTCTGTGCAATGAGAACTCAGAAAAAAAAAAAACCCAGAAACTGGGGTACTCCCTGGGCCTGGAGCACTCCCTGGGCCTGGAGCACTCTCTGAGCCTGGAGCACTCCCTGGGCCTGGAGCACTCCTGGGCCTGAAGCACTCTTGGGTCTGGAGCACTCCTGGGCCTGGAGCACTCTCTGAGCCTAGAGCACTCCTGGGCCTGAAGCACTCCCTGTGACTGGAGCACTCCCTGGGCCTGGAGCACTCCTGGGCCTGGAGCACTCCCTGTGACTGGAGCACTCCCTGGGCCTGGAGCACTCCCTGGGCCTGGAGCACTCCCTGTGACTGGAGGCAGAAATTTTCATGTTTATACTTTGGCATATTTGCGTTGTTCTGCCAGAAGTCTCTTGATCACTGTCACTGGACTCTGGGCACACACAAGGTTTTCCATGGCACTCCTATACCAAAAAAGCTTCTTGTTTTTTCTTTGCTTTGCAAATAACTAGTCTTTCTGAGACTCTACACAGCAGCTAGTAACAATGTCTCCTCTGATTTACCTTCTAAGGCAGTGAAACAGTCCATGGAGGTTTGAAAGGCTGTAATAGCAACAAGCCAAGAACTCCCTCTATTTGATATGCTGTTGCTTTATCAAGAACACAGAATCAGCTACAAATCTAGACAGCCAACTCAGCTCTACCAGGCCCTGCCAAACACCCCCCCCCCAAAAAAAAACCTTAGCGGTCCATCTGCCCAGACCCCTCATTTCACAGACACTTAACCAAAGTCCTCAGAAAGTAGCAGTCAGTCCCACGACTGTCTTTACTTGAAGACATCACACCTTCCAGATGCAAATCTG
Source organism: Tokudaia tokunoshimensis (assembly GCA_036184795.1). Taxonomy (NCBI): domain Eukaryota; kingdom Metazoa; phylum Chordata; class Mammalia; order Rodentia; family Muridae; genus Tokudaia; species Tokudaia tokunoshimensis. Next base: position 176,823,549 of record BTHU01000001.1, read on the forward strand.
AAGAGACAGCTCAGTGGGCAAAGCACCAATGTGCTCACCAGACACATGATTCCCAAAACCCATGTAAAGCTAGATGCAGCATGCACTGGTAATCCCAGCATCCTTATGAGGTAGGAGGCCGAGATGTGGATGGGTCAACCATAGATGTGACAGGTCAATCTTAAAGCTCACAGCTAGGTTTACACAGAGCCAACTAGAGCCTCTGTCTCAAACACAGGGAAGAAAGCCGACACCAAGGTTGTGCTCTGACCTCCACACCACACACATGCTGTAGCCCATGGGCTACCGCATCATACATATGAACACATGTGTCCACAGAGACTTTGGGGGGAGGATTTCAAATCCGAGTGGTATCTTTTGAACAATGAGCACATGTCCTCCCAGAAGTCAGCTCTGATAGGAAACCGAGACCCACTTCTCACCTGCAAATTTGCACAAGGTGGTAAAACGTGTGTGGGGATCTCATTCTCAGATCCTGCTGGCCCTAGAGGCTTGTTCTTAACCCGGAAGGCAGTGGTAGTGGTGGCAGTGGTGGTCTGGACCGGGGGTGCTGGCTGCCACATGGTCACATCCGAGCCATTGCCAAAAGCTTGAATTGCATTTTCTGTGGTGGAACAAAAGGAAATCCCATTTCAGAGGCAGCAAAGCCTAACAGGCAGGATGCACACAGCCAAAGACTCACAGGAGGAATAATTCTGCACTTGATCTTAGCCAAAAGGCCGAGAAGCGATAGGAGGAGTAATTCTGGTTGTAACCCTGGATGTGTCACAACCCCATCCCACTTCCCTTCCCCCATCCCCCACCCCATCCCACTCACCCCCATCCCTCATCCCACCCTTCCCTCCTCCCCCACCCCATCCCACTCACCCCCATCCCCCATCCCACCCCCTTCCCCCCTCCCCCACCCCATCCCACTCACCCCATCCCTCATCCCACCCCCTTCTCCCACCCCCTCCCCCAATCCCACCCATCTCCCCATCCCCCATCCCACTTCCCAAGTCTCATTTATCTCCATCCCACCCATTCCACTCCCCCAATCCCAGCCATCTCCCCATCCCCCATCCCACTCCCCAAGTCCCACCCATCCCCCATCCCACCCATCCCATTCCCACAATCCCACCCATCCCCCATCCCACTTCCTACCCCACCCATCCACCCACTCACCTAGTCACCTCTCCACACATCTACCTAACTGGTGCTAAGAACCAATCTCTTGGATTGGGTGCTCAGAAATCAATCCACTCATTAAACCCTGAGCAAGACACTTACTCTACCATGTGCACAGCAAGAACTTATTGTCAGCCCTTTGAAAGTCATCCTCAAATTCAGAAGCAGCATCACAGCTACATAAAAATCCTTACACTCTGTAAGAACTCTATACCAAATGGAAATTAACCAGTGGGGTTTTCTTTACCCTGAAGCTGGGCAATGCTAACGTTTGCCCTTACTTGGCAGGAGAATGCAGTCACTTTCTTAAGAAAAAAAAAATCAATCCCAAACCTCATCGATATCTGTGAAAAATTTAAGTATGATTAGTTTTCTCCTTTCTGCTTCCAGTCTTCCAAACAAAATCTGCATAATTAGATAGGCACAGCCCTGTCTAAATGAAAAGTTTGAAACGTGAAACTTTCAAAGCTTATTATAATTTCATGGGATTAGATTGTTTTTATGGCAAGAGTAAATTGGTTGTGTGTTGTTCCCTTCCTAAAATGAATAAAAAACAGTTTTTAATCAGGTCTTCGGGGATTTGCCCTGGATTTAGGAATTTTTTTTTATTTCATATTCACTGTATAAGAAATCAGACTCCTTCATTTGGGACCCAAAAGTGCAAATTGCTAATACATGACGCTTACTTGGCACTTTTGATATGTAAGACAGAGTAACTGAACCCTAATCTTCCTCTCAGAAGTGATACTTTGTTTCAACATTGTCATCCTTTGCATTTAGCAAAATTGGAAGCTTGTTTTCCATGACTGCACTGGGAGGGGTTGGGGGCTCTGTAAGAGCCCGCTTCCAAATAATACAAATGCAGCTTCCTGCTTCCTGCTAGGCCCCGTGGCTTAAGTGCTTTACGGATCCTTGAGAAAGGCAAACCTGTAGACCAGGCTCCCTAAGTGATCTCAGGACAAGAACTCAGGGCTCTGCTTTTCCTTGTTAGATGGAGAGACTCAAGAGACAGTTGTCATTTTTGAAGACTACCCTTGCTTTCCCAGAAGTGTTACCCTTGCTTTCCCAGGGGTGTTGATGTGAAGACCACAGTTGCTTTCCCAGAGGTGTTGATGTGAAGACTACCTTTGCTTGCCCAGAGTGTTGACATAGTCCCTTTGAGTTTAGTTGTTCATCCACTGAAGTGTTCCTGTTCCCAACATTACTAAGTTCCAGGTTTGACTCCGTGTACTAAGCATAAGGTCTTGAACAGCAGTAACAGGTACATAAGACCAAAGTCACATCTCCAAGTGGAACTCTGACCAGAAAGTCAAAAAAGCAAAACCTACCATACATAGACAGTGGTAAATGCCAGGAGAAAAGAGGCTGGGGTCAAGATAAAGTGGTTCAGGGATGCTGGGGTGGATACAAGTCTTCCTCTCCTCCCCCTTCCCCTTAGTCTTCTCTCTTCCATACACCTCAGCCATGCACTTGGCTTTAAAATGACCATTTCCCATTCCCAAACTATAACAAAACAACTAATGGTAGCTGTGCTCACAGTATGGGAATCTGAGAGAAGCCTGGCTAACTGGAAGAAAATGGACTCAAGTTTCTATGCACGAGTCACGTTCAAGGAACCGTAACAGCTTCTACACCAGGCCCCTTTGTAAGACACTGATTTTGCATCCAAACTAGGATAAATAGAACAATTATGAAAACTTCTGGCTGGCTTTGGCATTTGTTTTTATTTAAAAGTCATTAATAAGACCATTCTTCCCTTTCCCAAAATGCTGCCAAAGAGGGACAACTTTAATGTCTCTCTGAGGAACCAAGTTTTCATTGCTTTATTTATTTATTTTTGCTAAAGCTTGTATTCAACCAGTAGAGTACAAGATGTGAGGGGAAGAATGCATAAAACAGAGCCCAAACAAAAGGTCCAAGCATAACACACTGCTACACCCAATGTTTCTACAAATGCCTCCATATTTATGGCTCATTGTGAAGGCTCAACATTACCAAAGAACTCAAAAGTCCATTTTTTTTTTTTTAGGAAAACCAAGGTGATGCTTTGGGGCTCAACTGTTTGAAGCACTGATCAAGCAAGGTGAGTTTTACTTTTCCATGGAGGATATGAGGGAGAAATTTTAGTGAAATGCCCATGAGATGTTTTCCATATAGTCAGTAAATCACTAGCTAATTCTTCAAAATCCAGTCAGCATACATCATCATGCAGAATTTATTACTTGAGGACAGAGTTCTTCAAGGGCATGGCTGAACTTCGATGCTTGTCACTAAGAAGTCAGACCTGGCCCCTGATGTCCAGTATTATACTCCTGACAACTGGTCCTTCAATATCAGTCATGAACAAGGTCTTTGGGAGTCAGGATGCTCCCCAAGAATCCAAACTTTGGATCATAACTCTACCACTCAGGGTCTTAGACAATGCCATTCTTTACTAGGCTCTCCTGGGGATGACACTTGCATTCCCAGTGTTCTCGTGTGGAGTAAGGAAAACCAAACTGCATGAAACTCCATATCCCTTTCAACATGATCTGTGTCTCAGCTGGAGAGGCATCCAAACAAATATGGCTATCATGGAGCCAAGTGGGAAGGAGACCTGGTGTCCTGCCTTTTAAGTTTTTTTGACAGATGCCCATGGTTCACATCTGTACATCCCTGTTCCATTGCTAAGCAGGAAGGATTCCAAATTACCTAAAGAGTACCACGGCAGTAACCAGCCCTGTTCCCCAAGAGGAGTACCCTTCTCACAAAGGCTCATCTCTCAACTCCAAGACAACCCACCCCAAGTATCCTGGTGAATGGCCCGATCAGGATAGATCCATTGCTTCTATCCGAGCCAGTCCTGACGATGTAAGGAGGTGTGGACTTTAACATTCTAATTCCCCCTGAAGAGTCCTTGGAGGTCTGTCCTATGTACTCTGTTGAGCTTTACACATTGTAAATTCCTACCAGGTTTTCAGAATCTGGGAATGGACTCTCCACTTGGCATCTCCGCTGCCAAGATCAGAATTTGATCTGTGGGTAGAGGCGTTCTTTCCCACACGATACACACTCGAGGTTATTTGACTCTCTTGTCCTCATAGGCCTTTGGGATCACAGTCTTGGCAGCACCCAATTCATCACTTGTGTGGCTCCCTGCTGTGTCACTGAGTGTGCCAAAAGAAGCAAGTATCCACCAGCCACCAGGAAAGGGAGGGAGAGAGGGAAGAAAAGGGAGGACACAGCAGACAGACGGAGCTTTTGCTCAAAGAGGAAAACATGGATGCATTGGCATTCATCTTATTTAAAAAAAAAAAAACCAAACCAAAACAAAAAAACTCACTGAGACACGTATTGTCCTTAAAAAAATTCAGAAATTTCAAGCAGTCTTCCAGGTCATTGCCACTGTTGCTGCAGTCGCACCACGGCGCCACACTGAGGCTGCTGGAGTCTATGTAGTTGGGAGTCATGACTGTGCCTGAAAGAGAAAAAGACAAGGCACGTTGCCCTCCTGCGTTGACATGGACATTTTTGTGGCCTAAAAAAAGAAACCAATGCTGCTCTGACAGTAGAAATGTCACAGCTAATCACAAACACCATGGTTGCTGGGCAGGGAATTATGTTAAACGGTGCATATTCTTGGCAATTTATCTTGAGCACATAAAATAATTTATACATTTACTTAAAAAATTATAAGCAAACTCCTTGGGCTGTGTTTAGGGTATTTTCTTCCTGAACAAATGGTATGGATGTTGTGGAGAAGGTGAGAATTAACTTAGAATCTACAAGATGCCAAATCCCTTGCATTTTCTAAAAAATGTCATTAATCTTCATAAATAGAGAGTACTGGGTGCACATATCTTAAGAATTCTTTTATGCTTTTAATGCAGTTTCCTTGGAGGCAAATGGCTTCTTTAGAGTAACACAGGCAACTGTGGTCTCCAATGAGGTCACCACATCCTGAATGTCTACAAATGTGTATAAAGAGGCTGCCGATTCTGAACTGAATAAAATAAAGTTGTCCATAGTAGAAAGAGATGGAAATAAAGCTGAAGTGTAGCTCAGTTGGTAGACACTTGTCTGATCTATAGCACCACATAAGCCAGGTGTGGTGGTGCACATCTGAAATCCCAGCACTTGGCAGGGGAAGGCAGATGAGTACAGGGTCATCCTTAGCTACAAAGAGAATCTGAGGCCAGCGGACTACATGAGACCTTATCAAAAGAAGGAAGAATACAGGAAAGGCAGGAAAGAGGAAAATCCAAGAAAACAAAAAACAAAAACAAAACAAACAAACACCGTGGAACTCCCCCATCAAGGACTGTCTGTGGATCCACAACGGAGATTTGGATGTTCCCACAGAGATGTTGTGTGGGCCTTCCTGCTTATGACTTGTGGTTTTTCTGTTGAATTCTCCACTGGGATACATATACGATGCATTTATATTTAATATAACCCAAATGTCTTCTCCTGGGTGGCTCATAGCAGGCAATGCCCATGGATGCCAAGAACTTTCTGTTTCTAGTTGCTTTTGTGGAAGAAGTAGGTGGTCAGAAATCCAGAGGGTGAGTTTAGCTACAAATAAAACCATAGTTATTGGAAATTCTTCTGGGGTCAAGGGCATATTGTCATGATACTAGTCTACTACTACTACTTTTTTAAAAACTCAAGTCTCATTATTATCATGAGAATTTTCATCTGCACCTTACAGAGAGGTCTAATTCACCAGACACTGGGAACAGAGTGAAGAGGACAAGGCTGTTACACTTCTGATGGCACAGTAGATCCCTGGCATGCGGAAAGCCAGGAGCAAGCTTTGTGCCGAGGTTAGGAGCCACTGACTCCGAAAGCCATGGAAGAGATACAGGCCCAGGAGAGAAATACTCTTTGGCTGGCGCATCACACTCCATCTACCATCCGTCCGTTCCCTCCACTTCACCATCCTCAGGCACATAAGGTTTGCCAAGCCTAGGAATGATCTCACAGAAATGCTGGCAGTACCTCACCTTGGCTCACCAGGGAGTTAATGAGCATAAACTCCTGGAAGGACTCAGACTGAAGTGGTAACAATAACTCCATCTGCAGAGACTTAACACTGTCTCCTGGGAGCAGCCCTGGTTTTAGTTTCCTTTTTTTCCTTTTTTTTAAAAGTTTTATTCTCTTTAAACAGTGCATATAGCTTAATTGCTCTTGTATTTTCTGCAATTCCACAATTTCATGTATCATCCTAGGTGGAGACGAAGACCTTTGTTAGGGAGACCATGACTACATTTCTGCTGTTCTGTCGGAGGATATGTGCACCTGTTGGCTAGAACCACAAAAATGGTGCATACCTGGAGGAATTGGGGCAGGATTATTAAAGGTGTTACAGGTGGGAGCACAGGTATCCTTTTAAAAAGTCGACAGTTCATTACACACTCGCTCACTGGAACCAAAGATTCTTACTGGAGACATTCTGGTGATGAGGTTGTTGTTAGCTTGTGTTTCATTCTAGGCGGGAGGGTCTTCATGCTGGTGATGTGTATGACTCTGTCACAGATCCTTGGATGGAGATGCCGCCAAGTCAGAGCTGTGTGACAGCTGTACTTTCTCTCACCTTCCACAGCCTTCACTGTATGTTCCTTCTCAAATGCCAACTGTGATGGAGTTCTGACAGAGAAGCTTCACAGGGACAGCTAGCTGCCTTTCTTCCTGCAATGTGAGGCAGCCACCTTTCTCCCTGCCAGCCCTGTTTACCACAGATGTAAGTCTGCCTCTTTCTGGATGTTTCCCCAAGGAGTGTTATTTAATTTTACTATTCTCCTGAATGCTGAGCATATGGCTAGCCTAGTGCCACATGCCTCCCAAGCTAGAAAATACTGTTTCTGCTTTCAGTTATTTACAAGGAAAATAATTCTAAACAATCCCATGCACATCATGAGTCAAATGGCCAAGAATAACACTGGCAAGGAGTTCCTTGGTATTGGGGGGTTCATTACCAGGGGGCCATTTCTCGGAGACAGTTTCTTGGATTTCCAAGTTCCTTCTTCCCAAATTCAATTAACTTGGTTTGACTTGTTCTCTTCTTCTAATACACATGTAGTCCCCCGCTTTTGTTGTGTGTAGCCAGCTCCCCAATGGAGATACTCAACTTCTTTAAAATCTATAGCCTTCCTGACAGATTCTCCCTTCTCTGGCATGTTTCCTTCTTTCTTTCCTTCCTTCCTTCCTTCCTTCCTCCCTCCCTCCCTCCCTCCCTTCCTTCCGGCTGCCTTCAAACCTCCAGAACAAAGTCTACTGTGAAATTTTCTCTCGTGCAGACATTGCACGCTGCCTTAAGCAGATTTGTAATCCAGATTTCTCTGCTATCCTCTCCCTCCCCTGGTCTTACCAATCAGTCCCGAGTAAGCCAGGAGGCAGTCTGCGTAGTTCTCCTTAAGACAGCTGCTGACAGACCTTGACTCTGGCTGGCAGTTGGTAAAAAAATCCGCAAGGCGAGATCTGCAACAGAAAAGGGGTTGGGGGGGGCACTGAAAACACTGCAGGCCTCGGATCTGAGAGGAGGGATGAGGGGAGAAGCTGGTAACAGCTTCAGGGGTGTGGCTGGTCAGAAGAGCAACTTCCCATGGTTCATAGCACAGGAGGCAACTGTGGCTGCCGACACTTAATTGTGTACTTCAAAACAGTAAGCAGAGAGGATTTTGGATGTTCACAGTACAAAGACATGATACATTTCTGAGGCAATGAACACACCCATTAGCCAAATCATTACACACTGCCTATATATTAAAACATCACCTCACCTCACAGTCATAAATATGTATCTATGTGTCTATGACAAATGGAAAGTATACATGGAGAGAGAAAAAAACACTAAGTCTTTGGACAGACATAACAATAATTCCTTTGGCAATATGTTTCTTTATGCTTGTTCCTTCTCTCTCTCCCTCACCACCTGCAACATGCATGCAGACATGCACACACATGCTTGTGTGCGAGTGAACACACACACACACACACACACTCACACACACATACTCACACACACTCACACACTCACACACACACACAGAAATATGGGTGTATCTTTCCTTTATTCAATCCCCACCCCACCCCTCCCTCACCCCTCATCTACCTGTGTGTGCCTGCTTGTTTGGACAGAAATCTTCAGGGTCTATAACTGGAGAAATCTAGAGGCTTTGAAGTTTCCATTCAATATTTATTTCTGACGAGACTTATTTGCATCTTTAGGAAATACGCTTCTCTACACTCTCACCGGAGATCCACACTGGGAAAATATTTACTTTATACAGAAACATGTTCCTGGCATCAAAATTGGATCCTACAGCCCATCTGCTCCCATAATTCCTAGAGCCTTGTAATATGTATGCTTCTGTCTCCGGAGTCTTTTCTTATCCCCTCACCCCACGCACTGAAGAGCTGGGTTTTTTTTCTGGGAGCAAAGGGAAATCCAAGAGAGGTGGGAGAGGCTTTCTATGGACAAAGATGCCTGTGGCTCAATGGTGGTGAAAGAGGAGAGACACAGAAGCAAGTGAAGAGAAGTCATTGACTCACTGGTCTGAAGAGGGAGAGGGCTGGTTTTGCCCAGGGGGCTGTTTTACAGTCTTTAGGGGATATTTTTGGGGAAATCCTAAATAAGAAATGACCTCTGGTGAGACCTTCTTGGCAGTCAGCGGCCATGTTTCTACAGGAGAACATGGTGGACTTGGAGATGTAAGTTACCCAGCAACTCGGTAGACAACTGACATCTGTCTCTGTTTGCACCGCTCACTCTGGTTGGCTGCTGACATGCTCAGGGCTCACCCTACCTCTTTCCATGACAGAAGTTAGGATTTGCTTCATCTATGAGCAGGCTTGAGTTTGCTGCTCTGAGGTGGGCAAGGCTATAGGGAGTTAAAGGTTTGTAAAGGCTCAATTTCTTCTAGGTTGTGGGCGTTGTGGGTGTTTGCTTTGTTTCTGAGATAAAGTCTTGCTATGTAGTATAGGCTGTCCTCAAACTTGCAATCCCCCTGCCTCAGCCTCCCAAGTCTAGGATTATAGGTGTGTGAGTACTATGCCTTGAAACTTTGCAGGCACCGGAAGGCCTGGCCAGTGGTCAAAGCTCACAGTACACTGCAAGAATTCTGTGTTCAAGGAGGCGGGCTCATCACAAGGGGCCTGGGCACAGGTGCTGGGATCTGCTTTGTTTTTCTCTACACAGCACCAAAACCTTTTGGAAAGCCTCTCAGCCACTTCTGGACCAGGGCCACTGGCTAAGCTTAGCAGCTCTGCAAACCACTCCTCCCCTACTCAGCCAAGACTGAACACGTGTGAATACCGGGAACACGAACACAGCCAAGGCTTGGCTGCACCCTGTACTTCTACTAAACACACAGAATGGCACAAGACCTGGGCATTTCTTCAGTCTGGCCAAAGAATTTCTTTTCTGTAGGAAATCCCTAAAGAGACCTCAGGCTTTACTCAACTGGATCCAAAGAGACTCAGCTTGAATGGAGGGTTAATTTCAGAAGAAAAAAAAATCCGGTCATGAAAGTTAATGACCTAATGTTTTCTAACTCTGCAAAGTCCACCTCCACCTCAGAAAGCTCTACACAAACCCTGGCTGGTAGTGGTGGCAGGCTGAATATTGCCTGACCTGGTAGCTCTTCCTGCCTACCTGCCCTTGGAAGTGTCTGAGTATCTAGAGAATACTGTTAACTAATGCCGCTGTGGTGCAGATTACAGTCCCTCCGTCCAGGCAAACACCACCAGACTCATTTTGCTTAATAACTCCATAACTGACTCACAACTAAACCCTGGAATAAAAGGCTAATTGAGTCAGTATGTTGCAGAAAGTATGTGCCTAATTGGCAGAATCAAACAAAATACACATCATAACCGCCCCCCCATGAGTGCTTACTGAGAGGGGACCTTGAATGAAGACAGCTCTAAGACCAGAAAGGCTGTGGGGCATAGCTTGGGAATGGAAGAAAGCATCAGGAAGATTATTATAGAAGAAGCCAGTGTTCGAGGAAGAACATACACACACTCACACACACACACACACACACACACACACACACACACACTCACACACACACACACTCACACACTCTCTCTCACACACACACACACACACACACACACACACAGAGTACCCGGGATTATCCAACAAGCGGAGCTTGTGTCCAAAGAGCAGCTATAGAATACGGAGGGGAGGCAATGAAAGACCACAGTCAGTGCACAGGAAGGTGCTTTGGGGGAACTTTTCTCAGCTCACTTTCCCTTCCATTGGGAGTCCTTTTAACTTTAAATGTATTCCTTAACTAACTTAAAGGGTATCATTTTCCTCCACCTTTTCTCCAGGCAGTGGCCAGGATTTTCACCTATTTTGTGTTATGTTTCCTCTTAAACTCGAGTAAGGTTCTCCTCAAGCTTCCTTCTGACTCTGCTTTTAAATGTTTTTGTTAATGAGACCAATAATCCCAAAGGGAACCTCTGTGTCCCTAGTAACAAGATCAATGCAACATGGGTAAAGAATCCAGATGAGTTCAAGGTCGCTGTTACAGCACCCACGTTTCTAGTTCTAACAGATCTGCTCCACACCTATTCTTCACACTCACACTTGGAGACAACAGGGTGGTCATATGATGCATATGATGAGACTTCCATTACACAGAATAGAAAACTGAAGTAAGAGTTCCATTCAGTAGTGTGCTGGAGGTAGCTCATTATGGGTAGGTGGGGATTTTGAAGAATTGTGGGAACCTCTTGACATGAGAGTAGTTTGAAAACACCTCAAGAGTATACTGTGCTAGTCAACAAGTGCTATAAAGCAGGTTGTTCTTGGGTGATAAATGAACACCATGTTGAAGAAACATGATGATGAGGTTGGTCCTATGAATAAAGCCTGGGTTGTATCTTGGACGTTCCAATCTTGGTACTGTGGGTCAGGCTTCTACTTGCTAACTAAAGCATTGTGGCACTAGCTACAGCCCGATCTTCAGTATTTTCCAAAGAAAGAGGAATTATTCCTCTTTAACATCTCTCCCCATCACAGGCCTCAAAGACTTCAGTTGTTGAGTGTCAGTGGTCAACGTTCAAGCTACCAAACAGGGCCAGCTCAGAGACTAATGCTATGGTCTCGGTGCTTCTGATATAACGATGAGAAAGACCTTCTCTTTAGCTTAGTCTGTCCAAAAGCCATAAGAAACAGGGAAAGGATTATGAAAATACCTTGGCTAGTCCTTGTTTTGTTGATCTGAGGCAGGGTCATATGTAGTAGCCCAGTCAGACCTCAACTGGATATCTAGCTAAGAATGACCTTGAATTCTCAATCCCCCCTGCCTCCACTTCCTAAAGTTCAATCCCCCTGCCTCCACTTACTAATCGCTGGGGGAACATCAAGTCCTTGAAAGTTGTTCAAAAAGGCTGCTAAGGAAAGTAAAACCAAAGGCAAATGAAGAATTTAATAAACAAGCTTTACAAATGACCTAGTTTTTCCTGGCAACTCTAAGGAGGTAGATATTTTGTTGTTTTAAGTTTTGACTTTTATTTATTTATTTATTTTTAATGTTTTAATTAGCATGCAAAGTAACAGGTTTCCCTGTGGTATTTCATAACACTTGGTTTGGGCTCATTCCCCTCACAGTCTCTGCCTTTCTATCATTTCCCTGCCCTGCCTCCCACCTCATACCCTAATCCTAATTTTAAAATAAGTCTTCATTCCAGAGGAAAAACAGGGAACAACAGAACCTGGGTCTTAAAACTACATACTAACTCCCCTGCAAATGCTTTCAGTCATGCTGTCAGGATTGAGACAGAAGGAGGGACACACTTGTCAGGGAACGGTAATGGAGGCTATGGCAGACCAGCACCATCTTATCATGTTTACTGTAATTCCACGGTAACAGTTAAGAAGGATTTGCATGTGTTGGGTACCCATTTATGTGCTCAGTATGTAGTCAAGCTCTCAACTCTCATAACAACTTTACTAAGTGGTAGCATGGACCCCACTGTCTAGAAGAGCAGTCTGAGACATAGAGGAGGTCAGTGGACTCTTCCAAGCTACAGAACTTTGTGGCTGGGGTTGGGGGATGGCCACAGTCCATCCAGCTCCAGCATCAGAGCAGACCCTCAACCTTTACACTAAGCACATGCCTTCCCAGGGGCTCTGCCAAGCATTTCAGCTAGGATGGCGAGGCTGTGGAAGGCAGGTGAGCCTGGAAGTGAAAACATTCAATGAATTTAGATTTTGTCCTAAAGGCATGGGAGCCGTGGAAGGACTTTAAACTGTCACAGCTACACTATCAGATGTGTGTTAGAAAGACTCTTGCTCAGATCTCCCAGCTGTTCAGCAAAGATTTGCTTAGGACCTATGTGTACCCACCCTGCTTGAGAAGAAATGGGGCGCACAGCATGTAGCTGAGAGCTGTGTGTGTGTGTGTGTGTGTGTGTGTGTGTGTGTGTGTGTGTGTGTGTGTGTTCCCAGAAGAATCACAGCAAAAGCACTGAGGGGCAGGGAGAAATATAAAAGGAGAAAATGTGCCAAAATGGTGGAGGTCAACAAGCAAAAAAAGAGCTGGTGGGCTACAGAGAGGCTCAGAGTGTGGATAACTCATCAGAAAACACTGTTGTGGTGGGAAAGACAGGGTGGGTTTGCAGCTGTGGCTCTCCCAAGTACACATGTCTTGAGAAGTCAAGTTTTGATAGGTGGTTGGATCACTGGCTCTCAGCCCAGCAAACATCCACCATCTGAGCGCCTACTGTATGCACGGCTCCAGCACCCAGCAGCCCTTGGATACCGTTCACGCACACACCTCCCCCGCTGACCCTGGGTTATGAATCACGCTGTAATTAGTTTCAGTGGCTTCCCTGCCTAGAGTGTTGTGATCTAAACAAGGACCTGCAAATGTCCAGCAGGGGACTAACAAAGAAACTCAGCAGTCGGATTTCTTCTGGAGACACGAAATCTCCATGACTACAGCAGTGATGAGCGCTGATTGTTTTTCCCTGTGAAAAATGAAAAGGGAAATGAATAGACGCTAATGTAGAAATGCATCGCCCTCGGCCACAGAAAAACCCCCACCCTCGAAGAAGATGAAGAAGAAGAAGAAAGGGCTGGCAAATGCCATGAGCCCCTCAGGAAACCTGAAGAAATGGTGGTTGATGCAGAGAGATGCATATTGAAGGGAACACGCTGCTAGCTGTAAATAGAAATATGATCATAATGATGGTCTTGGAGCATCCCCTTGAATAGCAGATGGTCTTTTGACAGTGGGCAGGGGGGTCATTTACCTACTTTTTCTGTCACTTTTAGGAAAAATCATGTTATAAAGTGTAGGCAAACATGTATCGGCAAGGCTGGTATAACTCCTCCTGGATGCTGTAATCTCTAACTGATTTTCTAGGAGAGACCCGGTGGATGAGAGCCACAAGGTTGGCAGTGTTGAACCTGGGTGAGGAACTCTCATCCCGAACAGGAACCCTTACTAACCACAGTGGCTACTAAGTACAATGCTTAACATCTTCGCCCCGGGGTTTCCTTCTACAAATGCATCCTGTGGGACAGAAGGCTGTCTACAATAAACAGCAAGAACTATTTTTTGTTCTTCAAGTGCTATTGTCCTCCTCCTTCTCCTTCTCTGGGAAAACATCAAATGGTGGGTGATGCCGGTGCAGCGGAAGGACCCGGAGGACCCGGGGGCCCAGGATTAGGTGGCCGCGGCGGCTTCCGCGGAGGATTTGCATGGTCTTAGGGGAAGGGGCCGTGGTCGGTCGAGGCTATGGCCAAGGCCGCAGGGCTCGTGGAGGTAAAGCTGAAGACAAGGAGTGGTTCCCCGTCACCAAGCTGGCCAGCCGACTAGGTTCAAGGCATTCATCACTATTGGGGACTACAATGGTCACATTGGTCTTGGTGTTAGGTGCTCCAAGGAGGTCGACACTGCCGTCTGAGGGGCCATCATCTTGGCCAAGCTCTCCTTCGTCCCTACGAGGAGAGGCTACTGAGGGAACAAGATCGGCAAGCCCCACACTGTTCCACGCAAGATGACAGGCTGCTGTGGCTCTGTGCTGGTGCGTCTCATCCCTGCCCCAAGAGGCACTGGCATTGTCTCTGCTCCTGTGCCCAAGAAGCTCTTGATGATGGCTGGTGTAGATGACTGCTAGACTTCAGTCAGAGACTGCACTGCTACTCTGGGCAACTTTGCCAGGCTGGTATAACTCCTCCTGGATGCTGTAATCTCTAACTGATTTTCCAGGAGAGACCCGGTGGATGAGAGCCACAAGGTTGGCTTTCACGCCATCTCCAAGACCTACAGCTACCTGATCCCCGACCTCTGGAAAGAGACTGTGTTTACCAAGTCTTCTTTTCAGGAATTCACTGATCATCTTGTGAAAACCCACACCCGAGTCTCTGTTCAGAGAACCCAGGCTCCAGCCGTGGCTATCACCTAGGGGTTTTTATACAAGAAAAATAAATGAATTAAGTCTATTTTAAAAAAAAGTGTTATTGTCCTTGTTATTTGAGTTCCATTTTGCCATCAACCATGATTTTAGTGTCAAGACACCTCGTTTCCTTTGAGCGTGTGGAAGAAGAGTTCTCTTAAGGGTCCCTCATCCAGCTCACAAGGCAACAGAGGCTCAGCATCCCAGAGCAGTGACCACAGGTAGCATCCTTTGGAGAGGGAATTGTCCTGTGTCTGCAGAAGCTCTGTAGGGGGAAGTACAGATTTCTTTCCCTCGGGTCTTGAAGTCATGTAGCATAAACGTGTTCTTCATGCTTTGTCTTCCGGTTCTCCTGCCTTGTCGGCGGCAGTGATATATTGTAAAGGAACATGTGGGGGAAGGGCATGCACATAAGAGAAGGTGACCCTCTACATGAATTAGGCTCTCCTTTGGTTCTTTGGACCCTGCCAGAATCCATGTGGTATTGAAGGTCTTGATTATCCAATGAAATCTGGTGTCTTAGTAAAGATTTCTATTCCTGCACAAACATCATGACCAAGAAGCAAGTTGGGGAGGAAAGGGTTTATTCAGCTTACACATCTGCGTTGCTGTTTATCACCAAAGAAAGTCAGGACTGGAACTCAAGCAGGTCAGGAAGCAGGAGCTGATGCAGAAGCCATGGAGGGATGTTTCTTACTGGCTTGCTTCCCCTGGCTTGCTCAGCCTGCTTTCTTATAGAACCCAAGACTACCAGCCCAGGGATGGCACCACCCACAATGGGCCCTCCCACCTTGGTCACTAATTGAGAAAATGCCCCACAACTGGATCTCATGGAGGTACTCCCTCAAGGGAGGCTCCTTTCTCTGTGATAGCTCCGGCTTGTGTCAAGCTGACACGAAGAAACCAGTCGGTGCATCTGGTAGAATGTTTGTCTGGCAGACTTGGAGCCCTGGCTTTGACCTCCCAGCGTAAAATCGGTTGCAGGAGTAAATGCCTACAATCCCAGAACACAGGACATGGAAGCAGGAGGATCAGGAGTTCAAGATCATCTTCAGCTTCATACTGAGTTTGAGGCTAGCCTGGGCTACTCCAGAACCTAAAGAAGTGGGGAGGGGAAGACTAGAGATTTTCTCGAAAACTTTAAACATTACGTCTTCCAAGTCTGGGACTTGGTTCAGATCGCTTGGCCTATGAAAGCTTTGGAATGAGTGCGATGATAGAAGGTTCTCTGTTGTAGGACTGTCTCTCTGCTCCATTGTCCCTCTCTGATCCCTTAGCCTGTGACTGGACTTCTCCCAATCTCATTTTTTTCTTCTCTTGGAAGACAGGGTCAATGCTGTGGAGTCCTCTTTACATGGCTCCTGGGAAAGTTAATGGCAGTTACCCAGAGCTCCTCCTGACACCGGTTGCTCAATACAGTCTGTTCTCATCACCTCATCCTTCTCTGAGTTCCCAGACAACCCCAGTGCAAAATGTTTGCCATAAGAATGTGCAGCAAGAGCTGGAGAGATGGCTCAGCAGGTAAGAGCACTGGCTGCTCTGCCAGAGGTCCCGAGTTCAAATCCCAGCAACCACATCACAACCATCTGTAATGGGATCCGATGCCCTCTTCTGGTGTGTCTGAAGATAGTGACAATGTATTCATATACATATAATAGATAAATCAATCTAAAAATAAAAAAGAAGAATGTACAGCAAGTCCAAGTGCAAAAACGTACCTTTCCTCCACAGGCCTCACACCACATATGCACAACAGCCGACCTACATCTGTAAACCCAGCGGCATCAACTCTGACCAAAATAAAACTGAGAAGTCAGTAATCCAATAGCCTTGTGGAGTTCCCTATGACCTCTCAACCAGAAGGATGAAGATATTTCAAATAAAGCTGCTTTATGGAAGAAATGTAGAGGAAAAAGGCATATTTTTCAATGGCTACATATCAGTAAATTCAGTACTGCTCCTAATAGCTCAAGCAGAATGAAAACATCTTGAAAAACAAAGCTTCTAATATTAGCCCAGGGAGGACAATGCTGGAGCACTGCGATGTAATTGTCTGATGGAGTGACACAAAACAGATCTTTTCTCCTTCTGTTTTTAGAAAATTACCTTAGCCATTGTGTTCCAGCAGCCTACTGGAGTGCACATCTGGAAAGGATCTTTCAGAAAGCCGGAGCCTGTATGAAATACATTCTGCAGGAGGTGTAGTCCCTCTACCTCCACACCGGCTTCCTGGAGCCAAGGCTGGAGGCAGACTGTGGAACTGAACTGTGGGACTGAGTCCGAGTCCCTCTGTTGCCTAGGAGCAAACCTGAGAGCCCATTATGTCGTGTAGCCTCTCGGCGGCAAAGGTCCTGGGGCAGATACACATACCCCTGCTGCAACGGCTAAAACTTCATGCACCTTGAGTTCATCAGCCGCTACCCTGAGTTGTCATTCACAGTGAAATTATTAAACCTGGAACTGATTCAGTAGAGGTAACTCATCCACCGTGACCATGTGTTGACTACTAGATCCAACAGCCTCTGAGACATACATCCCTGTGCTCCTGAATCAGGAAGGCATCTGTGGTTAAGTTGTTCTCAAACCCTGTCCCCAAATCCTTCATCACCTCTATTACGGTATTTTGGAAGCTTTACTACATTGATTAAAACATAGGGATATCCTGGTTCTTCCTGTCCCCTTAGCTTCCTTGTAGAGGTCCTTGGCAGGCCTCGAGGGCAAGGGTTCAGCACATGGGTCCAGGCTTCCCTCACTACACTTCACGCCCAACCTCCAGGGCTTTCTAGAGAGCCTAGCCCGAGGAAGGAGATCAGACATCACAGGGACATCTTGCAGTTTCCCCCCATGTCTTCAGTTGTTGGAAGCTGTTCAGGTGGCACTGACAATTCAGGCTGCAGGGCAATGCAACCTTCTCGTTATCCATTCAGATCACATCCCGCTGCAGTGGCCTCTGAGGGAAGTCCAGGCAGCATCCAATCAATCCTGGCAGTCCTCCTGAAGCCACCTTGCATGCACAGTGACAGCCATCAGTCAACATCCACCAGGTGGCTGACGGACTGGACAGCTACTCTCACGTTGGTGATTTTGCAAAGTAAGTTACAGGTGTTGGCAAGCTAAGCCATCCCAGTCAGGAAGGGGCTTTCAGCAGCCTCTGATCTGGTATTCCAGATTTGCCCTTGGGCAGGGGCTCCCTCTCCTCCCGATGCACAAACTGATAGTTGCAAGATAAACAAATTGCAGACAATAGCAGAAGCACAGAGAGACAAGACAGCCCTGTGCTGCATCTCCAAGTCAAATAGAGTTGTTTGTATTGCCCCTGCCACAGGATGTCTATTAGCGCAGAAAATCTAGCTTTTCGGTGCTTGTTTTTAAGGGAAGGAATTGAAGGAGCAGAGAAATTGAAGGCTTTCTGGCTGATGAAACAATCATATGCTCTCAACCACCCAACAGTTGTCTGCTGGGATAACCGCAGGTGACAAACATGTTAAAATCCTTTAGAGTACGTCTTAGCTCTTAAGTCCTTGATATTTCTGCAGGGAAAATTAATAAATCAGTTTTGTGACAATTTGGAGAGAGAGAGAGAGAGAGAGAGAGAGAGAGAGAGAGAGAGAGAGAGAGAGAGAGATATGTTCAACTAATCTCTCACCAGTAGAGCTACACTGTAAGGCTCCAGACCAACATGGCGTGAATTTACATCACAGAGAATTCAACGGGCCCTTGTGTCTTCAAGGAGAGAATTTCAGAAGCTGCCTCACATTCATCTTGGAACGCAGGTCTCACATCATCAACTGCTCAGGAACTCTGGACAGCAAAGGTCGAGCACTGTGGTTTTATTTAATTATTTATGTTAGCTCTTGCCTTGGAAACAAGTCTGAGAGAGATTCAGCTGTTGCTGCCATACAGTGGAGTCAAGGGGAGTATTAGTGAGGGGCTGAGGGTCGCTGACATAAAAGAACACAGAATGCACGCTTCTCCTGCTGCCTGAGTGAGAGCTACACACACAGAGCTGAGCTCTCGATTATCCCGAGGAGGAAAAGTCTTACACAATTCACAAAAAAATCCAAACTGGATGGAGACCCATGAGAAGACCACAAGTGAAAACATTTATGCTGACTTAGTTAGGGTCTTACTGCTGTGAACAGACACCATAACCAAGACAAGTCCTATAAAGGACAACATTTAAATGGGACTGGCTTACAGGTTCAGAGGTTCAGTCCATTATCATCAAGGCAGGAACATGGCAGCATCCAGGCAGGTATGGTGCAGGAGGAACTGAGAGTTCTACATCGTCATCTGAAGGCCCCTAGGAGAAGACTGGCTTCCAGGCACCTAGGATGAGGGTCTTTAAGCCCACACCCACAGTGACAAACTTCCTCCAACAAGGCCACACCTAATCTATTATATACACATTCTAATAGTGCCACACACTGGGCTGAGCATATACAAACCATCACACTGACCCATGGGTTGTCCTGATTCCTAACGTTGTCTACACAGTAATCCTGGAAGCCTGAGAGAACGCTACCTCGCTTATGACAGAGGAAGGGTCTTTGCTGATGGGACCAAGGGCAATCACAAAGATCCTTAAAAGTGAAAGTGGGCTGCCCTGTGAGAGAGACTCCATAGGCTCCTGCTGCCTTTGAAAAAGGAGTAGAAGCCAGGTGTGGGAGGTATGCTGGCAACCACAGAATTCACGAAGCTGAGGGAGAAAGACTTCAAATTCAAGGCTAGCCTGGGCTACACAGTAAGATCTTATATTGAGAAGGGGGGTTGAAAGAAAAGGGATTAAAGGAAAAGGAGGGAGAGGATAAGGCAACAACGAGGACAAGAGTGACTGACAGACAGGCAGACCTATGAGCCAAGAAATCCAGACATGAGAGCAAGACATAGGCATGCAGAAAGAACTTAGCCCACCAAGTACCCCAAGGACAGCCCAGTGCAGCCATGGTGAACTGCTGGCCTGCAGACTTGTGAGCGAGCACGTTCATGTTTTAAATGCACTTGTGCTAACATGTTCAGCAAACACCCTGGGCAACATAAACAGCAGGAATTTTTAATATCAAATCGTTTGATGGATTAGAAATTATATTTCAACTCAGCTGCTTATTATCCATGATACTTCCGACAAGAACCCTGATTCCTGTGCAGTTTACTTACTCAGGCTGAAGAACAGCAAACCCATCCTCAGAGGAGAAAAGGTAAGGCATGTCTGACATCTTGCACCTGTCTACAGCTGCTCCTGGTTTGCTATGCAAACCCCACGAGCACGAATGTCTGAAGCTCTTCTCTGGGCCAGTCCAGAGACTACACATGGACCTTCAGACCTTCCCTGAAATGTTGGGGTTCCAATGACCACCCCTATACTTCTAGAATTCGCCTGCTAATGCTTGGCATATAATTCCATGTGTTCAAAGTCTGCAAACTCAGCAAGGTCATGACAGACACCAGGGTTATTCCTACCATTGAACCCTAAGGCCTTTTCTAGCAAGTCCTCTAGTATGTCTTCTGCTGTAGGACAACAGTATGTCCTTCAGGTCAATGAGACCACAATTTGATACAGGAGGAGGAAGTACAGTCCAACCTGTAGCTCCTGTTCACTGATCTGAAGACCAGGTTTGTGCTCATTAATGGGGGAGCCGAGTATTTCAGAAGGGTGTGTAGAGACCAGTAACTCAGTATCATGATGCTTACAGCCAAAGGGTCTGTCTGAACTCTAATTAGCTTTGCGAGTGCCAAGTCAATTCTAGAAATTATCCCAAGTGCTGGCTGCTTCCTTCAGTCAAACCATGATTCTGTGGGTTCCCCAGAAGATGAAAAATTAACATTGAGCACTCTCTTAACTTTAATAATTTGCAAAACCCTTCCCTCTTCCCCAGACTCTCAAAGGCTAGCCGCTAACTACCTCTGTGGAATCTGGGCTCCAAGCTCTGCTCCATGGGTTGTGGACTTTTTCTTGCGACACATCAGAAGAGCCCTAGAACGTGGAGAGAAATGGATGCCTGCGTGACTAACAACCTACGCTCCTACGAACAAACCCAAAACGGAAACATGAAAATAAGGTTCCCTATTAATCTTTAATGGGCTTGCAGACTTCCTAAGGAAAATTATATTCAACGGTAAATATACACTAGGCCGTTTTTCTTTCAGGCAAGTTGTTTTAGAGTCAACAGACTCTGAGCTGAACAAATAGCTGCTCCCTAATATCTTCCTTCCAAGACAGGCACAGAGAATATCACAATTGTGCAGGAGGGAGGAACTCAAGGTGGTGAGCATCAAGACAAAGAATCACTCCTGCTAACGGAAGATAACTCCCCTTCCCGGGGTATCCTTAGCTCTTGTTCTTAGCAGAGCCTTCTCCTTAACGTCTTGGCGTGGCACCCCAGTCCATATCAGTTTCTGCATTTTATATACAGCTCTCACAACTGCATATAAAACGTTCTCTTCAAGGACAAAGGCGCCGAGTCCCACGGTTTATACAAGCCATTTTCTAGAAACGGGTCCCTCGGCTTCTCTGCCTTGTTCATGCAGGGTCAGGGGACTCCTTTAGGCCCTCCCACCAAGTGTCTTCTGTCTCTGAGTCTCTGTCAGTTATAAATTTCCACTTAGAGGGTAGCCTTGCCAACGCCATGAGAAAGTGTGTTGGCACTTAGAACTATGACCAGAATGAAGTGTGTATTTAGTAAATATTTGGATGTGTGAGCAAATAAATCTAAATTCCAAAGACTAGGCTTCCAAATGCCTGTTTATCAATCTTACGACAGCCGGCTTGGGTTTGTACATCCATCGGCATAACAGGCTCAGATGAGAAGAAATCAACCCAAGCCCAGCTGTTCTAGACTGTGCTCACAATAGCCACATTCACTCAGGACTGTTCTAGACTGTGCTCACAGCAGCCTCATTCACTCAGGACTGTTCCAGACTGTACTCACAATAGCCACATCCACTCAGGACTGTTCCTGACTATACTCACAACAGCCACATTTACTCAGGACTGTTCTAGACTGTGCTCACAGCAGCCTCATTCACTCAGGACTGTTCTAGACTGTGCTCACAGCAGCCTCATTCACTCAGGACTGTTCCAGACTGTACTCACAACAGCCACATTCACTCAGGACTGTTCCTGACTGTACTCACAACAGCCACATTTACTCAGGACTGTTCTAGACTGTGCTCACAGCAGCCTCATTCACTCAGGACTGTTCTAGACTGTGCTCACAGCAGCCACATTCACTCAGGACTGTTTCTGACTGTACTCACAACAGCCACATCCACTGTTCTAGACTGTGCTCACAGCAGCCTCATTTACTCAGGACTGTTCTAGACTGTGCTCACAATAGCCACATTCACTCAGGACTGTTCCTGATTGTACTCACAGCAGCCACATTCACTCAGGACTGTTCTAGACTGTGCTCACAGCAGCCTCATTCACTCAGGACTGTTCTAGACTGTGCTCACAATAGCCACATTCACTCAGGACTGTTCCTGATTGTACTCACAGCAGCCACATTCACTCAGGACTGTTCTAGACTGTGCTCACAGCAGCCACATTCACTCAGGACTGTTCTAGACTGTGCTCACAATAGCCACATTCACTCAGGACTGTTCTAGACTATGCTCACAACAGCCTCGTTTACTCAGGACTGTTCTAGACTGTACTCACAGCAGCCACATTCACTCAGGACTGTTCTAGACTGTGCTCACAACAGCCACATTCACTCAGGACTGTTCCTGACTGTACTCACAACAGCCACATTCACTCAGGACTGTTCCTGACTGTACTCACAACAGCCACATTCACTCAGGACTGTTCCTGACTGTATTCACAACAGCCACATTTACTCAGGACTGTTCTAGACCGTGCTCACAACAGCCACATTCACTCAGGACTATTCTAGACTGTGCTCAGAACAGTCTCATTCACTCAGGACTCATCTAGACTGTGCTCACAGCAGCCACAGTCATTCAGAACCTGTCACTGCACCTAGTGGAGTAAGATCATAAAGCATTTGACATACAACCTTCTTAGCTGGATTAACCTTCATGCACAGCAAATCCCACAGTCAGCTCAGTCATGGACCTGGTCAGAGTTAGAACCAGACTTGGAGAGGAAGCCCACACACTCGAAGTGCACTCACCACGTGGCCCTGACTTCATGTTCCATCATCTCAGCTCTTGAACATCTGTCTCCATTTTGAAATGAATTTCACACATATGAAGCTCATATGAAGTCTGATTTGAATGTATTTTAGTGATCTCTGCTAGACCCAATAAAGTGCAATGGAAGAATTACTGAGCACAGTTTAATGGTGCTTGCTATTGAAAACATAAAATATAATATTTATTGTTACTGTACAATATGGCTCAACTACAACCTGGTGGCACTGTTTTATGACGAAGTCATCTAGGTCTGGGGCCCACCTCTCTCAGCAGCCCTCTCCCCAGGCTCTGGACTGGTCATCTCTAAGGGTCATCAGAGACCTCAAACAATATGGAGTCCCAAAGCCTGTATCGCTCTGGGTAGTAGAGCTCCCTGGTCACAGCAAACTTCCTCACTGCAGGAACCACTCCAAGCAGCTACTTGAAGCTGGCCTTGCCCGGCCTATCTCCTTGTGAACCTCTCTTGGAAGGAAAGACACATATGTGAATCTTCCACCAACTATGTAGGACCAGGCTGTAACTGCCCACTGCTGAAATTCATCCACCCACAACTGTTCTCCCCGTGCAAGGTATACACACATGTGACACCTCCAAGGACAGTGAACGGGACGATAGCCTCTAACATTACATTGAAAGAGTCCCGGATAGACATACTGCTGTTCCTCCTCCTGAAGTTCTTTCTATGTTCACTCTGACCATCCAAAGACATTGTGGCAGGTACTACACTTCCTTCACAGGAGGGGGCGGTCCAAAGAAACCCGGTCGGGTGTTTCAGACCCACAGAGGTATAGATGTGGCAAAGAGATACGTTACTTGCTGGGTTCTGGAGGTGCCTGAGGCCAGTGCTCTCTGTCCTGGGAACAAAAATGACTGGTCTATCTCCCAGGTAGGGCAGGAAGGCTCTCTTCTGCATGGCTTGGTATCAGAAATGCAGTCAGACAATATTTGGTAGCACCCTTTGACACCCAGATACACCGTTTATGCAGTGCAGATGGCCTTCTTGGCCCTGCCCACCTCGAACTTCCTCCTGGCAACCAAAGATGAGTCTACACAGAGGAAGTAGTGGGAGGGACAGAGTGGAACACATCAGCTGTCCTTCCAGTAGCTCAGGGCACAACAATCTGCTCTGAAGGTCATTGTTGAAAGGAGGGCTTCTCTCTAAATAACTGCCCTGGAGCCCGCTGTTTGGGAATACATTTTCAATTATAACTCAGACAACTACATCCCTATTTCAGGCCAAGGTCAACCTATGGACAACTGGTTGTCTCCTCCTTTATGTACAAAATGAAGGTACAGATTTGACAGGCAGTAGGGCTACCCCTGAAAGGATCTAAGCAGGTTCATGGTTACCACATTTTTATGCTTTGAAATGAAGTGTTTCCCCCAAAGGCTCATGTTTTGAAACCATTATGCCTAGTTGGTGGAACTCCCACTATTTTGGGCTCTGGAAACTTAAGGAGATGTGGCATAGATGGAGTAAGTGGGTCACTGAAAGTGTGTCCTTAGGAGCTGTATCTTGTCCCCTCTCTATCCAGGCCACCATGAAGTAAACAGATTCTGCCACACGTTCCCACCCCCTAATACTGTCTCCCCAAGGGCCCAGAAACTGAGCAAAGTGATCTCAAGCTGTGAACCATGACACTATCTTCTTCTCCCTTTACACTGTTCCTTCAGATATTCTGGTCGCAGGGACACACAGTCAACTAACACACAAGCATTAGTGTCTTCCATGAGTAAGAAGCTGTCACCTGACTTTATAGCCCTTCTCGGTGAGTTCCCAAAGCCTTCCAAGCATAGCTCCCCTTCAAAGCAGTGAGGGGTTCCCGCCTATTCTCCTGCCCATGACTAACTTCTTGGCCTCAATGCCTTCGCTACTGTTCATGTCCACCTGACTCGACAATCCAGACCCCCGCTATAGCATGTACTGTCCGTTTGTCCTCCCAACACACCCTGCCCCGACCCCAAGGCTCAGATCCCAGCAACACTGATCTAGGTATGTTCCTTCTCAATCAATCTTTAGAACTGAAATGGAGACAAACCACCAGCCTAGAGCACCTGGGCAGCATTTCCCTAATCAGTAGCTCTCCAAGTGTGAGTCCCAGACCAGCAGCAGTAGCAGCACTACTTGCCACTGCAGACTCTCTGGTCCTACACTAGACCTCCTGCTTCAGAACTGATCCCAGCACAGGCTAAAGCTGGAACACCAGAGACCCTCCTGAGGAATTCCAGAACCATCTCTCCAGGCCTTCTGCTGTGGCATAGACACCTGCCCTTGCCTGTCTCCTCAGGACACCCCACTCGCCCCTTACCTCTGAGCCCCACAAAGCATCTGAGGTCCCACCAGTGAACCAATCACCAGCCACAGCTCACAAAACAGCCAGTCTAACCAACAAGAAGGAAATGTCACAGCCGCAGGCCTTATTTGTAGCTAAACATGGTTCAGCCTGAAGTTCTAATAGGGGGTTGATCTCTGGGCCTTTGTAATGTTTCTGCAGAGAGGTTTTCTAGCAAGGTGTCTGACTCCTTTGCTGCAGCGTCCCGGATGGGAAGGCATTTCCTCTACCCAGACCCCTGCTCCAAGAAGCTTCAAGCTGTTAAGCAACTGCTGGGTGATTACAAGAATCTGGTATTTCCAATTCTAAGGGTTGACTTAGGCCAACTATCATTGCAGGGTTTTTATTCTCTGTGACAAAAAAAATAATCAAATTAAGAAATACAATAAAATTGGCTGAGAGGGTGGAGAGAGCTGTATGTGTATATACCTTCCAGCCAGAACTCTGGGCTGCAGAATTACCTGTGGTACTTCCTCAAACCCCAACCTCAGAAGGAAGGCTTAACAAATGTTTCTGGACACAGAATGCACAACACCGGTGTAGTGCTGGAATCCTCTAGCATTCTCGGAAGAAGAGGCATTGAAGAAGGTCCTGTCTTCAACGGGGCATTTCTTCCAGCAGGTCATCATGCAGAGCCGTGTTCTGCAGCCTGCCGGGCAGCCCCAGAGTATAGTGTGGCTGACAGCAAAGTCCAGCATTCTTATTTACCACCACTCTTTGTCCACCCAAAAGAGCTTCCGTGCCTGTTCCCAGACAGACTTTAGACAGACCTTGCCAACATGAGGTCAGGCAAAGGGCAGACACACCTATCCACACTGTCTCTGTTCAGAGGCCTTGGGAAGAACAGTATATATGAACCTAAGCCTCAAGCCAAGATTACCCCCATCCATCCACTGTGGTGGTTTAAATTGAGATTCCGGCAACCTGTTGATCTCATGGAACCTTGGGTTGGGGTAGGGTGGGGGTTCAGTGTGGTTGTTTCTCCAGTCAAATGAAGTCCTTATTTTTTATTCTCAGAGAAGCAACAGGAGCTTGGCGTGAAAACTCTACAAACTGAAAATAGGAGTCACCCAAAGGTCTTCTTGCTAGACACCAGGGTTTGAAGAGTGTAAAACTCTTCCATGCATTTCCCTACATATATTTGTTGCTTTATTTGAGAACTATTTCTAACAAAATAGACTGTTATTTAAAGCAACACACGATGCGCTTCTTGATGTTATTTTAAAGTGAAATGTAAATGGAGCTTTTCATTAGCATGTAAACATTCCTTCAGTTTTGATGTAATATAGGAAGTATTAATAGATTTAACCCATATAAACAAACCCCTCTGGGATTCTCAGTGATTTTTCAAGAACTTAAAGAGCATTAACCAAAAAGGCTGAAGAGTTGCTATTTTAATGAGAAATGAAATGTTTCCAATAGGTGCTCAAGCTCTGTCCAGACAAGATGCTAAGGTTCCTAAACACTCTCGGAAAAGAATTTAGACAGAAAGTGGAAACAAAGTTACCTCCAGCATCCAAATTCTCGCCTGCTCAGCGTTTCTAGCAACCACACTCATAGCTTACAAGACAGGCACCCTTGGCCCAGCAGCAGGTGGCAAATATTCAAGATCTTCTGCCCTGCAGCCCACCAGGCCTCCTGAGCTCAAATTCTAGTCACACCACATGGGTGACATGTAAATGACTTACCATCTCACACCCCCAGCCTTCCCACTCCCACTTTGCTGGAAAGAGCTCTGCACAATGCTTGGCACACTGTAAATGTCAAATAAAATGTTGCTCACCCGTACCCTAAACTCAACTGCTGCTGACATTCACACATTCCTGCAGTGATGTCCCCAGGCTCCTGAGTCCTGTGTGACAAACCTCTCTGTCCCTGGTGGTGGCTTGCTTCCCAATGGGATGATGCCCTGACTCACTGAGTGGAACTATGGGGGAGGAGTGCGTAGGTTCCTTCCTCCTGAGTCAGCCAGGGTCCTTTGCCCCTCATGTGACTGATGCACTCAGAGGTGAGAGCCCCCACTGTTAATTCCTCCCTTCCGGTCAGGGAGGTTTTCATCAGCCCACAAGGCTGCCAGTCCTCTGCTGCCTACACGTCCTCAACAATAGTGAGACTCACCACTGGGTCAGCTCCACTCACGTGAATCTTACTGTATCCATGTATGTTAAACACTGCATAGTCTACAAGAAATGTTCTGGAAATGACACACACCCTAAGTACCTCTAGATTTTTTTTTCTCCCCTGCCTCTGTGTTCCCACTTCTCCTGGAGGCCCAAATACCAAAAGAGAAAGGAGGGTGGTATTTAAAGTTTAGCAATGTGACCTCTGGGAACATCCCACTCTGTCGCTATAGGACAGAAATGTTAGTCTGGAAATTTTTGTAGAAACGGTAAAATAGAAAGGAGAAAATGCAACAGAGATCGTTGTGCTCTGTGGCAACCACCAGTTTAACCTCATGCTTGTGAGGACAGGGTCGGTGGTCCCATCCATAGAAGGGAAACTGGGCTTCAAGCTGCCCTTATCATAGCCTGAGTGGAAGTCCAGGCCCTGCCTCACTTGCTCTACACTGACAACTGTGGTATGGATAGAAAAATCCCAAGACTCCAGCAGAATGTTGGGGCTTTCCAAGTTGATAGCTCTTTTAAATTCCTGTTTTCCTTACATGTGGAATTTTCTGCATAATTAATCACCTTTGGAAATTACAGAAAAGTTTCTTATTCACTGAGTTGGAAAGTGCCCCACAGAATACCCTGGAGGGGTGGAAAGAAGAGATGGGCTGCAGGTTGGAACACAGGTCTGTGTGAGACCCAGCCCCACGATGTCCTAAGGGAGGTGCCGGTAGTAAAGAGCACACGGGAAGCTCAGGCAGGATTCCAGGGATAGACTCCATGGAGGAGAGAGCACATGCTGGCTCTGGGGTGTGATGCTCATACTGCCCGGGCTACCCTTGCCCTCCACAGGTTCTCCTCATGCACTAATGTAACACGTGGCATGCTCCCCTCCTGGCTTATGGGATACTGTGAGAGGCGACCAGGTACAAGAGAATGCTTCCAGACATGGGCTGCAGGGACGACATCAACCACCAACTGTGCATGACCAAAAAGGGATTTCTGTGCCGAGAGAGAGCTGCACGTTCTCAGCCTAGGAGACAGCGTGCAGTCCGCTGGGCGTGCCTCCCACTGTCGGCAGGGTCAAGATGATGGAGGGCCCTTAGGAAGGCTGAGGAATCGCTTATCCCCGTTCTTTGTGCAGTGGGTGAAAAAGCTTTGAAGAGAAGCTATGGAAGATGGAAGGCCCATCCCTGGAATCAGGTAGGGATCCGGGAAGAAGAGAATGTGTCTGTTTAGCTTATGGGCCTGACAGGATGTGATCCCGGTGCCTGAAGCCTTCATTGTTGTTGAGTGCAGGAACCCACTGGTGGACATCTTTGAAGAGAAAAAAAAGTCTTCTGTACTGGGGCAGCATAGGGGATCAGCTTAGACAATGTAGTCTGAAATCCATGGACCCAGAAACCTTGTGATTCATATCCTCTTCCTTAGCACTCCCATGAAAGATCCTACGGTCCTGTCCCCAACATATCATTCCCTAGCCCTGCACTAAGAGGATAATATCCACCAAGCACAGAACTCGTCTGTAGTGAATGGAATAGCCTTGGGGCAGGAGGGTTAAGGAGGCAAATCTATTAGGTATGTCCCAGGAGGACAGAAACATGGATTATTTAGAGCTGGTGTCAGCATGTGACAGCAAAGACTTCGTCTAGACCATAGGATGCACAGCCAAGGTCCCAATGTGCACTGCTTTTGGCTAAGTGAGAGTCAAGGATTGAACTCCAATAACAGGGCAGTGGGGTCTAAGGATCACACAGGACGAGCCTGACTATCTGGAAGAAAGACGTGTGACCAGTATGTCCAGGGCCCAGGCTGTCACACACCCTCAGTGAGTGTGCCCATGTAAATAGGGAGTTAATAATAATCATTAAAAGATTAGTGTGGTTCTTGGAGGGTGTTTTTTTTTCCTATTTTCAGAAAGAACTCTTTCAGAGTCAGTAAGTTGTAATGAAGTATCCACTGTAACAAGCAAAGCGCTCAGGAGGAAACGAGATAAAGAAAAACTTAAAAAGCACGTGTTACCTGAGAAGCCATGCTTACTTTTCAAATGACTCTAAGAGGCTCTGATGGACATATGTCCCAAGCGCTACGGAAAGTCTTTAAAACTGAGGCAGTCTTAGTTACTGAGCCATGTCTGGACTCAGGACCATCAGTCTGTCGGCCTGGAACTAAAAGCAGAAAGGCCTAACAGTAACATTGCATTTATGTCAGAAGAACGAATCCTTTGCAGCTAGTGACAGAAACCAGGATTTGGAGTTTGTAAGCTGGAGTTGACTGCAGATCCTGTATAGAGAAGCTGTGTGCTTCTGGTTGTCCTCTTGGCCATTCACTATAAGGCAGCTGGTATGACCAGAGGCTAAAGTGGTCTTGAGGTTCCATCAGTGCAGCCATGTTAGTGAGGTCCTGTCACTGTAGTTCATAAGTGCAGCCATGTTAGTGAGGTTTCAGCAGTGAAGCATGCAGTCCAGTGATGGTCCTTATCAATACTCAGGGCTGGGTTGTGCTTTATTTCTTTTCTTATGCCTTTCTCAGTGTAGCCTGAGGCTTTTCTATCACACTTTTCTCATCCATGCAACTCATCCCCTGACCTACTTGACAAGGTGCCTTCTCCAGGAAGCCTTATTAAGTTGGCTGTTCTTATCTCTGTTCTCTTAAAGCAGTTAATGGGCCCCTGACCAGGGACTACCATGTCCTGGTATAAAATGTGTGTTGGCCTCCTTCTCTACAACATGGCATGAGATTCGAGGATTTTATTCGCTCACTGTAAATGAAGACCAGCTGGGCAGATGGAACAGATGGATATGTGAATGGAGAGAAGCTGATGGATATGCAATGGATACTAGATAATCAATAGGTACATGGAATAACAGATAGATTGACAGATGAATGGATGACTATCCCACAGAAGGAGAGATAAAAGGACAAAATGACAAACAGAGGGCTGGAAACTCTCTATGCTAAATCCAGTGTTCCTCTGAGCTTCCCTCTGAAAAACTGACATCACTGTCTGAATAACTGACATCACTGTCTGAATAGCTGACATCACTATCTGAATAACTGACATCACTGTCTGTCTGAACAACTGGCATCACTGTCTGAATAACTGACATCATTGTCTATCTGAACGAATGACATCACTATCTAAATAACTGACATCACTGTCTATTTGAATAACTGATGTCACTTTCTGAACGATGACATCACTGTCTACCTGAACAACTGACATCACTGTCTACTACTTTTCCTTCTTGATTGTTCCACCCCATCCCACCTTCTCTCAGTGCTCTAATTTCCTACCTAAGGCCTCTTCACAGAGACTTTCATCACAAACTTGAGCATTCCCAGTTTTAGTAGTAGACTATTTCTTTTCCTACCCCCTGTCCCAGAGGACAAATCCTGTCACACAAGACAACAGCAGCCTCTATAGACCCATTCTAAACTCTCCCCATTTTTCCAACCTTGTCTTTGACATCTACTCTCATGCTACATATTTTCATTCATTTACTCATTTAGGAAACAGTCATTAATTACCTTGGCTGGCAACTATAACATTTTCCAAAAACTTTTCTTTTAGGCCCTTAATCTCTCATCCAACCCAAGAACTCCCTAATTGGCCTCTAATTCTCTCCACACCCAGCCCACCAGCCTCCTCTCCAGACCCAGCCCACCTGGCCTCCTCTCCAGACCCTGCCCAACTGGACTCATTCTGATGAAGGATAAAATCTAGCACTTAACACAGTGCTGGGAGCCCTGGGGAACTGTCTTGAATCACACTGAGTTTCCTATGTCTCCAACTTCACCTCCTGCCTCAGGTTTTCTATTTCTTAGCCACCCATGATCTGAACATTTGCTCCTGTGTGATTACCCAGAAGCCCCTCTCTGGCTTCCTGGGCTTTGCTCATCCACATTTTTCTTTCATTTGCTTTCCAGCTCACCAATGGGAAAGACAGCTCTGTTGCCAAGATTCCATCCAGATCCAGATATCGACACCGTAGGCAAAAATTATTAAAGGGAATCTCTGACTCTTCCTGTCTCCAGGCTGAGTGGAGAAAATGACTTTGGAAGGGTACAGACATTCTGAAGGTGGGGATAGTGGAAGGTCCAAGCAGAGACACTGAGCTTGGCAAGTGTGCAGAATGGTGGGCGGAGAGAAGGAAGAGAGAAAACCCATCTAGTTCTTTTATTCCTAAAGCTACTGATTCTGGGAGAAACAAACCACTTTACTCTGGCTTCTGCCAAAGGGGAGAGATACAGGAAGACAGAGGAGTAGATTGTATCTGGTTCATACATCCCTGAGGTAGAGGCCAAAAAGAACACATGCTCAGCTCACCTAAGAACAAAAGACAAGGGATAGTGGGTGTCGAAAGAGATTCTTGCCCTGTCTTCAAAGTCTGCATCACAGACAGGTACAAGTGGGAGAGACAGCTCTCCCAGGTGGGGAGTGTTAAAACCCGACATTTGGCACTTTGAAACGCACTGCTAAAGACACTCATGTACTCATGTGAAAAGAAAGCCGTTCAAATGAACTGGAAAATGTTTCACTTGTGTTCTCTCATATTCCCGAACCTTTCTTCCCATGGTTCAAAAGCTTGCATTGTCTAATTGCTGATTTCCATTTGTGAATGAATCAGTGTAAAATAAAATTAAGTGGCAAATCAATCTACCAAATTAATCTAGTTTTAGGCATTAATTATCCTCTCAGCCATTTTCTCTCTTACTTAATCACATGTCAAGACAAGCCCAGGTCTAACAGTGCTGCATTTGGTTTTTAACATAGGAGCTTACACTCTGGAAGTAGACAGTCTTGATTTCTGGGACCTACAGTTTACTGTGTGTCTTAGTTAGGGTTTCCATTGCTGTGAAGACACCATGACCATAGCAACTCTTTAAACAGCAAACATTTAATTGGAGCTGGCTTACAGTATCAGAGGTTTAGTCCATTATCATCACGGCAGGAAACATGGCAGCATGCAGCCAGAAGACAGGAGACAGGAGTTGCACATTGGGTGGAACTTGAAAATAGTAGACCTCAAAGTCAGCCCCTAAATGACATACTTCTTCCAACAAGGCCACACCTCCTAATAGTGCCACTTCCCATGGGCCAACCATTCAAACACAAGTCTATAGGGACCATACCTATTCAAACTACCACTCTGTGAAAAAAAGATCTCATTCCAGGTAAACATTTCTCTCACTTTTTAAAAGTTCTTTTTGTTTGTTGATATAGATAGATAGATTGAAGATAGATAGATAGATAGATAGATAGATAGATAGATAGATAGATAGATAGATAGATAGATAGTGGTTTATCTGCATGTATGCCTGTAGACCAGAAGAGGGTATCAGATTTCATTTAAGCTGCTATGAGCCACCATGTGGTTGCTAAGAATTGAACTCAGGACCTCTGGAAGGACAGACACTGCTCTTAACCTCTGAGCCATCTCTCCAGCCCCCATCTCTCCCACTTTCTGTAGGTGCTCAATCAGTGTTGGACTAAACAAGTCACTGGGGCAGAGATTCCCTCCATCACTTTGTGGCATGTTTTCCCAACTAGGAAATTAACAATGCCGCATGTCCTTTGTGTGTAGGAGGATTATTCTAAGTGTGGCGAATGAGGCATTAAATGGGGGCAGCTCAGAAATTGTGTGCACCGTTCTTCTGGAGCTGTACCAAGGGACAGGTGCCTTCTCGGTTCTGTTACCAACTCCACTTGTTTCTAAGTCCTAACTATAGGATCCTGAGCCCACGGGGGAAGGAGAGCCATATACCTGGTGACTTCATCAAGCCACTATTTTGAAGATATGCAGACCTATAGTCGGGCACCTGGAGAAGGAAGACAAGGTATACTTCCAGGAAGCCACGAGAGTTTCAGAGACAAGAGGTCTTAAAGCCCCTGACTCCTTCCTTTAAAAACATACTTTTACATTTACTCATTTATTTTATTTTATTCTTATGTGTATGAGTATTTGGGCTGCAATGTACGTATGTGTACTACATGCATACCCGGTACCCAAGGAGATCTGAAAGGGGGATCACTTCACATGGGTCTGTAGTTATGGCTGGTTGTGAGCCCCCTGTGGATACTCAGAACTGTACTTGGGTCTTCAGTAAGAGCAATAATTACTCTTGACAGCTAAGCCATCTCTCTAACCCCAGGTGATCTCTTTCGAGATGGCCTTACTATGCATTCCTGGTTTGCCTGGAAATTACTATACAGATCAGGCTGGCCTCAAACTCATGGAGACCTGTCTGCCTCTGCCTTCCGAGTGTTGAGATTAAAGGCATGCTCCATATACCCAGTCTCCTCATCCTTTTGGTGTTCAACGTTACCAGAATGGTCGAGAAGGAAGTAGGGAGCCGTGACCAGCAGACCAGCATTACAGAATTCAGAGGAGACACTTACTCTCCCTGTAGGGGCATGCTGCCAAGCAAAAGGGAACCAGGGACATATTCCAAGGTGGGCAGCTGGCTCTGGTGGACGGTCCCCAAGAACCCAGCCCTCTGAGGCAAATGCCTTCATCGTGACTACTTGGACATCCGATGCTGTAGTGTTTCTGCTGTATGCGCAGAATGATCACCGCAGCCCTAGCCACTCAACAAGGACAGCAGAGTACGGAGAGCCAGCCGTAAGACAGGTGGCCTGTTCTGCAGCCGCCGGCTCCCTCTTTGGTTGGCACTGGAAGAGGAATGAGGATGAAACCATCTCTGTGATTCTTCAACGCAAGCTGGAGCGGCACGCTCAAGAGGAGATTCTCTTGGCAATGAGACTAGCCGAGCACCCGAGTGACTAATTAGAGGGGTAAGAGCAGTAGAAGCAAATCTCTGCTATCCTGAGTCAGAGCTCAAGAGCGGAGCTTCGCTGGAGTGCTGGGGAGAAGGGAGGGAGCGGGGCAGAGTATAAATTTAAATAATGTATATAACGTAATTTGCATCAGGAATGAAGGACGCGCTTCCTGGAGGCCACACTAGGTACTGTCAAGCCTTCCAGACAGCGAGGCAAGCAAGGAGAGGGAAGCTGGCATGTGAGCTCTGGTGCTCCAGGGGAGGAGTACTAAGCTTTCAGATGTCATCACAGCCATCTGATAACACCTGAGTGCGTGCTTTGCTGCAGAGAAGCTCGGAGGCCTGAACAGTCAAGCTCACTCCTTCCCAACCACCCCAAGAGGGAAGAAGCCTGTCAGCTTCACTGAAGAAGAAAGGAAGGAAAGAAAAACAAATGCAGAAGCAAACCACAAACCTCAGGTCGCTTCGCTTCCTATCTGTTTGAAGGCACAAGGCAGAAGAGAGGAGGGGTTTATACAGAGGCACCATGGGACCCTCCGGATGGAAACCCCAAGGCCACAGTAGGCAGACATTACTTGCAGGGTAGTTTTAATCAGCTTCAGCAGCTCTTTGATAGGCAAGGATGTTAAGCCAGGAAGGGCTCTCTGCAAAGTCTAAACATGCACAGGGGGTAGTATGGAACACGTGGCATCTCCTCCTGCCACCCTTCTTGTTGGAGGTGTTCACAGAGGCCCCTTCAGTCATCACAACAGAGCCAGGGTTGGGGCTGGAGGGGTGGTTAACTGTAGCAGGAAGCCAACAGAACGCTAGGCTCTAGCCACTACCAGCTGCTGCCCTGGGTAGGTATAGGGAGGCTTCCTCAAGGTGGATTGAGAAGAAATGAAATAAAAGGCATAAAATTAAAGACAAAATTAATAAAACCTGCTGAAAGCAAACACCGCTAGCCAACTCAGCGGCTCAAATTACATTTACCACATTGGAAAGGGAGGGGGTAATCACGAATAAGCCCAGGCTCTGGAAAGACATTATGGGCTAATCAACCTAACAAGAGTAATACCAGGGAAGTCCCCGAGTCACCTTCTCAGGAAAGATTCAAGACAGGGTATAAAACCATCAATCACAGTGAGATAAATTTCCCTTGCTAGGTTCCCTGATAAGCCTAGCTCTGAATCTCACGGTCTCTGAGCTCTATCCAGAGCAGCAGAGACTAGTACAAATGCCATCTCCAGATGTCACGGAATTGTGGACCCCACTGTGTGTGGCTTCTGTCCCTATCACTCTGGCCTTGGCAGGGTTGGGACACTCAGGGTTAGGCAAGGACTATCCAATCTTGAGTCCATTTCCATTCTGTCCCATCGGCTGAGTCTATGCCTGGCTATGGGAGTGTCTCTCAGTTTCTTGAACTTGATCTTGTGTGGGGTAAGTCTGAGCCCCAAGACAGCAGGTAATCCAAATCCATTAGATTATCTACAGCGTTCCTCCGGCTGATTCCCCAGAGACCTCCAAGTCTTCAAATCCCCAGTTCTCATCCCTAGCTGAGCAGGAGCTCTAGCCCATATAACACATTTACAACAGCGCAGGGATTCTGTCTTTAGCAGCACATGGCAGTGTGTGCATGGGAGTTGAAGGGGGATGAATATAAGCTTACCTCCTACGGCAGACTTCTGGAGCGTGTGAGTGTGTCACTGAGTTTCCCTGGAAGCCATGTGCAATATCAACCTTTGAAGAGAGGGATTCACTCCCTTGGCCAGACACTACTCAATGGATATGCTGATCCATTCTCCACTGAGGGCCTGTTGACATCCCTTCCTACTGAGAACCCAGTTTCCTTCCTCAGACCCAGTAGTGAGTACACTTAGGGAGGAAGTGTATGGTTTTAAACCAAAGAAGACACTAGAAATCAAATCCTGTTCACACACAGGGGAAATCCTTTATAATCAAAGGGAACAGGGTTCTTTAGAATTCCTGAGCCTTTTCATCCCTTCATGCAAGGCCTGGTTTCCATCACTACCCCCATCCTGCCTTCAGCTATGTCTGCTTTTCCGGACCCCATCCCCTGCTCCCCTGCAGGATTCCAGGTTTGCTGTGACCTACTCCATCTCTGGACATTCTATGGCATCCCTCTCTCCCAAGATGACGCTGGGGGACCAGTGGCTGAGAAACAGAGCAATGCCTCTCTCTGCATGCAAACTGCCCCTTGTCGGGATTCGTTCAAGTTCTTCACAGAACAACAGATTACTTCTTTCAACCATGCAAACAAACAGTCACACGCAGGTGTGTGGCCATTATCCTCAGAAAATCTCTACCAAGAGGGTTTGATTGTGAGCCTCGGAACCCATGTGAGAAGGACAAGCCTGGTGAAGTGCACCCATAATCCCAGAACAGAAGAGGCAGAGATAGACACATCCCAGGGCTTTGGCGGCCGACCTGCCCCACTGAGTCTGTGAGCTAGGTGCAAAGTGGAAAACCCTGTCTCAAGAAACAAAGTGGGCAGCGTTGAGAAACAACATCAGAGGCTGGTCTATGGCCTCAGTGCACATATGCAAGTGCATTTATGTGCACCCCACAATATCAGAGGCTGGCCTACGGCCTCAGGGCACATGCACGAATGTGTTTATATGCACCTCACACCCTCCCACACCCCACACATACACAGAAATAATCAATGGACATAAGAGGTGATGGAGGAGTATCTTCAGCATAGGACAGTTATGCATACAAAGACTTTTGCTTTTCCTTTGGTCACTATTTCTTTAAAGAAAGAATGGAATCCCACGCACCAGAATAAGACTCTTGGCTAACTTGAACTAGAACGTCATGCCTTATATTTTCTCTTCATCCCTAGTCTTTAGAAACAGATAATCTATTATTATAAAACAACTAGGTACCTGGTTCCAGTTTCACCTATCTGCCCACTTACAACACACTCACGGAGTCGGCTTTACAGAGGCATTGATGGCCCCTGTGCCTAACCCTGAGGGCAGAGTGCATGTTATACAGATGTGATGACCGGCCTGACCAGTTCAGGATTCGGCTTGCTCTCCTGAAAGAACCAGGCATCAGTGTGCAGAGCTAATCTCTGCTTGCTGGTACTTCCTCATTTCTAACAGTGAATGAATTCAGCTCTAAGTTCTGGGAGGAGGTACCTCAAACTGTCAACAGTGTGTCTGGAGGGCTGGGATAAGAGAGGGGCTAGTGTAAGCCCCCTTCTCCCAACCTCCTTCTCTTTCCACAGAGAATG
The DNA here is from genome assembly GCA_036184795.1 of Tokudaia tokunoshimensis. NCBI lineage: Eukaryota > Metazoa > Chordata > Mammalia > Rodentia > Muridae > Tokudaia > Tokudaia tokunoshimensis. The sequence continues at coordinate 176,860,742 of BTHU01000001.1, forward strand.
TGTTCACAGACTCCTTCGAAGGTTTAAAAGAAAGCAATAAATGACCAGAAAGAGAAACAAATGTTTTACACACACACACACACACACACACACACACACACACACACACACACAAGGCTGGATACAGCTGATCAAGAGCCTGTGTCCTTGGCAAGCTCTTTTGCAAGCCTGGCAGCCTCTGGGAACCTGACCGGGCACATGGCTACCTCACCTCACTTAGGTGCCCCCTCACCTTAGAGGACTTTCCCATTCTGCCTCAAGCATCCCCAGCTAAAGATGGGGCCATCCCCAGGGTGAGAGCCGAAGGTCAGTGAAAGCTGCTACAGAGGTAGCAGCTACAGAGGTCAAACTTTCACCAGTCCACTCAGAAGACCTGGCTGGCCTTTCTCGAGCAGCACAGAAACCTGCAGCCTGGCAGCTAGAGCAGTCGGCTCAGGATTCCTCCTAGGCCCATTAACTACCTGCTGACAGCACACTCACCTGCAGATGTAATTTGTCTTGCAGGAGTCTTGCAGATTCAGACAGTTAGGCCTCTCTCGTTCTTCATAGGAGCACACCGGAACGATAGTCTGTCGCCTCCGCTCGGTGCAGGCAATGTCCCGGCAGGAGCAGAAGAGCATCCCGTAGCTGTGCTTGGCCGGAACTTTGTCGAAGAACTGCCTGAGGGCCTTGTGGCACTTGCGGCGGTTGCAGACTTCGTTGGACATGCTGGTGGTGCAGGGGGTGATGTAGGCGGACCTGTACTTCTTGCAGGTGTCATCCAGGTTGCAGGCCTTGGCCGCATCGAGGCAGTTGTTCCCTTTGGAAATGTGTTCCACTGCAAGGCAGAGAAAGAGCAGTGATCACAGTGCACATGTGCAAGTGGGTTTATGTGCACCCCACAATACCGGAGGCCTTGCTGTTCACCTCGTCACGCACCGGCTCTAGAATTCAGGGAGGTTTCAATGCTCATAACATAATGGTCCACAACAGAGAGGAGGTATTAGGGTGTGTAGGGGAAGAGCCTACAGTAGACCCTAGATGTCTATATACAGCCATGGACCCAGACCATGGGAACTCAGGCACTTTCCCAGCTACCAGTAAACAAGGCAACTGGAGAACTGTTTTCATCTCCTGCTTAGTAAACGGAAATCAGGATCAAGGAAAACAGTAATAAATTACATACTTGTTCATGATACAGTATATAAAATGATATGGTGAATGCGAGTATAATTGCCATGCAATCCTCCAGGAATATAATTATGTAATAAATGCGTATAGAACATGCTAATTACTATATGATTACAGAGTAATTACATGGTTATTTGAGCCCAGAAGACAAAATATTATGCCAGCCTCTCTAAGCAGGAAGAAGCAACTCGAGAGAATCCATGTCTAAGTTTCGTAGGCCATTGGAAGAAAACCAGAATAAAGCACATAAAAATTTGCAAACCTCAATTACCACTTAACTCACCACATGCAAAATGCCGGCTCTGTGAACCCTGGCTAGGAGAACTCAGCTAGGATTTTGGATAGAATTTCCCTGGGCTTATATTTCACCGGCTTTAGATCAGCACAGAACATATGCTACCTTCTGCTCAATCGCTCTATGCCACACTGCCTGGAAAGCCAACGCCATCCACTGTGGGCTGCTCTTGTATGGTCTGGGTAAGGGCTTCCAGGAGGCAGATTCCACTATGTAGCTGCACGCACTGCCTTGACCAACTGCAATGGAGATGTTTCAAGTAAATGTAAACAGACAAGGGGAATTAAGCTCAGGACTTACAGTTTAGTTTCTTTGTTGCAACCAACACCCTAACAAAAAGACCATGCAGGGAGAAAGGGTTCATTTGGCTTACTGTGTTCCAGAGAACAGCCTGTTACAGAATAGCCAGGATCATCTGGTCTGAAAGAGTTTCCCCACATCACATCCACAGCCAAGAGCAGAGAGAAATGAATGCTGACCGCTTGCTAGCTTTCATCACTCTGTAGTTACCCCGCTCCCCACTCCACTAAGGGAATGGTGCCGCTCACAGTGGGCTGGGTCCTCCTCCAGTTAATTCTTTCATTTAACAATCTAGACAGTGCCCCAGAGACATGCCCACAGAGAAACTTGATAAATACCATTACTCAACTAAAAACTCTAGGTTGACATTTAGAACTGTCACAACCCTTACAAAGGAATTGCTCTAGAGCAAGGGAAGTGAAGGAGCCTTTTAGAGCTCAGTTTCCGATAAGGAGGCCGCCAGCAGCCGACAGGCAGTTATGCCCTTGACCATCCAGCAGAGTGCAGAAAACTGGCACCCTACAGATTAGATTCCCCAGCAAGTTTCCTCAGGCTTAGCGCCTCCCTGTTCTCTGTTCCTTTCTTAGAATGTTCCCCCAGTTGAAGGCAGGTACTTGGGAAATTACAAGAGATTGGAGAACTGACAAGAAAGGAAAGGGTCCAGGTGGGCTGAGTGGGGCTAAAAGTTAGACCAACAGGTATATCGGAAGGGTAGAGGGAATATTACTCCACCTTGAAAAAGGAAGGAAGTCTTACAACCTATGACAATATAGAAGAAACTTGAGGATATTAGGCTAAGTGAAATGAGTCAATGTCTGAAGGAAAAGCAAGAGTGATTCCACTCATGGAAGGATAGTAAAAAACTACACCTTATAGACACAGAAGGTTCTGGGCTGAGGGTAGGGGATGGAGCTAGTTACTATCCAATAGGAGCAAATTTCCAGCTTTAAGTTGAGCGATCTTCCAAACAAGAATCTGTCTAAAGTTACTGATCCTGTATTGAGTCTTACATTTTGGTGTGTGTGGGGAGGAAGGGAGTGCTGAGATGGTTAGGGAGGTAAAGGCGTTTGCTGCCCAGTCTGATGACCTGAGTTTGACCCCTGGAACCCACATGGTATAAGGAAAGAGCCAAATAACACAAGCTGCTCTCTGACCTCCACACCACAGCTCGCTCTCTCACCCTCCGTAAACACACACAAAATAAATCAAAATGTAGTAAGCATAGTTTAAATGATTGGGGTGGGGGGGGTGACTTCAAGTTAGACATTCTTATCATAAGCTCAAAAATAGTTTTTACAAAACAAAAAAACTAAAGGACACAGCAAGTAACTACTCCCGAATTTTAAGGAGTTTTTCTAAGAAGAAAAAAAAAAGTCTTAGAGCCTGGCACCACAAGTTGTGAGCTTCTACTCCCAGGTCCACATTTCTGCCTGTGGTTTCCCAAACCTGCAGGTTCAATGTGGAGGCCGGTTAGCAGGACCCCCAGCCTTCCAGAGACCTGTCACTTCATCTGCCCATCTTGTCCTTCATATGTCTGATTCATAGAATGTAGACTCTCAAAGGGAGACGGCCACTGAGAGCCCTGACACACAGACACTACAGCCACTGTGGGCCCTGACACACACACAGACACCACAGACACTGAGAGCCCTGAAACACACAGAGACACCACAGACACTGTGAGCCCTGACACACAGACACCACAGACACTGTGAGCCCTGACACGCAGACACCACAGTCACTGAGAGCTCTGACACACAGACACCACAGACACTGAGAGCCCTGACACACAGACACCACAGACACTGTGAGCCCTGACACACAGACACCACAGACACTGAGAGCCCTGACACACAGACACCACAGACACTGTGAGCCCTGACACACAGACACCACAGACACTGTGAGCCCTGACACACAGACACCACAGTCACTGAGAGCTCTGACACACAGACACCACAGACACTGAGAGCCCTGACACACAGACACCACAGACACTGTGAGCCCTGACACACAGACACCACAGACACTGTGAGCCCTGACACACAGACACCACAGTCACTGAGAGCCCTGACACACAGACACCACAGTCACTGAGAGCCCTGACACACACAAACACCATAGCCATGTGAGCCCTGATACACACAGACACCACAGCCACTGTGAGCCCTGACACATACAGAGACCACAGACACTGTGAACCCTGACACAGACACCAGTCTCTGGACCTGGTTAACATTGATGGTCTTCCCTTTAAAATTTTCTTTTTGTTTGTTTAGTTTTTTGAGACAGAGTTTCTCTGTGTAGCCCTGACTGTCCTGGAACTTACTTTCTCTATCAGGCTGACTTTGAACTCAGAGATCCTCCTGCCTCTACCTTCCAAGTGCTGGGATTAAAGCCACCACTGCCTGGCAATTTCTTTTCATTTTTAAGTACATGGCTTTATGCACTCCAGGCTGGCTTTGAACTGCTTTTGTGGCTAAGGAGAACCTTGAACTTGTCTGGAATGCTGAGATCACTAGTGTGTATCCACAAAGTCTGTGTGGTGCTGAGGGATAGTACTTAGGCTTTGTACATGACAGGTACATGATACCTGTACCCTTGAGATGTCTAAGGCTGGGCAGTTGGACCCAAGGATGGTGATATATGTCTTGACATGTCTATCTATAGCCCTCTGGGTTTCTCCCCTGTGAATGCTTTATGATAACTGAAAATTAATAAACTCTTATTCCACGCCCCCTTAAGGAGAGATGATGGTACCTTTGTGTGTGCACTGATATCTAATGAAAGGTATCTTCTGAGGTCTACATGAAACAAAAACAGCTGTGATACAGAGGTGGTTTACATGTAAGGGATGTAGCTTGCAATGGGTGACCCAATAGTGCATGTGACCTCATGTAGAGGACAGTGGCAGAGAAGATGTCACTGCAAGAACCAGGTGTCACAGCTCACCAAACGAAAACGAACCCATGCCCACATCAAGCACCAGGTCTGTTTGATGGTAATGGTTCTCTTCTCTTCGTTCCAGCAACACAATGTAACCTTTTACATTAAACTAATGTTATTCATTTGTTTCCTACTTATTTCAAGGTTTGACCTTTTACCGTTTATTTGTGCTGCTTTTATAATTGTGTGTAAACAAGCAAAGGCTCTTTTTGTTTACAAATCTAAGATAACATTATAATACAGATAATAAGTCAACCCATGACGCCCACAGGATCTCTTTTTCTCTGGAAGTAACCTGTACAGCAACACACAGCTTAAGAAACACTGGGCTGAATACTTCTGTGTTCCCTCACACTGTTTTAACGTTTGTAAAATTAGACAAGTGAGTACTTTTTTTCTTCTGTGTGTGTGTGTGTGTGTGTGTGTGTGTGTGTGTGTGTGTAGTACATGTCTGTGTGTGTGCGCATATGTCTGTGTGTACACAGGAAATCAAGAAGACAATGTCAAGTATTGTCCTCTTTACTCTGTATTTTAATTTTTGAGACAGGAACACATGTATGCAACTAAACTGGCCAGTCAGGGAGCGTCAGGAACCTGTTTTTCTCCTCTGACCTGACACTGAGATCATAGATTCTGCTGTGTGAGCTTTCATGTGTGTGCTGGGCATCTGAGCTCAGCAACCCGTCCTAATGCAGTCAATGCTTTAGACAGGGACATCCCTCAGCCCAGTTTCCCCCCTTTATTTACACACACACACACACACACACACACACACACACACACACACACTATCACTATTCTAAAGGAAAAGCTTTTTATAAAGTGGAAACAGTAAAGTTATGTCTGAACCAACTGTTCAAGGCTAACTTAGTTTGGCCACAGGCGTGACTCCGCCTCCCTCTCTGCTGATTCTGTTTTCTGCCATACGTAAGCCTGGCCAGTACATCATTTCCTTACAGCTCTTTATAGCCTGTGACAACCTGGCACATTTGGAGGGGCAAAACCAATTTATTTCCACCTTGCAGGTCATATGTGACTTCTGTCCCGTTTCTTACCCTTATGAACCAAAATACTTCCACTACATTTCTCATCTCCATGAGCAAAAGCTAAATTCAAGAACCCACCAGAGGGAAAATAGGCAAGCAACAGACTCCCACTCCATACAAACACAGTTGTAACAATCTCCTCAAATCTGAGTACTTGTTTAGCAATATGTTAGGAAGGTAACACATGTCCCCAAGGATCCAAGATAAGTTTGATGCTTAAAAAAAAAAAATCAATGTGATTCCACAGAAACAGAATTCAAGAAGAAAAAAATACAATATTTTAGTAGAGAACAAAAAAATGCATTCGGTAAATTTCAACCCTTAACTTAAAACAAATGTTCAGTAATCTAAGAATAGAAAATGATTTCCTCAGCTATGACATACAGATAAAATCATACCTCGTAGCAAAATAATGTCCCTACCTAAGATCAGGAACCAAGGACCATGCAGACACAATACTGTAGTAGAGGTCTTAACCTTTGTAATAAAGCAACAGAAATAAATAGACAGCACTACACACACACACACACACACACACACACACGCACACGCACACGCACACATGCACACAGAAACATGCCTGTTTGCAAATGACTTCAAAAATCCCAAAGAATATATGAAACCCATTAGGATAAGAATTTATCTGTCAAAGATACAATAAAATGAATATAAAAATCAACTGTAGCTTCTTGAGTTCACAGGTTTATTCTGTGTTATTAATGACCCCCAGTCCAGTGAGTTCATCATACACACTTGTGGGGGAGCACCCACTGGGGCATGGGCAACCTACCAGTGGCCACATCCCTAAATGAGGGTGATTCTGTCTCTCTCTGCCATCACCCCTCCCCGGTCCATGCGTGATGCTGAGTGGCTTGGTGTCGAGCAGGTCACAGTCACAGCTGCTGTGTGGATGTGATGACGATGCCATGCGCAGAGTCGGCGTCCCACACCACAAGTTTTAACTTTTAGGTGACGAACTCATATTTATAGGGTACAAGGTAAGGCTCCAATATGTGCTCAATCATTGTGGAATGATTAAACAAGTCTAATTAACGCACCCATTCCTTTTATACAATAGGGCAATTTAAAGTGCAATTCCACTTATAAATAGTACCAGATAACCTATATAACAAATAATAAAATAACAGGATAAAAACAACAGAAAAAATATAACAAATAAAAACACAACTGAAAAGTTAAAAAAAAAAACACCAGTGATAAAAATTAAAGAAAATTATAAATGGAAATACATACCACGTTTATGGATCAGAAGACCCAACATAAACAGGGTCAGTTACCTCTAAACCTTAAGGCTTTAGGACTGGTGTTCATTTTCTAAGATTTACATGGAAACATAAATAATACAAAGTGACTTGTGTGAGGATTGCTCAAGTAACTTCGAGATTTACTGTAAAGCTACAGTCACAAGGTCAGTGTGGTCCAGCACAGACGTAAACAGCCTGGACAGTGGAGCGGAGCAGGGCTCAGCAAGGTGTCCACACCAGGTACCCACAGGTATTTGAGTTTTGAAAACAAATACTAAAGAAACCCAATGGGGTGGGGGGCAGAGGGAGAAAAATCTCTTCACAATGAACAACACCAGAATAAGGAAAAGACAAAAATCCCAGATTCTCAACACCCCCCTGGACAGTATGCCTAAGTCAATATAGGACAGACTTAAATATAAAGGCTACAATCATGAATTTATTAGAAGATAAACTAATCTGGGCAGTCAATACATATCACAGGATCATGTAATAGAATAACATCAAAAAATTCTCTAGGTTAGAGTTCACAGAAATTAAAAACCTCCTGCTGATATAACACTGATAAAGAAATGTACATAGAAGCCCCTCAGGCCAAATAGTCACAAATACCTATCAGAAAAAGTACCACCATCTGAAAATAGGAAGAATGCTTAAAACTTAACAGTAAAAAGAAAGCACCCTTTCGAAACACACTGAATGTTTTAACGTACATGTCACAAAGATAAACGTGTAAATGCCCAATAATCACATGTTAAGTACTCAACATCATTAGATATGCAGAACAATAAAAAAAATAAAAAGCTACGAGACATTCAGCAACTGCAGTGGTTAAAACAGAGACCAGCAAATTAAAATGCAGAGCAAACACGGAGCCTCTCCTGTGCTGACAGGAGACTGCAAGTCCAACCACATCAGGGAAAATGCAGGCAGGGTTTTACAAAAACCACACAGACGGCTGGGTGGAGGTGGTGCAACCATTTAATTCCAGTACCTGGGAGGCAGAGTTCAACTCTGTAAGTTCAAGGCCAGCCTGGTCTACAAAGTGAGTTCCAGGACTATTACACAGAAAAACCCTGTCTTGAAAAAAACAAAAACAAAAAAAACTGAAACAACAAACTGCACATACATTCTACTCAGTGATCACCATATTATCAATCAGACTTAATATCTAAGTGAAGACCTATGACCCCCATCAGGCTGCACTGCTGACAGCAGCATACAGGATTAGGAGGACTGGAGGTTGAAAGGGTCCAGAAGCACTCCCAGAACAACTCTCTCAGTATCAGAAGGTCCTACGCAAAGAACCAGAACATCTGCCATGCTTACTGATGGTGTGCCCCAGACGTGACTAGAAGATACACACTCATGCAATCTTGACAAGATGGCTGCCCAAACAGGACCTGCATAGTGACAAGGACAGCCCCACAGGGCCCACCCCAAGAGTAAGTGCTACGTGTGGCTAATGGCTGCCGAGAGAGGGAGGATCTGTTTTCTCCAGGGACTAGCTCCTGTGTAGCTTGTCTAACCCTAAATGGTCAACCCTTGGCATAAGTATATAAAACGTACTGCTACATAAACAATTTGGATTGTGTGTATTGTGTGTGTATAAAGCGTGTGTGTGTGTGTGTATATGTATATGTATATATATATATACACATATATATATAACAATAATAATGAGAAAAGAGGCAATGTATTTGGGGAGGAAGACTTGGTGAGTTCCAGGAGTGATATTACTTCTCATGTATGATGTTCTCAAACAATGGCCAGACAATGTCCTGACAATACCCCCATACTGCAAACGGTTCAGGCATTCACTGACAGGAACACAGCCTAACAGGCAGACAATGAAGAATCATCAAGGAGTAAGAAACGAGGGTCCGCTCTTGACATATGCAATGGCATGAATCACAAAACACTGCTGAGAGAAAATGAAGGCTTTAGGCCCTGGCACACTCGGCCTTCTGACACTGTGACAACCTAGGCCCTGGCACACTCAGCTTTCTGACACTGGGACAACCTAGGCCCAGGCACACTCAGCTTTCTGACACTGTGACATGAAGATGTTTGTCACCTACAAAGTTCACACTTGAGAATCATACCATTGAGTTACAAGTAAAAAAAAAAAACTTGCAACCACGTTTTGAAAAAGTTAACAGCTTTGCATTGGGCTGCGGACATATCTCTCCTCTGCTACGCATGGCCCATGGTCACTGGTTAGACTGCCCTGTTGTAGTCAGGGAAAACACACGCCCTGTGTAATTCTCTAGACAGGAAGTTTAAAACGGGCACATGTAAGTGAACAGGAATGAGTGATTCCTAGAGATGGGCACAGAGATATGCTGGGAGGAGCTGGGGAGAACTTTCTGGATCCATGGTAATATTCTGTACCCTGATGCACGGCCTAGTTATAGGTTTTGGGTCAATGTTTGGAAGTGTGGCACTGACAAGGTTTATGTCTTTAAATATCCCATCCCCCCCCCCGGGAACTAACCGGAAGGTGAGCACTGGCTATGTGTGCTGAAGTATTAAAAAAACAGATACTGGCAGCTGCATCTTACAGACTTAGAGGGGTTGCTAGATAAATGCTCACAGAATAACCACCGTTGAACGTCGAGGTCACTCAAACCTCCCCTCTACTACCTCCAAAATCCCAGTGCTACACAACGTTTCTTCGACGAAGTCTATTATAAGCACTTCTGAAATCACAGGACATGTAAGGGGGCGCTAAGCTCCGGTCTGAAGGAATACTGAACCACTATGTGGTTCAATGGTCTATCACTACCAACTAACCAACAAAACATGGCAGAGGGAGGGGCCAGGAGATGGCTCCACCCACTCAGGCCCACATGGAACACCCTTCAGCTTTAGACTCTGGGCTTTTAGTCCCTCTGCTCGCTCTTCGCCCTGTCGTTGGTGTGGGAAGGCTTCAGACAGCTCCGCCACGACTTTCAGCGCCATCCTCAGGGCGGTCCAGTTTAGAGCTCGGCATTATGGTCCCCGCTTTCCCTTCCACCTCTCGTCTCTCCTTCTATCTGCTGTTTTCCATTCTTTAACTTGGTAGAGTGTCTGGGGTGCAGGCTGAATGGAAATGTTCTCAGAATGAAGGCGGTTTACTAGAAATCCCCTGCCCCTCCTCCCCGAGGGCAGGGTGCGGAGCCAGGGTATAAGTCAGGAGGATGTGTTCCACTAACGTGTTCCTCTGCAGTTTGGGCCCCCACACTATACTGTGGTTGAAGCCATTTAACAAGCTATTTACTCGGAAGCTCAGCACAGCCGCGTCATGACTTTGCAAGTTACAGACTGCTTCCTTAGTCACACTTTAAGCCTCTCCCTGACTGGGAGTTCTTCAGTTTCTTGAGCATGAGATGGGTGACATTCATCAAAACTGGAGGAGCAGAGACCAAAGTGAAGAGTCAGGTGCTACCAGAGAGTAAAGAATTGGGAGTCAGAATATCTGTCTATCTGTCTGTCTGTCTATCTATCTGTCATTTCTATCATCTGTCTGTCTGCCTATCTGGCATATCTATCTATCTATCTATCTACCTACCATCTGTCTATCTGCCATCTATTATCTATCTGTGTCTATCTGTCTTCCATTTATCTCTAGCTAGCTCTCTGTCGTCTATCTATCTATCTATCTATCTATCTATCTATCTATCTATCTATCTATCTATCTATCTGTGTCTATCTGCCATCTATCATCTATCTGTCTGTTTGTCTGTCTTCCATTTATCTCTAGCTAGCTAACTGTCTGCTATCTATCTATCTATCTATCTATCTATCTATCTATCTATCTATTGTCATCTATCTCTGTCATCTATCATCTACTGTTATCTATCTACCTATCATCTACTGTTATCTATCTACCTATCATCTACTGTTATCTATCTACCTATCATCTACTGTTATCTATCTACCTATCATCTACCTGTTATCTATCTACCTATTATCTATTATCTATTTATCATCTATCTATCCTCATTTTGAATTAGTCTGTAACCCAGTTTGTCCTTGAACCCAACCTAATCCTCCAGAGTCAACGGCCCATGAGCTCTCAGGCTTGGCTCGATTTTGGTTTTCAATCTGGTCCGATCATCTGTGCATCACTGTGTAAGTCAGTTTCACCCCTGTGCACCTTGCTTTTCCCATTTTCAAGACATGATAATGAAGTCCCTGCAATCTTCAATATCCTCTGGCTTGCTGTACAATATACTTTGCCTTTTCAAATATAACTTTAGATGTTAAGAATGAATGAATCCACAGGCAGAGAGAGGTTCTGTGCTCTCAAAGGCACTGGCCTCTCTGTTGATTCAGGAAGAGCATGAACCCAAAGTCAACCCTGACCTGCAGCAGCACAGACACAGAGGCCTGTCCCACCCAGAGAGATGTGTTATATCAGGGATGCTCAGTGGACTGAGAGAAGTATTCGAATTCAAACATCTCTGAAGCAAGAAACTGCCTTTTCCCAAATAATAATCCCCTCACTGTCCCAAATCAAAGAGGTCACCACTGCCACTGGTTGGCATTACACTCAGAAAAATCATTGGTCAACACAAGGGCCAGCTAGCCCATAGGCATTACTCACAATGAAGCCGCCATGACAGAGAGCAATCTATTTCTGCAGATTGTGAGGAGGAACCAAGCAGTAAGTGCATTAAAATTTGCATGGGTTGCATGAAATATGACGGTTTGGGCAGAAAGTTCACGAGGCACCGTGCGAAAGTGCTGTTCACCAGGGCTTGCCAATTTCCGGCTATCTTTCCACCCTTCTTTGTGGGGCCGTAGAATGGAGCCCACACTCATTCCTTCTTTCTTTCTGACTTGATTAATTGCCATGTTAACACAACCACTACTTTTCTCCGATAGTCTCCCTCTAATGTATTAGCCCAGCAAATGAAAAATGAGCACAAGATGCCAAGCTCTTCCCAGGGGTAGGCAAGCCTTTCTGGAAGCTCACATCGACAGTCATCTGATATCTGAGAGGATCAGGTGGCAAAATCTGATCACACAGGTTGTGACCCTTGTAATTGATCCTTCATGGGTTTGACCTTTTCCAACTGAGGTGCAAAAAATTACATTTAAGATCCATGAGCAGACTGTTTGGAGCCCATTTTTTCCTATCTACACACGTTTCAGACCTATTGTGTTACACAGTGTGCATTTCCTGCTAGGCCCTCTCTTTTACATTCTACACAACTACTCGAAGCCTGACGCCATATCTAAATAAGCTCTCTGGGTCTGTGAACAGGGAAAGCATTTTGAACACTTATGGGTTTGTAAATAATTCTTCTACCTGGTGGACACAGTTTCCAATGTTAACTGTGAGTCAAAGGCAGCCTCGATGCGCATACGGTTGCCTGACTTCATCCCACCCCTCCCCAACTGTGTCTATACCTTAAAAAATTAGACGTCTCTTGTAAGTGGTGTTCTAGTCCTGGGCTTGCTGCTACAGTGATTAAGAGTGCTGTCTCAGCAAATGGGATCATTACATTTTTAATTAACCTTTCCAACCTCCCCCACCTTTTTCTTTTGTTATATGCTAGCTCCTCGAAATTTTCTATTTGTTTATGTTCAACTAGGTCTGAAACAAAGGCATGGCAAATGATCCCGGGTGAAGCTGGAGTCGGTGCTGCAGGGGACCTGCCTGGAAGGCATGGTACCTCCTTGTGTGTCAGACCTGGGGACAGGCACTTAGAACTCGGTGGCTGGGTTCCCACCTAATTTTTATTTTGGCAGTTTAGCATTATTTAATGGCCCCGGTCGCCAGGGAACTGGCTTTTTAAAATCTCTTTCAACCTAATTATAATTACAGTGTATAAATCATGGAATGATCAATTATAAAAATCCTGGGTTCATAAATATTTAACTTAGCATTTAAATCCACGCTGCAGGAGTGCATGGATTTTGGAAGGCCATCTCTCTGCAAACAACTGCTTTATTACAGCTCCACTGCCAACAACTGCAAATGGCACCTAGTTTGTCTTGTAGCACACTCCAGCACATATCTGGGCCTAAAGCCTCTCCGGGTGCTAAAGATGCCGTGGTTAGTCTTTAAAAAAAAAAAAAATTTTTTTTTGATTCCTATCACCATCCCTAAATTCCTCAAGTTAGGAGGCATGATTATAATATTAGACATAAAAACACTCATTAAAATATATTCTATCCAACAAAAGACTGATTCCAAGATAATTGAGGTCAGATTTGTTTGCGATTGTCTTGTGGCGTGTGCAAACGTTGAGGCATAGAGGAAACGGTCTTCTAGGCAGGTTCAAGCAAAACAGCTAAACATTTTTTTTCAGCAAAAATCATAAAAAGCATAATTGGATTTCAATTTAGAAATGGTGGGCCTAAGACAGGCCATTTTTAATAATCTAATTATGTGCTCAGGGCCTACCCCAGAACTCAGCCATGGCTACAGAACTATTAATTGCATTCAATCCTTCTGCATCTTCAACCATGAAATTTGCTATTAAATGTAGGGCTGGTTTTCAGTTATGGGCCTTCCTTCTCCAACCTCAGACACTCTTATGCCATCCAAATGTGCCTGCTCTTCTCATTTTCCCAAAGCAAAATCTCTTAATGACTTCTCTGGATCAGAAAAGTGACACAGACTTGTGGTCTTTCCACAAACATCATATAAAGCAAGGCCCATAACTATTTCCCCTGCACAGAGAACAGCCCTTGCTTTTCTCTGATTTTCATTAATTAAAGGTATTTAATTGCTAACATCTCATTAGCAGTAAAATTAATGAGTACTTCAACTATCGGAAGGATCTGCATGATAAAATAAACCTAATTCATTTTATGGAGTACAAAAAGTAAATTCACTAATATTTAGCCTAGGCAAGCTCTACTGGAATCTAGTGATTTCAATGGTAAATGACTAAATACATCTTCAAAGCAGGTGCTGCGTCTCCTCAGGGAAGGCAGCAAATATGGGCCAGCAAACTAATAAAGTCCTCCCTCACTTTCCACCAGCGTATTGCACCACAGAGAAGACCAATTAGAAGAATAGAATATGGCTTTAAAAAAAAAATCTTCCAGGTTACTGTTGATAAAAAGCTGTCCGTATGATAATGTGACTATGTTTTTAAGGAGGTTGTGATGCCAATGGACCACAGCAATGATCAGAACGGTGTGATAACCCTCAGGGTGCAGTAGTGGCACTGATACCTCAGCAGTAACCAACAGCTCTCTAACTAGACTTCAGATCTATTCAACAGGAGGGAAATCACTCTCAGCCCCGGAAACCCAGCCAACTGCCCTGGAGTCGTGGGTTTTAGAGAAGAACCTGCTACTGGCATTTTATTAAACCAGCATAATTCCTAACTGCATCTGGATATTTATCCTTATACCCACAGACTGATGTTTCTCTCACCACCCATCAAAGAAACTTCTCTTTGTAACAGATGAAGACCGTTACAGAAAACCACAATCAACTAAAATGCAGAGTTCGAGTAATCACGTGGTGCCCAGCCCCAGCTGATACATTTACAGCAAAATCCCTGCATCTAAAACAAAAGGAACATCACAGGAGAAGAGGCAGAAAGATTGTAAGAGCCAAAGGTCAGGCTGCGCCCCGAGAAATGACGGGGAAGCCACACCCATGACACCTCAATAATAATGGCTGCATAAATAAAACCTGAAGAACACCACCAGCAAACATGGAAGGAAGAAATATCATGGTGCAACACCCACAGACACAGAACTGCAGGCAACTAAGAAAAGCTCAGATTGGGAGAGATCCTCTGCCTTAGAGATGAGCCCTCTAATTGGTTATTCAATACCAGGGGGCAGCCCTAAAATCATATACACACAAGTAATGCCAAATGGACTGAGCAGGGATGCACACACACAAGCACAAAGACACAAAGACACAGATAGACAGACAGACACACACAACATATACACACAAACAAATGGAAATATGCACACATACCCAACATACATACACAAACACACACAGACACACACACATACATGCACACACACACATACACATGCACACACACAACATATACACACAAACAAATGGAAATACTCATACATACCCAACATACATACACAAACACACACAGACACACACACACACCCAACATACAGACACAGACATACACAGCCACATACATACCCAAACACACACAGAGACACACATACATACCCCCACACACAGAGACACATACACACACACAGATATACACACACATATCCAACATATATACACGGCCACACAGAGAGACACACATACATACCCAACATATACAGACACACAAAAAGACACACACCCCCAACATACACACATACATAGACACACTGAGACACACACACACACCCAACATAGACACACAGACATACACACACCACACACACATATACACAGACACACACAGACACACACACACACACACACACACACACACACACACACACACACACACACACACACACCCAGGAATGAGGTTTAAAAGCCAAGTGTCATTTAGTAGTGAATGTTGAAAAAAGTAGGCTGTTGAAATGTTAGACAATGCTTAGCAGGAAAAGAGAAGGGATGGATCCTTTATGTTAGGGCTTTTTTCTTTTTTTTGTTCCTGTGGGTGATTGATAATTAACTTCTGAGAACAATTACCTGAAGAGGTATTCTCAAAATGGTGTTCCACCAGAAGGTCCTGGGATAAGTATTTCTAAGTATCTATATAGTAAGAAAAAAATAGGCCATGATTTCAAGAGCAATCAAGGTAGGCTATATGGGGAGGTATTAGAAGAAGGAAAAGAAAGACAGAAAACAGTATGATTTTTAATTAAAAATATGCACAAAAATGCCTAATGTAGGGCATCATGGGAAGGTAAAATGATACCTCAAGAAGGCTACCAGTTCTCTGGAGACTCCAGAAGTTCTCTCTCCTAGTAGTCTGAGAGGTGCTTTTTAAAATCTCTGAGCAATTCTGAGTCTCTGCATCAGGGATGGTTTTAAAAATATTTTTAATTTTTTTTTTCTGTGTATTGCCTACATGCAGTGCCTACAGAAGCCAGTAGAGGGAACCAGATGCCCTGGAACAGACGTTAGAAAGGGTTGTGAGCTCCATATAGGTGCCGGGAATTGAACCTGGGTCCTCTAGAAGAATAGCCCAGTGTTCTTGACTGCTGAAGTCCCAGTAAGCCCCAAGGATGAGACTTAAAAGTCAAATGTCATTTAGCTAGGTGGTAGGTAATGTTGAACAAACACTTAGGAGAAGAAAGGAAGGGATGTGTCTATGTTAGAGCTTTTCTGTTCCTGTGGGTGACTGATAAATTGATAAATTACTTCTGAGAATCACTGACTAATGATGTGTCTCAAAATGGTGTTCTGCTTGGGATACGTGTGTCTAAGGTGGCTACCTGGAAGGGGTATGTTTGTTTGAAGGCATGTTCTGTGAGCTCTTTATCCAATCACGATGTTACGGTCCTAAACCAGAAGGAACTGCACACAACCAAAAGATGGGCAGAGACCCAAAGGTTGCTTGTACCCAAAACTCTCAAAAATTATCCTGGCCTCTGATAGACACAGAGAGAAGACAAAGTCTGCATCTTAAAGCCGGGGCATCCTTGAGGAGGGAAGAGACTGAAGACACTGTTAAGTAGCTGAGTTGATGCTGAGATAATGAATCGATGGTGATGTCCTGGTTGTCAGGGCCTCACAGTGTGGATTTCAGCAAAGATAAGCTAAATATCAAGCCTTTATTTTTAGTTAAAGAGCATAAAATTCAATGCCTTTCCTCCCACGAGCCTATTTACATACCTGCTGTGCTACCTATCCGCCTTCACCTGCGTTCCAATTAATACCCCATTAAGCCATTCCACCTGCAGCGGCTTTTTCCCTTAGCCACAGCCCGGAAAGATCACTCATTTGCTACAGCTCAATTGTTTCTTTTGGGAAGATAAACAGGAGCTACATGAATAATAATAGCAACGCTTTGTATTTAAAGGGCTCTGTGTTCCCAAAAGGCAGTAGCCAGGAACCGTGGCCCAGACAGAAGGAGCAAACATTTGGAATCGTACCTTCCAGAAGACGCTGGCGGAGAAGGAATGACCCTTAGTGAGTCAGATGTCAGATAGGTGGATTTCTAAAGTACATGGTGTGTGTGCGAGAGAGAGAGAGAGAGAGAGAGAGAGAGAGAGAGAGAGAGAGAGAGAGAGAGAGAGAGAGAGACCAGACCACAAGAGCACAAGCGCGAGTAAGAGAGAGAGAGATAGCTCGAGAGAGATCTAGAGAGATCACAAGAGATCGAGGGAGTGCGAGCTCAAGCTCGCACAACTGGGACTTCCTGTGTGTTCGCATGTGTGTAGACTTACATGCATGTGAGTGCTGGTGCTGTGAAGGCCTGGGGTTGACCTCAAGCATCTTTCTCCATCACCCTCCACACCTTGAGGCAGGGTCTCTGGGGGAACCTGGAGCTCAGTAATTGTGCTAGCCAGTAAGCTTGCTCCCTGGATCCCCTGTCTCCGTTCCCCTCAAAGTACAATTACAGTGGGTGACCAGGACCACCCAGCTTCCATGTGAGTTCTAGGATCCAACTTTAGTTCTCGGGTTTGTGTGCCATCTCCCTAGATGTAAAGTCCGCCTTTTAAAACAACGTTTCCCTGCAGTCAAGGGGTTTCCTTCTTGTCTAGCTAGATGAGTAAGATTCTGTTTGGTCACGGGTTTTATGGTGTCCTCCTGTTTGCAGTAAATATTACAATTTCTGTTTTGTATAAATAGATTTTAGTGTTTCACCACTTTCCCGGAATTATCAAACCTGGCTACCCTTTAAGATTTTATATTTTACACAGTTCCCATGATTCTAACAGGCACATTGGAGCTGGTAGACCTTCCACAGCGTAAGCCTTTCCCATGTCCTTCCACCTGCACTGTTACTTTATCTCCAAGGCGAACCTGGCTTTCCATTTCCAGTTGCCTCTAGACACACATTTTCAGAATTGTAGTCCTTAGGAGGTACTTTCTGATGAATCAGCCTTTCAGCCGTCTCCCCAGGAAGATCTAGTTGACAGTCTTTATCCACAGCTCAGTCAAGGTAGACCAGATGACTACAGTGTGCATACTTTCAAGGTGGCCTAAAGTGAAGCACATTAGCAGGACAACCCTCTCTCCTCTGTTTTCAGGAGCCCACCCCTCTCTCTGAGCTGTAGAAGCAGAACACAGCAGAATGGGCAGGATTGTGTGAACATCAGTGTGGCTCCGTGAACATTTGAGTTTTATTTAATGGGCTGATGGGAAGTCTTCCTGCTCTCTCTGCTACTCCTCCACCCTCCTGTCTCTGGCTTTAAATTGCAAATAAATACATTCACACCTGTACCCTCTGGTCCTTGTTAGATCCTTATTTGAAAGACTATACCAGTTTGCTCACAGACTGTTCAAAGCCAGGTGTTTTTATGTGACAATTCCTCATTCAGGACCTCCACTGCATCTTGGTAACTTGAAGGTTCAGCACTGTCTCCCAGGGGATTTGCAGAGTAAATACAATTCTAGCCTCCTGGTGCTGGGCACCAAGCTACTTCTAGAAAGGAAGGTTCACCCCCACCCCCGCCCCCGTGCCTGTCCAGGAAATGCTGTGAGCCTGAGGCAGATGGATCCCACAGCTTCTGCTGCTTCTAGAATGTAGCTTTCCTTAGCTTCTCACACCAGAATGTCAACTTTCGTATTCCCGATTACATGGATATTATGTAAATAATTAAAAATCAAGGGTCCATTGAGAACTATGTCAACACCCAAAGTTCCTATTTCCATTAGGATGTTTCTGAGTTAAAAAACAAAAAAACAAAAAAAAAGAGAGTGCGTGTGTTCTACTGAAAATTCCTCCAAGCTCCCAAGTGAGCCTTTTCTAAGAGAGAAAGGCAGCACAGCAGCTAGCTTTTGTGAGCGATGCCCACATGAATGGTTCCATTTAACTCCGGGCTGAAGCTAATGTGAGAGTCGAGGTCAGGATGATTCCATCAGCTTTATGCCTGGAGAGATCAGAGTGACCTTCAAGGCAAGTGCCCTGGATTGGGTCAACCACTAATGCTGCACCCAGCACCCCCAGGACTTGCCAGAGGTACGGGGTCACCCCT
Organism: Tokudaia tokunoshimensis; assembly: GCA_036184795.1. NCBI lineage: Eukaryota > Metazoa > Chordata > Mammalia > Rodentia > Muridae > Tokudaia > Tokudaia tokunoshimensis. The sequence continues at coordinate 176,879,854 of BTHU01000001.1, forward strand.
TTGGTGAGGGCACTCCTGCACAGAAGAAGCAAAAAAGTGCCAGTCTCAGCACAGCCAGCCACACTGCCCTTCTGTGTAAAAGCCACTGAGGGCTGAAAAGTTGAAGTGGGGGTTTAGCCCTATAGGATGTCCTGGATTCCTGTCCCTGTTCTAATGAAACAGGCTCAGTGTGGGGGGTGGGGAGAGATTTTGTTTTCAGACACAGGAAAAAAAAAATCACAGGAGTTTCATCTCTGTGACTCCATATTCCTACCAAATCACTGCCCAACACAGGTACTAATGAGCCTTCTGTCCTTTGGCTTGAGGAAATGAGTACTGAGTATCTCCTGAGAATCTGCCCTGATATGTCTGTCTAGAGCTACCAGCAAAGATGGGACAGTCTCTTCTTCCCCAGGGGAAGCGGCTAATGAGTCTACCCAGGAGCACTGGGAAGATGCCACAGTGTGAACCACAGCTGGGCGTGGGTCCTGGTCTAGGGACACGGAGCTCAAAGTCAGGGCATGTGACTTGGAAAGGAAGAAGACATTACCGTGACCCAGGGTGTGCCTTCTAAGAAGTTCTTGGGTGGAAAGAAAACAGAAGCCAAGTTGTCTTTTTAGTGGGAGATTTCTCCTAGTTTTTAGCTGGTTTACTGTGTGAGACGTGAGACAGCAGACTATCAATGTCAGATTTAAGAGTTATTAATTTTAATTTTTCTAAAACAGTCCACCCTTAGAGCCTCTCACAAACCCTGGAAGGATTTCAATCTGTCCAGTGTTGTAAACAGGACCACACTTGGAGATGCCTGGAGACTAGAGTGTGGTTGAGGTTCAGAGTTCAGAGACAGGGATCTGAGAGAAACTAAAGAATAAAACCTGGCTTTGGGCAAGATAAGTCAAGGGCCAGAGACACCAAGATGGCTCAGCAGGGAAAAACACTTACCACTAAGCTTATCCCCAGAACCCATATAGGAGGAAGAAAGAATCAACTCTCAGAGGCTTGCCTTCTGATCTCCTTGTGCATATTGTAGCATGTACACAAACACACACAAAATCCACGTGTAATTTAAAAGAAAAGACAAGTCAAACAGCAAGACAAAAGTTCCAGAAATATAAGCTAGACTCTGAAATCAATCACTAATTTCAGTGTGGGAACTGCAATATTAGGATGGAAATAAAGAGAGGGGGAGGTCTCACTCTTCGCTGACTTAGATAAAAGGTCTCCTCTGTGTAGTGGGCACTTCTCTAAAGTGCCAACAATTCCTTTTGAGAGAGGTGAGAAAGAAAACTTCAAATGTAATTGGAAGCCCTCCACACCCTTCTGTGGCAAGAGGGCAGACCTCTGTATGAGCTGAACATGGCCTAGGGGGACGGTATCTACCCAAGATTAGTGTGTCAGTAAACACATAAAGTATAGAAACCCCACATATTTGACATTTGAAGAACAAAGTTATCCATCAATGTCCTGGCACGGATCGATCCGACAGAATTCTACAGCTGAAAACCTAATAGTATGAAGGTAATAACGTAGCCATAAAACCTCTAGTCTATAATTGACTACTTCCACCTGACGGGAGCGTGTCTCACACAGTGACTAATGCCCACCTAAAAACTTCGTTTGTGTCGAATGACAATCAGTTATACCTCGCACAATTCTCAGCTCTTGCTGGATAATGGCCTAGGGACAGACACGGAGGTGGCCGGGGAGAAAGCGGTACAGGTGTGTGGCACTTAACAGTCTCAGGGACTCAGTTGGCTGCCTCCTGTAGAAGGGATGAGACTGCCTCTAACTGACAAAGGTGCCGAGTTAAAATGGAGAAGACCATGGAGTCAGTAATGGTGGGAGTGTCATGGTGACAATGTTCTTCCTTGGGGCATCCAGGTCTTAGTAGAGTGTGGTATAATGGGCGTAGTCTTTTAATTCATTTTAAGAGCTAGGGGTCTGTCTCCTAGCAACATATGAGCATGTAAACACAGGGTTGGGATGGAGAGCAATTTTAAGCTTCTGGGCTTTTTGTAACAGCAGGGTACCAGACTAGTGATCTCCACCGATAATATGTACATGGTAGGCTGTCAGCAGCGAGACCTTCAGTGGAGGAAGGAAGCTCCCTATTGCTGATAGAGGACAGAATGACCAATGGCATGACAATAGGTGAGACAGGAAGTGCAGGGTCACTCAAGGTGGGGTATCTGTGGTCACTGTAATGATCAAGTTCACCGATGCCTCCACGCCTCAGGACACAGCAAGGATTGTGTTGCCTACCTTGAGGTGTTGATTTTTAATCCAAAGTGAGGTTTTACTCGTACGAAGTGAAAACAACTTCTCCTTGATAGCGCTTACTATCTATCATAGCTGAGAACCCCGCTTCAATAGTCAGGAGAGAAGCCCTCTGCATCCTCAGCTCAACTGCTCCAACAGAAAAGAAACCCCTTTCACGCTGGATCTATCCCATGTCTCACTACCCCTGAAATCCACAAGATCTTTCTGGTTCCCAATTGTATTTTCAAGTTCTTAGTTTTTAACTCACTAGTTGTTTGTTTGTTACCAATGGCATCTCCCCCCCGCCCTAGCCACAGTGTAGGAGTTCACTGTAACTAAAAATTTTAATTAATATGTCCAGTGGCTTCTAATGGACTCTGTGTGTGTGTGTGTGTGTGTTTGTGTGTGTGTCAGACTGCTCAGCTGCCCTTTGATGTATACTTAAAGGTAATTGGGTAGTCTTACTGATGTATTTTTAAAGAGCTGGCTATTGATTAATAATGTTTCAGTATTAATATAACCACTTTGTGTGGATCAAGAAACATCAACAGTGGAAAACCCATATTTATCTACAAATTAACTACTCACTATAGATCTGTTACTTTAAGCTAAATGGGGTGCATCCACTCATCCCATTCCAGCGGGGACTGGGCCCCATATAATAAAGATTAAAGCCAAGGCTGGCCTTATTTTTCCCCTGCATGAAATGAATGCTATTTGCCGTGTCATGCCCTAGTGCAGTTGAAGAATAGATGCAGTAAAGCCCAGGTCCACTTCCCACTCTGACAGGCTGGTATTTTTAATGCCTTACTTGATGAGAATGCTTCATACTGTGGGAGCTTTAATTGCTTCCTGGACCGAGCAGAATGAAATAAAAAATGATTGTGCCATTCAGGATGGAGGGAGGACGATCTCAGCTTTATCCCTGCTTAAAGCCAGTTGTATGGTTCATATACTCCGAGGGTGCGTTCGTTCAAATTGAATTACTGCAGAGAGGGAAGCTGAGGTATTCGGGAAATTTGTGAAGAACCAGGTCTTAAGGCTGGGTTTCAGACCATTGGGCAGAGCTGTTCTCAAACTGTAACCATCAACTCCACGGTTTTTTTTTACCTGACTCTACTAAGAAGTGGGTTGGAATTAAATTCTCTAATTGTCTTTAACATAGAATGACCAGCCCACTGACACTTGGGCAGACTATGGAAACAACTGGTTGAGTATCCAAGACGATCTATAAACAGCCTTGACAGCAATTTCCGTATTTGTCAGTTTGCTTTTAGCTGATGGCAAGGCATCTGTCCATCCCTTGCAGCTACTACCTGAACGATAGCTGGATTCACAGAGAGAAAAAGTCACGAGCTGCCACGGCTCCTCCCACTACTGTTGTCCTCCCTCCCTGCGGTGATTGCGGAAATCTTTTTTTTTTAATTTTATTTTATTTTATTTTTTTAATTTACATTCCAAATCACTTCCCCTTTCCCGTTTCCTCCCTCCCCGAAAGCAGGAAGAAAGGCAAAATCCTTCACCAAGAGGATAAACTCAGGAGGAAGTCAGAAGCTCCCTCAGAAGGATGAGAATAGACAAACCCGGGTGCCTGGATCCCAGTTCTAGCAGGATGCCCGCCCGTGAGGGTGTGGCTCACTGTCTGATGGCTTTGCTGAAGGAGATGTGCTGAGCTGGGGTGCCTCCATCACTGCTCTGGTTGGCAGAACGGAACAACAGGCCATCAAACCTGTAATACTTCAGTTTCTTTGAACGTAAGAATCTTCTCAAGGAGCAGGGATTTTTCTCCCAGTCTGGCTTTGTGGGTAGATCTGGGTGATCCTCAGGAATCTGTAACTCCTCCCATGTGATTCTGCCAGACCAGATCTTACTGCCAAAACAAACACTATCCCAGAAATCACAGTGTATTAGTAAGAGATTTTCCCCATATAAAAACTTCAGGTAGGCCAATGACAGTTTAAGTTCTAACTGTACACTGATAATTTGGTACCACTGATTAACTCACAGTGTTAGGCTGATACCTATTCCGGTCTTTAGACCAGGCAGTATAAAATTTGCCCCTATTATTCCAAGACCAACCGCACTGGAATTCAGTTTAGGTAGATGGATATTAACTGCATAAATGATGTGCCCTGAGCGTTGTATTGATTACTTATAAGGAATATAAGGTAATATGAGCTGAAAAAGTTCCCTTCTAACTAAAACCTTAAAATATCCAAGTACTTTATATTATATATACTATATGTGAATCTAAGGGATTCATAGCTGAAAGTAAATTTTAAATACTCAAAAGAATCAAAGCTTTATAACTTTTAGGAGGGAAGCAGATGTGGTGGCAAACTTGAGAGAAGAAAGAAACTGATACAAGACATGTATACACCTCCACACCACAGAGAAAACACTGATACATTAACCCCATCAGAATGAAAAACTGGCAAAAATTATTCCAAGGGAAAGATGACTGAAGTCTTAAAGTGACAAAAGACTAGAATGCAGAAGTCAGTCACGGGGTCAGTCATAGGGTTGGTCACGTGGTCGGTCATGGGGTCAGTCACAGGGTCAGTCACGAGGTCAGTCATAGGGTTGGTCACGTGGTCGGTCATGGGGTCAGTCACAGGGTCAGTCACGAGGTCAGTCATAGGGTTGGTCATGTGGTCGGTCATGGGGTCAGTCACAGGGTCAGTCACGAGGTCAGTCATAGGGTTGGTCATGTGGTCGGTCATGGGGTCAGTCACAGGGTCAGTCACGAGGTCAGTCATAGGGTTGGTCATGTGGTCGGTCATGGGGTCAGTCACAGGGTCAGTCACGAGGTCAGTCATAGGGTTGGTCACGTGGTCGGTCATGGGGTCAGTCACGTGGTGCTCTGAAAGATCCATATGAATAAGGAGATGCAGCCCCTGGTGACTGATAATAGGGGTTATCATGAAAAAAAATACGGTGCATTCAGATAAAATTTTGAGGACACAAAAGAAAGTAATTGCAAGTTAAAATAGCCAAGGAAGTATATTTTCAACAATTAAGAAAATCTTAGCACAGAGTTTGGTTGTCACGACGATGGTTTAAGGTAGCATCTGAACCTCCCTGTGGATGAGCCTGAAGTCCTTTTCCTCCAGCTTCTGCTTCTGGAGTGGTAGGGGCTGGTTACAGTTCAGGCCCATGTGTCGCTAATACCTCACTCTAGTGTGTTTGGAATTGAACTCAGGAACTCTAGTTAACTAGGTCAGCGCTCTACCCACTGAGTGACACCCAGCAGCCTTAGTAGCCCTATTACTTAAAGAGATGCTAGAACTCAACCTTTATCCTGTTTTCATTTCATGAGTTTTGATAAATATTATGATCCTTACTCTTATATTCAAATACCTATATCATAATATTATGCAAATGACAACCTCCTTTCAAATTACAGGAACTTAGGCTGATGTATCTCAGCTGTCAATTAAAAATGTAAGAGGAGGCAGGCACATGTCTCCACAATTCTTTTAGCAAATACTTGAGCAAGAGTTTGGAGATGCTACAAGGAATATGTCACTCACCTAAGTATGTCAGATTGTCATGTACATTGTTTACTTCCAATTAGTCATTATTAGGTCCCAAATGCTCAGTGACAGGAGACAGAAAATATAAATTAAGAGTACCGTCACACAGCGAAACAATGTAACCCACGCTGAGTAAGACTGCCATGTATTAAAGGGTAAATTCCAAAACAGTGTTGGATAAGCAAGCAAGTGGTTACCAAGTAGTAAGGTTTCCCTAAAAAATGAAAGTAGAGCACAGAACTCACGTACCTGTCAGCCCATGTGTGCCGTGACAATATGAAGATCTGAGGCTTGATGGCTAAGAGCACATACTGCTCTTCCAAAGGACCCAGGTTCGATTCCTCACAGGGATGTGAGGCAGCTTCAGGGGAGCCAATGCCTTCTTTGAGATTCTGCAGGCACTTAACTCCTGCACAAAGCCACACACACACACGCACGCACGCACGCACGCACGCACATACATAATTAAAAGGTAATAATAAGGGGGCTGGAGAGATGGCTTAGTGGTTAAGAGCACTGACTGCTCTTCAGAGGTCCTGAGTTCAATTCCCAGAAACCACATGGTGGCTCACAACCATCTGTAATGTGATCTGATGCCCTCTTCTGGTGTGTCTGAAGACAGCAACAGTATACTCACATACATAAAATAAAATTTTAAAAAAGTAATAATAAAATATTTTAATAAAAATATAAAAGCAACTAAGAGAATGATCCGGAGGCCACAGATCCCAATTTCTGAGTGAACCCCAGGTTGTCTACGGCCAGGAGTTCTTACAATATAGGAGGCTGCCACTGAGAAAAGAAATGTGACGTTTCAGACAGGAGAAAGTGTAGTGTTTTTAATTTACAAACAACATCACTAGGTTCCTTCCTGTCTTAGTTAGGGTTTTTACTGCTGTGAACAGACACCATGGCCAAGGCAACTCTTATAAGGACAACATTTCATTGGGGCTGGCTTACAGGTACAGAGGTTCAGTCCATTATCATCAAGGTGGGAACATGGCAGCATCCAGGCAGGCATGGTGCAGGAGGAGCTGAGAGTTCTACATCTTCATCTGACACACATACATCTGAAGGCTGCTAGCAGAATGCTGACTACCAGGCAACTAGGATGAGGGTCTTAAAGCCCACACCCTCAGTGACACACCTACTCCAAAAGGGCCACACCTTTTAATAGTGCCATTCCCTGGGCCGAGCATATACAAGCCATCACACTTCTCTATGGGAGAATGTTCTCAATGCGAGCAGGTATCAAGCAGAAGAGAGTCACGCTTACAATCTACCATGCTTTTACTGATTTGACATTTTCCCCTCCATGAGCTTCTGACATTCTGACATACAATTTACTCTTTGACTTACTTTCATATTGCCAACATAAGGTGTGGGCAACCCAAGATTCACCCCTACATCCCTACCACTATGTGACCTCTGATCCCTGACCTTCACACTGTGATTTTTGGGCATCCAGGAAACCACTGTCCAGTCCCTACACTCTAGACACGCTCAATAGTAACATCTCAGAAGTAACTGGACCTCATGCTACATCCAAACTCAGTTCATCTCCTCAACTCGCCCGTAGAGATGTTCAAAAGCTTGACTTGCGCCACCCTGCTGGGCAGGAGGCAATGTTCAAGGAGGAAAGGTCAGAGCATAGCAAGAATGTTCACCACTAATTGCAGTCGGAACTTCTTCTGTAGTTTTCCAGTTTGGTTTTTTTTTTTTAAAAAAAAAAAGTCATCTAGACACTTGGCTGAAGCCTCTCCTCAGAACTGGAAAGGAAAAGTTATTGCGGGGGGCGAGTCAAAGGAGGGGGTCTGAATCTTCAAATTAGATTGACCCTGGGGATCATGGCATGGCAAAGTGATATACTGATTTCTGTGAGTAGGGGAGGGGGAGATACGTGAGGACTGTATATTTAGCTGGGTTAGTGGGTGTATGTGTGCATATTTACGTTGTTTTCGCTTGTTTGTATATGTGAGACAGTATATACTATATTGAGACAGGCAGACAACCCTTAGCATGCATATTCTAAAGTGTGCAGGGAGCCAGCTTGTGGAGAGACTTACAAAAATGACTTGAATAGAGCTGTCTGTGCTTGGGGCGGGGGGGGGGGGGGACACATGACTATCTGAAGCAGCTGTCTATCATCCGAGGTCACATACACCTGGCCTCCTAATGGGACTGGTGGTCCCCCCCTCCCCCGAACCCTTACATTTGAAAATACATGGTGACTCTTTTCTTCTTTCAGAAAAGACCAGCGTATGTCCAGACCGTCAGTCAGGAGAAAGGTCAACCAGTTTTATCAGGACAAAAGAAGAAGTCACTATCACCAAGCTGGACTCTGCCACTGCCTGTCACTTCGCATTAGTTGGCACATGTCAGAGAATGACACAGAAAGCTGCACTTGCCTGCCATCACCTCTCACAGCACGCCGCACGCAGCACATCTAAGTTTTGCTGTACAATGCCTCTGTGGTGCCAAATTTCCTTTATGAACGACTGTGCCTCCTCTGGGAAGGAGGGCCAGGGAAACCTCCTTCCCAGCGCTGGAGAGGGTGGAGGAAGGAGCCTGTTAAAAATAGGCCCTCCACTCTTCCCACCTACCCTGCTCCTCCTCCAGATATCCGTTTCCTGGGGACACTGCGGGAGGTGTCAAAAAGCCACAGGTAGCCTTTTTTTGAGTGTAAGTTATAATAATCTCTGCTTATTGGAAATGAATAATGTGATGAGAGATGACAGGCGAAATCCTTCTACTGTGCTTTAATCCACTGCTACAGAGAATATGGTGTGCGTGTGTGTGTGTGTGTGTGTGTGTGTGTGTGTGTGTGCGCGCGTGCACGTTTGTGGGACGCAGAGCAGTATCTTTGCCTTTTGTCTTTGAGTGGAACCTCAGAGCATTTTAAAACAGTAAGAATTAAACTTGTTGGCACACGCTTTTAATCCCAGCACTTGGGAGGCAGAGGCAGATGGATTTCTGAGTTCGAGGCCAGCCTGGTCTACAGAGTGAGTTCCAGAACAGCCAGGGCTATACAGAGAAACCCTGTCTCGAAAAACCAAAAAAGGAAAAAAAAAAAGAAAAAAAGAATTAAACTTGTCTGACGTTGGTAGTGCGCACCTTTGATCCAGGCACTCAGAAGGCAGAGACAGACAGATCTCTGAGACTTTGAGGCCAGCTTGGTCTACAGAGGGAGTTCCAGGAAAGCCAGGGCTACACAGAGAAACTGTCTAAAAAAAAAAGTTAAAACTTTAGGACTAAATGTGACCTCAGAGACAATCTAGTCTAGAATTCTAATTTACAAGTGGGAGAAGGCTTAGAGGCACATGGTGAGCTGTGGCAGAGCCAGGGAGAATTTCAAGTCCTCCCAGAAGCAGCTATCCCTGAGAGGTCCCCAGGGGTACAGGTTACAGCCTCTTAACCAAAGCCCTGAAACTACACCCCAAGTCGACCCCTAAATCAAGGAGCCCTTAGACAAGTCCATCAACCTGACTTTCCCTCCCTTCCCCCCGACTATTAAATGAGTCTGTGGTACTAACAGGCCAAACCGCCTCAGGATGTTTGGAAGATTAGATGAGATAACACAGAGAGAGGGCCCAAGGTGTTCACTGCTATTCCTTTGATTATTAAACAGATCATTTGCTTTTTCTACCTTGCTAAGACTCTCGCTATCCCAAGACTATTTCAGAAAGAGCTATACCAGGGTAGGGAGGGGTTTATTGACAGCCTTGTAAATATAAAACGATCGTTTCCATATGATGGCTTTTGTGAAATAATTAGCTTTGATCTTAAGAAAAAGAATCATTAAACAGGAGGAGGAAGCTGATTCGAGGGCACAGAGAGATGATGAGAGAGTGAGGGCAAGAAATGGTACACAGGAGAAAAACAGATCTGTAGTCCCACGGGATCAATTCTTAACTTGATTCAAATTACATTTCAAATGCTTAAATTTTAAGGAAGAACTGTTCTAATAACATGGGTACACAGGCTCTGAGGACTACGTTTTAAAGCCAGAAAAGGGACCAGCTGGACACCTGAAATATGAACACACACCGTGCTAGGCAGGGGGATGTGTGTGTGTGTGTGTGTGTGTGTGTGTGTGTGTGAGAGAGAGAGAGAGAGAGAGAGAGAGAGAGCTTGGATAGTATGGATTAACTATCTCCAATATCAGAAACATGCATTCAGGATGCTCCTGTAAGTCAGAGTCACTGCCATGTTGAAGAAATAATAGCAAATTAATAAGGATCTTGACATACTTGAGACTACGTGGAGCTTGACAATGAAGTTATTATTCCTCATCTCCTTGCATTCCAAGAAAGCAAGAAATAGCACCACAATAAAAAAAAAGAAGAATCTTTCATAACGGTTGATTAGAAAATATGGCCTGCAGAAACCCAAGCTCTCTTGTCACACTTCCACATTAAAAATCCAAATATATTAGAGAAAGAGGATTTCCTCAGGCCCCCAAAGCTTCAACACAAAGGATCACATTAGTAAGATACAGTTTAGATTTGCATATTTTAATAAGCTGTGGAATCAAAGGGAACGCGTAGCTCAAGGGCGCTGGGCTGTGCACATACAAACTGTTCAGTCTGCGCTCAAGGAAAAAGGTGCGTCTCCCTTGCAGGACGCCAATAATGTCAACGCTAGACACTGTAACATAGGGCTGATGCTTAACCTATCCAAATGCTTCAGACAAGCATACTCTGACTTCACCTGTTAAACGACCAGTTTCAAGAGGTTAAGACACCAGAAGAGAAATGAGCCCAGACTCTTCCTCAGACTGGGAAGAATACAAGTGGGATTCACTGTTTATTCAACCATTATCATTAGAAACAGACCCCACTATCAGTCTTAGCATCCAAGAGACATTGACACAGAAGACTGCCTTTTTTTCCTCATTCATAAAATGATTTCCCTGGGTGTCGAATATAGTTACAGCAACCTCGAGGCTAATTATTCTATGTGTTTCTGTTTACCGGCCACTTCCTGGGTGTTCACTGAGGTATCAACTCTCCACAAACACACATGATCTCCACCTTAGGGCTGAGGAGGAGCTGCAGGTATAGCTCTGTGAGTGGAATACTTGTCTAGCATGCCTAAGCTCCCCTAGAACCTTGTAAACTGAGCATGGCTCACACATTTGTAACCTCAGTGTCTGGGATGTGGAGAATGGGGAGTCAGGAGTTTACGTCATCCCCAGCTACATAACCATATCTGGAATCGTGGGCATTCTGGGTCAGATGAAATCCTGTCTTAAAACTAAGTCTAGACAGGGCCAGTAGTGGGGTTGGAACTTGAACATAAGCAGGGGAGTCCCAGAGTCAAACTTCCAGTCTGTTGCTTCCTCAAAAGGCCTAACCATTTTCTGTTGACTCCTCCTGTCTCCAGAAAGTACCCATCACACCCAAGCCACCTCAAAAGCGGCATCAGGGTTTTCCTACCTCATCTCTGACAAGCATATGTGTTCTGATGTCCTTCAACACCCCACTCCTGTCCTTCATCAACCAAAACCCTGCTGTCACACAATTTTTCAGAAACTGTCCAGATGGAGACTGTCAATTCCCCTTGCCCAACACAATCTCTGAGGTAAGGAACATGGAAATGCCTCTGAGGAGTGACAGAGTGCTTCCCCTGGGCCTTTCACAGCCCAGGCTCCCTCAGAAGCACCCCGCCCCGAGAGGTACAACTGACAAGGCTGGGACCACCAGCTGCATCAACTGCTTATCGTCTTCCAGAAATCTGGTATTAGGAAGTCTCTATGGGCTGCTTACTCCCAGAATAGATACCCAGGCAAGGCCCTCACAGGCCCCAGATGTGCTTTCCGCTCTTCGGTTTCCATGGACACGTCTGGGTTCTTATCCCTGCTCTGTGAATTAAGCAACTTAAGTCAGTTTCTTTTATCAGAAACAAAGAGAACACTATGAAGCATTCCAAAGAGCAACTGAACTGGAGTCATGAGGAAAGCTCTTGGGATAGGCGCTAGGAACTTCACCTGAACTGTAGTCGTGCGGAAAGCTCTCGGGATACCAAAAGGAGAGGCCAAACAGGAGAGGCACCAACCACATCACAACCACTGACTCCTAACATCCACCGTTAGGAGTGATTCTCATGATTCTCAGTGTGACACTGAAGCAGTAATCTCTGTCGCTGGGTAGACCAGGTTTAAGAATGGGAATAACAGATCCACCATGAAGGTGAGAATGCTACAAACTGCGCTTACAAGATGGAGGGGAAGGACGGTTCATTTAGTACTGCGAAATGGCAGTGCATGGGCTGGGGCCAGGACCTGGGAGACAGTGAGAGAGGGTGGTAAGAGGAGGGAGCACCCACTATACATGGAGCACCCACTATACAGGGAGCACCCACTATACAGGGAGCACCTACTATACAGGGAGTCCCCACTATACAGGGAGCACCTACTATACAGGGAGCACCCACTATAGAGTCTCAAGGAATGAATCCTGGTGTTCAGAGAGAGAGAAGCAGGGAAAGGCAATCAAGTGTATAGACAGAATGTATTGTATAGAAGGAATAACAGGAATATGGGGCCAGGTAGACACTACTACTCTGCTATAGGACAGTCAGTGGTGGTGGTGGTGGTGGTGGTAGTGGTGGTGGTGTGTGTGTGTGTGTGTGTGTGTGCCTGTGTGTGGTGTGTTGCTGTCTGAGGGCTGAGTCCACCAAACCTGGGGTAGGGGAAAGTTTGATTGTCTGAGACACGAGGAATTATGTGTGGCCCACAACAGGAAGGCGATAGGAGAGGAGGTGGGAGAAGTTTCTGAGGGTCAGACCGTTCTCAGCCACATCGGGGGCGAACAAGTTTGGGTGTCATTTTAAGGATTCTGGTGGAGAAGTGACAGGATCTGATGCTCATTTTATAGCGGTTGCTTTGTCTATGGGTGCAGATTAAGTGGGTGTGGTCTTATAAGGTGGTGCAGAGAGAACAGGAGCAATTGTGTGGAGGCTCTGCTGATAACTCAGCACCGCACACAGCATGACCACAGCAGTATCTTCACAGTGACATTTATATGTCCCCAGGCACCCCTTGAACAGCAGCATGCTTACCCACTAGGCTGCTGTCTGCTGGGACACCCTGTGAGTGAGCACTGGGTTGGCTTTTCATTTTTACCTCTTGGTGACTTCAAACCCCACACATGTGAATTTGCCACCATACCTGCAAGGTTATGTTGCGCTATGGTCTGCTCTGTATAATTTGCATTTATTTTGTTTCTGCTGTATTAGATTGATTGAACTAATGACACTTGGTTATTTAGCAATTGCATGTTAGGGGCTTTGCAGAGAACTCCACCTTGCTCTGGTCCCACAGTTAGCGTGGTATAAACTTGGTTTCATTAATTTCTCAAAATAATCCATCTGCTCGCCCATCCATCCATTAATCCAATTTCCACCCACCCACAATCTATCTCTACTCCCCTCATCTATCCATCCTTACATACATAAATGTGTGCATGCATCCACTCATCCACCCATGAGTCTGTCAGTCCATCCATCTGTTCATCCTGTTCATTTAGCAAGTCAATGCTCTGAACATTCCTCCTTATTGAATCAGATTTACAGATCAAGAAATAAGCTGGGACAATTAAATGATTTGTGTGACACACTGCAGGGCCAGCCAGCCATGGCAGCCTTGTGACAGGAGAGCAAGCTTAGAACTGGACACAAAGCTCCTTAGAAGACGCAGAGCCAGAGTGAGCCAGAGACGCTGGACACCTGGCGATGCTCTTTCCAGACTCCAGGCTAGCACATCCTCACCTTGCCTCCCTCCCTGCATCTTTCTGGAACTTCCAGAGCAGAAGAGGGTTTGTACAGATGAGGACCAGGAGAAGACGCGGTACAGTCAGTGACTTCCCATGGATAGCTGACCAGGGACAGGGTTAAGGTCAGGGTTCCTGCCTTTGTCGAATAATTCCAACAACAGTGTTTGACTGGCTGAATGCTTAAGGCATTTCCTTAGAAGACTTCCATTTACCACAGAGCTGCTTAACAGCTCTGTGGAATAACAGGAATATGGGGCCAGGTAGACACTACTACTCTGCTATAGGACAGTCAGTGGTGGTGGTGGTGGTGGTGGTGGTAGTGGTGGTGTGTGTGTGTGCGTGTGTGTGCCTGTGTGTGGTGTGTTGCTGTCTGAGGGCTGAGTCCACCAAACCTGGGGTAGGGGAAAGTTTGATTGTCTGAGACACGAGGAATTATGTGTGGCCCACAACAGGAAGGCGATAGGAGAGGAGGTGGGAGAAGTTTCTGAGGGTCAGACCGTTGGTGTGATCCCACCAACTGTAAAATTAAATAACACGCCTTTAGAAAACGGGCAGGCACATGCTAGTCTTCTCTACCCTCAGGTTGAATCTGCGGATCCCATCAACCAAGGGTGGGAAATAATAAGAGAAAAGATTAGTGTCTCAACATCTCCAACCTTCGTCTTGTCATTGTCCCCTAGGTAACACACACAACCATTCTTCACACGGCGTTTATATTGTGTTAGCATCATAAGATGGTTGGTTGGAAGGTTGTAAATCTACACAAGTACTGTATAGCATTTTATATGAAAGAGCTGCACATGCTCTGTTTTAGGTCCATGTGGGTGATCATGGAGGGACAACCACATAATGAGCTCGGGTAGGCAAAGATCTTCCAATTACACAGATCATTTGGTGTAAGGGAAAACTCAGAAATTGGGCTACATTACATAAACAAACTTCTGCGCGTCAAATGATATCGTCTAAACAGTGAAAGACAAGCTGCTGTGTAGGCGGAGGTAGTTGTAATACATTCATCTGACAAAAGATTTTCTCTGCACTCTACGAATCAATAAGAAGAAAAAAAAAAGACAAGCAAGCAAGCAGAAGAGTGGACAAAACCAAACACGCAGCCACAAGAGAGACCATCCAAGTCCTTCAGACAAAAGAAAAACAGAGCGAGGTGCAGTACTCAGCATCATTAGCCCTCAGGGACATGTGCTGGGGGTAGGGAGCATGGCAGTCCCACCAAGATGGCCCTAATGAAGAGACCCGGCAAAGGCAATCATGGCTGAGAATATGGGTCACTCAGCACACACACAGCCTGACTGGGAAGGAGAGGAGTATCGACCACTTTTGAAAACAACAAAACAAAACTAAACAAAACAAAAGCTCCTTGCTCAGTACTAGTTCTAGGGTGGATGCAAATATATAGTCTAGCAAGAGAGAGAGAGAGAGAATTTGCAGGCATTTCTGTGTAAATATCTGTGTATTTGCAGGTGTGTGTATTTTCAGGTCGCTGTGTGTGCATGTGTGTGTATGTATATGTACATCTGAGCTACAGACCCATACAAGAACATTCATTGCTGCAATATTTGTAGCCCCAACCTAGATAAGACCAGAAGCCCAATAACTGGATAGTTGATAACAGGGTTGTCTTATGACAGAATCGCACACAGCAATGAAAATCCAGCCATTGTTCCATGTGACCATATGGGTGAGTCCTATGAGCATAAAAACATTAAATGGAAGAAGCCGACTGCATAAAGTTCATGGTATGGTTTTATTTATATAGAATTCAAAGCAGGCAAATCTAACTTAGGCTGATAAGAAATCACATACTATATCTATATTAGTATATTAGTATCTATATTAGTATCACATACTATATCTATATTAGTATCACATCTATACTAGAACAAGAAGGGGGCCTTTGGAATCCCAGGGGTTCCTCAATTCTTGACTGGGTAGTAGGCACAGAGCTAGTTACATCATTTTAGTTTCATTTTATTATTAGCGTGCTCACTGCACACTGTACAGGGTTATATGAGGGACTCTCACATGTATATGATAAACTTGAAGCTAGGCTCACCATTTTGAAATTGCACCTTGCTGTGTACCTGTTCTGTGAGCTTCCCTCAAAGTTAGCTCCCAGTATAGCAGTTCCTGACATGGCTGCCTCAAATGCTTACTGAGCACTAATGTCCAAGAGATGTCAGGCGGGTGGAGGATGAGCATGCGGTTTCACGTAAGATGACGGTATTCCTGTCAGATCTGACCTCCCAGCTCTACAGTCCCCGGCCTTCGTGTTCTAGGCCACCACTGTGAATCAACTGGGACTGCTCCACACACAGGATGGGCTAGCTTCAAAGTTACCCCCCCCCCTTGAGAGTTATCAGGGAACACAAATACAGTGTCTCACATCTCTCTTGGCAATGTTTATACACTAGCTATAGTAAGCTTAAGGCTCTTGCTATTCCCAAATATAATCACTTTTGTTGAGTTTTATAAAAAGATAAGGAAGAAGGAACATGTTTGTTGGAGGCAAGGCATGGTGTGGGAGAAGGGTGTGCCTCTGCTGGCCCATGCTGAGGCATCCCTTCCCCCCACAACTACAGCCAGGTACCAGCCACATGATGGTACAGTATAGAATTGTTACTTGTGGCATGGGGAGGGGAGTTGAAAGAGAGAGAGAGACAGAGAGAGAGAGAGAGAGACACACAGAGAGACAGAGAAAGAGACAGAGAGAGAGACAGAGACAGACAGACAGACACACACACACACACATGGGGGGGGAGAGAGAGAGAGAGAGAGAGAGAGAGAGAGAGAGAGAGAGAGAGAGAGAGAGAGAGAAGAGGTCAGCCATGAGCACATGGAGACAGAGGTGGGAGAAGAATGGAGAGAGAGGGGAGGCCTGGTAAGGGAGCAGGAGCAAGAGAAGAGAGGAGAGAGAGGAGGGGGCGCAAGTAGCCCCTTTTATCATGAGTCAGGCACCCCTGGCTGTTGCCAGGTAACTGTGGGGCGGAGCCTAGACTAAATGCTGACAACTTTAAACATCAGAACTATGTGATGAATGTCCCCTCACCTCCTTCTCCTAGCAATTCTATGAAAGACGTGTCGTTCTTCCCATATTAAAAATAGGGACGAAGGCACAATAGGCAAAACCACAAGGTCACAAGGCTGAGGGCTGGCAGAGCAAAGGGTACTGAATAGTCTCTGGGCTCCCACACCCTTGTCCCAGACAACAATTCTGCTGCAAACACAGGGCTTTACCTCTAGTAGAGGAAGAGAAGAGGCAGATAACAAAGGTCACCTGGCATCTATGTCTCCTCAGAAGGTCCCTATGGAAATGAAGAACTAACTCCCAGAGTACAAACTTATAAACACAGGTCACTCTGCATGGCTTGGCTAGTGAAGCACCCGATGGACAAGCAGGAGGGCCTGAGCTCCATTCCCAGAACCCACTTAAAACAAGGCACAGGTGTGCATTTATAATCCCATGACTGAAGAGAAGACAACAGATCCTGGGGACTCATGTCCAGCCAGCCTCACACACACAGTAATCTCCAGGCCAGTGGGAGACATGTCTACAAAGCCAAGGATGGCAGAAGAGGTTGACTTCAGGCTTCCACACACATGCTCAAACACACACACACACACACACACACACACACACACACACACACACACACAGTAATCTCCAGGCCAGTGAGAGACATGTCTACAAAGCCAAGGATGGCAGAAGAGGTTGACTTCAGACTTCCACACACATGTTCAAACACACACACACACACACACACACACACACACACACACACACACACACAGTAATCTCCAGGCCAGTGAGAGACATGTCTACAAAGCCAAGGATGGCAGAAGAGGTTGACTTCAGACTTCCACACACATGTTCAAACACACACACACACACACACACACACACACACACACACACACACACACAGAGTAATCTCCAGGCCAGTGGGAGACATGTCTACAAAGCCAAGGATGGCAGAAGAGGTTGACTTCAGGCTTCCACACACATGTTCAAACACACACACACACACACACACACACACACAGAGTAATCTCCAGGCCAGTGAGAGACATGTCTACAAAGCCAAGGATGGCAGAAGAGGTTGACTTCAGACTTCCACACACATGTTCAAACACACACACACACACACACACACACACACACACACACACACACACACACACAGTAATCTCCAGGCCAGTGGGAGACATGTCTACAAAGCCAAGGATGGCAGAAGAGGTTGACTTCAGGCTTCCACACACATGTTCAAACACACACACACACACACACACACACACACACACAGGTAATCTCCAGGCCAGTGGGAGACATGTCTACAAAGCCAAGGATGGCAGAAGAGGTTGACTTCAGGCTTCCATACACATGCTCGCTCACACACACACACACACACACAGTAATCTCCAGGCCAGTGAGAGACATGTCTACAAAGCCGATGATGGCAGAAGAGGTTGACTTCAGGCTTCCACAAACATCCTCAAACACACACACACACACACACACGTACACACTATGTATACACGCAAAAACAGTAAAGTGATTTCATATATCATTCAGCAGCTTTCCCATTCAAACACACACACACACACACACACACACACACACACACACGTACACACTATGTATACACGCAAAAACAGTAAAGCGATTTCATATATCATTCAGCAGCTTTCCCATTCAAACACACACACACACACACACACACGTACACACTATGTATACACGCAGAAACAGTAAAGCGATTTCATATATCATTCAGCAGCTTTCCCATTCAAGCACAGACTCAGGAAAACAGAGAAGTCGAGGCGAAGCCCAGGAGGGCAGTGCTTCACCCAGAACCTCATCGTAAATGGAAGTTCTGGCTGTCAGAGAGACAACGATCTGCCTCACAGGTACCCAGGCCTTCACGCTGAATGCATGCTGGAGCTGCAGACTGAGCGAGTGCCCCAAAAATTTACAGCAAAAAAGAGAGGGCTGCAGAGACTTGCTCTGGTTGGCGAATCTTGCAGGCTGGGAGAGGGAAAGCTCTCTACTGGTTCAGGCTCAGCAGACACCTACTTAAAAAGAAAAAGAAAAAAAAAGCCAACAAGGAGACTGACCCATCCTACACACGCCTGGGTGGCCCACACTGCTGTCAGCCTCAAGTGCAGCAGGTACCAAATGGGATGTTATTCCCATCAACCAATCAGCTTCCCTCACCCCTGCAAGAGGCAGAGGTCCTCTCACCAGACCAAGGCCACCAAGTTTACCACTAAATCCAGGGACTCAAGCTGCAGACCAACAGGGGCCCTGTTCCTGGTAACAGTCTCAAGGGTCCACAGGGAAGGACAACAAAAGAATATTCCATTTAATGAGAATAATCTGTCATTGCTACATCAATCTGATTGATGTAATGGGACTGTTTCAACAGAGGAAATTACAGGTCATTAGGAGCCATTTCAAACGAAGTTAGGGGGTTAAATGGTTTTCTTCAGCTTTCTGAAGAATTCACCCAGAGTTTTATTTTTCATGTCTCCTCTAAGGGTAAGTGGAAGCCTGAATGTTGACAACAGCTAGAACCACCTTATGTTACTAAACTCAGCCATGCAATCATCCCCACCCCTGCTCTCCACCCCTTCTCCCTCCACCTCTTCTCCCCACCCCCACCCCGTTCCCCATCCCTGTTCCCCACCCCCACCCCTGCTCTTCACCCCTGCTTGCCCCACCCCTTCTCTCTACCCTCACCCCTTCTCCCCACCCCCACTCCTGCTCTCTACCCATGCTCCCCACCCCTGCCCCCCACCCCACCCCTGCTCCCCATCCCTGCTCCCCACCCCGAATCCTATGTGACTTGGCATTTAGCTTTGATCCACCACACCACCCACCCCCATATATTCTTTATTTATTTTCGGCACTGGTCAAAACAAACACCTCAATTCCAGGTTGTTTATGAAACATTTTGGTGATCTGATTCCAATTAGATAGTGAGGCAGTACAATAAAAAGGAAACTATAAATCATGTTAACCCGTCTGTTTGGGGGCTGACAATGGCGGCCAATGGAAAGGTTATGTTGATGTTCTGCATTTAATCTGTGCTATTGTGGAAGTAAAACCCAATTAGAGATGGTATTTCACTGCGGGCTCTCACAGTTTCCCCTTTGTTCTTTAATTGGAATTGTACCTATTGTGTTTCCAAACTAGAGGGCCGGGTCATCATCTCCTCCCCCAGTGAGGGGCAAGGGGCACCCTCTCTCGATAAATCTAACATCACCAATGTACCAAGGACCACTAATTACAACCTGCCTCTTCCCCAGAACCAGTTTTTTTCCTTCAGCGTTTAGGAGCTGGGCTGTCTCTCCAGATAATCAAGCCATAGTGGATGCAATTGTAATCTGCTTTGCTCTCTCCCAATAAGGTGGGAACTCAAACAAAAGGTGTTTTCAGACAGCAACACCATAGAGGAAAGGTTAATACAAACACTTCCTCCGGCATCAGCCCTCCAGCCACCCGTGTGAGCTCAAAGTTCATCAGGTTGTCCTCCTTGTGGATGTCAAAGTCATGTATTAGTGACTCCCTCTGAGGTTCAGCCCCTAAGAGGCTGGGGCACGGGAGCACGGGAGGGGCAAGCATGCCACAAACTTCACCTTTCTAAATCACCACCTGGCTTGGGCCGACATCCAGAGTGGGGGCAATTTTCCTCTTCTCTCTTGCTTCCTGTGGACCTATGCCTTCCAGCCACCAGGGAAAGTTCAGAGGCTTCTCCTTCGCGCCTTAATGCTTCGGAGCACACTACCTCTACGCCCTGAGCTCTGCTTGTCCTTCTAGAGATTTTCTATCCATCCTTGAAGAACACCACTGCCCGCCTGTTGATGTTACTCTGCTCTCTCTGGTGGAGTGCTCCTCCGCCCCCTCTCTCTGATGCCCTTGTTCCTCCTCACCTTGCTACAGCCTCTGCACCACACCACCAAGTGCCAACAGTTCATGGGGTAGCATGTGTTCACCGGCCTGTTCTTGCTACAAAACTACTTCCAATCACTTTATATTCCTAGTACTGTGTTCTGCAGATGGCAGCTGTGATGGCTTACATATGCTCAGCCCAGGGAGTTGCACTATTAGAGGGTTTGTCTAATACTGTTAAGAGTAGGTTTGTCACTGTGGGTGTGGGCCATAAGACCTTCATCCTAGCTGCCTGGAAGTCACTCTCCTCATTGCAACCTTCAGATGAAGATGTAGAACTCTCAGCTGCTCCTGCACCATGCCTGCCTGGATGCTGCCATACTCCCAACCTTGATGACAATGGATTGAACCTCTGAACTATAAGCCAGCCCCAATTAAATGTCCTTATATAAGAATTGCCTTGGCCATCGTATCTGTTCACAGCAGTAAAACCTTAAGATAGAAGTGTAGAGAAAGAATGGAAGCAGTGAGCAAATGGATGAAGAATCAGTGAATGAATCCACAGCCCATGTCTTGAATTGCAGAGCTGGCAATGGGGGCATCTCTGACATTCTCAATAGACCCTAGTTTTATAGAAACAACTCAGTCTGAGCATCCAGGAATCTTCTCCTTGGCCCGTTTGGTGAATCAGAAAGACATCCTGATAGGGAGGTCTCGCTTCCTTCCTCCACAGTTCCCACTGTCTGGAGTCCTACTGGTGTGTGGCCTGCTGTCTCACGGCATCAGTGTGGTCCCTAAATTGGACATTTCCATCAGACCTATCCCACACATGCCCAGTCTATGCAGCAGAGTGTAGAGTACACTGTTCCACAGCTGGTAGGAAGACCTTACGTCTGGCCAGCATGCTGCTCAGAAAGCCACTGAGAAGACTAAAGGCCTTCCTAGATACCATGATTACCTGGCATGCCCCCAAAAAGCCAGAACCAGATCATGTGATCCCAGGGGCCTGGCATGGGTGGGCGCATCACCAAGTTCCAAGAGGTACTGAATGAATGAGTCAAGAAAAGACTCTGCACATGAGGAGAACGGGCTCTACCTCAACAGATTCATCAGGAAATCCTGCAGGCTCTGAGAGACTTCTCTATGAAGAGTCACACCTCTGGCCAGCTAAGAGGAAAGCTGAAGATCTTGAAGTGATGACACAGAAAGGGGGACAACTGCTCCAGTTAAAAAGCCAGCCGTGCTGGAAGGGTAGCGTAACTTGTGGGCAGACTTGGATGTGCAAGTACTCATCAGCAGGTTCGTAGGGGAATGAGGACGCCATGAGGTTCAGAGTGAACAAAGCAAGGAGGTAGCTGGGTCTCAGAGCTCACTGGGCTGCCCTGAGTATAATGGCAATAGACACCAATGGGAAAACTCTGAAGTAGCTCTGAAGGGACAATGTTCCTGGGCCCTGGGAAGGAGGCACAGATCCTTCCCACTGTGCACACCTACAAGGGAGCCCTTGGTCCCATCAAGTTCAGAGCGCCTGCCCATCCTCCACTGTGTTTGAGGGAAACAGCACACTGCCGTGGCCACATAAGAGCAATGCCAACTTGCCTTCTGACTGTCTTCAACTATTGGCAATCCCAAAAGTGAAATGAAACCAGTGTGTATAGGCCACAGAGCATAGACCGAAACAGAAGAAAATACAGACCGGTCCCTAATGTGACCTCAGAGCGCAAAAGTCTCTGGGAGACCTGATCTCCCTGATGACCCCGTCCCTTCATGGGTGGCAGTCAGAGCCCCACTCTGACCCAGTTGTTCTAGTCCTGTCTGCCCTGTCATCCAGAAGCTCCCAAATGTGTCCCTCTGAATCAGACGAGGGTTCCTCAGTGAGACACAGCAGCCACCCGAAGGGAAGCGAACTCAAGGAATCACTGCAGAACTTGTCCCAGTCTTTACACACAGCTCTGCAACAGATGCTCACACAGGCAATACTGCAGGCTGTGATGTGCCCCCAGCGCTGACTTCCGAGAAGGTCCCAGAGTCTGAAGCAGTCATGGAGTTTCCTGTCTAGGAGCCCGCCCCAGTGAGACGGCTCATTCCAGGGCATCAAGCTCACCGCTGTCACTGTATGTTTGGCTTGCACTGGGCCAACAGGTAAAGGGAAAGACTGGCTGTGGGGAAGGGCTGGGACAGGAAACCTGCTTTGCTGGCCACCAGGTAACCCTCTGTGACATCATGACAACAGGTGACTGCAAACAGAGGAGCAAAAGGTTGGCATATAATCATCTCCTTAACCACCATTCCTCTCCACCCTCCATTCTAAAAACAGAACACAGAGACTACCCATAATTCCATAGCTTACAAATCAGGAGTTAAGAATGAAATCTGACTTCTGATGATGACAATTTTTTTTTTTACTTTTATGAGACACGTGAAATTTACTTTTTTATACTAGCCAACGTTTCAGAGACCTTACCCTGCCGAGAGATGAAACTGTATCATGCCCACGATCGATTTTACTCTCCTCTACTATAAAAATGGTTACTTATTCCCCAGCCCCCCATTGCTGAATATAAAAGGCTTTTGGTTCTTGTCTCTTGGTTTTTATTAGTTGTTAAAAATAAGCATTCTAGAATTTATATCTTCAGGTACTCACACTGATTCCTAGAAAATTCCTAGAAAGGGGATTACAGGAGTCAAGCATAGGCTATTTTAAATTTTAAAAGTCACTGTCATATTGTTCTTCAGTGCCGCTGTGACCGTTTTACAGCCCTGTGAATGTTATAGGGGAATCCCGTTTAGCACGTTTCCACCATGGCTATATGGGTGTGTGTCTCCTGCAATCAGACACACGATGCCTTGAAGGCATCTGAAGGCATCAAGCGTCGCTGATCACATCCTCAGCTGGCATTTCCTCTCACTCACAGAACACAGATGCATAAAAAATATTTGCTAGATGGATGTCAGTAAGGAATCATTAGACATCATTCAAGTGTCAGAGCTGAAACAATAACCCAGAAGCAATAAACTAGGACTCAGTGTTATACAACATGACAAAGGCATACAATTATCAGTAAGAATAACGGTCCTAAATGGGCTGGGGATCAATGGCCAATTAATGGGCAATATATGCTTCACAGAAGGATGTACTGTCTTTAACAAATCATGTATTTAGACAACTCCCAAGTGGCAGGGACCACCAGGCATGGAGCCACGAATAGATCAGAAAGCCACTCACGCACAGTGCGGATTCCTGAGATGCTTGGGAGGGGGACACCTGTCAATAAGAGCAATGAATTATTAATTCTCTGGTTATAGGATCTTAATTTACTGCTGGACTCCTCATAGGGAATCCATGCAGAAATGGAAGGCCTGACACTCTAGGCGCCGTGCCTTCTGCTCAGGAAACGTCTGGACAGGGTAGTACAGTAGCTGGCGGGCCTGGAAAGCAGGACCCAGGGCAGGAATGAGAGGCCATGCCAACCGGGAGACGAGAGGAAACGTCTGGTGGCCTGCGCTTCATCTGCGAGAGTGACATCAGCGTAGAGATACAGCTTTAAGCAGTTGGGGAAAGTAACGCAGAGGAACCTTCTGCAACTCTGCACATGCTCAGAGTGATCCCTGGAAAGTCACTTCTAGGGCCCGCGCCATGCTTTAATCAGGCTCCCACTATCCGATTGCTAGGATTTCACGAGCTCTTTAGTATCTAACTTCTGGACATACAGGTCTCCCGTGATGAGCCTCACCGTGTTCTGCAGGACAGAGTTCAGTCCCGGATAGACAGATCTTCCCTTGATGAGTTCCCTACCATGTACTGCAGGACACAGTCTGGCCACAGCATCACCTCTGTGGCAAAGGCAGAATAGGATGTCCCCTCCACTAAGAAGGAAACTAAAGGCCAGGGAGATATCCCAGTGTTTAAAGGGCTTGTTCATCAAACATGAATCTGGATGCCCAGTTCTGATATAAAGAAAGAGGACATAGCAGTGTGCATCTGTGAAGGCAGAGACAGGAAGATCCTTGAAAAATCACTGGCCAGTCTAGCTGAATCAGTTAACAATAGCACAATAGGTTCAGTTAGTAAGACACTATCTAATATGTGTGTGTGTGTCACACACACACACACACACACACACAGAAGAATGACTGAAAAAGATATCCAGTGTTGACCTCTGATATTCTTCATACATCTGCTTTGACATGTGAACACACCCACCTGAACAATATACACGTCATTCACACACACACTCACACACACAACCACAGATAAAGAAGTTGAACATAGCTATAGTGGAGCCTAACTGTGAAATTTTACTATCCTGCAGAAATAAATATACCTGCCAATGGACCACTTGGTCCTTTATGAAAAAGAAAGACCATTTAAGCCCCCTCAGAACATGCAGAACCATCGTAGACCCCCAACCTCCTCGCTTCTGACTGCCAGCTGTCTCTCCAGTTCAGGGTTTAAGAAGGATCATCCTTCCTTCTTTGTCTTCTGGGATTAACCCAGATGCTGACCACAGCTTGTTTTATCCACTCTCTCCTAATCTAAAATGCACCAAGCTTGGCTCCACACGCAGATGTTCCACTTGGAGTCAATCCAGTCAGGCCTGCTTCGTCCAAGAAATGGTCTAAGTGGAGGTGGTTACCCCAGAGAAGAGCCCAGACCTAAGGTCTAAACAGGAATAATCTAAGATCAGAAGTGTGGAGAGCAGGCTTAGCTTTCACCCCCTAGTCCAGGGGCTGTGTTTCTCCACTGGCTTGAATATTTCACATAGAGTGGCCAAGGCACTGAGGACTCTGACACACCCAACCATTTCCACAGCTTCCCAGAAACACTGGAATTGGGGCAGAACATGCCTCCCCCAACTAGTCCTGAGCTCCTGCTTTCTAAGTTCCTGTGGTCCAGTATTACAGCCCCTGCCAAAGAGTTCATCTGTGGAGGTTCCAGAGACTGTGAATGCTCACACATGCACACACTCATACACACTTCATATATGTAGTTGAGCACTTCACCTACCAGTAACATACACAGGAAACATTTCATATTGAAAACGTTCAACTAACAAATTAGATTTGTGTGTATGCACATGTATGTTTGCACGTGTATTGGTGCATGTATGCGTGGAGGCCAGAGGTCAATGTTAAATGTAATTCTTCACTTTCCATCCACCTTATGTTTTGAGACATTCTCTCACTGAACCTAGAGTTCACTGATTTAGCTAAATGGACTATCTCTGCCTTCCCAGGGCTGGGATTACAAGCATACACCATGTATATGCTTAGCTCAGGGAGTGGCACTATTTGGAGGTGTGGCCCTGTTGGAGTAGGTGTGTTACTGTGGATGTGGGTTTTAAGACCCTCAGCCTAGCTGCCTGAAAGTTTGTATTCTGCTAGCCACCTTCAGATGAAGATGTAGAACTCTCAGCTCCTCCTGCATCATGCCTGCCTGGATGCTGCCATGTTCTTGCCTTGATGATAATAGACTGAACCTCTATAAGCCAGCCCCAATTAAATATTGTCCTTATAAGAGAAGCCTCGGTCATGATGTCTGTTCACAGCAGTAAAACCCTAACTAAGACACACCACCATACTGGCTTTTTATGTGGGTGTTGGGAGTTGTACTCTGGTCCTCATGTTTGCAAGCAAGCACTCTACCTACTGACCCACCCCACCAGCCCCTAGAAACTATATTACCACAAGAGCAGTTATACACTGTTCTGAAGGACAGCATTTGTTGATTATATGTATAAACATACTCTAAATGTCGAAGTTGAACGGCGAATTTTACCGTCAACAAGCCATGCTTCAAAAGAGGACTTTAACTTAGAAGAGAGTCCCCGAAGGAATTGCCCATGCGTTTGGTGAATGAATAATGAGACTGGGCTCACTGCGGTCTATCTCCAGACTTGCCTGAAGGTGAAAATGGCAGTCCCCTTCACAGTAACGGTCACAAGGTTGCTGGTCATTTTAATGTCACAAACGGCAGATGACCCCTGGTCCACAGTGTGGGAAAGGCCATGAGCCCTGCTCTTAATGACTCTGAGCCTGGATGGGGAAAAATCAATGTAATGACCCATAAGAGGAATCTGCTCATAAAGAAGGTCGCTAAACACCTTGCGTTATCCTCTGGCTCTTGAGAGAAGAAAACCCCATAAAAACCTATGAGAAGGGCATAACCTCAGGCTCCATTAGTGCTGGTGACTGGGGGAGGTAAAATACTCCCAGGTCTCCATGCCAACATTTTCCTCCTTGTCTCCATCCGTACCAACATCCTTTGCTCGGACACATCCCGCCGTAGCTAAGTGCCCAAGCACAGACGCTTGCGTGACAATCACCGGAGGCCAAAGCATACCCTGTCACTACCGTCAAGCCAATTTGTTCTCAACAAATTGAAGACATTGTTGGAAAACAATTTATCCATGGCCCCAGATTTCCAGCATCACTTTGATGCCTTCAAGGCCCATTTCACCTTCGGTTGAGAGCTGCTAACTGCAAATCCCAAGCCAAGCTGCATCTTGAAATTTGTGGGAAACATAAATAAATGCAAACGGCTGGTCACAGACATGGCTGTTTCCCACATGGTCTCCTCGGCTTCGTCCTGGATTGTCCTCTTTTACTCAGTGTCAGATGGTGTCTTAGTTGGGGTTTGTATTCCTGCACAAAGCATCATTGACCAAGAAGCAAATTGGGAAGGAAAGGGTTTATTCAGCTTACACTTCCACACTGCTGTTCATCACCCAAGAAGTCCGGACAGGAACTCACACAGGACAGGAACTTGGAGGCAGGAGTTGATGCAGAGGTCATGGAGGGGTGCTCCTTACTGGCTTGCTTCCCCTGGCTTGCTCAGCTTGCTTTCTTATAGAAGCCAGGACTACCAGGTCAGGGACAGCACTATCCACAGTGGGCCCTCCCTCCTTGATCACTATTGGAGAAAATGCCTTACAGCTGAATCTCATGGAGGCATTTCCTCAAGGGAGGCTCCTTTCTCTGTGATAACTCTAGCTTGTGTCAAGTTGACACACAGAACCAGCCAGTACAGATGGCCTGATAGGGGTGCACAGAACCCAAAGGACATGTCCCTTTGAGTGTAGGGTCTTTGGGGAGGGAGCACTCGCTTTTTGTCAGCTCTCTCTTTGGAGTGGAATGGATGTGGCAGACTTTGCTCCTCAAAGAGGGCTAGGCTGGCCCACTAGACCACAGTCTTCACTGCCACTGGCTAAGTTCTCCTCCATAGTGCCCTGGCTTAGGGACTGTTAGACAACTAAGTGAATCCTCAAGTGTGATCTGCATGACAAATGAGGAATGCTTCCAGGTCTTATGCAATGTCACCAAGTCCCCCCTATAGATACTCCACTGACTGCCACTGGGAGCTTAGTGCTTCCTCTAAGATGACATCATTCCTTCTCCTGAAGGGATCTAAGGCAGCACTAGGTGAGGAGATCTCTGAGGGGACAACTCTTATCTCTTCTCCATGTCATACAGCCTTGTCCGCCACTGACACAGTGCTGACTATTTCCAGTTGACCATCCCAACTGTTCAGCATCCATGAGTGACTTATGACCCTCACACCTCACTCTTTGCCAAAAGCCTGAACCCACTGCATCAACTCTAATCAGAACTCAGGGTGTTAGTCTATTCACTGAGCTCAAAGCTAGTGAGCAGAGGTGCAGGAGAGAGCTCAACTGGTCAAGTTTTGCCATGTATGCACAAGGACCTGAGTTCTATCCATAGAATCCAAATAAGAAAAACTCAAGGTGTGGCAACAGGAGCTTGTAATCCCAGCATTGGAGAGGCGGAGACAGGCAGATCCCTGCTGCTGGCTGGCCAGACAACCTATCCTATTTGGCAAGTTCCATGTCAGTGAGAGACCCTGGTTCAAAAAAATCAAGGCAGACAGTGCCTAAGGAATGACAGCTAAGGTTGGCCTCTGGCCTCTGTAGGCATGCATGTGCACCTATGCACATTCAAGAATAAACGCAGATGCACAGACAGACAGAGACCCACACATGCGCATAAGACACACGCACCTGCATGCGCGCGCGCGCGCGCACACACACAGAAAGAGAGAGAGAGACAGACAGACAGACAGACAGACAGAGAGAGAGAACCATACCTCTCAAACTGCCCTTTCCTTAAAAAACTAGAATACAGTGGTGACCCTAAGGATCACAGACCATTTCGTTCATTCGCAGTGGGTTATGTGTAACCAACGAGTCTCCTTTGTACTCTCGGTTGCTTTGCTCCGAGTAAAAGGGAACAGCATTTAAAATGAAGGCAATGTTAACTCACAAATCAAATAAGCTCCCTACAGCTGCCCCAGTGGCTTCCTCATTCAGTTAATTAATGCCCACGGCCTCAGGGTGAACAGGCTTCTGGGGAGAATATGGGCATTATTTTCAGATCCCCGTTTGGTGTTGGGTCTCTTAATGTGAGATCCTACTTAATGTACCCATGTTATGTTAAACTGTGTGCAAATGTATTCACCAGTCACTTGACAGAATTCCTACCGTTAAAGTCACAGAGGATTTACACTGGAAAAATAGTCTTTTCCCCACTCACAAGCAGTAGCAAACCGAGCACTACAACAGTGTGACCCAACAAGAACTGACGTCCCTCAGAACCCAACCCCTGACTGAACCCATCAACCCTCAGAACAGCCCTTTCTCTGTTTTCCAAGACCACTGTGAGGAGAGCCACTTAAGAGCACCGCGGGCATTGTGTCCCCAGCCATGAAACCATTTATGTGAATTCTTTTATATATTTCTCATAAAACGGTTGCTGTTTTTAAGTATGTAACCACATGCCTTTTCAATATTTGCTTTTTCATCCCACCTGAGGAGGGACAGACAGCTCTTAATAACATGTTATTGAGCTTTAGACACATCTTTCAGACTGCATTCTCTGAAAGCCCAAAGCAACTAAGAGATAATCTCTGAGTCTGAGGTGAGTTTTGATCAAAGCAGAGCCTTGGTTTTTTCAGAGTGACTCTATGTGATGTCAATCATTCTACCCTCAACACATCTTAAGCCCAAGCATGGCAGAATTCTAAATGTAACAGACATATGGAGCCTCTATACTTCATATTTCACCCTCAACTATCCTCTCTCCTCACTGTGGACGATAAGAAGTCACTCTGATGTGTCTCTAATAACAGTGAGAATATTGTCAAAGACAAGCATAGATAAATGACAGACAGACAAATGATAGAGAGACATAGACAGATAGATGATAGATACCAGATAGATAGATAGATAGATAGATAGATAGATAGATAGATAGATAGATAATATAAATTGATAGAGTAGATAGATA
This sequence comes from Tokudaia tokunoshimensis, assembly GCA_036184795.1. Classification (NCBI taxonomy): domain Eukaryota; kingdom Metazoa; phylum Chordata; class Mammalia; order Rodentia; family Muridae; genus Tokudaia; species Tokudaia tokunoshimensis. Next base: position 176,909,613 of record BTHU01000001.1, read on the forward strand.
CATGATACATGATACAGGTACATGATAGATACCTGATATTTGATAGACAGATATATAGATGATAGATACCTGATAGATGATAGATAGATATAGATAGATGATAGATACCTGATAGATGACAGTAGACAGATATATGATATATACCTAATAGATAGATATAGATGATATAAATTGATAGATAGATAAGTAGATACTTAATAGATACCTGATAGATGAGATAGATAGATAGATAGATAGATAGATAGATAGATAGATAGATAGAGATGATAGATAGACAGACAGATAGATAGATGATAGATACCTGATGGATGGATGGATGGGTAGATAGATAGATAGATACCTGATAGATGATTGATAGATAGATACCTGATAGATGATAGATGGATGGATGGATAGGTAGGTAGGTAGGTAGGTAGATAGATAGATAGATAGATAGATAGATAGATAGATACCTGATAGATGATAGATAGATAGATAGATAGATAGATAGATAGATAGATAGATAGATAGATAGATAGAGATGATAGATAGACAGACAGATAGATAGATGATAGATACCTGATGGATGGATGGATGGGTAGATAGATAGATAGATACCTGATAGATGATTGATAGATAGATACCTGATAGATGATAGATAAATAGATAGATAGATAGATAGATAGATAGATAGATAGATAGATAGATAGATACCTGATAGATGGATAGGTAGGTAGGTAGGTAGATAGATAGATAGATAGATAGATAGATAGATAGATAGATACCTGATAGATGATAGATAGATAGATAGATACCTGATAGATGATAGATGGATAGATGGATAGGTAGGTAGGTAGGTAGATAGATATCTGATAGATGATAGATAGATAGATAGATAGATAGATAGATAGATACCTGATAGATGACAGACAGATAGATAGATAGATAGATAGATAGATAGATAGATAGATTGATTGATTGATAGATAGATAGATACCTGATAGATGATTGATAGATAGATAGATAGATAGATAGATAGATAGATAGATAGACAGACAGACAGACAGACAGACAGACAGACAGACAGACAGATACCTGATAGATAGATAGATAGATAGATAGATAGATAGATAGATAGATAGAAAGAAAGAATGAATTGTCTTGGATACCCTCTCACAGGTTCTGACAGCTGTCTGTAGCTGTGGAGACCATTTTGCTTGTTCCCTGAAGGCTCTTCTAACCCAGACACAGTGACAGGCTGTTGTTAGTCTCTTAGTCCAAGAAATTACAAAGTTCAGTGTGAAGCCATGAAGTTTCTGTCTAACAAGATTATCCTTGCTGCTTCCATGTAGATACTCAGATCTTGCAGGGGTTGGCTCTCTTTCTACCATGCTGGCCCAGTGATCTAAACCAGGTCATCAGGTACCACTGCACCATCTCATCAGCCCAAATCTGTATTTCCTAAACACTGCCATGGTATCTTGTCTTCTTCCCCCTCCTCCCTCCCTTTCTGGACATAAAAAATTCACATTCACATCTCCTCAAAGCACCTCCAGCCATGACCCAATCCACTGTCCCAGCACAGAGACAGGGAGAGAATCCTAACAAGCCCCCGAACCCCAGAACCCAACAGTATCCCCTCAGACAGTACTTCTTTAGCTTTTGAGGAGCAGCATATCGCCAACCGTGTATAACTTTAATTTCTTCTGAAGCGAGACACAAAGGTTTGCTAATCTGCCAAGAACTGCCCAAGGTTTCTCACATCAACACGTCAGCTACAAAAACTGCCATGGTTGGAACTCGGCCTCCCCGCCACCACCATCAGCAGCTTAGCATCGCCTGCCAGGGCAGGGTGCAGACTCACTGGGACTTCACTTTGTCCCAGCCGTCCTTTCCTTCCTAGGTTCTCAGACTCTATCTCTCAGACTCTGCACATCGTCTGTCCTTGGTCCAGTTCCTCGGTCGGGTGGACAGGGATTCAGTCCTGTGTCTGGTGTAAAGCACCCTCAAAATACTCACTGATTTCAGTTATAAGACTGGTCGTAACCAAGTCCGTTGCTTTTCATTCCCATGCTCTTCCTGAGGCTCTTATTTGGAGTTATCATAACACGCAGGTCTCTGCCACACAGAGCGACCTGGCAGCCTGAGTTAGGAATTCTGTGGCAATCCGCATCAGCACGTGTGATGGTCAAAGTCCCTATAAAGCCACCATGATGAAGTCTGCAACCTTCACGTCACTTGGTAATCTCACTCTTGACGCATGACATTCTTAAACAAGAGTCAGTGATCTGGGGCGGGGAGAGGTTCAGGAGGCAAGAGCTCCTCCCATTCAAGCACGAGGATCTGCATGTGGTTCCTGAGAACCCACACGAAGGAGTCGAAAGTCCAACCAGGCATGGTGGTACATACCTGTAGTCCCAACTGCTGGAAGATTGAGGCAGGAGGATTGTCAGAATATTATAACGAGATTCTATTCCCAAAATGAAAAAAGAACCAAAGGTCTAAACTTCATGGTTTTTTTAAAAAAAAAAAAACAAAACTTTTTTCTTTTAGGTAAAACAGGTAGAACAGTCATTAACAATATTTCTTAAAGACCTACTATATCTAAAGCCCTTCTCTGGGTACCTAGAATGTGACAGAGTTTATCACAGAGAGCAGTGGTAGCACTGTGGTAGCATCCATCCAAGCTAAGCAGTTTCAACAGAATACTGTGGCAAAGTCAGGGAAGCCAGCTTTGAGGCTTTCAACATGGTCAAAATGCATGTGTTGCCAACAGTGCAGAAGCCCTTTTCACACCAGATGGCCCTGGCCCAGTGTCCTTCTGGGTCAGCAATTTCCTGTTGCTAATCTCTACCTGCTGCTACATCACCTTGGAGTCCTACCCTGGCCCACAGTGCTCACCAGGCCTCAGAAGGAAGGGCATACAAGCTCTGCTGACATAAATGCCCAAGTCCCCTTTAAGTCAACTATGGTCATGGGGAGGGCAGAAGGGCAGGCCTGAGGAGTCTTTCAAGGTCCCCAGGGGGCTTCCCCTTCCTGCTGTCTGTCAGGCAGAGGCTGCTGTGAGGCTCCTGCTGAATCTTTCATGGGTCTGCTCTGCTCCTGGGCTGTTTTATTCATCATTGCTTTTATCTGATCCAAATGCTTCTTGGTGCAGTCCGCATCCAACATGGGAGATTATACACATACTGGATCTTCTTCCAAATATAAAACCCACAATGCCTCTGCTATGTAAACACTCTCTGGGTAGTTTGAATTCTCTAGTAGCTCCCCTTTGGATATGCAGGCATGGGTTCCAGATGGGGCAGTTCCACGTGCCCCACTGGCTAGGAAGTGACTGACTGGTATTGTTGGAGCAAGTGCGTTGAGCTGGACTCCTTCCACTGGCTGTTCCTCTGTCCCTGTGCAGTCACTGCCCTCGGCATTACAGTGTCCTGTCCTCCAATTCTGGGACACAGAACTAACTCTAAGGAGGAGCACTGTCCCAGTGGGACAAGGACAGGGCAAACTCACCCAGCAATTCTGCCTTCCAACCGTGACTCTGGACCCTGAACTTACAAATGTGAACAAAAAAGCACCTACTCTGAAAGCTGATTCTCATCACCAACCAACCAAAGGATTCCAAGGTATGCAGTGCGAGGGTAGTCGAGCAGAAGGCCCCAGGGCTGTCCTCTATGATGCTGAGTCCCAGTCTTCATGGACAGGACAAACCCAAGGAGAACCTTACCTTCGGTGCCGTAGCCTGGACTCGGTGTGTGGCATTGATTAGGAACAACAAGGTGAACCTCGCCCTCTCCTGGATTCCACTCCCCATACTTGTCATTTGGAGTATGATGGAGACCTACTCAAACAAGTGGTGACTTCACATGCCTTCCTAAACTCTTATCCCTCAGACCAAACCGGCGAGAAGCTATGTGCTATGGGCTGCTGAGTGAAGAGTAGAAGAAACTCTGGGCCCTTCCTCTTCCAAGCTCCTCTAAAAGCCTGGTTTTGTTCCACCCTGGTTTTAATAAAATAAATGAAACAAAGCATAGCGTTTATGTAAATTTAAACCCAGAAACTCATAGAACTGGTCTCAGACAAGAAAACCTCGCGAGTTCAGACAAGCAGGGACAGACAAAGAGTGTCCCCTGAAAGCCGATCTGTTGTCAGGGACTTTGATTTCAACAGCTGGTGGTACCTTCTGTCTAAAAAGCCTGCATGGACTGGAAATTTCAATATGCATAGGACACCTTCCTCTTGCTCACACAGCCAAGCCAGGACTCCAAGGTCATCTTTATGGTGTTTTCAGGCTAATCTTCCTATGTTTGCGCATGAAAACTGTCCATTACAAAACCCTGTTGTTCTGACAGTCAGAGTCCAGCATCTGATTTCCATGTACAGAGGCACACAATGGACCACAGGCTTCACTAATCCTTTAAGAGTGTCAGAGGTCCCCCGGGAGGTTCAGAATGAAAGCAAAAAAAAAACGTGCCCTGTATTATGCTACTTCCTACTAATCCTAGGAAAATGAATGTTAATTTATCATGAAAAAGGGTTAATTATGCATTTATTTCCGATGCAGGTACATGAGATCAGGCTCAGAAAAAAAAATAATAATACTGAGTATAATTCTCTTTTAAGTGAGGATTCCATTTTAAGCATTTTTATCAAACAGACGCTAAACTCGAGCAACTGCGCAGAAGAAAGAGTGGCTGGGTAATGACAAGCCTCAACTGTAATTTTAATTAACCTTCTGATCCTGCTTAAATATATTTTGCCTTGTAAAAATCTGTAATAACATCTATTTCAATCTCCTCTGCTATTAGTTATTAAATTGAAAATGGATGCCTAGACCGATCTGGCAAAGATATTCAAGAAATTTTTCTTTATTCTCTCTGGTTTATTAAAGTAATAATTTGTAGCATAAAATTTCTCTGATTAAGTAATTTAGTGTAATTAAATCACCAGATTTATTAGGCTTCCTGGAACAGCAAGCAGCTGGAATGATGGATACTGTCAGATGTGGAAGCCTGCAAGCGTATCTTGGCGGTGGCTTTTTCAAGTTTCTGTACTGCTCAGACCAGAAAGAAGTCCATCGGTTTCACTAGATCTCTCCCCACGTTCTGAGGTTCTGAAGGTCCTTGCCTCCCAACTCACTTAACTAACAGTTTGAGCAAATCCTCAAGGAGGCCCTTGGTGCTAATGTCAGCCACTCTGCAGACAGGCAGGGCAAGGAAAAGGGGTGTGGCTAGTCAGAGGCACATGTTTCATGACTGAGCTCAGAACTTCTCTTCCCTTACGGACCCTGAGCTTAGACTGCATCCCCCAAACACTCTGTTCTAAATGCTTCCCCTGGACACACTTGAGTCTTGTCTACCCTCAGCACTAAGAACTCTATGGAAGGCAGGATGTGCAGTCAGATTCAGTCCCCTTTGGTGAATTGAGCCTTTCAAGTTCTACAGCAGGACGGTCAGGAATGGAGTTGCCTGTCAGTGAGTTTGTGACCCTTAGCCCTGTTACCCCATTCCCTCCCTCACAGGAATGAACACAGTTAAAGACAAATCTCGCTTTGGAACTTAAAACATATCCACTCATCAAGCATCCGTTGCCTACGTGTGCTGGTAGCCTGTGAGCTGTCCCCAGTGGAACGGTATGATAGCACATTTAGACTCTTCTGAGGAGGGAACCCGAAACCCAGAGCGCAGCTGAACAGTAGTTAACGGGAGATGAAGAGAGGATGTACTGTTCCACAGGCAGCGTAATGCAAAGCTTTACTCACTAGACCATGGACTGGAGGTAGACGATGTCAGGGGTCAAAGGACAACCGGGGAAAAAAGGCAAGAGGCTTGAGGACCCGGCATGGGAAAGAAATTCAAGTAGGTCCAGCTTTTCTTGGCAGATAGAGTGAGGATCAGAGACTAGAAGCCAGCAGGACCCCAAAGCATAGGTCTGTAACCAGGGTCTCAGCACCATATAGCTAGCTGACTGGAACAGACCCACTGGAAGTACACCTTCACTCCAGGGATCTCCAGGAGATAGGCTATGAAGAGGTACATTGGGTGCCAAGAGCCTTCTAAGGCAGCTGTGAGGCATGAAGACATAAACCTGGTCACAGTGAGCCATGAGCAGTACCCTGCAAGCACTGACCTTGAAGGAGGCACTGTTCACTGGGGTCTAGAAGTTTCTGCATTCACAGAGCAAACATCTGTTATATGTGTCTGGTATCAAATACAAATACTTGTATTTGAAACCTGAGATTGCCGGGCGGTGGTGGCGCACGCCTTTAATCCCAGCACTTGGGAGGCAGAGGCAGGAGGATTTCTGAGTTCGAGGCCAGCCTGGTCTACAAAGTGAGTTCCAGGACAGCCAGGGCTACACAGAGAAACCCTGTCTCGAAAAACCAAAAAAGAAAAAAGAAAAAACAAAAAAACGAAACCTGAGATTGCTACATGTTCAGTCTCTTACATCTGCGTTAAAGCACTCCCATTACAGACAATTCTATCTTGTCCAAGCAGACCTGAGTATAAAGTCCACCTCAGCCCCACCTGGGTGCCAGTGCTGTGACCCAAGCCCTTCACCTAGATGCTGGGCTCACCCTGTCTGTGACGCCTGTCCTGAGATGTCTGTGGTGGAGGATTGCACTTCTCACCCAGTGCAGCCAAGTAGAGTTTGCCTTGGGCATAATAAGGCACACCTTGTAATTTAACATACCTCGGGTGACATGCCAACTCTTCCACATAAATGCCTTTCCGACGACTGCTTCTTCCTCTCCACTCCAGAGCTTAGACCGTAACCCCCATGGGCTTCAGAATGGCTTCTCAATTCAGGCTTTGCCTGATTGACAATGTAACACAGCACTGTACTAAAAACACCCATCCAAACTTCAGACAGCTTTCTGCCATGCACCTGGTTAGTTTGTACTGAAGAAGTTTGTCCCACCAGGGGAGGAATACAGTCAAAAACACACTAGCTAGTGACCAGATCTGCCAATCCTGATCTTTTCGACAAATTAGGCTTCTCAAAAGAAAATGGCAAGCTAACATCTGATTTCAGTATGTTTTAGATCCATATAATTTTACCACACAGCCAAGGTAGCTCTTTAGATTCAGCTATATCTCTATTTCAGAACGGATTGCTAAGTAAATTCTATGGAACAAAATGAGCTAATTCTGTGGATCTTCCAACGAGTCCTTGCCCTGAATTCTTCTCCTTAATAACCTATAAATTTCAGTCATGTAACCCTTTCTTCAGTGTCTGGGGCAGTAAAACTCTTGCTGAAAATCAATAGTCTGCCTACTTTTAAGACTTCAGCGTGTTGTGAGACAGAAGCTTGCTTTATAAAAAGTCCATAATGACCTAAAAGAGATTTGATTCTAGAAATCAGAATCCTTACACTAATAGGTTTTCACTAGAGAAGGCTCTCCTAGCTCAGAACAGACAACCAAATGGGCTAGATTTTTCAATTTTATACCTTAGTCCATAAGTGCTAATTTCTCAGTGGAACAGTCAGATAATATACTACCAGAGACTGCTGAAGCCTCTAGTCACAGTTGTGAATTATTAATTTAAAAGGTTATGCACTACTGCTAATATAAATTACCTTTAAAAAACTATCTAGATGGGTAACATTTTAATAAGCTTTAAAACACGATTTTCCTCTCTCAATACTGAAAGCAAAATATAAGGCATAATGGCTCCAAGCGAGAGCTGTGGATTTATTGTACTTTCTTCCTAAAAGATTTGCATGCCATTCCCCATACAGATGACAAAGACTGGAGCCTGCCTGCGAATGCTCTGCCCTAATCAATTTAAGGCAGCAGGTGCATAGCCCAAGCCTAGGATACAGAATGAAATCTTACTCAGGCACACCGAGTCCAGGTCTCCGTTAGGAAACCTGTGCACGGTATTCAGGCTTCTCCTGAGTCTATCATAGGGTAAGAAGCAAGATCTGGTCAGGCCCCGAGGGAAGCAAATGAAATGCCGACAGTGGAATTGCCTGCAGAAATGTCAGCTTCCCCCAAGTTAATAGCAAGTGTTGTGCACCTGCTATAGAATGCATCCTGGGCCTCATCCCCAATATGGGGCCATATCCCCGGGAAAGAGGAGGATCTGGAGGAAATATGTGACTACTTAGCTGTCTAGCCACGTGCCCGCTCCCAAAGATGGCTTGACATTTATCAAGAAGCCTGAGCAAGGGGCGCTCAGCAGGCTGCCTTCCGCCAAGGACAGAAGAAGAGAAAAACACAATGTTAGATTACCACGCATAGATCATTAAAGGGCGAGATTAATGCTGGTTGCTTTTCCACTAACTACACTGGTGCCTGGTACCCTCATCTAGAATTGTGTTGAGAGTCTTGCTTCCTGAGTGAAATTCAAAGCTTCAGGAGGAAAATGGGCGAAGGCAGCTGGCCTAGACCTCTACCTTCTTTGGGGAGTCCTTGTGTTTGGCATTGCTCTACCTAGGGAACCATTTACCACCCAGCTCTCACCAGGAGGCTGCCCTGTCACCATAGTTACAAGATGTAAACGTCATTACTGTAATAAAGAAAACAGAATTTAGCCAGCTGCACCGCTCTTCAAAATCCAGGAGGAAATGAAAGTCCTCCTGTATTTCCTCTTTTTTTTTTTTAATGGCCACTGCCTGGTTTTCCAGTGGGCTTTGCCCATTTCAACCTTTTAGGGCCCAAGCGGCAAATCAAAAAGCAGGACCATGTGCAAAATGGAATGCCCAGCTGGGTACCAAAAGGCTCACCTTTCTTTTCTTTTTTTTTCCAAGTGGATGTTAGTTTTTGTCATACATGTTTACTTTATTTAAAATTTTTTAAATATGACCTAATAATGTCTGGTGCAGACAGAGGTCACTGCAAACAGCCCAGCAAACACAGTAGTATGTTTTTCAAAGATGTGTGAGAGAGAGAGAGAGAGAGAGAGAGGAAAAACAAAACTAATGAAAAACACAACATAGTCTGTGCTTTTATAAACACAGACCTTCTTTTCATAAACATATATCAATCTAAAAACATTTACTAAAGAAGAGACCATTAGCCAGGGGGTCTACAAGAGTAGGTGACATTGTTGGGCACTGGGAGGATGGGACAGAATGACTGCATAGATAGTGCTTGATGCGTCTGTTACCTGCCTTTACCTTCCTCCCTAGTTGTCCCTCTCCCACAATCTTTTCTTCCTCTGTCCCTCCTCCCATCCATTCTCCCAATCATCTCCATGTCCAGTAATCTTGAGAGTTCACAGAACCTGACACCAGACCTTCAAATCCAGCACTCAAAGATAACCCTGAGAGAAAGAGAGCTAACTTCCAGCAACAGAGAAGCAGGAGAGTCAAGGGACTCCTCTGCGGTGTGGCAGGTAAGATCACAGAAAATAAGGGCTTCTGCCCTCCGTCTCAATGGGTGAACTAGTTTCCACAAAGATCACCATGGACAGCACAGCAGGAACAAAGGCAGAGGGTCTGGGATGTATCTGGGACATTCGGGAATGGATACCAAGTCTGGTGTCTCTGGAATCTAGAAGGATGTGGCAGAAGATGAAGCTGGAAATAAGACAAAGACCTAGATGGGAGCTTCTGATGGATGCAAACCCTCACTGGGGTAATAAGGAGCAACCCAGGGTCCTGCAACTAACTGATTACAGGAGCCCATCCAGGAGCTAGGAGGGCGACCCTAATGTTCCATGCAGGACAGAAGTCAGGAGACAGAGAGTGGCTCACTAGAAGATTATGCAATGTCTAGTCAAACTAATGAGGTCCTGGACTAAAAGAAAAGACATCAAAGCCATACTGACATTTACACCAGAAAAGTTCAAGGTCAACAGAAGATTAGAGGAGGGAAGGCCTGGAGTGGGGGGCAGCACTGAGCCTGGGGAGGGCTAGAGAGAAGGGAAGGATTACAACTCCCTCTCTGAAGCTTGGAAGAGGTGTGAGCCACAGTTGGCAGCTGACAGGGAGAACGTTGAAGCCACACATGTGCCCTAGAGTACCCAGAAGGGTTGATGGGGACACGGTATACAGAACCGTTCTTCACAGGACAGAATTACCATCAAGGAGGTGGCGATTGGCTGGGGAAATTAACTGCAAATAAATATATGTCAGAACACCACAAACCAGGACAGTTGCATCCTGAATGTCTGACCACGTGTCCTCTCTCACGCATGCACGTCGGGTACACTCAGAATAAAACCAAAACCGCCAGCTTGAGCCAGAAAGAAACATATCAAGAAACGGCACCTATCAGTGAGCCCAAGCTCACGTCAGAAGCCGGGTTAGAATCAGAGGCCTTGCAAATGTCTATTCTGCGACATCCACTGATGATGGGACGGCAAACAGCTGCCGCCATGACTGCGTGTCGGAAATCTGATGTTTTCTTCGCCTTGTGCCATTATTCACACATAAAACACACTTTTAAAAAAGCACAGAGTGGTTCTGCCTGCTGCTTACCTTACCTGAGGTCTGAAACGCATGCAGATCTGGTTGGTAAATAGCTACACTTTTCATACGTGAATTATGAACTATTTGCTTCAGGAACCCTAAACATAGGGGCCTTAGCTGTGCCAGGAACCCTTCCTTGGTTAAGCCAGCCCAAAAAGGGCACACGTTGCACTCCAGAGCTCCTACAGTGTGGCTGTCTGGTGGCGGTAACTGCCTACACTTTGAGATTAGTATTATTTAATCGTTGCCTGGCCAGATGTCAACCTTTTTGAGAACAGGTTGAGTTACACTTTCCTGTGTGTTATGAAGCAGGTACGTAAGAGTACACACCGCTTCAGGAACCTAAGTCATCGTGGGTTTAAGGAAGGGATTCAAAGTTGCAAAATTGGATGCAAACGACAGATTCAATCTAATGAGTAACTGCGGAGTGCTCCCAAGAAGGTGTACGTGGGGTGTCCTAGATACCCAGAGGGGGGCAAGGGTTTTTGTTTTTGTTTTGGTTTTTTGTTGTGAATCATTTTCTTTTTTGTTGTTGTTTTTTTGTTTTGTTTTGTTTTGTATGCTGGAATGATTTTTTATTAGATATATTCTTTATTTACATTTCAAATGTCCCCTTTCCTGTACCCCCACCCTGAAAATCCCCTAACCCATCCCCCTTCCCCTGCTCACCAACCCACCCACTCCTGCTTCCCTGTCCTGGCATTCCCCCATACTGGGGCATCTAACCTTCTCAGGACCAAGGGCCTCTCCTCCCTTTGATGCCCGACAAGGCCATCCTCTGATGCATATGCATCTGGAGCCATGGGTCCCTCCATGTGTACTCTTTGGTTGGTGGTTTAGTCCATGGGAGCTCTGGGGGTACTGGTTGGTTCAAATTGTTGCTCCTCCTATGGTGCTGCAAACCCCTTCAGCTCCTTGGGTCCTTTCTCTAGCTCCTCCATTGGGGACCCTGTGCTCAGTTGCCATCACCTGCCCTTAGGGGGGCAGTTTTACCCAACATTGACAGGAGTCATCTATGATGTTGTATGTGTTTCCAGCCTGATAGATTAAAACAAGAGAAATGTCCTTGACAACAAGACCGCAAACAGAAAATACTACCCTGCTTCTCCTGCAGAGTTAGGGCTCACGCTCCCGCAGTTTGGAGGCTACCAGTATGACGGACCTTTCCTGGTCACTGAAAGGACAGCCTCTGTCCATCCCTTGAGGCCCTGTGAGCACTGCAGTACTTTGCCCCATAGTGGAGTACAGAGGCTCTCAGGGTCTGTGTTTTCATTCCTGCACAGGGAACAGTGGTCCTGGAATGGGAACCCGCCCAGATCTAAGCAGTCTCAAAGTACCACCTGGTCCCACTCTCCAGATGTGGCTTAACACATCAAGCCTATGTCCATCGAGAACCTAAGAACTTCACAGATATTAAAACTCCCCCATGCAAACTTCACACAGATGAAATACCAGAAACAAAAGAGTCGGAAAGGCTGTGAAGGGGTCAGAAGGGAGCAGACATCATATATTACAGGTGCAAGTTTTGTGTCCACAGAAAGGCAAGATACAAACTCGGGAGATCTCTAGGTCCCCAGTCCAGGGGCTGCCACATGGACTGGGACCCATGAGATGCTACAAGCAAGATGCCACCCAAGGTGCAGCCCTCACAGAGGAAATACCTTGCTTCCTCCCCTCAGAGTTTGCAACTCTGACAATACACGCTCTGTCGAATGAATTTGATTCCTTAATAATCATTGCTGCAATCCAGGCCTGTCAGAAAATATTTCTTCACAAAAAAATACATGATTAACTCAGACAACACCTTCTGACTCGAAGATTTTAAAGTGCCTGGCTGAGGTGAACACTCAAGGGAAAAAATAATAGTATCAGCTCCGAAGGAAAATTCATGCATAGTTCAATTTACAATATTGTAATAAGACTCTGCGGCATAAATTCCAGCACACTGGACAGAAAAGCTATTTGCGTAGCATGTGGGAACATAAATAAAAGCCAAATACTAGACTGTCCTCACAAATATGAAACTTTCTTTGACATGTTTCCCAAGAAGGTTAGGTCCTTTGATAAATTTCGTGCCTCGAAGATCTTCGTCAATACCGACTCTCAGTACTCCGTCGCTAAGTGAAGAGCGCTAATAATACTGTCGCGGACAACAGAGGACTGTACCAGCACTCACTCTCGACAACCTCTGTCACCAAGTTCTTAACTTTTCTGGTAATAAGACGGACAATTCTGCCCCCGTTTTCTTGCTTTCGCTCCAGCCACTGCACGTCACTGACCTCTCCTGACACCTCCCTACGCTCCTCTTAGCCACTCTTGTGGTGTCTGTGACAGAGGTTCCTCAAAAGCACCGCACCTAACGCTGATTCTTTATCATTTCCTTTGTCTTGTTACTAAAAACCACGAAATGAAACCACACTGGAACGTAGTTTGGGGTGACCCAAACCTCTGTTCTTAGGCGATGGAGTCTCTTATTTGAGTAGGGTAAGCGGTTTCTTGGTTTTTTGTTTGTTTGTTTTTTTGGAGACAGGGTTTCTCTGTATAGCCCTGGCTGTCCTGGAACTCACTCCGTAGACCAGGCTGGCCTCGAACTCAGAAATCGGCCTGCCTCTGCCTCCCAAGTGTTGGGATTAAAGGCGTGAGCCACCACTGCCCGGCGGGTAAGCGGTTTCTTATCCCCTTTGAGGCGAGGGGTGCACTTCAGCACTGATGTTTCTGCTTAGTTTTGAATTGTGTGTTTGAACCACAAGAAGACAAGATTTTGTTTGTCTCTAGACTACTCCGTAGGTGCGCATGCGCAGTTCTTCTTCTCTAGAAAGCATCTTTGTTCTGTTTTCTGACTAGTTGTTATAGAGCAGTAATTTTCGCCAGGAGGGGTCATGGGTCTCTTCTAAGTCACTGTGTGAAGCTAGTACTCCTCACTCCTCCATAAAAAACCGTGTTTCTCAGTACGGTCGATTTTGATGAAGCCCTTGAGGTGGGCGGTAATAATGAGCTCGTTTCTGTCTACGAACAAAGACGTTATCATCCCTACGTCTGTACAAATTTATCCTTGCGCCTGCAAGAATCACTTGCGGTATCACTCTGCCCTTGTGTGGGAGGTGCTGCTAACTTCGGCTTAGTAACAGGGAGCAGGGGCACAGGTAGGAGCAGTTTGTAAGCAGTCATATGGCGAAAACGAAGGAACCAAGCAGAGGCATAATGACGTGCTTTGCTCCAAGGACCCGAGAGGAGGCAACCAGGACAACACCCCCCAGACTGTTTTACAGGCAGTCACCATTTGGCTTCTGAAAACTGAGGTCATTGGGCCGGTAGCGGAAAGAGCCTTGGGCCAGAGATAAGGGGGAAGAGACCTAACTCAGCCATCTATATAAGCGCTAGCTCTGTACTACAGACCTTAGTTTATTTATTGTGATATGGTCACAGTATCACCTCAGCAGTCTATTCACCCTCCCTTCCTTCCTGCGGCACCAGATGCTGCCAGTATCCTAGACTACTTGCTGCCCGACCCTACTTGTTCTTGGGGGTTGGAGGTGAGGTGGCTTGGAGTCCCAACACAGACTCCCAGATCAGGTGACAAACACTGCAGCAAGCTCATCTGAATGCTGCTGCAAGCTCCTTTAATACCCTCCACCTGCGCCCCATTGGTCCCAAGAAAGCATCTCTTCGAAACAGCAGTTCCCGATTGGCTGGCATTGTCTGCGCCAGCAATCCTTGGTCTTTCAGGCAGTTCTCAATTAGGTCCTCCTACAGGAGGTGCTTTTGCGGCTGCGCGCAGCCCCTGGCGTGTACATAGAGGTAGCCCCGCTGTTTCCGCTACACAAAAGCTTCTAAAGAAAAGGATGTGAACTAATTACACACATAACAAAAACTGGGCTCAGTTTTTTGTTTTTTAAGTTGGGTATAAATGAGTTAAGAAATTACTAATACAATAACATTGTACATTAAAAAATAAGCATATAAAAACTACCTTGCTCAAGGATACATGTGTACAAAAACACATTCAAACCCAAGTGGTGGGCAGGGAGGGATGAGCTGAAGAAAAATCTAGGAATAAGCCCCAACAAGCCAAAGAGAGGCTGTCCCCCAGGGGATGAAGTACACACAGTATCCTGTCAAGCACAGAGTAATGACCAGATGAAGAGGAAGATGATGGTGAAATCGACAACTGTCTTCATTTTAAGAATCATAAAAGGAAACATCCTGTAAGTGTTCATTAAGGAGCGTGAGGTCATGTTCCAAGTATTAAGGCTTGGTTTGAACGTTACACTATCTATAACCAGTCAATCTTGGTGCCTCCGTGTAAGCACATCAGGAGACTCAGCTGAAGAGTGTTCGGGAAGCTCTAAGAAATAAGGCCTTTATCATAACCCTGATGTTCAGCATCTCTGAAGATGGAGATGTTCTAGAAGCTGAGATCTCAGGAGTTCCTCACCTGCTGTCTGCCTAGAGTCAGACATTCAGGTCACCAGATACCTGGCTCATCTCATGTGCAAAAGGAAGCACGTCCAATGGCCTACCTGTGACTTTTCAATGGTTCTGAGACCCTCAGGTCTGTGCTTGGGTGTTTGGTAGAAAGTGAACCAAGCACAGATCTCAACGTCCTAGTCCCAGAGCCCCATATCGTAACTGAGCATTCTAGGAAGCTATTCCGCAAGACTCTCAGTTTCTTGCTTCCCCAGCATTGAGCTGACGGCAGCTTTGGAGCCTGTGGTAATCTCACTCTGTACAACTTCATGTTTAGAGTCAAGTCCAATCTAGATCAAAAGGAAACATGAAGAATGGCTAGGCTGAAATCATGTTCCCACCCCTGCCTTATTCTGGCACTGGAGAGAAAGAGCCTGGTGGGCTGAGATCAGCAAGCTCATGAGCTGTCAGAAATAAGAACACGGCGTGTGGGTAAACAGCAGTGTGCCCTTCCCTCTCCTCTAACGGCTCTGGCTGGCTGGAGTAGGATATCTAACACATGGGTATTACTGTCTTCAGTCTCCTCTTCCCTGCCTCATCTTCTTCATTTTCGATCTCTCTTCCCCTCCTCTCTCTCCCCTGCCCCTGTCTCTCTGTCTCTGTCTCTCTGTGTCTCTGTCTCTCTGTCTCTCTCTCTCTCTCTCTCTCTCTCTCTCTCTCTCTCTGTGTGTGTGTGTGTGTGTGTGTGTGTGTGTGTCCCTGTCTGTCTCTGTCTCTCTCTCTGTCCCTGTCTGTGTCCCTGTCTCTCCCTGTCTCTTTCTCTGTCTCTCTGTCTCTGTCTCTGTCTCTCTCTCTCTCTCTCTCTCTCTCTCTCTCTCTGCAAGCCCTCTTCCTCAGAGAACAAGAGGCTGAAGCTGTTCAGTCCGTCAGTGGCTCCTCACTCCTCTTAGCACCACAGCAAGCGTGCTGATCCACGCATCCACCTCACGGGGCCTGGCTTTATAGCAGCAGCAAGATCTGTAGCATGTGTGTTTCACTTTAGTCCCAACCACCTGGCCACTATCACTCTCCGGCCCTGGGACCAGCTCTCCAGAGAGGGACATGCTTTGCACTGCCCCACTGACTCTCTGGGAAGTTTCTGAAATCCAGGACAACAGACGGCCTCAGCTCCCCAAGCTGCACCCCAGTGCTGGAGAATGCTGCAGGTGCTGGTTCCCATATCTGTTTCCTGATGCTACAAAGGACATTTCACAGGATGTGGGCCTACCCTATCTAGAAATTCAAGGTCCCTTGCTGTGTGTCACAAAATACATCTGCCAGGTCCTTTATCATCTCTACTCTCTGAAGGCTGGTCAGATGGACAGCCATCCCCACCCTCCAGCAATGACTCATGCAGTCTCTAGACATACAGAGGAGGCACCTGACAATGACCCAGATGATTTGGGGGGAGCCCTGAAAAACTCATAAGCCTCTGTTGGACATAACCCTTTGGCCATCAGTCACATAGGGCCACGCCCCAGGCCTCTAGTGTTCTGGCTGGACTCCACCCCCACAGTCACCTGGCTATAGCCAGGTAGCCCAGCCCACTTATAAAAGGGGCTACATGACTCCTCCTCTCTCTCTCTTACCCTTCTCTCTTGCCCCCCTGCTCCCCTTCTCCCCATTCTCTTTCCATGTGGCCATGGCTGGCTCTAACCTCTCTATCTCTTCTCTTTCCCCCTACTTTTCTATAATAAACCTTTAAAATCATGTGCTGTCTCTTCTTATCTAAACCGCCAAGCTGGAGCAATGGAACAGGCCTCACAGCCACCAGACCCAATCAAGGACTCCCCCGCCCGGCCGGCTTCCTCCACAGGTACAGGGGCCTGTATCAGAATGGCCTGGCAGGCCTCCAGGATCAGTCACCTCCGGTCCAACTGTCAGTAAGAAGAGCCGCATGGTGTGGGAGGATGGATGGCTGTCTTCTCTCTGGTCCTGCATGGCTGCATCCCTAGCATCATGCCCACTTCTCAGAGATGTCATCATTTACCAGGCTGATGATAATGGCTGCTTCCCCAGGGGAGAAGCGTGTCTTCTGTCATTAGGGCCTGGCAGAGACCCGTCACCTCTGGAGAGAGCCCCAAACCAAGCCCCATCTGTCTGGTGCACCAAGTGGCTACGGATATTACTGCTTCCCTTGCCAGACCTTGGCAAGAAGGAGGTGGCATTGCTGTTGGCTTCCTGGCCGGCTGTTTAAGCTCTAATTGAAATGTGTCCTCAGAGGGTCACAGCAGAGACCTGAGGCCCCTGACACAGCTGCTCCGCCTGGACACGAAGCTGGTTCAAAGCATGAGGCCTGGGAGAAACCCGCTATAGCAGTCATCTGGTTGTTTAACCAGAGCCCAGCATGGTGGGCACCAGAGAAGCTTTCCCTTTGGGCCAGGAAAAACTTATGGTCTCCTCACCAGAGCATTCGTTTTCTTAAGATCCTAAACATCTCGGAAGACGTGGTATCTGCAGGGCAGTGTCTGAATCTTCTTACCCTCTCAGATCTTTGTGCAGCTGCAAAGATCACCTCAGGAACCCAATACCTCTATGCGCCACGCACAAGTTTTCTCATGTTTGCCCCCCCCACTCCTTGCCTTCCCTTCCCCTCCCCTCTCTCTTTATGTCTATGTCTCTGTCTCTTTGTCTGTCTCTCTATGTCTCTGTCTGTCTCTCTGTATGTGTGGTTGCGCATATGTCTTAAGAGTGACTTTTGCTGTGATGAAACACCATGAACAAAGCCACAAAAGGGTTTACCCGACTCACACTTCCCCATCCCTGTTTATCATTGAAGGAAGTCAGGACAGGAACTCAAACAGGGAAGGAACCTGGAGGCAGGAGCTGATGCAGAGGCCATGGAGGGGTGCTGTTTACTGGCTTGGTTCACATGGCTGTCTCAGCCTGCTTTCTTATAGAACCCAGGACCACAATGGGCTGGATCTTCCCCATCAATAACTAATTTAGGAAAAAAAATGTCCTACAGTTAGATCTCTCAGGGGCATTTTCTCAGTTGAGGTTCCCTCCTCTCTGGTGACTCTAGCTTGTGTCCTTGACATAAAACTGGCCAGCACTGCATGCATCTGAAGGCTAGAGGCCGGTGTTGGCTGTCTTCCTTAGTTACTCTGTATCTTATTTTGTGAGACAAGGTTTCTCACTGACCCCAGAGTCTTCCACTGACCCCAGAGACTTCCACTAATCCCACTATCTCCCACTGACCCTGGAGTTTGCTGATTTGTCTAGGTTAGCAGGCCAGCCCATGCCAGGCATCCTCCTGTCTCTACCTCCCCAGTGCTGAGACCACAAGCAGATTCTATTGTGTCTGGTTTTACATGTGTGTAGAAGATCAAACTCAAACTTCTAGTGTTTGCGTGACAAGTACCCAGCTCATGATTCAGGTCCCCCTACATGACTTTTCCTTGAGGCTTTTAACGTCTCCGACCTTGAATACTCTGGTTGAAAAGGAAAATCCTCATTTTAGACACGAGTCATAATCTAAGCATCTGAGACAGAACCCATATCCCCATAGGCCTCAGTCATAAAACCTTCACTTCATTTCCCAGCGTCCATACACATATCACTCAGAACCTGAACCTGTGCCTTTAGTTGAGACACTCTTGGTACAAGACTGTAGTACACCAACCAGACCCTCCAACAGGGAAGGCCAACTAAGTCTGGGAGTTTGTGAGCCCAGCCCTGCCTCTGTTCTCTACAGCTGTTCTCAGGAACTTGTTCTATCTCTCCATCTCATGTATGAGTTTCCTCAAGGAATTGCTTAATAATTGCTGACCAGGACAGTTCTCTGCTCAGTCTGCTTAACACCATCAGGGCAATAAAGGATATATACAATTATCATGACTTCTGTTTTAGTTGTTAGTGAACAGTTTGCAATGCCCAGAACCAACTGGTCCCTCTGACTGATGTCCAGGTGTGAGCTCTGGGGAAATTCCCATAAAGACATAGTTTTTTTAATATTTTCATTTTAATACTTTCTTGGAGGAGGAGAGAGAGAAATAAAAGGACCATTTTCCCAAGGCTTGGGGTACAGGATCAGTCAGTAGCAGGTGCTCTGTCCGTTGACTAGGCCCCTACACAGGATTCAAGCAGGGGCAGAAATCTCTATGTGAAGATGATTTATCTTGATTATCGGCATGGCAGGTTCTAGAATCGTCGAGGAGACCACCTTATAGTGTATCTGAGAGGTTGTTTCATGAGAAGTTTGACTGAGGTAGGAATCTGAACTCCCCCATTTCACAGGCTAAGAACAGAATGAGAAGGTGTGAGCAGAGGCACCAGCAAGCACCTCTCTGCTCCCTGACACATCACTCAAATGCCTGCCGTCAAGGCTAGGGGGCGCTCTCACAGCCCCGCTCCGTCATAATGGACTGAATTCCAAACCATGAGCCAAAATAAACCCTTCCCTCTTTCCTTCAGTCTCACTTGTCAGGTATTTTACCCCAGGGGAAATAAAAACCATAACAAATGCTTCAACCCCAGAGGGCAGTCAGTGTTACGGTACCACTGACAGTGTCAGGAGACTAATGGAGCTTCTGCTGGTTTAAGCTCAGTCCGCACAAACTTGCCACTTCCAAACAGACGTGTACTTCACCAGCAGCGACACGTGACTACTCCCCTCCCCCCACAAGCTCCACGAGGAGCTACGTGAAGTGAGAAGAGCCACATTGCTTCACGCAGAGGTGGTGGCAGCCTCTAATTACTGATGCGCCACTAAAAAAGGTTATGCCAACAGCTAAATGAGCACGTGTATGCTCACAAACGAGGGCACGTGGACAGCTGACTGCCTTGCACGTTCGTCCGCGACACGACACAATTCAAAGAGGCAATCTCCCTCTAGAAGGCAAAGGAGAATGGTTTTTTTTTTAAAGTCCACATTTAAATGCCATATTGTTTCCCATCCAATTATCTCAGGATTCTGCAAACAGTGAGGGAGAAGTAGGTGCTGAACGCTCATTTTCAGGACATCTATCATCTGTTTAATTAATAGCAAGCAAACTCTTCTATTTGCAGTTCAGGTGAACAGAACAAAAAAAGAGAATAATTTCCTGTATTTATAGGGAATATGACTTCCTCCCAGGGAAACAGAACCATTTCTGCTGGCATTTGCATCCAGAGCTTTAAGCAGATTTCAAGTCCTTCCTCATTCCCTTGGCTGGAGTCATGTCCTACTGAGCTGTTATACTGGAGGCTGAAAGGCTATCTAGGCTACAGGGTCATGCCTTCTCCAAGCCAGGAACCTCTAATGTGCCTTAGAACACACATATATGTGTGTATGTGTGTGCATGCACACATGAACACATGAGTGTACGTGTCTGCCAGCACATATGAACACATATGTGTGTACATATGTGTATGAGCATGTGAGTTCATGCACAAGTACAGTGCACACATAGATTCAGGCATGCATAGAATTGTGTGCACATGAGTGTGAAGACCAGAACTCAATCTTGGGAGTTGTTTTCATGAGTCATCCACTCATTTATTTTGGAGCAAAGGTCTCTCACTGGCCTGTAGCTCACCAAGTAGACTAGGCTGACTGTCCAGTGAGCTGCAGGACTATCCCTATCCCTGTCTCATCCTGAGCTCTGAAATTACAAATGTGCTCCATCATGTCTGGGATTGAACACCAAATTCACATCTTTGTGTTTGTAAGCCAGTTACTTCACACACAAGATGTCTCCTCAGCCCTGTATCTGGAACTCCAGCACTCAAACACAACACAACAAAGAAACTCACGGAGTTTCACAATGTGCTCAGGTAACATGCTGTCTAAATGGTCAACATTCTGTGTGTGAATGCAAGAGAGAGTTGTGTAGAAAGAACAAGGGCAGAGGACTGGGAACAGCTCACCCAGTAGATTGTCTGCAGTATACGCAGGATTCAATAAAAAATGCCAGTGGCTGCAGCTCTCTCCTGTAAGCCCAGCACTGAGGAGTTAGAGAGAGGCATATACCTGAAAATCATTGGCCAACCAGCCCAGCCTCGTCAATGAGCCTCGAGTTCAGTAAGAGTCCCTGTCTTCAAACAGTAAGGGCTCTGGAGAGTTATAAAGGAAAGACACCTCCTATACCAGACTTGGACTTCTACTCTAATGGTGATGCAAGCGACTGTACACATATGTATACTCATGGCCCATGAACACACAAAGGCCTACCCCAAAAAACCTCAATGACTGTAATGCTTGCACTCACTAAAACGGCACCAAGATTCTAGGTAAAAGACTTCCTCTGAATACAATGATTATGCAAATATTTCATATTTAACTACTATTATTTCATTCAAAAAGGCCTGCTTAAGGCCATAAAGGTTGTAGCTCTGAGCTGCGCATACTCCACCCTCAGCATCTCTGAGGACTCTGGGTAGCTCCTGATGTCACCCTGCTTGCAATTATGTCTTTCATGCATTGAGTGATTTGGACAGGATCCTCAGTGAACCACCTTCCAGAATGAACAGGCCAAGACCTCAGGCATCTTTAGGGACTTACGTTATAATCCCTCAGGCTTGAAAATTGCTATCTTATGTTTAATATTAATACCGTCTAATTATAATAATCTAAAAGTTAGTGGTGTGGATAATCCAATGAAGGAACTCATCTAAAACTCATTTCGTCTAGTTGTATGAGTATGGGGACCAGCTTTTCTGCGGCAGACTTTTGCTTCTTAATTATGCTTTATTTGAGTCTATACTGAAGTTGTTTACTTTGTCTAAGCATACAGTCACAAGGGGATATGAATGAACTTTGTCTGGCTATGAGAGGCAAGGACTTGTAAATACAGACATTTTCCAGGGACCTAGGGCGACAGCAAAGACCATAGCAAGAATGGTAAGGTTAAGTTTGCATTCACCTCTGAGGCACCTAACACCCAGCCATGCAAATGGTTTCCTGCACGCCAGAGGTAAGGCTAGAGTTGAAGGTGTGTTCTTACAGCTCTCAAGCCTTCTATGGTGTTAACCAAGTGCCCCCAGGAAGGCTAGACCTGGGTTACATCCCAGAAATAAATCCAGGCTGTGGTCAGCCCAGTCCTTCAGATATGAGACTCCATGGACAAAGAGGACAAAGTGTGACCTGCACCCAACACGTCTGTCACAGCACAGGTGACCATAGGCAAGAATGATAGAAGGGTCAGTGGAAGGGAAAAAAGCCAGCTTCATAGGATTGTCAGAACGGTCGTCTCTGTGCAATTCCTTGTAGCCTAGGAGGAGCAGGATGAGGGGATCCACCCTACAAAAAAGATGCTTGTGAGAGCTGAGATTCAACGGGTAGGATATTGTCTTAGTTAGGGTTTTACTGCTGTGAACAGACACCATGACCAAGGCAAGTCCTATAGGGACAACATTTAATTGGGGCTGGCTTACAGGTTCAGAGGGTCAGTCCAGTATCATCAAGGCATGAACATGGCAGCGTCCAGGCAGGCATGGTGCAGGAGGAGCTGAGAGGTCTACATCTTCATCTGAAGGCTGCTAGGTGATGACTGGCTTCCAGGCAGCTAGGATGAGGATCTTAAAGCCCATGCCCATATGACATACCTACTCCAACAAGGCCACAACTTCTAATAGTGCCACTCCCTGAGCCAAGCATATACAAGCCATTACAGATACCTACAGTACACCTCTGAAACACAGACTCACAACAGTCAAGTAGTAGTGAAGTAATCCAGACACACAGGAATGAACACTGCATGTCTCCACCCACATGAGGTACCTAGAATGGTCCAGATCATGAGATATAAACCAGATCTGTGATTGCCAACAGGCTAGAGGGAGGAAGGAAAGGGGAAATTGTCACTGACTGGGCATGTGGTTGCAGTTGTAGAAGTTGAGAAGCTTCCGGACTGGGCGGTAGAAGAGTGGTGTAAGAACAAGAATGAACCTCATTGGTGTCTGACACAGCCACCAATGATAAAGATGGCCGATTTCACGTGCATCATTGCCACAATTCTTAAAGGTAAGCAAGAGGTTGGTCATTTAAACTTCCTTTGGGTATTTGTGCGCGTGTGTTGTGCATACATGAGTATATACATGTTTGCATGTGTGGGCACACATGTGCAGTCGTGAACATTTGTGTGCATGCCTGTGGAGGCTAGGGATTTATGTCAGGTGTCTTTCTCAAGTATTCTCTGCTTTACATCTCGAGATAGGGTCTCTCACTCAAGCCCAGAGTGGGCTCATTTAGCTAGTCTAGTTTGCTCCAGGGACCTGGTCTCTGCCTCTCCAGCACCAGGATTAGAGGTGGGTTACCACACCCACCCAGTATTTACATGGCACTGGTGATGGGAGCTCAGGTTCTCAGGCTTGAGCTGCTAGCATCTTTTCTACTGAGCTATCTTCTCATTCCTGAGTGTTGGGTGTCCTGAATCCACCTGAGTACTCTTCGCCTCCAGAACCAAACATAACTGCAGTTTGAAAAGTGTCTCTTCTTCCAAGACTTAAAGTGGAACAAGAGTTGTTAGAGGGGTGGATCTTATCACAGGGTGCCTGGATACAACTGTGCCTCTGTTCAAATCACAGCATGACTGCCTCTGAGGGAACCCCCAGATTAGCACTCTGAAGAAAGTGCATCCCCTCAGCCCAGCTGCTCTCTGATGGGTTCCTTCCTCTCCTGCTTCCTACCCTGCCTCCCTTCTTACTCGGCTCTCTCTTCCCCAAGCTACGCTTGAAGCATATTTACCATTGAGACTAGACCAGTAAACTATATTAACCTTCTTTCTACTTTGCCCACTATATAGGAAATATTACATACATTCATTCACTCACTCACTCACATAATTACTAAATGAAGCATAGTGTAAGTCACAGAGACAATATTTTTTAAAAAGTAGAGTGGAGACCACTGATTTTTCCATAGTTGTATTCAGTGTTGTGAGTTAAGATTTTTCTATTACAGCTTATATTTCCAGCTCTAGCCGGTATGATGCTTTGTTTCCTATGAACTGTGGATATGTCATGATTTTCGACATCTCCATTCATAACACCTGCCATTTAGAAGGTCAAGGTAAACACACTAGGTCAGAGGTGGTTTTGATGATCTCTTTTCCTGGCATAGGTGAAGCTGGGCATAATGTTCTATGAAGTGACAGACGGCCCCCAGGGAGCCATCCAACGCTTCAGGAGAACCTCAGGGAAGGCAGACAGGGATGCCAAATCTGGGAGAGAAAAGCAAGGTCAGCACCTGGACATAGCTGGGGAAACTTGTCGCAAGGCAAACTAACTTGGCATGTGGGGCTAACAGCATCCTCCCAATGGGTGAGAAAAAAAATCCATTCATTCAACACACCAACTGAACTTCTCTTCATTGAACACCAAGCTGCTGGAGATGCCCCTGCTATCATTACAAAAACGCAGTAAACCTTCCAAGTGCCCAGTACTCGCTCACACATGGCACGGAACAGGTGGATTCCAAACCTGACGAGCGTTTGAAATCAAACTTCTAGAACCAGCAGGCAACAGGCATCATCTCTCTAATGGGACTCCCAGGAAGTAGGCTGACATCTCCAACCTCTGCGGACATCAGAATGTGGGAAGAAGCCAGAGCTTCCACTGCTCTTCAAGGTCCCAGCAAGAGAAGACATCGGGAGACACTACCAGCTCCTTCTCTCCTTTCATCCATTCCACCTCCGACACAAGAAAGCTGCTCCTAACCTTTCCCCAGAAACCCCAACCAGAAGCACAGAGGCACGATCTACCAATCCCCCAAAGCCATTTACAAGATTCCTTGAAAGAAGGGAGGAGTGGGGCAGAAGGGGGGGGTGGGTAAGAAAAGAAAACTAGGTTTTTGTTTGCCTGAGGCAAGAACAAGAAAACTACAACCAAAACTCTTCCATTTTCCAGTGGACCCACTGACGTGCATCATTTATTTGGTAACATAGTTGCAAACGCTAATTCAATGCACTGAAGCCATAATAACCCAACCCAGACCATTGTTTTGCTGTATGTTTCAACTTCCCACGTTCTCAGTTGCCTACAGCTGAACAAGAACAGGTAAAAAGATCTGCTCGAAGTTAAACCATGAAGAAAGATGAAGGTGAAAGAGCCGGCACCCACTTGGGAGTCCACCGGGTTCCCATGGAGAAAAGGGCAACTCGCTGGCGCATGGCAGTTTGGTATCAATGCAGTAATTTCTGGATTGCTGCCAATGGTAAGGTTAAAAAGCAATATTACAAGGCTTCTGTGATGACGGCCTACTGGGAGACATTTGTTGGAAATTGCTTTGCCTATCATTTAGTCAGCAAAAAAAAAAAAGCCCACAGTACTAGTTACGCACAAACTCTGTCGAGTGTGCATCTATAAATGATTCAAATTGTAAGCACATAAAGCCCCCATACAGGTAGACATAATCACCATAAAAGCCTGGAACCTCGGCCCTGTTCTTTCCCATTGATAGGCCTTGTAAATTTTCCCTTTATGCTGCCAAATAAGTGGCATAATTATAAACTATATTCTGAGTTTTAAATCCAACTTTTCTTGAAAATGAAATGAGAATGACTTCTTTAAGCACCAAGCAATAAACTTCTGGACAGCTGCATTGTGAAAAGCCGGCTCTCCACAGTGCAGGCTGACTACATTTTCCCACCAGCCTACCTTTCAGTCTGCTCGAAGGGTGGCTTGGGCACTGCCAGGGGAAACTGCAAGGTCCTAACTAGACTGTCTCTTTGAGACTCCAAACACCTGAAAACATTTTCAAGTGAGTTAAATAAAGCATGTGAAAGGGAAGGTGGGGACCAGGTATTCTAACTATCAGAGCTGGTGTGACCTGAGCCCTTTGCTTCCAGGTATGGGAAGGAGGTTGCAAGGATTAAGCTACCACTGCAGGAGCCTGGGGAAGTCTCATTTTCGTTCCTCACTAACACCTGAGGAGTAAATTACTTTCTCAGTGGCTTGGAGTTCTTTGCTTACATTGACATAGAGTCATTGCTCTGAAAGACACCCTCAGTCCCTGTCCCCAGAGGCCAGGAGTATCCATTCTAATACTCATGTGTCCTTAAGACTCGGAAAGCGAGCAATCTTTTGCGTCTGTGAGTATCCATAGATGCGGACATGAGGACTCTAGTCTATGGAAGGGGATGTACAGACCTCTGCTTGGCCTATGGAAGGTGGTGTGCAGACCTCTGCTTGGCCTATGGAAGGTGGTGTGCAGACCTCTGCTTGGCCTATGGAAGGTGGTGTGCAGACCTCTGCTTGGCCTATGGAAGGTGGTGTGCAGACCTCTGCTTGGCCTATGGAAGGTGGTGTGCAGACCTCTGCTTGGCCTATGGAAGGTGGTGTGCAGACCTCTGCTTGGCCTAGCACCTCACGCCATCAGGTGTTAGGACTGAGTTACTTTTCTCCTTGCAATGGCAAAATACCCAACTAAGGCAGCTTAAGAAAGGGCTGTTCATTCTGGCTCACAGTTCAAGGGCCCTCAGTACAGGCTCACAGTTGAAGGGAAAGTCAGTCCACCATGGTTGGGAAGGTGTGGTAGCAGGATCATGAGGGAACTGGACACATTGTATCTTAGTCGGGAAGTCATCAAAAATGAGCCCTGGCTCTTAGCTTACTTTCTCCCCCGGCCATGGACTGTTGACACCACATTAAGAGTTGTCTTCCGTCCTGAGTTGAACCCTCTGAAAACACTCAAGACAGTTACATCCAAAGGTGATAACAAATCCTGTCAGGTTAATAATCAAAATTAGAGCTATAAGGGCATTCCATTAACGCACCCTCAGCACCTCCATCCATTCTGGAGCATCTAACTGAAACCTGTCCTCAGGCCCATTGCAAAGCCTGTCACCAACATGATCTGCAGCCTTCTGATGGGCAAATGAATGGTTCACAGCCAACACAGTGCTGGCTTTGCTTGTGTCCCTTTACCTGATAGGGAAGCCTCTCTCTTTCAAGGTGGACCAGCTCCAGTCCTTCTGACCAGGCATTGCTCTGCACACAGAATTTTACATGAGTGTGAGGTCAGGCCCTCCACAGTGAGGAAGAGCCAACAAGTCAACCTGGTCAGCAGCTGTGGGTGTCATAGAAAACTAAGGAGTTAGGAATGCTTTTCTATCAGCCTTAAAAACTCGAAGTAACTGATGCTGTTCCAGAAGAGTGCTAGAAAACACATATTCTCTCTCTCTCTCTCTCTCTCTCTCTCTCTCTCTCTCTCTCTCTCTTTCTCTCTCTCTCTCTCTCTGTGTGTGTGTGTGTGTGTATGTGTGTGTGTGTGTGTGGTGTCAGGAGAAAGCACAAACACCTTCTGCCAGCCCAGCCCAGACAGAAAGCTGTTCATTGGCCAAGCTGGAGAAGCATATCCATAAGGTTCATTTTCCAAAGTTACTAAACTGGCTGGAAAGATGGAAGCTAAGGAGACTTGGAATTACAAAATGAAAACAGATTTCTTTTGATCACTAAGGCATATTAAAGGCAATTACGCTACTGCAGTCATAACAGCTACTTGTGCACACAGCAGGTTGGGAAAGCACAAAAGACCCCTGCCACCTCGGCACCCACACCAGCGGCTATTAATGTCTGGGGAGGAGAAGGCAAGAGAAAGGATGTTTAAGACTTTGGGATTTTTGCACTGATTCCTGAAACTCTATTAACATATTCTTTACCTTTCAAAGGAAAACAGAGCCAAGCCCATTTCCATTTCTGGAGGAGAAGTGGAAACAGCTTTCATAGTGGGGGCAACAGAGAGGATTTTATCAGGTCCCAAGTTCACTGAAATGTCACCCAGCCTTCTCCACATTGATCACATCTGTTTTGTATTTTCTTATGTAGCCAGCCAAGAAGGACTTGTCTCCTAAGAGACACAAATCCCATTTTTATTAGGAAAAGTCTGTGCCCAGTGACCTGAGAGGACAGTGACAGCCGGGCTGGTACACACAGCCCACTCTGAGACTGGGGTCAGCGGCTTTTAGGCCATCCTTCTCCCCTCCGCCCATTTCTCTGGGCTGCCTCCATCCAAAAGGCAAGTTGACCCTCAACATTCTATAATAAGAAGGCTTATTATAAAACCTTAAATGAGGAGCTATACCAAGACCAAAGAGTTCCTAATAGTTTGCTGTCTCTCAACCCTCTGTCTAATGCAGAAAAGTAGTTTCTAAATATTCCAGTGGACTCGTTTCCCTATTTACAAACTGGGTCTCTTAGGTAAATCGATGTTGCCTAAGTTGACTGATAAATGAGAACAGAACACCTAAAAATAACCCCACGAATCCTGGCCCAAGCAAACAAAGCCATTTCCAAAGAGTCATCCCAGAGCCTGCTCGTCTCGCTGGGTCTAGTATTAATGCCCCCTCACTGCAAATGAACCCACCAAAACTTCCTTGCTTTGTAACATATCCTGAAGAACTCAAAAAAGGAGCTGGAAAAATTAATTAAATTTTAAGGTATGGTTTCTGTCCATATGTAACTTAACCGAGCAGTAGTTAGCCTGGTAAGAATCATGTTTCTGAAAATGCAATCTCTGGGCTGATGAGTACCGAACTTACATCAGAGGGTTTCAAGTACTCAGTAATCAGAGTATAAACAAAACTCCTGTGTGACTTCAATGCAAGGTTGTTGTCATTTTGTTATTCCTGTTGTTGGTTTTGCTGCGCGCTGTTGCTGTTTGCATGAGGCAATCCAAAGCCTCCCAATAGATAAGCCAATTGCAGAGCTGCTTGCCACAAGTCTGGCTCATTTCATCATCCGTGGAGGGCTTCCTCACTCCCTACACAGACTGACAACCACTTCCAAAATTTCCCTTTTGTTCTGACTGCTGACCATAAGTCTGCCCAGAAAACACGGGAAAGCAGGCAGCCAGAAACGGAGTAAGAATGTGTCCCTGCTTCCTTCTTTACAGAGCAAGTGGTAAATATTTTCAGTTTGACAGCCTTTGGTGGAAAGCATCCATCTTTACTACTAAAAAAAAAAAAAAAACAACCATGAGCAATGGACAAATGAATGGGAATGAATGTGTTTCAATAAAACTTTATTTAAAAAGAGAACTGACAGCCTGCAGGCCACAGCTTACCAGTCCCTGCACAGGAATTTATGGTTTGGTTTGGCTTGGTTTGCTGTTTTGCTTTGTTTTCTTTCCAAGGTCAACCTTAGAAAAAAATACCCCGTGTCGAGCCCTCTCTTCTATGGTTGTGGTGAACTCTCTCCACTTTTAATTGCCTCATTCATTTATTTCCAACTTGTTCCTTTACATAGAGTTTCACAACCAGGCTGAGTCACAACTGCTAATTCTGTGCCCTTTAACTAGACAGGCTTTTCCTGAGTAGCATTTTTGTAGAAGGCATACTGAGTGCTACGTAGAGGAACCCACAGCAGGGCATTCAGCACCCTGTCGTCTGACTGCTTTACCTGCTCAAGCTTGCAGACAAACCTCTTCACCGAACTCTCGTCCTTCTTAGCTAACTATGCCACCTGGATTAGCCGTTATCTGCTGAGTAAATGGGAACCTAAGAAACACCACAGTACAAATGCAGAGGAGAATACTGTGAGCAGTTTACCACCATCGCACAGAACACAAGACCATCCAGGCGGCTCTTCAAGGGCTGGTGCCAACACCCAGCTGTCAAACTGTTGCACATGTAACAGAGTGCCAATCCACTGTGATACTGGCCATTCTGATTTGTAGCCATAGCTTCCCTAGATTTTAGGGCAACTGGACTTTGGTGTGAATGGAAAACTTCAAAGAGTCTAGGCTCGGCCATCAAGAACCTATGTCATTATGTAGCCACGGATACACAAGAGCCAGGACACAGAACAAGAATTATTCTGTAACAGATTGTAACATTGATACGTCCCTTCAAAGTAGAAACAAAGCATTCTAGATTCTGTAGCAAAGTCTTTTCAGGATACTCCTCTCGGTCAGGCTATAAGCTATCTACACATACAGCCGTCTATTTGACAGTTCGTTCAAGGTCTAGGGCAATGGCTTGATTTGTAAAGTTTGCGAGCATAAGGACCAGAGTTCAATCCCTAAGGTCCATCTTTTAAAGAGTCCAGAAGTGATGTCATCCATTTGTGATCTCAGCATTGGGAGGCAGAGACAGGCAGATTCCTGGGGCTCACTGACCAGACAGCCATGTGAACTTGATGAGTTCCAGGTCAGTGAGAGACACTTTCTCAAAGATTAGAGAGAATTTAGAGAATAAAAGGGATGACTTCGTACCTCTACACACATGTCCACATGTTTAAATTCATCCAAGTATCCTGTAACTATGAACGGTATCCCAGGCCTTGGAGATGAGATGGTGAAGAAGGCAAGTCCTGTCCCAAAGCTGCTTCCTGCATGAGGGCAACAGAAGCTGCAGTCTGCTAGCCCTAAACTGAATCTATCTTCTGATTCAGACTGGAGGTCTCCTGACTTGTGATTTGCTCCTTCTATTTAGCAAAGTGAACTGTGAGTAACCTTCAGGTTCTTTTCAAAAGCCTGGTCAAACCATGGCATGCACTGGAGAGGACATTAGACCACTTGTGCTAAACACACCTACTGCCACAGAGTGGTAGGAGAACCTGAACCTGGTGTGAACAGCATCTGGGCTTCAGTGGTAGCTGCTGAGTGGGTGATGTAGAACACGTTAATACTCTCCATGGTGGTTATTAACCCCAGGGTCCATCGGTTGACAGGTTCTCAATGAACACCTACTGTGTGCTTGACTTTCTGGGTGGTGAATTATGAGCACTAATAACATGACTGGCCCTTGTATCCATGTAGTGAATATTCTAGCTGGAGAGACAGGCAGGAAACAGGAAACAGTTTTCAGACAGCATTGGGTGCTGTGCTTGCTACATTACCGTAGCCCCTCTTCAAGTTCTAGAAAGGAACATTTGCATCACCCAGCGTCCTGGAAACGCAACTTCCACTCCTGCCTCATCTCCAGCCTTCTCCCTAAGGCCTCTATGTCTTAGGAGTACCAGCTCTACCTAGACCTATCTTAAATCTACATTTTCCTCTCAAGTCTAGCTGCCCTGGTTTGGAAAGTCACTTTCCTACAACGTCTGCATGCCGAAACCTAAGTCCCTACTCGATATTATTAGGAATGTTGTGGGGGCAGAACTCTTATAGGTGGAATTTGCCCCACCACAGAAGCTCCAGCAAGCCCCTTCCACTGAATGAAAACTCAGCTGCAATACAGCATCTATCGGCCATAGACTGAGCCCCCCCAGGCACCAACTCAGCCACACATTGCTTCAATCATGACTTTTACAGCCTCCAGAGTTGTCAAAAATTACTTTTTATAAGCCACTCAATTTACAGCACTTTCCGAGAGTAGCCCAATTATACCAAGTCAACCCTATTTCCAAACATTCTGCGCTTTAAAGTGAATACATATTGGAAGGTTTGGGGGGTGAAGGGGGGAGCGACTATTCAACTGATAACAAGAAGTTTAAAATGAGGAAATAAGATAGTTTTTTAAAATGGAACTTCCAGGGAAGGGACCTCTCGAGAACTCTGTGTTTAAATAAGCTACAAGGGGAGTCTTCTAGGGCCATAAGTAAACATCCTAACACGTCCAAGCACTCCAAGAAAGTTACTGAGCAAGGTAAAGAGATGGGGAATCTACAGGAAGGGACCTGGTCTGAGATGAGCAGGTGGCTGGGGACAGATGCTCTGCGCAATCCGTTGAGAACCGGATACGGATGAGGATCCTCAGGGACTGGCTGCATTAACTCCTCCCCACAAGGGCCAGGAGCCTGCACTTGAAATCCATCCACCAACCAGAGTGGGCGGTCTAAGCCCAGGAAGTTAAAAACCACAACATGCCTCTGGGCCCAGAGAACATTAATTTATAGACCTTCCCCCCCCTACACAGGTGTTTCCTGATACAGGATATTAACTCTCAACTCCTGGAGGTCCCTAACCTCAAACCAGCCTGAAAGGTTTCCTCGGGTTTGTATAAGCCTCAGATAAGCTGAACTTTCGCAAGCTTACGAGAGCTGCACCTGCAATCCTTCTGAGATTCGTTCATCACGAACCTTAATCCATCTCAAATAAAACCCGTGCGCACAGACGTGACCGCCCACCCGTGTGTGGCTGTTTAACAAGAAAGGAGAATAACTCTGTCTGTTCTGCAAAAGCCTCCTCTTGTGTACATGGCACCCATGGATTTAATTTCTGAGATTTACATTTTAATTTTTTAAGATATTCGGGGCATAAGTGGGAAGAGAGGCCCATGATCGAGAGAACTGTCCTTGCGTATTTGCCTTCTGCTCTGACCTCCCTTCTCCCCCTTGCCATTTTTAAGAATCCACACTTCCCCTCCACATCCTGAAAGTAAAGCTTCTGTCTTCCTTCTTGTTTTTCAATCCTGTCTTCCAGCAGTTGAATAACATCCATCGAAGCACCAACTTTCGAACCCCCGGAATACAACCTTATTGAGAATCAGTCTCTACAGATGAAGTTAAGAGACCACAGCAGAGTACAGAGGGCTCTATATTCAAGACGCCTGGTGTCCTCACACCTGTGGACATGATGAAAACATGAGGGTGATGCAGCCACAGGAGAATGGTTTGATGTAGAACACCAGGAGCTG